>CM022301.1:442097349-443297349 GCA_011799875.1 Thinopyrum elongatum | reverse complement strand
AATTCTCGTCCTGAGAATTAAGAGGAAGACTGAAAGAAAGATGGGTATTCTTCGCGAAGGCGATCCTCGCGTTCCCAAGTGGCTTCATCTTCAGAATGATTTGACCACTGAACCTTGAGGAATTTGATTGACTTTTGACGAGTCCGACGTTCAGCTTCATCAAGAACACGGATGGGATATTCTGGATAAGACAGGTCTTCCCGTAATTCAAGCACTTCATGATCCACAGCTCTAATAGGATCCTTGAAGCAGCGACGGAGTTGGGATACATGAAAGACGTCATGTACTTGAGAAAGATTTGGCGGCAACTGCAATTGATATGCCACTTCTCCTCGACGGGCAAGAATACGGAACGGGCCAATGTAGCGAGGAGCTAACTTGCCTTTGATTCCGAACCGATGAGTGCCTTTCAATGGAGTGACGCGGAGGTAAGCTTGCTCGCCAGGTTGATAGACTATTTCCTGGTGCTTTCGGTCATAGTTGCTCTTCTGACGAGACTGGGCAGTTTTCAAATGTTCACGGACAATGCGGACTTGATCTTCTGCTTGCTGAATAATGTCCGGACCGACGAGTGAGCGTTCCCCAGTTTCTGACCAATTCAGAGGGGTTCGACACTTACGACCGTATAAAACTTCAAATGGTGCCATCTTCAGACTAGCTTGATAGCTATTGTTGTAAGAGAATTCGGCATACGGGAGAGATTTCTCCCATTTCTTACCGAAGGAGATGACGCAAGCTCGAAGCATATCTTCGAGCACTTGATTAACTCGTTCAACTTGACCCTGTGACTGAGGGTGAAAAGCGGTACTGAACGACAGATGTGTTCCCATAGCTTCTTGGAAACTATTCCAGAATCTGGAGGTGAAGAGGCTGCCACGATCAGAACTGATCTCCAACGGAACACCGTGGAGTGACACAATTCGGGAAACATACAAGTCTGCTAACTGGCTAGCAGTGATTGTCTCCTTAACTGGCAGAAAGTGGGCAACCTTAGAGAATCGGTCAATGACGACAAATATAGCATCATTACCCTTCTGGGATTTGGGAAAACCAGTAATGAAATCCATTTGGACCTTGTCCCATTTCCATTCAGGAATTGCAAGGGGTTGCAGAGTTCCAGCGGGCCTTTGATGTTGAGCTTTAACGCGGCGGCAAACGTCACACTCAGAAACATAACGAGCAATGTCTCGCTTCATATTAGGCCACCAGTATCTCTGGCAAATGTCACGGTACATCTTTGTGCTACCAGGATGAATTGACAGAGGAGTGTCATGTGCTTCCATCATAACGTGTTCTCTCTCATCTTTGAACTTAGGTACGAAGAGACGGTGTTGGAAAAATAGGATCCCATCATTATCAAGATGGAACTCCAACGGTTTTCCTTTTTCAAGGTATCGTTTGATCCTTTCAACTTCAGAGTCATACCGTTGCATAGTCTTGATGCTGTGTTCTAAATCTGGTTCGACAACGAGGGTATTGAGATAATCCTGTGGAACAATATGGAGATTCAATTTACGAAACTCTTCATAAAGAAGAGGTTGTGATTCCTGAACCATATGGTTGCTGCAATAAGCCTTACGGCTCAAAGCATCGGCCATTACATTTGCCTTGCCAGGGGTGTATGAGATATTCATATCATAATCAGCTATTGTCTCGAGCCATCTTTGTTGACGAAGGTTCAGATCCGGTTGAGTATATAAATACTTCAAACTTTGATGATCCGTATATATCTCGCAACGGTTACCGAGAAGGTAATGTCGCCATAGCTTCAGGGCATAAATAACCGCAGAAAGTTCGAGATCGTGCACTGGGTAATTTTCTTCGTGAGGACGCAATTGTCGGGAGGCATAAGCAATCACCTTGCGTTCTTGCATTAGGACCCAGCCTAATCCTTGACGGGAGGCATCGCAGTATATCACGAAATCCTTTTGGGAATCCGGGGGTGCTAATACTGGGGCAGATGTCAATTTATCTTTTAGTGTCTGAAAGCTTTCTTGACATTTTTCTGTCCACTCAAATTTAACACCTTTGTGAAGCAGATTTGTCAATGGTTTTGCAATCTTGGAAAAGTTCTCAACGAATCGACAGCAATAACTAGCAAGTCCGAGAAAACTTCTGACTTGCCTAACATTCTTCGGGGGAGTCCAGTCAAGAATAGCCTGAACTCGTTCGGGGTTAACAGCAATTCCATCCTTGGAAATCACATGTCCAAGGTAAGTTACTTCAGAAAGCCAAAATTCACATTTGGAATACTTGGCATACAACTGGTGTCCTCGGAGCCTTTCTAGTACCAAACGGAGGTGTTCAGCATGTTCTTCTTTATTCTTAGAATAAACCAGAATATCATCCAAATAAACCACGACGAATTTGTTGAGGTAATCCATGAATATATAATTCATCAGACGGGAGAAAGTTGCTGGGGCATTCGTTAGGCCAAACGACATGACGGTGTATTCATAGGAGCCGTAACGAGTGACGAATGCAGTCTTGGGAATATCCTCTTCACGGACACGGATCTGGTGATAACCCAACCTCAGGTCGAGTTTAGAGAACACCGATGATCCAGCGAGTTGATCATAAAGATCATTGATCCGGGGCAGTGGGTATTTATTCTGGATTGTGGCTTGGTTAATGGGCCGATAATCCTGAACCAAATGGTTAGTTCCATCCTTCTTCTTAACGAAGAGTGAAGGTGCTCCCCAAGCAGAGGAACTGGGGCGGATGAAACCACTCTTAAGTGACTTGTCGATTTCTTCCTTAAGCTCGAGTAGGTGATGCGGAGGCATCTTATAAGGTCGCTTGGCAATAGGGACGGTGCCAGGCTTCAAGTCGATGACGAACTCGACAGCTCTAGCCGGGGGTATTCCTGGAAGTTCTTCTGGAAAGACGTCTGGAAAATCTCGAACGACAGGAACGTTCTCGATCCCTTCCAGAGGTGAGGCGTTCAAAGCATTCAGAGCATATATCTGAGCTTCAGCGTCCCGAGTAATGCGGGCGGTATAGTTCACTATCTCATCGGTGGGGTGAAGAAGTTGGACGACTTTAGTGGCACAATTGATCGAAGCAATGTGAGGTTTCAACCAATCCATTCCAAGTATGAGGTCTATGGTGGAAGACTTCAGGACGATGGGCGAGGCAAGGAATTCCAACCCTTTAATTTCGACGGTAACGACAGGTGCTATTACGTCAGCATGACAGTGACCTCCAGGAGTTTTAATGACTGACGGAGTATGCATTTTCTCATATCGAATGCCATGCATAAATGCAAATTTTCCAGAGATGAATGAATGTGATGCTCCTGAATCAAATAAAACAGAAGCAGGTACTGAGTTAACAAGAAGGGTACCCATCACAGTAGCAGGTTGATCCTGGACTTCTTCAATGTCAATGTTGCAGGCGTGTCCACGACCATGTGCAGCAGACCCAGTATTATAGTTGCGGGTCTGGTTGTTGCCACGACCATTGCCACGGCCAGCACGGGGAAAGGCTAACTGATTCTGATTCTGGCGGCAGTCTTTAGCCTGGTGACCTGGTTTGCGGCACTTGAAGCACAGACCATCTTCAGGACGAAGAGGAGCATTGTTTTGAATAGCTTGAGCTTTTGGCTGCCTGGGTGGTGGAGGAGGCAGACGTGGTGAAGCATAGTTGTTCTTTGGCGCAGAGGTATTGGAACGGAATGCATTGTTGGGAATCCAAACTCGACGCTTCGATGTTGAGCCCGAAGATGAGCCAGCATCACGATAGCGCTTCTGCGAGTCCTTGTATTCCATCTGAGCGGTTTCAACAAGAATAGCCTTGTTCGTCAGAGTTGAAAAGTCATTGAAGTATTGAGCAGCTAGTGCAAGCTTGAGGTCAGGGTGTAGTCCATTACGGAACTTCTCTTGTCTGCGTGCATCTGTAGCGATGTCTTCTTCAGCATAGCGGGAGAGGTCTAGAAATTCCCGCTGATAAGCTTCGACGGTCTTGTTGCCCTGAGTGAGGTTACGGAACTGGGTCTTCATGCGTTCCATAATTGCTTGAGGGATGTAACGTGTACGGAAAGCAGCCTGGAACTCATACCAGGTGATGACTGTTCCAACAGGCAGAGTACGCTTGTGTGTGTCCCAGCATTGAGCTGCGGGGCCCTTTAAGAAAAAGGCCGTGAAGTTGACGTAGTTGGCAGGGGCGACATTAGCTGACTCCATCTCGTGAGTGATGTCGCGGAGCCAGTCATCGGCATCCAGGGGCGTGTCTGAGTTGCGGAACTGCGTTGGGTTGAGTCGCGTAAACTCTGTCAAAGTTATTGAAGCTGGGTTCTGGTTCTGGTTGTTCTGATGCGGAAACTGAGCCATGATTCCAACCATGAACTGGCGGTTAAGCTCAAACTGTTGCATCATAGCCACCATATAGTCTGGCGGTGGTGGGCGTTCAGGGGAACGACCACGACCACGACCACCTGGTCTAACCATCCTGCTAAGTATCAACAGGGGGTAGTTTAGTAAAAGCAATTGCGAGCGTTTAGTGTCAAACATGATGTAACTCGACAACAAATTAAGTAGTGTAACAGATACATAATAGTAGTCGATTAAGACATACAGATCCATACACAATCGGTTAAAACCGGGCAGCATAACGGCGCAAATTGAAAAACTAGAAACACACTAGGCGGCACGCAGGCACGCGGTAAGGAAGTACACAACGTGACATAGCAAAGGCTACATCAGCGTCGGAGAAAACCACTGAAACGGGGTAACTGCAAGTGCGGACGACGAATGTTCGTTGTGGCAGGATCCTGTGCTCCATGTGCACTCTGATGCAGAACCCGGTCTCGAACTGTAAGAAGAGGTCCACGTGCAGGCGTGTGACCTCCCACTGCAGGCCAATCAATACCTGGCAGCATCTCAGTCCTGCGTGGGTAAAGAATATACTCCGGATGTATCCCTGCATGAACAGCTGGTAGCAGCTGTGTCATAGCCTCGTAGTAGCATGCTCGAGTGGCGAACAACTCGACGGCAAGAGCCCGAACAGTGCGATCTAGAGCCTGAGTGCACTGAATCAGAACATGCGGGTCGTAGCGTCGAGACTCGTACGGGGCACAGATAGCTGTGTAGTATCCAGTAGCATCTCCAACAGGTGCATACGGAATGTACCGAAACACAGTATCATCCAAGTTAGCATTGTGCTCTCCTCGGAGACGTACGGCAGCAGAGTAGGCGGCATCATGGACTGCCATCTCAATCGTCATGCCGATACCGTGGAAAAGGTGTAGCTCGATGTCTGAGTCATTCTGCTGATCATAGATACGAACATCAGCATGGTACTGCTCCTGATTGAACTCGCGGTAATCCTCGTAAACCAAGTACTCAGGGTACCAACGGTAGCCAAGTCTGGTCATGAGAGCGATCAGGACAGCTGGAAACCCAGGGGTATTACGAGCCCAAGTGCGAAGCACAAGCTATGTCGTAGGACGCGGTGGAAACAAACGGTCCATCTGAAACAGAGGAAATTTAGATTTGTCAAATGACAATGAGAAGTTTAACTCAACTCGGAGAGAAAGGTTAAACAAAACAATGGAAAGGAAAATGATTATCAGACTAATCAGATCAATGACAGGGAAATCGCACAGATATCCAGCTCTCCGGGTAGACGGGATTTACGAGATCCTAAGTGTCGACGTTAGTAAAAGTTTATTTAACCCGAGTAGAAGAGAGATCAGAGTCCCAGAGTATAGATGAGGAATAAAAGATCCTAATACCACCCAGTTGGCGACGTGGGCCCATAAGCCACACAGCCAAGTTAGTAAATTAGTTTTTTGATGTCTAGACTCAACTTCGGCCAAGGAATTTGGAGGGGGCTTCCTACAGGCAGTCGGCTCTGATACCAACTTGTGGCGTCCCCGACTCAATCGTACACTAATCATACACGCAAATGTGTACGATCAAGCACAGGGACCCACGGGAAGATATCACAACACAACTCTAACACAATTTAAACGGAGGTCCACAATATTATAGACCAGGGATCCGAAGATCCGAATACAGAAGTCAGTCATACAAATATAATCTGAGTACAGACATAGTTAGACAAGTTCTGCCTTAAGAAGGCTAGCACAAACAGCGACACTAGATCGAAAGGCGTTGGCCTCCTGCCTGGGAGCCTCCGATCCTACTCCTGGTCATCTGGCTCGATCCAGTAGTAAGTACCCTCTGGACCCTCCTGGTAGTAGGCTCCGGTGGTGGCATCTGGCTCCAGGACTCCATCGTCTGATGTATCATCAATGTGGGGTATATGGGGAAAAGAGAAAGTAAAGCAACCGTGAGTACTCATCCGAAGTACTCAGCAAGCAAGGATCTATACTACATATGCAACATTATCAATGGAGAAAGGCTGTATATGTGTACTGGGCTGCAGAAATGCCAAAATAGAGAGAAGGCCTAGTCCTATCGAAGACTAGCATCTTCAAACATCTTCACAAAGCCATCATCTTGCAGCAGTAGAAGAGAGTAGAATAGCATTTTATTTAGCAAACATGTTGAAGTACAGCTTAAAGATCCTTCCTCGACTCCCAAGCGAGAAAGCGATCCCAAAGCTTCAATTAAGTAACAAGTATCCAGTTTAAGTAGTAGATCGGGATACACAAACTGAGCGTCCTTTACCGTAGGACCGGCTATCGATAGAAGATTCATCCCTGCAGGGGTGCACTACTATTACCCAACACGCTCGATCAACTCTGGCCGGACACACTTGCTGGGTAATGCCCGTCCACGGAAGATCAACACAAAGCAGCGCTCTACCTAGGCTCGGCAGAGAGGTCAGCACGCCGGACTAACCTATGCACCCAAAGGTCTCGGGCCATCGCCCTGGGCACCCTGCGCGTTGCGAGACTGGCCGGGGTGCAGGCACGACACTGAACTCGTCAGTGAAGTATCCAGCCCAATCCCGACAATCAGCCCGCACGGTGAATCGTGACGTCAGACGAGCTTTCGGAGAAACGTACTTCGCAGAGGGTCCCATAACCATTATCCCGCGTGGTGGTAGTGCGTATAGGGCACGTCGACCCACTCAGATCACACACCCAAATCCAATAGGCTCAATTAGTATCACGCGGAGACAATCAGAGTCTCTGATGCTCCGCCACAATGTCACACTCGAGTGCCCTTCCGGCACACCCGAAAACATAGATCCCCAGCGGGTACCCCCCAGGGTGGACCCGCCTGTAACAAGGGTCAAGGTAACCGTGTGGTCATAACATCAAGGGGGAAACCCGAGGAATCACCCTCGGCGGATTCCACTCGACGAAATCATCAGGGTGAACGTATGAGGTATCACCCTCGAGGTTCACACTGAGGGTTGCACGACAGAGTCGTATCGGAAGTGGAGAAGGAGGAATCACCCTCGATGACCACGACCGAACAGCTACACTGCAGAGTATTCATCGGGAGTGCGTTACGAGGTATCACCCTCGGCACTCGATAGTAACTATGCAGAGTCGTACAACTAAGGGGGTGTGAAGTGAGGTGTCGGTCTCAGGTCGACGATCACGTTGATCGGGTCATCGATGATCAAGCAGGGGCAACAAAGGAAAGGTGGTGGGGTCACTGATGGTTCATCACCAACCTATACTAAACAGTTTATCATAGGCAGGTAAGGTAGCAATGAACAGGTTACAACAGCAGGCTATGCATCAGAATAGGAGCATACATTAACAGTAGCAAAATCTAATGCAAGCAGGAGAATAGAATGGGCGATATCTGGATGCTCAAGGGGGGGGCTTGCCTGGTTGCTCTGGCAAGAGAGAGGGGTCGTCAACGGGCTGCTCGTCGGTAGAGTAGTCGTATCCTGGTGCAGCGTCGTCGGTCTCAGCGTCTATCGAAGGAGAAGGGGGGGAGAGAAACAACAAATTCACGGCAATAATGCAAACAATATGTATGACATGCCTAAATGATATGCCGAGGTGTTCTACTGCCTAACTAAATGATTTAGTTAATTTAGGAATTTATTTGGATTTATTTAATTAAAGTTGGGCACTATTCATTTACTGAAAACGGTCTAAAAGTTCAATGTTCTTATAGCTGCGGGCGTCTGACGGGAATACGGAGGACGTATCCGGGTTCGTATCGAAATTCTGAGCAAGTTTCATATATAAATTATTTTCATCGGAGTTACGGTTTATTTAATATGATTTTCTAAAGTTTTTATTAATTTCTGGAATTTATTTAATTATTTAAATCAACATTATCCGAAACAGTGTTGCGATGACATCAGCATGACCTAAGCATGATGTCAGCAGGTCAACTCTGGCTGACCAGAGTCAAACCTGACAGGTGGGACCCACATGTCATACACTGTGGCTTAATCAGAGAGGTTAATTTAATTATTTGAGTTAATTAACAGGTGGGGCCCAGCAGTCAGTGACTGATTAGTATTTAATTAACTAATTAATTGATTTTCTATTTATTTAAATTCATTTAAGCGACCGGGCCCCACATGTCAGTGAGACCGGGCGGCCACGTCAGCGTTGACCCCGGTCAACGGGGTCAAAGGGGCCCGCGGGGCCCCACAGTCAGTGGCACAGGGCGGGACCCACTGGTGCCACGTCGGCGGTGGCCGGCGACGCGCCGGAGTAGCTCCGGCGAGCCAAAACGCGGCGGCGCGAGTCGGGCTTGGCTCGGGTTTCGCCTACGGTGGGTCTCAGGGGCTGGGGCAGGTCGCGTTCGACGCGGCTCGTCGTCGCGCGTCGAATGGCGGCGGTGCGGGGTGCTGGGGAGGCCGGAGCTGAGCGCCAGGAGCTCGTCGGCAGCGAGGTTCTCGGGCGAGCTACGGGATCGACAAAACGGCGCGCGTTCAAGCGTTGTGAGGAGCTAGGCGGGGTCCATGCGACGCGGCGAAGCAAATCGGCAGCAGCACATGACCAAATGGTCGCCGAACGGTCGCCGGCGACGAGTCCGCGGCGGTGGGTGCGGCCTAACGCGGAGCGGTGGCTACGGTACGCTAGCGAGCTAATGGAGAGGGGGAGGAGGAGCAGGAGCTCACAGTGGGGCGTAGCCGTTCAAAGTGGGCTCGGGGAAGGCCTGGAGTAGCCGGAATCGACCGCGAACGGTGGCGGGGATCCGAGGAAGAAGACGGCGACGTGGGGGCGATGCAGGGCACCCGGAGCTCAGGCTCGTGGTTGAGGAGGACGGCGCGTTGCTGCGGAGCTCGTGGACACAACGGGGATGCGAACGGGGCACGGTGGCCGCGAGCTTCAGCGGTGGCCGACCATGGCAGCGTCGGGCGAGGTGGGGGACGGGGGAAGAGGGGCAAAGGGGGCGGCTAGGGTTCGTCCGCGGAGTCGAGGGGGGGTCCATATAGGCGTCCGCGGCGCCGCAGTGCTCGTTGTCGATCAAAGGCGAGGGGGGGCCGGGGCGGTGAGCGCGGGCGCGGGCGACAGCGCGGCGAGGTGAGCAGTGCGAGGTGAGGGACGGCGCGGGGGTGGGCTGGGCCGCGACTGTAGCGATAGGCCGAGTGTACAGTAGATCATTTAGGCCTTTTCCTTTTTCTCTTTTCTGTTTCTTTTTCTTTTCTGTTCTGTTAATTGTTTAGGCCCCAAATGGATTTTGTAAAAAGTGTGAGCTAGTCCTTAAATACCAGTGCACTATACCCTAACACCAAAAACTAGTTTGGGCAAAACATCATTTCATATTCGATCTAGATTAATTAAAAGGCTTGTAGATATTATTTTCAGCCACTGTTAAAAGAGGTTTGGGTCACCTAATTAATTTATCAAATGTTGGTTACAATTTTAGAATGGTCTCTACAATATTTGTTATTTACTGAACATTTTAGTTTTTATGTTGGACAACTTTTATATTTCACTTTCATTTAAATTTGAATTTGACTTAGGAGTTGAAATGCAATATGATGCAAATGATGATTATGCACTGTTAATCATGCTAACATGTCATTATCAAAAGTGATTACTGTAGCTAATGACAGGGGGTGTTACAAAACACCAATCACTTTATGATCTTCATCATTTTTATGAAAGCAATCGCTAGAAAACGCTCTTTCTAAAAATTCTCTTTTAGCTCTAAGCATAGCGGTTCTTTTCTTACTTTCATCCAAAGAAACATATAAAGCTTTAATTGATTTTTCAAACTTAGGCACAAAAATCTTCAACTTGAGATTTTCTACGTCGTGAGAAATTCTATCAATGCTTCTAGACATATCATCAATCTTATTCAATTTTTCTTCTATCGTATTACTGAAAACTTTTTGAGCATTGATAAATTCTTTAATATTATGCTCAAGATCAGAGGTGTTCCTATTATTATTATAAGAAGGATCACCATAGGAATTACCATAATTATTAGAGGAATTTCCCGGAAAAGGCCTAGGATTAAAATTACCTCTATAAGCATTGTTATTAAAATTGTTTCGCGAGACAAAATTCACATCTACGGCATCACTATTTTGCTCAATCAAAGTAGACAAAGTCACATCATTAAGATCAATAGGAGCACTTTTATTAGAAACCAACTTCATAAGAGCATCAACTTTTTCACTGAAAGAATTTATTTCTTCAACCGAATTAACCTTTTTACTAGTAGGTGCTCTCTCGGTATGCCATTGTGAATAATTTGCCATAATATTACCAAGCAATTTAGTAGCTTCACCCAAAGTAATTTCCATAAAAGTACCACCCGCGGCGGAATCTAAAAGATTTCTAGAAACAAAATTCAATCCCGCATAACAATTTTGCATGATCATCCAAAGATTTAAACCATGAGTAGGACAATTTCTTAGCCTCAATTTCATTCTTTCCCAAGATTGTGCAACATGTTCATGCTCAAGTTGCCTAAAATTCATGGTTTGTGTCCTAAGTGAAATAATTTTCATGGATGGAAAATACTTAGTAATAAAAGCATCTTTGCACTTATCCCAAGAATCGATACTATTGCGCAGCAAAGAAGAAAACCAAAATTTTTGCACGATCTCGCAAAGAAAACGGAAATAATTTCAACTTCACAATATCATTGTCCACATCTTTTTTCTTTTGCATATCGCATAATTCTACAAATGTCTTAAGATGGGACGTGGCATCCTCATTAGGAGTACCGGAAAATTGATCTTTCATAACAAGATTCAACAAAGCGGCATTAATATCACAAGATTCCGCACTAGTGGCGGGAGGAGCAATCGGAGTGCTATTAAAATCATTATTATTGATATTGGAAAAATCACACAATTTGGTATTTTCTGGAGACATCGCAACAACGCAAGCAAGAACGCAAAAAAAATAGATCTGACGAGAAAAACGGCGAACGAAAAAGAGGGCGAATAAAATAGCAAATTTTTGTGAAGTGGGGAGATGAAAACGAGAGGCAAATGGCAAATAATGTAAATTGTAAGGAGATGAGATTTGTGATTAGGAACCTGATAGATGTTGATGATGTCTCCCCGGCAACGGCGCCATAAATCCTTTCTTGATGGCTCGTGTCCGCGTTAGTATTTTCCCTGAAGAGGAAGGGATGATGCAGCACAGCTACGGTAGATATTTCCCTCAGTGATGAGACCAAGGTTATCGAGCCAGTAGGAGAACCACGCAACACTATGTAAATGGTACCTGCACACAAAGAACAAATACTTGCAACCCGGCGTGTAAGAGGGGTTGTCAATCCCTCCCGGGTAAAAGATAGATACATTTGTAGTAGATTGGATAAATAGATCTCGTGAAAAAGCGAAATAAAATAAATAACAAAAATTTGCAGCAAGGTACTTTTGGGTTTTTGGATTAATAGATCTGAAAATAAAAGAGGCAAATAATAGATCGGAAAGCAAATATGATAAAGAATAGACCCGAGGGCCGTAGATTTCACTAGTGGCTTCTCTCGAGAAAAATAGCATACTGCGGGTAAACAAATTACTGTTGGGCAATTGATAGAACTTCAAATAATTATGACGATATTCAGGCAATGATCATTATATAGGCATCACGTCCAAGATTAGTAGACCGACTCCTGCGTGCATCTACTACTATTACTCCACACATCGACCGCTATCCAGCATGCATCTAGTGTATTAAGTTGATGGAGAAATGGAGTAATGCAATAAGAACAATGACATGATATAGACAAGATCTATTCATGTAGGAATAGACCCCATCTTGTTATCCTTAATAGCAATGATACATACGTGTCATTTCCCGTTCTGTCACTGGGATTGAGCACCGTAAGATCGAACCCATCACAAAGCACCTCTTCCCATGGCAAGAAAAATCTATCTAGTCGGCCTAACTAAACCAAAGATTCAAAGAAGAAATACAAGGCTATAAGCAATCATGCATATAAGAGATCAAAACTCAAATAACTTTCATAGATAAAATAGATCTGATCATAAACTCAAAGTTCATCGGATCCCAACAAACACACCGCAAAAAGAGTTACATCAAATAGATCTCCAAGAGACCATTGTATTGAGAATCAAAAGAGAGAGAGGAAGCCATCAGCTACTGCCTATGGACTCGTAGGTCTACAATGAACTACATACGCATCATCGGAGACGCACAAATGAGGATGATGAACTCCTCCGTGATGGTGTCTAGATTGGATCTCGTGGTTCTGGAACTTGCGGTGGCTGGAATTGTGCTTCGTCGACACCCCTAGGGTTTTTGGATTTTCGGGGTATTTATAGAGCAAAGAGGCGGTGCGGGAGGCCACTGAGGTGGGCACAACCCACCAGGGCGCGCTTGGGCCCCCAGGCGCGCCCAGGTGGGTTGTGCCCCCCTCGGGGCACCCCTCTGGTACTTCTTCGGCCCAAGTTGTTCCTTCTGGTCCAGAAAAAATCTCAAAAAGTTTCGTTGCGTTTGGACTCCGTTTGGTATTGATTTTCTGCGAAGTAAAAAACAAGCAAAAAACTTCAACTGGCATTGGGCACTATGTCAATAGGTTAGTCCCAAAAAATGATATAAAGTGGCTATAAAATGATTGTAAAACATCCAAGAATGATAATATAATGGCATGGAACAAGCAAAAATTATAGATAAGTTGGAGACGTATCATGTACCAGTATGTGCAATGATCTAGCATAACAACGATATAAAAAAATGGACAAGCCATGGAAATATCATGCTAGCTGTCTTACGATCACGCAAAGCAATGTGACAATGAATGCTCAAGTCATCAAAACGGAAGCGGTGGAAGTTGCATGGCAATATATCTCGGAATGGCTATGGAAAGGCCATAATAGGTAGGTATGGTGGCTGTTTTGAGGAAGATATAATAAGGCTTATGTGTGATAGAGCATATCATATCACGGGGTTTGGATGCACCAGCGAAGTTTGCACCGACTCTCAAGGTGAGAAAGGGCAATGCACGGTACCGTAGAGGCTAGCAAATTGCAGAAAGGTAAGAGTGCGTATAATCCATGGACTCACATTAGTCATAAAGAACTCATATACTTATTGCAAAAGTTTATTAGCCCTCAAAGCAAAGTACTACTACGCATGCCCCTAGGGGGATAGATTGGTAGGAAAAGATCACCGCTCGTCCCCGACCACCACTCATAAGGAAGACAATCAATAATAAATCATGCTCCAACTTCATAGCATAACGAGAGACTATACGTGCATGCTTCGGGAATCACAAACCTTAACACCAATATTCTTACTAACCACAACCATTTACTAGTACCTCCCACATATTCCATCTCTATATTGCATAACTATTGCAAGGAATCAAACATATCATATTCAATGATCCACAAGTTTTATGTAGGATTTTATGACTAACCATGCAAATGACCAATTCTTGTTGACTCTCTAAATAGATATGAGTGAAGCAAGAGAGTTTAATTCTTTCTACAAAAGACCACGCTCTAATAAATATAAGTGAAGCAAAACAGCATCCTACAAACAACGGTTTTCTATGTGAAGAGAAACAGGCAATCCAAACTTCAAATGATATAAGTGAAGCACATGAAGCATTCTATAAATCCACACTCAAAAGATATAAGTGAAGTGCAATGAGCATTATATAAATCAACCATGGAATATCTCATACCAGCATGGTGCATAAAAGAAAAAGGGAAACTAAACACAAAAGACGCTCCAAGATTTGCACATATCATGTGAACGAAACGAAGACGAAAACATACCGATACTTGTTGAAGAAAGATGGGATGCCTTCCGGGGCATCCCCAAGCTTAGACGCTTGAGTCTCCTTGGATATTTACTTGGGGTGCCTTGGGAATCCCCAAGCTTTAACTCTTGCCTCTCCTCCTTCTCCTCATATCAAGACCTCCTCGATCTTTGATCACTTCATCCACAGAAAACTCAACAAAAAACTTGGTAAGATCCGTTAGTATAATAAAGCAAATCACTACTCTAAGTACTGTTGAAAACCAATTCATATTTTGTTTTTGCATTGTAGCTACTGTATTATAACTTTTCCATGGCTTATACCACCGATAGAATCGGTAGTTTCATCAAAACAAGCAAAACAATGCATCAAAAACAGAATCTATCTTAAACAGGACAGTCTGTAGAAATCTGAACATCTACCATACTTCTTGTAGTCCAAAAATTCTTAAAAATTAAGAAAAAATAAATAATTTGTATAGAAATACTGTGCCAAAAGTTGAAGAAACTTTAGATGTTCCAGTAAAAAATGTAAAATTGCGCACTACAGCCAAAGTTTCTGTTTTTGCACCGCACATACCAACAAGCAATCTAATCATCCTAAAGGCAAATCTTAGCACATTGTTTTTATAATACAATGGATTTTTACAAGGGGATAATTATTTTTGCGAGAAACTTCCATGAAAATTTTACATTGTTTCCATGAGCATGAACAGAAGTGTTCAAGGTCGACCCTCACTTCTCCAATGCATCACCTTTCAATCGCTTCTCTTTTTGAAGAAGTTTTTAGGTTCCCCTCTATATTTTTTTGTTTTTAAACTTTATAAAGGCACACAACAGAATAAAATGACTCTCTAAAACTTCTGGGTTGTCTCCCTGGCAGCGCTTTCTTTAAAGCCATTAAGGTAGGCATAAAGTGCTCAAGTAATCGATCCACCCGGATCCCAAGGTATATCAAAGCCAATTTTAGTTAACAATGATTTGGCATTTAGTATTGAGCACAAAGAAACATATATCATGCAATGACGAAGTCTAACTCTCTTACTATGCATCGGCATGTCATACAAGAACAATTCATGAACATCAAGTAAAGGCCAATATATAGCATAAGCAGTTTCTTGCAATTTTATCATGTTGGAAACATAGAGAGGCGGAGATGTAGGTCCTCTCTCATAATAATCGCAAGTAGGAGCAGCAAGCACATGCATATTATATTCATCAAAATTATCATGTGCAACGGTAAAAGCCAACCCATCAATATAATCCTTAATAAGAGCAAACTTCTTCGATATAGTGTAGTTTGGAGAATTCAAAAAGATAATAGGACTATCATGCGTGGGTGCAATAGCAACAATTTCATTCTTAACATAAGGAACTATAGCAAGTTCATCTCCATAAGCATAATTCATATTGGCATCATGGCCACAAGCATAGCAAGCATCAAGTTCATCAAAAAGGGATATTTCAAAAGAATCAACGGGATCATAGCAATTATCATAGCATTCATCCTTCGGTAAGAAGAAAGGGAAATTAAATAATGTATGGGATAAAGAGTTACTCTCATTAGAAGGTGGGCACGGGTGATCAATCTGCTCTTCCTCCTTTTGTTCTTCGCTCTCCTCCTCATCCTTTTCATCCAATGAGCTCACAGTTTCATCAATTTCTTCTTCCATAGACTCTTGCAGAATATTAGTCTCTTCTTGGACAGCGAAGACATTCTCAATAAATACATCAATATCGCAATTGCATTTATAATTATCATAGAAATATTTAAGTATAGCAAAATTTTCAGGTCTATAAACATATTCATCAAAAGCTTCATATTTTTCAAACAAAGATTCAATTTCATAAGCACCATTAAAAGCAACAAATTCTTCTATTCGTTTCCACATCATAGTAATCATATCTAGCATTAGCATAAGAAGCTAAGGTTTCATTTTCATTAAATTTGCATGAAAAGGGAAGGTGTGGAGCCTTATCCTAGAGCAACAAGTATAATCATATCTCTGGCATAAATTCCAAGCATACCAATGCAACATATCAATTTGATCCCATAATAGTTCCCCTTTTTGTGTCAAGCGATAATCCCTAAAGTATTCACGTTGATCCAACGTGTCTCCCATTATCATGTTGAATGGGGTTTTCTCAGGATTATCAAAGTAGTGTTTAATATTTTTCACATAACGAGCATCGAGGGTTTTAGGAGCTTCCCCATCTCCATGAGTAGCAAGTACAACTAATTTTTTTGGTATTTCTTGTTCCATATCCATAACTAAAGATAGAGAACAACTTAGAACAGGAAATAAAAACTACTTAGTGATAAAGCAAACAAGCACACACAAGAATATTCACCCCACGCTATTGCTCCCCATCAACGGCGCCAGAAAAAGGTCTTGATAACCCACAAGTATAGGGGATCGTTTGTAGCCTTTTTCGATAAATAAGAGTGTCGAACCCAACGAGGAGCTAAAGGTAGAACGAATATTCCCTCAAGTTGTATTGACCACCGATACAACTCTACGCACACTTGACATTTGCTTTACCTAAAACAAGTATGAAACTAGAAGTACTTTGCGAGAATAAAACTACGAATAAAATGCAAGACAATAAAAGTAGATAGCTTTTGTCAACAAGAAAGTCATTTGTCCCTAGGTGATCGATAACTAAACCGGTGATCATTGTTGCAATTTTATATGAGGGAGAGGCATGAGCTAACATACTTTCTCTACTTGGATTATATGCACTTATGATTGGAACTCTAGCAAGCATCCGCAACTACTAAAGATCATTAAGGTCGTGAAACCCAACCATAGCATTAAGTATCAAGTCCTCTTTATCCCATACGCAATGACCCCCAAACTTGGGTATGTGCTTCTATCACTCATGCCACCCACCATAAGCGAACCATGAACGTATTGCAACACCCTACAGCGGGGATCCCTCCGTTTGCGCGACACGGAGGGCACCGTAGGACAGCACCAAAATAAAATATACAACTCAAACCAATCATGATCGTCTATCAACCCATAGGACAAAACGAATCTACTCAAACATCATAGGATAGCCAAATATCATTGGGAAATAATATATGGAGTTGAGCACCATGTTTAAGTAGAGATTACAACGGGGAGAAGGGAGGTTACACCGCTGCATAGAGAGGGAGAGAGTTGGTGTTGACGGTAGCAAGATTGTTGATGTAGATCGCCGTCACAATCCTTGCCACCGGGAGAGAGGGGGAGAGAGCCTCCTCCTTCTTCTTCTTCCTTGGCCTCACACCCCCCCCCCCTAGATGGGAGGAGAGTTCCCCCTCTGGTCCATGGCCTCCATGGCGGCGGAGGGGCGGGAGCCTTCGAGATTGGATCTCCCTCTCTGTTCTCTTCTGTTTCGCGTTCCTGTTTTTTAGCCGAAAACCGTTTCTTATATTCCCGGAGATCCGTAAATCCGATTGCGCTCAGATTTTAACACGATTTTTTTCCAGATATAAGCTTCCTTACGCCCGAAGTAGAGTTCCAACTGACGTTCGAGGAGGGCACAACCCACCACCACGCGCCTGGGCTGCCTGGCGTGCCCAGGTGTCTTGTGGTGGACGTGGGCCCCCGTTTGCGTTGATTCCACCACCCAAAAATCACAAATATTCCAAAATAATTCTCCGTAAATTTTTATCGTGTTTGGACTTCGTTTGATATGGATTTTCTGCGAAACAAAAAATATGCAACAAACAGGAACTGGCACTGGGCACTAGATCAATAGGTTAGTCCAATAAATCATATAAAATGTTACCAAAAGTATGTGAAAGTTGTATAATATTTGCATGAAACAATCAAAAATTATAGATACGACGGACACGTGTCAATTACCATCAGCATCCGTCTTCTTCTTGAAGATCCATTTATTCTCAATGGCTTATTGATCATCCGGCAAGTCCACCAAAGTCCACACTTTGTTCTCGTACATGGATCCAATCTCAGATTTCATGGCCTCAAGCCATTTATCGGAATCTGGGCTCATCATAGCTTCTTCATAGTTCGTAGGTTCGCCGTGGTCTAATAACATGACTTCCAGGACAGGATTAACGTACCATTCTGGTGCGGAACGTGTTCTGGTTGACCTACAAAGTTCACTTGTAACTTGATTTGAAGTTTCATGATCATCATCATTAGCTTCCTCTCTAGTTGGTGTAGGCATCACGGAAACGTTTTTCCCTGGTGTGATACTTTCCAATTCGAGAGAAGGTACAACTACCTCATCAAGTTCTACTTTCCTCCCACTCACTTCTTTTGAGAGAAACTCCTTCTCTAGAAAGGACCCATTCTTGGCAACAAAGATCTTGCCTTCGGATCTGTGGTAGAAAGTATACCCAATGGTCTCTTTAGGGTATCCTATGCAGATGCACTTTTTCGCTTTGGGTTCGAGCTTATCAGGCTGAAGCTATTTGACATAAGCATCGCATCCCCAAACTTTAAGAAACGACAGTTTAGGTTTCTTGCCAAACCATAGTTCATACGGTGTCATATCGACGGATTAGATGGTGCCCTATTTAATCGGGAGATGCAAAATCAAATGATGCATTGGATTAAAGAAGCCCGGTGGAAAGATCTTCTCTAACTCGCAGATCAACTCCGGCACCAACTCTTCCATTTCTTCTAGCACGCCAGGCGATAGTACTAGCCATTCATCCTCAGGGATAAAGCAACGCAACATCACCGGCATTACCCGCTCAAGCCATATGTGCCAATCATGACTCTTGAGACCAAATATTTTTAATTTTTCAAGACTCGCTCCCCTCTTTAGATTCGCTGCATACCTATCGAGGAACATCAACTGCATTTTCACCCACAAGATAATTTCCCTCATAGCTGGCCTTCCAAGATTGAACCATGCCTTCGGCTTCGTCCAGTTCTGCTTTCCTTTCGGTTCTTGCATGTTTCGTAACGGTCTATCACATTGCGCCTCTTGATCGACTCTAGCCTTAGTATTATCCTTTGACTTCCCCTCTATGCCGAACAATGTACCAAAAAGGGCCTCAGCGATATTCTTTTCAGTGTGCATCACGTCGATGTTGTGTGGGCAAAGGAGGTCTTTAAAGTAAGGCAGATCCCACAAGCATGTCTTGTGAGTCCAGGCGTGTTCCGAATTATACCCCTTGAAATACCCTGGACGCTCTGGATCTGGATCGAGAGCGTTTAACTGATCCAGGGTCTGTTGGCCTGTCAACGCAGGTGGTGCAGAGTTTTTGACAACTCTACCTTTGATGAAGTTCTTCTTGTATTTTCTGAACTTATGGCGAGGATCCAGGAACTGTCCATGCAAGTCGAAGCAAGAAAACTTACGACCCGCCTACAGCCAACGAAACTGAAGAGATGCCTTGCATGTGGGGCATGGGAACCTTCCATGCACACACCAGCCAACGAATAGTGCATACACCGGCAAGTCATGCATCGAGTACATGTACCAGACACGCATTATGAAGTTCTGTTTGCTAGCGGCGGCGTATATCTTGAACCCATTATTCTAAGCTTCTTGCAATTCATCCTTAAGCGGCTGCATGTACACATTCATATTCTTCTTCGGATAGTTGGGCCCTGGAATTATCAACGTCAGGAAAATGTTCTTTCTTTGCATAATCTGTCCGGGGGGAGATTGAGTGGAATGACAAATACAGGCCAACAATTGTATTCGGTTGCCGTCAGACCAAATACATTGAACACATCCGTGTTGATGGCGACTCGAGGATACCTTGGATCTGCCGCTTTTTGATCATGTAATGCATCGAAGTGCTTCCACGCAGAACCATCCGATGTGTGTACCATCATCATATTCTCATATGCATCTAGTTCGGTTCATTTGCCCATTTTGTGCCATGTCATCTGTCTGGCTGTCTCTTCGACCATGAAAAGACGTTGAAGTCTTGGTATGATTGGCATATACCGAAGAACATTAACGGAGATTTTGGTCTGCATCTTCTCACCCATACCGTTGTCTACCACAACATACCTGGAAGACTTGCAAATGGGACAATAGTTCAAGTTCGCATACTCAAGCCTAAATAAGGCACATCCTTTCTCACATGCATCTATCTTCTCATAGGGCATCTTAAGTGCACGGAGGATTTTGTGCGACTGGTACAGGTTTGCAGGCATTACATGGCCTTTGGGTAGAAAGCGTCCAAATACTGTCATCATCGCATCGTAGCATTCTCTGCCCAAGTTGAATTGAGCCTTCAGAGCCATTACTTGTGAGATGGCATCCAGCTGACAAAGCTCAGTGTGCTCGTGGAGAGGACGTTTTGAAGACTCCAACATTTCATTGAAGGCCTTTGCAGATTCCTCCATCTCATCGTCCGAATCCCGAGCATCATCAAAGTCTTGCACCATGTCTTCCATCCCGGTACCATGCTCGTCGGTGCGACGACGAACCACCTCAGCTCTGGCACGTTGGGCAGACTTACCATGAAATGTCACACCATATAACCGGGCGTAAAACCCCACTTCTGCAGGTGTTTACCCATTTCATCCTCTGTCCTCTTGTGCCAATTGTCGCACCGAACACAAGGGCACCAGGTTTTTCTCTGGCCATTTGCAAATGTGGTTCTCACAAACCTCTTGGTTTTTGTTAACCATTCATTGGTCATGTCTTTCTGACTAGTGTGACCGGTGTACATCCACGCATGATCACTCATCTTGCCTAGCTACTGGACACACAAGAAATATATATATAATTCAGCATGTATATTCATCAGTTAATCTAGTTTGTCAATTTTATTACGTCCATGCAACCTACACTCTAATAGGTAAAGATAGGTCCTAATCCCACCCGAGTATGTGTAGATTGGGTTCGTTTTCCCATGCTCTACTCCGAATCCGACACAAAATTTCGGCAGCATCTCCCCGCTGTTCTCCTGATACACGTCTCGGCAGTAAACAGAGAGGATGTGTACCCGGAGAACAATAGGGAGGCACTGACGAAATTATGCGTTGGATCCGGAGCAGAGCATATGGGAAAATGAACCCAATCTACACATACTCGGGCTATCCATGGATAACGTTGGACAATTCGAAGGAATCACGGTTATAAATATGCAAATGCATGCATATTTATAATTGTAACCCTTTCGAACGGGAGACGCATACTGGTCACGCATACTGATGATTGAAGACACCTATAGCTAGCAAGTTTCATCGGCACGAAGACCGGAACAGAGCAAATAATGAAGGGGGAGGAGGAGATGTCATTTGTGCTCACCCACGAACGCAGGGGCGGAGCTCGTCGAACACCAGACCCTCGCAGCGACGAAACAACTTCACATTTTTAAATCCAAAGATGAGTAACATAGCATTATTGTTTTTTCCGTCAACCTAACTAAATATTTACAACAGGATGCCACCACCAAGTTGTAAAAAAATGATTCGCACTACTTGTTCCCCACAACAACACCTAACCTAAAGAGTTATCATTTAGTGTTTCGTCGACACCGAGGCACCCGCTAACCTAAACAGCTGTCATTTATTCTTCCATCGACGCCGAGGCACCCCCTAACCTACATAGTTGTAATTTAGGGTTCCATCAACGCCGAGGTACGCCCTAACCATAATTGATGTTATTTAAGGTTCTGTCCACGCGGAGGCACCCTACCCGAAATATATGTCATTCAGGGTTCCGTCGACATCGAGGCACCCCTAACCTATATAGATGTCATTTAGGCTTTCGTCGACGCCAAGGCACCCCCTAACCTAAATAGCTGTCATTGAGGGTTCCATCGACACCGAAGAACCCCAAACCCGCTCATCCCCGGGCGCCCCGAGAAAGCCCTAACCCGCTTCTTCTTCTTCTCCTCCTCTTCTATTGTTTTTCTTCTTCTTCTTGTCCTCTTCTCCTATTTTTTCTTTTTCTTTTTCTTCTTCTTCTTCTTCTTATTTTCTTCTTCTCCTCCTCCTCCTCCTCCTCTTCTTCTTCTTCTTTTCTTCTCCTCCCCTTCTTCTCCTCTTCTCCTATTTTTCTTCTTCTTCTTCTTCTTCTTCTTCTTCTTCTTCTTCTTCTTCTTCTTCTTCTTCTTCTTCTTCTTCTTCTTCTTCTTCTTCTTCTTCTTCTTCTTCTCTCTCCCCCTTTTCTTCTTTCTTCTTCTCTCTCCTCGCTGCTTTCTTCTTCTTATTCTTCTTCTTTTCTTCTCCTAATAATTTTTTTCTAGAACTAACCTAACTAACCTAGAACTAACCTAACTAACAGTAGAAAAAAAAAGAAAAACAGGGGGTGAGGCTCACCGGAGTGTCGCCTTAGGTGACATATGCCGACAGATTTTTTTGACGTTGCTTTGAGTGTCGTGGTGTAGTGCGTGAATGTGGTTGTCTCTAATGCATAACCCCAAAAAGATAAAGGCAAATCGGTAAGAGACATCATAGAATGCACCATATCTAATAAAGTACGGTTATGATGTTCGGACACACCATTACACTGTGGTGTTCCAGGTGGTGTGAGTTGTGAAACAATTCCACATTGTTTTAAATGAAGGCCAAACTCGTAACTCAAATATTCACCTCCACGATCAGATCGTAGAAACTTTATTTTCTTGTTACGATGATTCTCTACTTCACTATGAAATTCTTTGAACTTTTCAAATGTTTCAGATTTGTGTTTGATTAAGTAGATATACCCATATCTACTCAAATCATCTGTAAAGGTTAGAAAATAACGATACCCACCGCGTGCCTCAACACTCATCGGACCGCATACATCGGTATGTATTATTTCCAATAAGTCATTAGCTTGCTCCATTGTTCTGGAGAATGGAGTTTTAGTCATCTTTCCCATGAGGCATGGTTCGCAAGTATCAAATGATTCATCATCAAGTGATTCCAAAAGTCCATCCGCATGGAGTTTCTTCATGCGCTTTACACCAATATGACCCAAACGGCAGTGCCACAAGTATGTTGCACTATCAATATTAACTTTGCATCTTTTGGCATCAATATTATGAATATATGTACCACTACAATCGAGATTCAATAAACCATTCACATTGGGTGTATGACCATAGAAGGTTTTATTTATGTAAACAGAACAACAATTATTCTCTGACTTAAATGAATAACCGTACTGCAATAAACATGATCTAATCTTGTTCATGCTCAACGCAAACACCAAATAACATTTATTCAGGCTCAACACTAATCCCGAAGGTAGAGGGAGTGTGCGATGGTGATCATATCAATCTTGGAAACACTTCCAACACACATCGTCACCTCGCCCTTAAATAGTCTCCGTTTATTCTGCAACTCCTGTTTCGAGTTACTAATCTTAGTAACTAAACCGGTATCAAATACCCAGGGGCTACTACGAGCACTAGTAAGGTACACATCAATAACATGTATATCAAACATACCTTTGTTTACATTGCCATCCTTCTTATCTGTCAAGTATTTAGGGCAGTTCTGCTTCCAGTGACCATTTCCTTTGCAGTAGAAGCACTCAGTTTCAGGCTTGGGTCCAGCTTTGGGCTTCTTCACAGGAGCGGCAACTTCCTTGCCATTCTTCTTTAAGTTCCCTTTCTTTCCCTTGCCCTTTTTCTTGAAACTAGTGGTCTTGTTAACCATCAACACTTGATGCTCCTTTATGATTTCTACCTCGGCCGATTTAAGCGTCGCGAAGAGCTTTGGGAATCGTTTCTGCCATCCCTTGCATATTTATAGTTCATCATGAAGCTCTAGTAGCTTGGTGATAGGGACTGGAGAAATCAGTCAACCACTATCTTATCTGGAAGATTAACTCCCACTTGATTAAAGCGATTGTAGTACCCAGGCATTCTGAGCACATGCTCACTGGCTGAGCTATTCTCCTCCATCTTGTAGGCAAAGTACTTGTCAGAGGTCTCATACCTCTCAACACGGGCATGAGCCTGAAATACCAATTTCAACTCTTGGAACATCGCATATGTTTCATTGCGTTCAAAATGTCTTTGGAGACCCGATTCTAAGCCGTAAAGCATGGCGCACTAAACTATCAAGTAGTCATCAGATCGAGCTTGCCAAACGTTCATAACATCTGCATCAGATCCTGCAACAGGTTTGTCACCTAGCGGTGCATCAAGGACATCATTTTTCTGTGCAGCAATGAGGATAATCCTCAGATCACGGACCGAGTCCGCATTATTTCTACCATCATCTTTCAACTTAGTTTTCTCTAGGAACTTATCAAAAATAGGGGAGCTACATCGCGAGCTATTGATCTACAACATAATTTGCAAAGACATTTTGACTATGTTCATGATAAATTTTAGTTCAGTTAATCAAATTACTAATGAACTCCCATTTAAATCAACATCCCTCAAGTTGTCTAAGTGATACATGATCCATATCAACTAAACCATGTCCGATTATCACGTGAGATGGAGTAGTCTTCAATGGTGAACATCTTCATGTTGATCATATCTACTGTATGACTCATGTTCGACCTTTCGGTCTCCAGTGTTCCGAGACCATGTCTGTACATGCTAGGCTCGTCAAGTTTAACCCAAGTATTCTGCATATGCAAAACTGGCTTACACCCGTTGTATGTGAACGTAGAGTCTATCACACCCGATCATGACGAGGTGCTTCGAAACCACGAACTTTAGCAATGGTGCATACTCGGGGAGAACACTTTTATCTTGAAATTTTAGTGAAGGGATCATCTTATAATGCTTCCGTCGTTCTAAGCAAAATAAGATGCATAAAGGATAAACATCACAAGCAATCAAAATATGTGACATGATATCGCCATCATCATCTTGTGCTTTTGATCTCCATCTCCAAAGCATCGTCATGATCTCCATCGTCACCGGCTCGACACCTTGATCTCCATCGTTGCGCCGGGGTCATCTTGCCAACTATTGCTAACGCATAGCGATAAAGTAAAGCAGCATTTCATAAAATAATTAAGAGACAACCCTAAGGCTCCTGCCGGTTGTCGATATTACAAAACATGATCATCTCATACAACAACGTATATCACATCACGTCTTGACCATATCACATCACAACATACCCAGCAAAAACAAGTTAGATGTCCTCTACTTTGTTGTTGCAAGTTTTACGTGGCTGCTATGGGCAAGTAGCAAGAACTGTTCTTACCTACGCAAAACCACAACGGTCATTATCAAGTTTGCTGTTTTAACCTTCTTCAAGGATCGGCCGTAGTCAAATTCGATTCAACTAAAGTAGGAGAAGCAGACACCCGCCAGCCACCTTTATGCAAAACAAGTTGCATGTCAGTCGGTGGAACCGGTCTCATGTGCATGGACATGTAAGGTTGGTCCGGGCCGCTTCATCCCACAATGCTGCCGAATCAAAATAAGACGTTGGTGGTAAGTAGTATGAACATCACCGTCCACAACTTCTTTGTGTTCTACTCGTGCTTATCATCTACGCATAGACCTGGCTCATGATGCCACTGTTGGGGAGCGTTGCATGGAAAACAAAAGATTTTCTACGCACACGCAAGATCTATCCATGGAGATGCATAGCTACAAGAGGGGGAGAGCATCTACATACACTTGTACATCGCTAAGCGGAAGCGTTTATCATGCGGTGGATGTAATCGTACTCTTCGTAATCCGATCACGATCCAACCGATCTAGTGCCGAACGGACGGCACCTCCGAGTTTAGCACATGTGCGGCTCGATGACATCTCCTCCTTCTTGATCCAGCAAGCGGGAGAGGAGAAGTAGATGGGATCACAACCAACACGACGGCGTGGTGGTGGAGCATCGACAGCACTTCGCTATGCGTCGCCGGGATGAGGCGGTGGAACTACGGAGTAACGGGAGAGAGAGGGGCGCCAAGGGCTTGGTGTGTCCTCTTGGGGCGCCCCTCCCCTCTATATATAGATGGAGGGGCATGGGAAACAGCCCCTCTAATCCCTAGGACGCAGCTAAGGGGGGAGAGCACTTGGACTCCAAGTCCAATCCTATTCCTACTAGAACTCCTTCCTTTTTTGCCTTCCCTAGCCACATGAGCTTTTGAGGACTTGGTGCGCCTAGCCCAATAAGGACAGGGCGCCTCCCCGCAGCCCATGCTAGCCCTTGGGTCGTGGTGGACCCACTTGTAGACTTCCGGACCCCTCCGGAATCCTCCGGAACCTTCTGGAAGCTTCCCCGTACAATGCCGAAAAAACTGCACCTTTTTCCGGAACCCAAAATATGACTTCCCATATATAAATATTTACGTCTCGACCATTCCAAGACTCCTCGTGACGTCCAGGATCTCATCCGAGACTCCAAACAACATTTGGTTACCACTCATCAAATATCCCAATACTACTCTAGTGTCAACGAACGTTAAGCGTGCGACCCTGCGGGTTCGGAAATTATGTAGTCATGACCGAGACACCTCTCCGGTCAATAACCAATAGCGGGACCTGGATGTCCATATTGATTCCTACATATTCCACGAAGATCTTTTATCGGTTGAACCTTTATGACAACATACATAATTCCCTTTGTCTGTCGGTATGTTACTTGCCCGAGATTCGATCGTTGGTATCTCTATACCTAGTTCAATCTCGTTACCGGCAAGTCTCTTTACTCGTTCCGTAATACATCATCTTGCAACTAACTCCTTAGTCACTTTGCTTGCAAGCTTCTTGTGATGTGTATTACCGAGAGGGCCCAGAGATACCTCTCCGTCATACGTAGTGACAAATCCCAATCTCGATTCACGCCAACTCAACAGACACCTTCGGAGATACCTATAGAGCATCTTTATGATCACCCAGTTATGTTGTGACATTTGATAGCACACAAGGTATTCCTCCGGTATCCGGGAGTTGCATGATCTTATGGTCGAAGGAATATGTATTTGACATTAAGAAAGCAGTAGCAATAAACTGAACGATCATATGCTAAGCTAACGGATGGGTCTTGTCCATCACATCATTCTCCTAATGATGTGATCCCGTTATCAAATGATAACTCATGTCTATGGTTAGGAAACCTTAACCATCTTTGATCAACGAGCTAGTCTAGTAGAGGCTCACTAGGGACACGGTATTTGTTTATGTATCCACACATGTATTTAAGTTTCCGGTCAATACAATTCTAGCATAAATAATAAACCTTTATCATGATTAAGGAAATATAATAATAACCATTTTATTATTTCCTCTAGGGCATATTTCCATCATTTATTAGGGTTTATGCAGCTCTTGGTCCTACACCTCCTCCAAATAGGATGGCAAGTAGCATGATTCATTATTTGGAGGTGATGTCATTTCTTGGGCTGCCATTTGCAGGTGGGGGGGTGATATGCTTTGGTAGTGTGTTGTTCACCATATATACCCTACTCCTTTCCCTCTTTCGATAAGGTTAGGATTACAGCAATACCCTTTGCTTCGACTGGTTGAGGTTTAGGGGAAGATTTCGTCTCATCCCCATTCCTTCGACCCGCTAAGCTAGTCTAGTCATGTATATCTCCTCCAAAGAAATAATGTAAAGTTTTGTATTTTCTGATGAAATGGAATGAATCTAACGAAGTTTATATTTGTGTTGTTATGATGAAATGGAATGAAATTATTTTTTGTGTTGTTTTGGTGAAATGGAATTAAATTTGTTCCCTGATTAAGATTAACTATGCATTATTTATTGTTCAAAACTCAAAATAGCACCAGTGACAGGCGCAAGTGTGGGACCATGTCGCTGTTAAGGCCGCTGGGAACTTTCAGAGCACCTGTCACTAATAAGGCCACCGGGCACTTTCCGACCACCCATCATTGCTATGTCATTACCAGTGACGAGTGGTCGCTTGTAATTGGTGACCAATTGCCAGTGATGAGTTACCAGCGATGGGCGTCTCAAATCTTCACTACAAAGGGTTTAGAGCATAACACTAGTAGGGGTTTCTTCCTATAACCTCAAGACGGTACAGCTCCCTCAGGTAGATCAGAGCCTCCGCACGATGATCTACCATCATAGTAGGGGTGATGGTGCAGAAACCTTAGATCATGGTCAAAACCTTGCCTGATCAAACTTAATACACCATGAATGGAGGGAGTATTTCTTATCGTGCACGCGTACAATGCACAATTTTATACCAAATAACCCGCAAATTCTTTATAAAACACAGAGTAAAATAGATACGCATGGACCATCATCATAAGAGCACATTCATGTAAGCCAGTGACTTGAAAACTGAAGATTGGGCACCGATAAATGTCCCGCTATTAGCGAGACACATAGGGCAACATATTAGTTTTAGGTGTTGATTACATGATTAGAAATGATATAAATTTGTTTTTTTTTTCATCTCTTTGCTAATGATGATTGTTGTCTCAAAATTGAAATTTAAGTGTGGCGCTAAAGAGATGGAAAGAAAAATCATGAGAGAGGGAGGGTAATAGAGATATTGTCTAAGAATTATAACTAGGATGATTAAAACCAAGAAAAATACAAAGAGTGAAATTATCGTGTCATTTTGTGGTGTTCAATGTATCTACCGCTAGTTGTACAGAAAAAAAACAATTAACAATTTGAGCTAAAAAAATCGTGTTTTCTCACATCTATGTACTATAGGTATGATACAAACACACTAGCACTTCTATGCGGTGAGAAATAAATCATTGTCTTTTATTTTATTTTATGATTTTCTTTGGTTTACAGAGAGTTGAAGTTCAAAATCCAAACAAAAGCTAAAAATGTAGTTTTCTGGACCAAATAAACTTCTAATTACATTTGTATAATGATGTACTTTTGAGTTACGTGATGATGAACTTTTGTACCCCCCCCCCCCCCCCCCCCCCCCCCCCCCCCCCCCCACCCCCCCCCCCCCGACCCCTGTTCCATATATTAGGTGCATAAGGTTTTGAGTGGTATTCCAAATTATAAGGTTTATTTTCTCTCCACCCGTTTGGTTCCCGATTTTACTCCTAGATTGCCAGTTTGCATGCATAGGTAACCAAAAAAATGGGACGACCGATCCCTGTGCCCTGGCGATCTCCATTCTTCATGTGTGCTACACATCAAATAACGGAAGAAAAAAAATCAATACCACGCCAGAAGATATCACTGGCGATTTATTTTTGTAGAAAGCTTTCAGTCCTTTTGCTGTGCATGTACGAAAGGAAGTCCACATGTACACAACCAAAGATTGGAAGCCTTTCACGAAACCAGGAAAGGAACACGTGATGGAAGATGGCTATGATCCTCAAATTTAGTCAGGAGGAAGATGCGGAAGTTGAGGAAGAAGATAGTGGCGGTGGTGGGTGGCTTACTCAGCTGAACACATAGGACAAACACCTAAGCTTTTCCAATGGATCTTGGAATCATGTTGTCTGCCTAAGCAGAGGGGTGGGTGGCTTATTTCCATGTCCAACTAGTTTAATGTATATCCTTTAGGTGGAGTATTATTGCTTGACCAGTAGAATTCCAACTGTCAGTAACACTAGTATCATAGATGCTAATTAGAAGCTCGTGTAGCTCCAAACTTTGTTGAACAACACTCTAAGACATTGGAAGATGAAATGTGTCATATAAACCAGTCATAACATATACATGTGCACAAGAAAAGGTAATACCCTTGTCTTTCGCAAATGAAAATAGCTGAGGATATAGTACTAGAAACTTGTCATCATGCCATTTGTCGTACCGTAACTTAACAATGTTACCTCTATTATATTGCAAATGGTCCTAGCCTTAAATTCATTGAGTATAGAGCAATGGTCTCTCCGCCAGAATGAGACAACTTCAGTAGGGAAAATTGTCACTTGGCTATCACTGTAGTATGCATTTACCGATCAACTTGGCCAATGGAATATCATGCTGATTAAAGAACTTATATACAAATTTACTCGGCAGTGATTTGTTTTGTGTTCTGAGGTCTAGAACTCCCAACCCACTTTGTTGACTAGAACTTATATAAGAACTTATATACCTGCATCATGGTTATTGTTGACAAGTTGTCTAGGTATGCACACTTTGTTGCAGTGAAGCATCCTTTCACAGCCGCACAAGTGACACACACACTTACATGCAGAATGTGTACAAGCTCCAAGGTTGCCTGAAGCTATTGTTTTTATCGAGATCGGGTCTTTACAAGCAACATGTGGCCTGAATTGTTTTGGCTTGCTGACACTAAGCTTATGATTTCCTTTGCTTGTCGTCCGTAGATGGATGGCACCACGGAAAGGATTAATCAATGCCTCAAATCTGATTTATGTTGTTTTGTCGCCAACTATTCGCACAAGTGGTTTGAATGGCTCCATCTGGCGGCATACTGGTACAATACCTCATACCATTCCACTTTGGGGAGCTCACCTTTTGAAGTCTTATATGGCCATCCTCCAAAACACTTCCGGGTTGTAGATCCTTCATCATGTGAAGTTCCTGAGCTGGCGTCATGGATGCAAGAATGGAAATTAGTTGTCAGTCTACTGAAACAACACTTGTTCTGAGCAAACCAGAGGAAGTAGGGACAAGCAGACGACAAATGCCCAGACAGCACTTTTGGAGTTGGCTACCTCAAGCTGCAGCCTTATGTCCAAATCTCTATCACCGAGCACGCTAACCATAAACTCTCTTTTCAATATTTTGGACTATTTCAGTCAAGTTGGTGTACAACCTCAAGCTCCCAGAGATAAGTCGCATCCACCAAGTCTTCCATGTCTTCCTACTCCGTGAAACACTGCCACCTTCATCCATGGTCGAACCAGTCCTGCCAGCACAACTACCTCCAGTTCCGGAGCAAGTATTGAAATGCCATATTGTCTGTTGTGGCAACGTCGACATTGCTCGTCAAGTGGTCTTCGCAGTCGACATTGTTGGCGTCTTGGGAAGATTACTTTGAGCTTCGTTCAAGGGGGGAGGGATGTCACGTCCACTACTTCCATCTCTACAACTCCAGAAGGTTCGGCCCGTGCCAAGAGGAAACATCGACCCAGTCATCGCTATGACCCAGTTGTGCGACGTGAAGACCCAATCACCGATACGACCCAGCAACCTGTGCGACGTGAAGACATAGCCTCGACGTGACCTCCTGGTTGACGCATGTTGGTGTCAAATAGGGGCAACCATGCTTGGAGCAAAGCGCAAATGGGGTGGCCCACTATAGCAAGCTCACTTGAGAGGGTTTTTTCTTCCGTTTCTCTCTTTTGTTTTTAATTTGAATTTTTTGAGAACATGCCTGTTGGATATTGTTTTACGGATCTAATATATATTAAACCTATTAAAAAAATAAGAAATGTTTTAAAATGTTCAATGGGTATTAAGAAAAGTTAACCTTCCATTTAAAAAGTTATTGTATATAAAACAGTTTACCATATATTTTAAAAAATTCATCATCCATTAAAAAAAGAGTCCAACGCATATTAAAGTAAAACATCAATGTATAGTAAAAAATAACATTGTATATAAAAGTTCACCGTATATTTATAAAATTCATCATAATGAAAAAAAATGGTCAACGCATATTTAGAAAAGGTTAAAGAAGTTCACCATGCATTAAAAAAGGCTCAACATATATAAAAAATTATTCAATGTGAATGAAAAAATTCACTGTGTATTAAAAATATACTGACCAAGCATTTAAAAAAGAAAAGACAGATAGGAAAAGGAAACATGGAAAAATAAAATAAAAGACAAAAAACGAAGAGAAAAGGAACGGAAACAAAAACAAAACCACTGAAAACCGGACACACAGTGACAAAGTCACACAAAACCGCAAACTAAAATCAGTAAAACCACTGGGAAGCTGACCGAACGCCAACTTGGGTTGCGGCCCAGCAGCGAGCGAACGACCGCAGGCGTCGGCGTCAACTAGGAGGAATTACTAGCCTCCAGCCGCCCTCGACTACTTATTCACGGCCGGGGTTGCAGAGAGAGGCGTGGGTTCCTGCAGTATCCCCTCTTCCTCTCTCTCTCCCCCGCTACTCTGTCTTCCTCCTCAAATCTTGCTCTGCACTTGATCCAAACTCAAATTCGTGAGAGATATCCAGTGGTAGAGGCCAGGGAGGGACCATAGCAGAATGAAGCGAGCTTTTTTTCTGGCCTCAGCTGCTGCTGCGGGCTTGGGGACGCAGGCGCAGCAGACGCCGTGGCTCCTTCTGCTGCTGGGGGTGGTGGCCATATCGGTCACGGTCCTCCTCTGCGGCAACAGGCCGGAGAAGAAGAAGGCCAGCAGGGTACCGCGGGCGGCGGCGACCACTGCAAATTCGTCGTCGACCACATCAGCCGACGGTAATACCGCCCTCTTTCTTGCTGCGGCAGCTGTAGCTTCATCTAGCGGAGGCGGTGCGGTGGTGCTTGCTGCGGCGGAGGGGGCGGTGGCGGTGGCGGTCGAGGCTGTGGCGGTTGCTAGCTAGAGGAGCTGCAGCGCAGGAAGCAGGCATGGCCTGAGCCGGAATCCGGAGCTGCTACGGGACTCTATAGTATGGATCCCTCCCTGCAGTTACTACTTAGTAGTCGATCACTAGATTTGGGTCTATTAGCTTGATGATGTATCGCAAGAAACATTTGGTACTGCTACTGCTATGTACTGTATGAGACTGCGAGCTCGATCTCTCAATAATGGCTCCGCAAGAGCTTAGCTTGGTTATCTAGGTTGCAGAGCATGCATGTTACTACATGCTTGATTTCACTGCTTTTTCCCCTTCTGTTTGTGGGGATGATTTCGCTACTCTTTATCAGTGTAATGTTAGAACCAAAGAATGCATGTGTCATTGGCTCTATCAAGGGTGCAATGAACTCGACTAATTCTTTTGTGTTCCTAACGATCTGAAATCCCCGGTTTATCATGTTGTTATATACTCCCTCCATTCCACAATGTAGTGCATATAGATTTTTCTGAAAGTCAAACTATGCCAACTTTGACCAAGTTTATAGAGAAAACTGTTTACATCTACAATACCAAACAAGTATATTATGAAAATATAACTCATGATGTATCTAATGATGTGCATTTGGTATTCTAGATATATCTATTTTTCTCTATAAATATGGTCAAAGTTTGTAATGTTTGACTTTTAGAAAAATCTATAGGCACTACATTATGGAATGGAGGGAGTATATTATTATTAAGGCTACTAGTTAGGGCCTTGTCAAATGGACTAGTTGAGCATCAGTAATGATGGCTTCAAGCAAAAATCTTCAACGCTAGAATTAGATCAAGTAAATGGTTCGCCCGGACGCTTGTTATTAGGTTGGACGAACAAAGCTGTGACCTCAAGATATCATCAACACTGTGATCTCAAGACCCATATTCATCATCATCATGGAGACATGGACATGGACTCATGATCCATGTTTGTCATTTTGTTTGACACATGCAGCTGCAGGATGCGTGTGAGTTATGATCGTCCCATTGCACCAAAATGTTTTGGATGCATGTTATGTACCTAGCCTACGGCAACAGCAGGCATCATGTGCTGATCGTCACATTGCACCAAAATGGAAAGATGAAATGCGATGTGAGGAATGCCAGCAAACACTAGCTAGTTACTGGAGCCTTATCTTTTCGGTGGCTTGGACATTCATACACAAGCGCCCAACCACCTGCTCTTGTGTTGTGCATAAGGTGAAGAGACTGGTTCGTTCGTGCATGGATCCACCGTTGCATGCTTCAATGGTATATGCATAGTGCTTTCTCTCACCTAAGATCCTACCATGTCCTAGTCTAGTATCAACCAAGCCAGATTCTCCATCAAATGTAGCCCTAACTAGTTGATTTTCTTTGAAAAATGAGATGTCTGGTATCTTTTTTAACAATAGTTTGATTCACATTTGGTTTGAAATTTTTTGTATATTTGTATGAGATCTTTAAAACAAGACCAATATTGGATATATTTTAAAAAAATCTTCAAAACCCAAATGCAATATTTTTTTAAACTATTCATATGGACAGTAGTTTTTATTCAGATTTTTTCCACTCTGTTTCAGAGTGCACCATCTAAGTGTATCACAAAAATTCTTATTTTATAATATAAGAATATTTTTTAGCTATTTTTGTTGAGTTTATCGTGCCTTAGAGTGCACCATAATGTTTCATTTTGTGTCGATGTGCTGCCTTAATCCGGTGCGCACCACAATGTCTCATTGTGTTTCGGTGTGCTTCAACCAATTTCGCAATGAACTTTACTACTAAGTCTTATTAGAACCAAAGAATGCATGTGTCATTGCCTCTATCAAGTGCGCAATGAACTTTACTACTAATGCTTCTGTTCCTAACAACATGAATCGTTAGGAACAGAAGCATTAGTAGTAAATATCTTCAACGCTAGAATTAGATCAAGTAAAATGGTTCGCCCGGATTCATGTTATTCGGTTGGACGACGAGCAAAGCTGTGACCTCAAGATATCATCAACATTGTGATCTCAACACTCATGTTCATCATCATCATGGAGACATGGACATGGACTCATGGTCCATGTTTGTTATTTTGTTTGACATAGGTAGCTGCAGGATGCATGTGAGTTATGATCGTCCCATTGTGGCAAAATTTTGTGTTTTGACCCTTTTGGTCAAGTTTTGCACGATCTGACCCCCGTCTGGAAAAATTTCGGGATCTCACCCTTTTCCTACCGCCAGGGCCCATGGCGGTAGGGTTGAACAGGCTACCGCCATGGCCACCGGCGGTAGGGTGACGGCAGCCCCCATCAACCCGCCGTTTATGGGTTTGACGTGTCCTAACTGCCCTACCGCCAAGGCATACGACGGTAGGGTGGCTAAAGCTACCGCCGAGGGGGGTGGCGGTAGGGTGTGGCGCGCCTGCGCGTGGGAAGCTTTCTGTGACAGAAAACGACAAGCTTTGTGCAGTAGGTTTGAACACCCTACCGCCACACCCAGCGGTGGTAGGGTTTGTCGGGCGTGGCAAGCATTCTGTGACTAGAAAATGGATGCTCTGTGCGGTAGGTTTTCACATCCTACCGCCAGGCACCCTGGCGGTAAGCAGTGAAAGCCTACCGCCATGGTGCCTGGCGGTAGGGTCCTCACCCACTTATTTTTTACAAGAACTTGACCATTTGAATTACAAATATGAAAATAGTGTTTGCATATGACAGATAAACACACAGCAACAAAATAGTGTTTGCATATGAAAATATGATGACCTCACACATTATAGATAGCAAATCGACGCATCCAATAAGTTCAACATATCAAATAGGTTCAACATAGTAAAATAGGTAGCAATAACACAAAACCGAGTAGTTCAACATGGCACTACTAGTATAACTAAGCAAGTTCAACACGACAACATCACTCTAGTTCCTCCCCCTCCCCCTCTTGGCGACACGCTCCTCGTTTCTCTTCGAGCGGCCTTCGTCCGGCTTCTTCGGGCGACGACGAGGAACCGGTTTCTGAAACGGGGATGGAATCTTCCAGTCGATCTTCGGATCTTTCCCTCTCTTCTCCTGGGTTGGCTGAGTTAGTGGAGGTCCGTCATCGTCGTCGTACTCCTCCTCATCACCTCCTTCGTCGTCACCTCCTTTCGCTTCTCCCTCTTCCTCCTCGTCCTCTTCTCTCTGATCATCTCCTTCCTTGGTCTCCTCAACAATGCGAGACGACTAGGCGGCATGGCTCGAGGAACCCCCGCTGATGTGGCTTAATGAAGCCAGTGCACGTGTCGACCCACTAGGAGTAGGAACATGCCCGTCAACCGAGGCAGCACACCCAAGCATGCCAGCTAGCCTGCGGCAACGGTTCATGATCTTCTGCAAAAACAAATATAAAATAGAATGGTTTCGATCAGGTTTAAGGTTGCAAATAAGTAAGAACATGGCATGGATCAAATTTGTGGTTGCTCGAACAGAATGCTATGAGGCTTAAAGTTACCTTCATCGCTTCCCTCAGCTTGCTGTCACCCTCCACGGTTCCGGGGTCATAACTTAGCGCATTCGAGCCATCGAAAATGTTTCTGTTCAGCTCCGCGGCCTGCAAATGTAAGGATCATTAATAACCATGTCAGCATCATCCAACTGCCGGCTCGAATGCATTTGAACAAAACTTACCACTCTGTTCCTCAGGGGTGCATACTCCCTGAAATCACCTTTCATATCTATGAGGTTTCTCTTGTATGCTTCATCCTCAGAGTCCGGCGCCTCCTACAGTGATGACATGTCTGCTTCCGTCCACCGTGGCCTCAGACGCAGACGAAACTTGACGCCATCATCATACCAATTCATGTGCGTCTCGTACACATTCCAGCAAATGCCTGACCTCTCCCCGTCTATGCGGAACGTCCTATCGTCCCACATTTTCACAAAATTATTGTGCTCTTCGGACCAGTCCACTATCGACTGAGAATACTGCCTGCTCTTCTTGCAGAGGGCATAACAAACAAGAAAACACAAAAGACCATAAGAACGTCAAATTTAATGAAAACACGGTAAAAGAGATGGCATCCCATACGTGTGAAGGTTGTAACCACCAGTGTTGTGGGGGGGTGCCGGCGGTGTGCACTGCAATACGCCAAATTGCGTGGCCACGCGCTGTGGTAGGTGCCATTCGACGGCGTACACGCATATCATCGCGACAATGCACCGGAAGAGAAGGCGGCCCCGATCGCACATCCCGTTCAGCTCAAACCCCCAAGCTCTATCGTGGTACGGCCACCAGTTAACCTATAGAAAGACTGCAATCGTGAAAGTGGCTACATTAAAAAACTAGGTCGCTCGTTGGTATACCTGAAAAGATGTCAGGTTGTCCAGCTCGTTGGTGAAGGCCTTGTACAACGCACTGCCCTTGCCCGAGAAGACTTTCACCGCGTCCCACGAGTAGGCGACGGTAGGGTATCGAGCATTGTCGCCATCTTTGCCATACTCCATCCACTCTGTCCGTTGCAGTTTCTCAGGACGACCAACCGGCAGCCGCTCCCAACTCCAAATTGAGAGGGCCCAGACACACCTGCACATTCCAGACATTTTCTCGGTCCTCTGTGTTGCGTCATCCAGCTACAAACAACAATTGATGATCAGATGACACAATTTAAAGCAGCGCACACATACGTCCATATACGAATATTGAGGGATATGATGTCTTACCGAACGGTAGAGGTATGCGAGGCCGGCGGACACCCAGCTGTACCCTGCATCCCAGTCGGCGAGGAATTCCAGGTACATCCATAGGGCGTTGTCCCCCGAGCAGTCTGAAAACACGACCTCTGTGAGAAGAAACCACAGGTAGGCCCTCGCATACTGCTCCACGGTCCTCAGATCCGCATCTTGCGGGCATTCGGCCCGGTGGGTTAGGAGCCAGGGCAGTGGTACACCGGACGTTCGGTTACTCTTGATGGGAGGGCAGTCACCGATGAGGGCGGTAACCCGGTCCAGCAAGTTCTTCCTCTCCACGCGCCCAGTAAGAGCCTGGCCCTGGATCGGTAGGGTCGTGATCATGACAAAGTTCTTGAGGGTCACCGTCATCTCACCACATGGGAGATGGAAAGAGTGCATCTTGGGCCACCAACGGTCCACCAACGCTGTGAGAGCCGTGTGGACAAGCATCGGCGGCACACGCTTGAACTGGAGCATGAAACCCAACAGCCCGGCTCTCCTGTAATACAGCTCATAGCGGTTGTTGTACTTCATCTCAGAGACCTTGGTGTGGCCCCTCATACGTAATGGCGGAAGCATCTGTCAATGTGCACACGAAAATAGTTAGTAACAAACTTTTGGGAAGCCAAAATTTTGATGCAAGATGTTGATCATTGTTATTTACCACTCCGTTCTCGATGTAACTGGCGCGATGATCGTCATTGAATGCCAGGTCAAGGATAGTGTAATTAGTGCTGACCGCAGGACCAAGAGGGGGCCTCCTGAAACAACAACATTTAGTTATGAACATATAATCATCATATCATATTCAACCGTTCAACTAACATCAATCATATCATATTCAAACTAGGTTCACCTTCAAACTAGGTTCATCTTCAAACTAGTTAACAAATCATATTCAACCACATCACCATGATGGTATACTTAATGCATAAACATAAGCATTATAAGCATAAGCATCAGCATAAAAAATATAACGTCCACATGATTAATTCATTCATATAAATTTCTCCAACAACATCCACTATACATCATGCATCACATCATATCAACATGCATCATTAGCAAAACAAACATACAAATTAACCATCCAACATGCATCATACCATCTTTTTTTCAAATACAAAAAACTTGAACTAGGGTTCATCTTAAGCATATTTCCTCAAACAACATCCACTATACATCATGCATCATATCATATCAACATGCATCATATCAAAACAAATTCCTCCAACATGCATCATATGAAAACAAATTCCTCCAAAAAAATATGAACTAGGGTTCATCTTCACACTACCATTCCAACTAGTGATTAGAGTTCATATCCAACACAATAGAACATCTAGAATCAACCTAAAACAATCCTAGGGTACAAAAAAATTAAATCTAGTTCAAAAATAGGGGTGATTTGAATCAAATAATGCGATGAATTGGAAGCTATTTGACTAAAACTAATTAGAGGGATCGGAGGAGCTTACTTTTCTCCTTTCGGGGCCATCTCGATCCGCAAAAACGGTGAAGAAACGAAGAAGATCCGAGGGGGGAAGTGGAGGAGATGAGAGAGGGGGCGAGAAAGAAGAACAGACAGTTCTTCGGGCGGCTGGGTGGGGGGATATGGGGGTGGGGCGGCCGGCCCGCAGCGTATAAGTGTCCAGACCCTACCGCCGGGGTCCCTGGCGGTAGGATAAGATAGGCTACAGCCAGGACCAGCGGCGGTAGGGTGGGACGGCGGGCGTTTAGGGTGCTGACGTGGATTAGTTTCCTACCGCCGAAGGCTCTGGCGGTAAGAAAAAGGGTCAGATCTCAAAAAAAGACCGAACCGGGGTCAGATCGTGCAAAACTTGACCAAAAGGGTCAAAACACGAAATTTTGCCTCCCATTGCACAAAAAAAAATTGATGCATGTTTACCTAGCCTACAGCAACAGCAGGCATCATGTGCTAATCGTCCCATTGCACAAAAATGGCAAGATGAAATGCGATGTGAGGAGTGCCAGCAAACACTAGCTAGTTACTGCAGCCTTATCTTTTCAGTGGCTTGGCCATTCATATGCAAGCGCCCCACCACCGTTGTTCTGCATAAGGTGAATAGACTGTTTCGTGCATGGAGCCACCATTGCATGCTTCATTGGGATATGCATTGTGATTTATCTCACCTAACATCCTAGGTAGTATCAACAAAGCCAGATTCTCTGTCCAAGGTAGGCACAACTAGTTGAGTTTCATTTGAAAATTAGATGCCTGATATCTTGCATAACAAAAGCTTGATTCACAATTTTGTTCAAACAATTGTGTTTATTCCGATGTGTTCTTTAGAATAAGACAAAAATTAAATATATATTTTAAAATGATTTATTCACAACACAAATGCAATATTTTTTTAACTACTCATGTAGACAGTGGTTTTTATTTAGTGCACCATCTAACATGTAACACCCAAATTCAACTTCCTATAATATAAGAATAATAATTAGCTGAACTTTTTTTTGTGTTTCGTCGTGTTTTAGAGTGCACCATAGTGTTTTTGTGTCAGTGTGATGCCTTAATCTGGTGTGCACCACATTGTCTTATTGTGTCGGTGTGCTTGAACCAATTTTGTTGGGTTTCACCGTATTTTCGGGTGCCTTATAATGTTTCCTTTTCTACTTCTATGTTGCCTTTTTTTTGACTTGTTCAGTTGTGCACCACAATGTTTCTTTGTGTTTTCACACGATTTTTTTATTTCATCGTGTTTTGGAGCCATTATAATGTTTTCTTTTGTGTTTGTGTGCTACCTTGTTCCAGTGTGTACCATAATGTTGCATTGTGTTTCTTGTGGTTCGGGCCATTTCCTATAAGTTTCGTCGTGTTTGAAAATTGTCAAAGCATATTCGATATGGGCATGTTTTGAAGATGTCATCGGAAGAAAGACACAGGTTCAAACGTAATATTTGTCCAAGATTTGTTTCAACATACACAGTTGTTTAATAGTTTCAGAATAAAAATAAAATCCATGTACTAGTGAGTGGGAGAGAAAACTCATTGTGTGTGCGGTGTGCGAGGCAAGGGAGTAGAGAGGTGGAGGGAATCTAGGGAAAACATTGCCACGCATGATGGAAAAAGGTGTCACATGGAAGGAACACTATTTAGTGAATACATTGGTGGAGGTGTGAACGTCCAACTCAGTGCATGGTAGAATCTCTTTCTCTTGAATTTATATACTGAAATGTATTTCTGCCTAACTTTATCAAGGATTTCTTCTCAAATAAATACGTGCATAAGACCATGTATGGCTATGGTTCGATGTAACTTTGTAATGATAAAAAAACGACCCGGTCAGCATTGTCGATCTCAAATTCTTGCTGGTGTGCTTTGAGTCTATGTTGGGTCTAAAGATCAATTATGACAAGAGCGAGGCTTTTTTCACTGGAGGAGACCTCGAGGAATTGTTGTGTGCTGCCCACATGATGAACTGCAAGCTCGGGACCCTTCCTATCAAATACCTAGGGATGTTGTTAACTAATTGTTATCTAAGAATCGAAGACTTTGAGTTTATCATGGACCGGGTCAGTAACCAGTGCGAACCATGGATTGGAAAGCATCAGTCGACTGGGGGCAAATCAATGCTCATAAACTCTTGTGTGTCCAGTCTCCCAGTGTTCATCATGGGCTTCTTTTTATTACAAGATGGGGTACATGCAAAATTCGATTATGTTCGATCCAGATTCTTTTGGGAGAAGGATTTTGAAAAATAGAGCACCATATGCGCCCCAAGGAGGTTGGTGGCTTAGGCATCATTAACACCAGACTCATGAACTAGTGTTTGATGACCAAATGGGCTTGCAAGATCCTAACAAGGTAGGGGGCCGTGGCTAGATCTTATTCGCCATAAATGTTTGCAGAGAGCCCTCTTTGTGAAGGCTTCGACATCACATGGCTCACAATTCTAAAAAACTATGGGGAAGATCCATGACTTACTCCATATTGACGTGGTCATCATGTAAGGAATGGAAAAACCACAGTGTTCTGGCTTGACCAATGCATTGGACAGACCCCTCTAGCATATGAGTTTCCTGAGCTGTTCGCCATCGCCCGAGATCCTGACGCGATGGTTAGTGATATATGGCAGCATGACCAATGGCGACCCACACTCCGATGACCCCTAGGACAAGCGGAGCGCACTGAGTGGCAAAGATTAGCAATATTATTAGGATCGATCCCTCGACGGCAGAAGGTACCTTCACTTGGAAGCTTGAACCTTCTGAGCAGTTCTCAACCAAATCCTTATATCACGCTTTGCATCAATGTGCGGCACAATTTCAAGTGATGGATATATGGAAGGCAAAGATTCCCACCAATATCAAGATTTTCTTAAGGCAACTTACTAGAGATCACCTCCCAAGTGGAACTGAAGTGCAAAAGCGACATGATCCTGGGGATGGACTATGTGCTTTTATGTGGTGTGGTCCAAGATAGAAGCCATATATTCTTCTCTTGCATCATGGCACAATTCCTTTGGGGTGTATCAGAGAAGTTACTAGGTGTAGCTGGGCGCCAGCATGTTTTGCTGACTTTCGCACCATTACCACGCGAATGTCTGGCAGCACATGTAGGATAACGTGGCTAGTTCTCGCTGCTCTAGCTTGGGCCCTTTGGCAAACCCGTAACAAAGCTTTGATTGAAGGAATTTTCATTGAACACCTAGCTGATGTTTTGTACAAAATGACTATCTCATGCAGCTATGGAAGCAGCTAAGTAAGATCCAGGACTCGTCGATCATTGATGATTGCGTCGGTCGGCTTCGAATGTTCGCTAGACAACTAAGGGAACCAAATCAAGCAAACGAAGAGTGAATGGTCGGGACCTCCTATACGCCGCTTATTGCGGCAAGAAGTCGCAGCTTCGCACAGGGACAGCTCCCCTGGGCCGACCCATTTAGGGTTGCTCCGCCTTGAGAGGTAAAAATAGCAAAAAGAATAACCCCTGGAAATCGAACCCGCGACTTGCTAGTTGGAACATACGACTACGCTGTGATAGCCGCCGCGACTATGTAACTCTAGTCAAACAATTGCCGCACGGAACTTATATAATACTAAAGGCAACAACAAAACTTAAATATATCAGTTCCCGAAATTACCAAAAAACCAAAACTATAGATTGAACCCAAAAAGTCCGGCCTATGAACCACATAGCTAACCACTGCAGTGCCTGACATTTAGTGTCTAAACAGGTAGCCAAACCGACATGAACAATATGCCGCGGCAGTTTTTTTTAAATAAATCGAACGTGTTTTTGTTATTGAAAACAAATATATTTTTGACACACAAACATTTTTTGGAAATCTCAATTTTTTGACAAAAACAAACAAAATTGAATATAAGAAATTTTTTTGAAATTACGAACTATTTTTCGACAAAGCAAAAAATGGAAAACAAGAACAATATTGAAAACATGAACATTTTCCGTAATTATGATTTTTTTTAACAAAACTAAAATATTGATGGGAATTCCCCAAAAAAAATTTGAATTTGCGAACAAAATTTAAAAAGGTTAGCATTTTTTGAATTTTTGAACTATTTTTTAAAACAGTAACATTTTTTAAAATTTCTGAACACTTCACAATGAACATGAACAATATTGAAAAATTGGAACACATTTTGAAATTTTGAAAATGAGAACAATAATCGAAACCATGAACAAATTTTGAAACATGAACAAATGTTGAAACTCTGAACTTTTATGAAAACTCGAACAAATTTTGAAATTGCAAACAATTTTCAAGAAACATGAACAAAATTTTGATACTTTGACCATTTTTGAAAACATGAACAAATTTCAAAATTTTGAATACGTTTGGAAAACATGGGAATAAACTGTAAATGTGAAAAAAATTGGAATTTAAAAACATTTTAGAAAAATGCAAACAAATTTTGAAAAATGAGAAAAAAAAATTGAATTACAAACACTTATTGAAAACATGAACATTTTCAACACACAATTTGTTTTTGAAATGGCGAACAATTTTTGAAAACATGAACAAATTTTGAAACTTTGTACTTTTGCAAAACATGAACAAATTTCAAAATTCTGAACTTTTTTGGAAAACATGAACAAATTTAAAAAATCAGAATACTTTTGGAAAACATGGGACAAAATGGTAAATCTGAAGAAATTTTGGAATTTTAGAACATTTTTGGAAAATGCAAACAAAGTTTGAAAAATGAGAACAAGGATTGAATTACGAACACTTATCGAAAACATGAACAAATTTTCAAACTGAACCGTTTTTAACACATAATTTGTTTTTGAATTGGCGAACAATTTTTGAAAACATGAACAAATTTTGAAACTTCATACTTTTTGCAAAACGTGAAAAAATTTCAAAATTCTGAACTTTTTTGGAAAACATGAATAAATTTGAAAATTCTGAATACTTTTGGAAAAAACGGGAATAAATTGTAAATGTTTACAAAATTTGGAATTTTAGAACATTTTTGGAATGTGCGATCAAATGTTGAAAAATGAGAAAAAATTTGAATTACGAACACTTATCGAAAACATGAACAAATTTTCAAACTGAACAGTTTTTAACACACAATTTCTTTTGAAATGGCGAACAATTTTTGAAAACATGAACAAATTTTGAAACTTCATACTTTTTGCAAAACATGAACAAATTTCAAAATTCTGAATTTTTTTGAAAACATGAACGAAATTCAAAATTCTGAATACTTTTGGAAAACACGGGAATAAATGGCAAATTTGATTTTTTTTTTTTTTGGAATTTTAGAACATTTTTGGAAAATGCAAACAAATTTTGGAAAATGAGAACAAAAATTGAATTACAACACTTATCGAAAACATGAACAAATTTTCAAATTGAACAGTTTTTAACACACAATTGGTTTTTGAAATGGCGAACAATTTTTGAAAATATGAACAAATTTTGAAACTTCATACTTTTTGCAAAACATGAACAAATTTCAAAATTCTGAAATTTGTTGGAAAACATGAATAACTTTCAAAATTCTGAATACTTTTGGAAAGCACGGGAATAAATTGTAAATGTGAACAAAATTTAAAATTTTAGAACATTTTTGGAAAATGCGAACAGATTTTGAAAAATGAGAACAAAAATTGAATTACAAACACTGATCGAAAACATGAACAAATTTTCAAGCTGAACAGTTTTTAACACAAGATTTGTTTTTGATATGGCGAACAATTTTTGAAAGCATGAACAAATTTTGAAACTTCGTACTTTTTGCAAAATGGGAACAAATTTCAAAATTCTGAATCTTTTTTGGAAAACACGAACAATTTCTGAAAATATGAACAAATTTTCAATTTTTTTACATTTTGTTTTGTAAAAATGAACAATTCTTTAATATGTAAAATATTTGCGAAAATTCAAGATTTGAAAAAAAAGAAATATGAACTTGAAAAAGAAAACAAAAAAAAGAAACACAAAGAAATGTAAAAAGAAAAGAAAAAAGAAAAACAAATAAATAGAAATGAAACAGAAAATTAAAAATTAAAGAAACCCATAAAACTACTATAAGAACAAAAAACCGGTTCAGGGAACCTTCTGGAAGGTTCCCAAAACCGGCTGCCTCGCTGTGGGGAAGTGGGCCGGGCCAATTCTGGCGCTGAGGGATCGCCTGTGCGAATGCTCGCACATTTTGACAGTTTGAGTGTGCGTTTCGGCTTTTGGGCCAAGGGCCCATCTGGCTTGTATCGTGTGCGTGTGTGGCTTTTGAGCCGCCCCTGTGGGGCAGTATCCAGATTTTATGTCTTGGTGAACCTTGGGTGTGTCTTTTAAACGCCTTTCAAATAAAAAAGACATAGAGCAAACACAAATGTTGACAAGTGATAATTCGTGTACCATAACCATATATATTGTTACCGCGCAAAAGAAAATCATATATTGTTGAATGTTGATCGTGGCCACCCTCTCAGAACTACTCCCTTCGTTCCTAAATATAAGTCTTTTTAGAGATTCCATTGCAGACTACATACGGAGCAAAATAAGTGAATTTACACTATAAAATATGTCTACATACATCCGTATGTAGTTCTTATTGAATCTCTAAAACGACTTATATTTAGGAACGGAGGGATCGGAGTACTTTCTTCCTTTTCCAGAGTATACCATGTCGCTTGGAGTTACTTTTCTTGGCCATGCTCGATGTCTAGCCCGTTCAAGTGGAAATGGAACCAACAAGAAAGCCGCGCGTACCGCGATAACTCAGCGTTCAACATTCAACACGGCGAAGAACCTTTCATGAAGCAAAGACGCAAGCACGAAGAGCCTAGCCTCATGTTAATTGCGTGGCAGATGCTAATTTTTACTTGTACGATACGTGTTTCATCGTTTTTCTCCGAGTGAAAATTCAACGTTAACCCGATGACTCGATCTATGCTATGACGCTACTACATAATAGTCCGGCAGCTCTGCCCGTCCGGCACGTCCAGCCGTGTCCAGCTGCACGCATCGAGCGTTCACGATGCGAAGAGCTCTGGCCGACGCCGACCTCGGCGCCGGCGGGAGCTGGAGCGGACCCAGCGCTGGCACGATAATCGGCGTGTTCGCCGCCACGGCCGCGGTCATGCTGCTCGCCGCCCTCCTCCGCACCCTCTGCTCTGGGAAGGGACGCGGCGGGGGAGCGAGACACGCGCCCCGGTCGACAGGAAATCCGGCGAGTGACCCTGCTTCATTCATGTCTAGCGCCATGTTTGCTTCTGCCGCCGCGGCTAGCAGCGCCGGTGGCTGTGACGGTGGCGGCGGTGCTGGCAGTACCGGTGGTGGCGCCGGTGGTGGCGCCGGTGGCTGCTAGCGAGAGTGCCAGAGGAGTATGCGTGCATGTACTAATTAATTCATTGGCTTGCTGGTAATAGATCCCTGTAATTGGTGTGCTCGACCTGCCTTTCGGCGTATATTTTTCTGTTCTAGGCTTCTATTCTACTCCCTCCGTTTCTAAATATTTGTCTTTCTAGAGATTTCAACAAGTGACTACATACGAAGCAAAATGAGTGAATCTACACTCTAAAATATGTCTATATACATCCGTAAGTGGTAGTTCATTTAAAATCTCTAAAAAGACAAATATTTAGTAACGGAGGGAGTAGCTAGTAATACAATTGCGCAGTGATACTATCACATTCCCCTCTATTGTATAAACAGCGACAAGTTTCATGTCGACTTGTAATTAAACCGATAGAATCTACACCAAACTGATTGTTTGATGACCACAACAGGACACAAGATGACAAGGCCAAGCGAATGCAGTTGATATACAAACAGTAGCATGTTTGCTAATCACAACCAAAATCTTTCAGTATGCAACAACACTCGTGCCACCAGCTCACAGCAATCCAAGGCATATTTTACATGCTGGGGCAGTGGTTAGATCAAGTGTCCCTTCTTGAGTACCATGTCTTTCCTTCTCTATTAGTGACCGTGCATCACTGCTACCGTTTGCTCGATCTTGAGGAACAATCTCCGACAGAGTCTACGCCTACTAATGTTCCATCCATTCATTCTTGACATATTGAAAGAATTGTAGTTGTCCTCTGAAATGCCGTAAACTCTGATCAAGCAGGACATACAAGTTCTTCTATCTGGTGGGGATTCATTACTTGTGCCAGATTCTTAGTCTCATGGACTTTCCCTTGAATCTGGCTTCCCTTTGTTCCCCTCCATGATGCACCATCTCTTCAACCTCTCCTGAGTAACCTCTACCTGAAAAATCAGATGGGATAGAAACCATAATTGAGTATATCTCCTACACCCTTCTAGTTTAGCACACAATATATACTTCTGAACTTCTGCACGATAAGTTACACATACGAAGGCTTTACTTAACAATGTTTGAGTACAATAATGATCAAACAAATAACAAAGCTAACCTGTTTATCCCAGTCAGTCCTAATTGTTATGAACACAAGGACAATTGTTTGGATCAGTGTTCCAAACAGCATGCCAACCCAAACGCCCTATAGCAACAATGCAACCAAGGAGATCGAGTTAGGACACAACTTATTAGAGCCAAGAGGCACAAGAATAATTATTTTAGTAATTGGTTGACTGATACAACATTGTCTGAAATAATGTTCTTACCTTCACATGATATCCAAAAACATAACCAAGGATTACTCCAACAGGGATACCGATCAAGTAATATGTTGTGATGTTAACATAGGCAACTATACTTTGCCAACCCGCACCGATAGCAACACCTAGAGGGTGATCAAACGGGATTATTTTTTCAGTAAACCAAAAGAATCTTGTATTAGTATAGAAGGCAAATATTTTTGCCTCGTTTTTTTTTAAAGTTAACCAAACGGAATAATTGTAATGTATGTGCATTTAGAATTCAGCAAATGCTAAAGCAAACCTGATAGCACTGGTTGAACACTGTTCAACAAGATGGAGAAGGCTAGAAGAGGCGACAGGCTTGCAACTGCGGCAGCTACCTCTTCACTGGTGGTAAATATGTAGGAAAGCTTTCCGCGGAAGAAAAGGAAAAACATGAAGAACACAAGGCCTATTGAGAAGGAAATGGTGACGACATTTATGATGGCGAACTTGGCCCTTCTTGCACTTCCAGCACCGAGCTCATTTGCAACGCGCACTCTATAACACACAAAATCATTATCATCAAAAACCTGAAAACTTATTCAATCGCATGATATGAATAATGGGGAGTTCTAAGATCGAGAAGCTACCCTATTGCAGACAAAAAGCCAATAGATATCATCATCTCCCAACCGTTGATGTTAAGGCTGCAGATTTCAGAGATAGAAAATCACATTACTTAATTAGTTTCTCATGTGTCACGACAACGAAACAATATGAAATAGTGAAATGACATATGTGCACCAGTGACTAGTTACCAATCTACTACTCCCTCCATTCCTAAATATTTGTCTTTTTAGAGATTTCAAATGGACTACCACATATGGATGTATATAGACATATTTTAGAGTGTAGATTCACTCATTTTGCTCCGTATGTAGTCACTTGTTGAAACCCTAGAAAGACAAATATTTAGGAACGGAGGGAGTATGATGTAATGACCAGTGTGGAAAAACCAAAGATATACAATGAAAGAGTGAACTCTGAATTATATAAAGTAGTACATGTGTATTACCATATCGAAAGAGCGTCGAGTGCAACCTCTGCATTCCTCATGTACCCGGTTAGGAGCACCAATATGGTGTTGTACCACAATTCCAAACTGATAATGCAAACAGGAAAAAACAAGCATTATTGCTAGACTAGATGCATCCAAAATTCTGATAAGGACCGAAACTGCATATACAGTGAAAATTCAAGTTTGTTCATACCAGAGCATCACACCAGAGGATAGCGAGAGCTTGAGGACAGGAACGAGGTCCGTGAGTGCCGCGGAGGAGAACCCGGTCCATGTGAGAGGGCAGCCACCGAAGAAGACGAAGATGAGCTGCCCAAACACAGGAATCCACATGGCGATGACCATGGAGGTCATGATCCCGGTGAGTCCAAGGTGCAGCCTGATGGTCAAGAGCCAGGACAGGAAGAGATGGACGCCAAGGGAGACAAACGCGAGGTAGGTGATGATCACGTTCTTGCTCTGCGCCTGCAGGTACATCTGGAGAGTGAAGCTGAAGACGCATGCGAACATGACAGGGATGTACCAGAGCGAGATGGTCCCGGCAACGGCGCTGATGGTGGGGTCCTGCCCGATGAAGACGAGGAGAGGCTCGGTGAAGACGAAGATGGGGAGCATAAGCACAGCGCAGCCGCTCAGGATGATCCAGGAGCGCTGCAGGGAGATGCCCATCATGTGGTACTGCTTCGCCCCGTACGACTGCCCGCACAGCGTCTCCAGCGCGCTCGCCATGCCCAGCTGCATTCAATTTAAGCACATTTTATTAGTTATTAAGATCATAAGCTCCTTTTCTTTCTCGTCTCAAGAAATTTATTTCTGATGCAGTGAAATCTCTGAAGTTCAGGATGTGAGTGGACATGTTGCACTGGATGTGGCGTATGCTGCACTGGAATGGCTTTGTGATAACGACTAGTGCGTGCTAAGGATCAAGGATTCAGACTTCAGAGGTCATCTTGCTATACGGAGTTTGATCAGCTAATGGAGAGTGACGAAGCTAGTAGGTCGATAAGGAATTAAGGGTCAAGGATTCAGAGGTCATCTGGCTATGTGTTGCTAAATAATGTTGATCGCAGCAAGGCCTAGTAGGGAATGGCATGCAATGAGGTGTCTGAACTCTGAACCTTGCTCGACATCATTCAGTACTCAAATTGCCGCAACCTGAATGCGCATCAATCCGACGCTGCCGTGAAGGAGACAGATGAGAGGTAGGGGGAGCAGAGCAGAGGTACCGTGAAGCCGCTGCCTAATACCTCCTCCGCCGTCCCCAGCTGCGCCTGCCGTCAAAGCAGACGTCGCCGCCGCCGGAGCTGAAGAGAGTACCGGCAGGATTGGAGAGATAGTAGAGGAGGCGCCCCCGCAAGGCTCGTCTCGGCTTGGTCCCCGGCGTTTCCCGAAGGCAGCCTCTTCGAGAAACATGGCGGCGACGGCGGCGCCATGGAACGAAGGGAGAATTGGAACGGAGATAGCGGCGACGGCGTGGCGAACGCGGTGCTCATGGGCTTTTCTTTGGTGGGTGGGACCCAACACCACTAGCATACCGAGTCACTACAATGGGCAAGCCCATGTACGAGAGGGTTTTTTTTTTCAAATGATAAGTGTCACATGTGTGACATGAAGCACTCTGGCTCTGTCCTATTTTACAACTAAAGTTGTTTTGGCTCAAAAATAAAAAATAAAGTTGTCATCCAAAAAGAAAAAAAACAAACCCTTCAGGGTTTTGGGAAGCTTCTTCTTGGTTGTTGGAGGGTTCTGCTAATTATTGTTCCTAGCTTCATGCGTTTTCCCTTGTTGGTTTTACTAATTTTCTGTTGGTTTTTTTATTTTTCTATTCAATTTATTTCATATTTTTTATTCTTTAATTTTTTTTAAATTATTCTTCATTTTCAATACATGGATTTCTCAAAAAGTCATAAACACTTTTCAAAATTCGTAAACAACTTTTACATTTACGAACATTATTTGTTTGTTATTTTGTTTAGATTTGTGATCCCCTTTACAATTTCATGAATAATTTTAGAATTTCTAAAATAAATCAGTTCATGAACAAGTATTAAATTTTTGAACATCTAAAAATTCACAGACATTTACTAATATTATTAAAAAAAATTAGTAAGAGAACAATTTTTAAAATTGGTTATCATCTTTTAAATTATGAGCACTTTTTAAAAATCAACATTTTTTAATATGAATATGTGACACACATATAATAATTTATTAATCTATGTAATAATAAATATGTGTGGTAGTAGTTCATTCAGTTTAATCGGTATGAAGGTTGTTTACGTAGCTTTCTCTTTCTAATCAAGGGAAGCCGGTTTTCCTAGCGAACAAAGTAGCCACTAATCGGCCCGCCCATGAGGCACACAACATGCGCGTTAGCTCGAATCTCCTATGCGCTACATGTGGGATAGGAGCACCCTCTTTGAGAACCGGCAAAATCATTAATTAAAGGATACTCCTTTAAAAAGTGACTTTCATCTTCTATGATGATGACAAGTTGTGCATCGCTTGCTGCCATTTTTCACAACCTCACAGTTTGAAGAGATTGCTTCCCATGTGTTGGACGATTGGTGGGTTCGCTTGTGTTTTTTTAGATGTATATTTTAAAACAAAAATATCTCTTGAACCATGCGTCTAAATATTCCTTGCTGCTAGACTGGGATTTGCGTGGAAAGTTAATAGGCCACGTTCTCTCGGGAAATGCCGGCCCATGGTGGAGATACTATTATCCAATGGGGTTGTTTTCGCTCAAAAAAGAATCCAAAGGTTATTCCATTTTGACATTGACAGTGACTTGAAAAGTTGAAAGCATACGTGCAACAAGAAGTCAAGAACTAAAACTTTTCCTGTCAAGTGACCATGATACGGTTTTTTTTTGTTGTTGTTGTTGTTGTTGTTGTTGTTGTTGTTGTTGTTGTTGGGATCAAGGGCCAGGATGCAGTCGGTGTATATATTTCTCTATCATGTTTGTGTCACGATCGTTGGTATGAAAGCATGCTACTTATACTCTCTTTTTTGCGAATAAGAGAAAAGAGAAACAGTGTTATGCATGCTCCTGTTTATTTTACGTTATGATGAAACTGGCAACCGATTGAAGCAGACATATACGACCAATACCACTTTTTAACAATATACAAGAATGAGATGAAGCAGTTTGATTCTTTGGGAGACAGATTGAGGAAGGAAGGAGCGATGAAAACAGAAAGAGAAAGGTTACCAGTATGCCGTTGCTGAAGCGCATGAGGACGGTGGAGACGAGGGCGTAGGCGGCGAGCTGGGTGGGGCCGATGTGGCCGATGAAGGCCTGGCTGATGACGGCAATCCCGAAGGTGGAGAAGCGCGTGCAGATGGACGGCCCCGCCACCACCCACAGCCGCCGGTTCTCCCCCAGCAGCCGTCGCCCCAGCCCCCCGCCGGTCGCATTGTGCTCCGCCGGCCTGCAGGGCTCCAGCAGCGGGACCTTGCCCTCCTCCTCCCTCTTCTCCATTGACGAAGGCGGCAGGTCGCTCCTGGTTAGCTCAGTGAGGCAACTTTGCGCCTAGCTTTAGAATCTAGCCCTGGAGAGAATCTGGTTAAGATGCGGATCAGTGGTGTGGTGACTGACACGCACACACACATAGAGGAGCGCGTAGCCTATCGGTGGGCAGGCAAGCGTCTTTTATTGTAGGAGTAGGAGGGACGCGCGATGCGAGGACGAGTCCAGTCCGCCCCTGTGGCAGCTTGTGCTCCACCAGCGTTGGTGCTTGCACGTGCGGTGTGGGCGCTGGCACGTCGGCACGTGAGATTTGCCCGGTCGTCGCACTGCCGGTAGCTTTGTCTCTGTCTGTCAGTGCGCCCGCCGGTTGGACGGGGCAGCGCGGCAGGCAGCTGAACACGTACTACTACGGCCAGGATGGTTGACGACGAGACGAGATGCATCCTGCGGTTGGCGCATCAGTCCCCAACGTTTAGAGCATCTCTAGCAGACCCCGCATCCCGCCGACCCGTAAAATGCGTTTGCAGTTCACGGAAAAATGGCTTTGTGGGTCGGCGCAGACTGCCGCAGATGCAGACCCCGCATAACGGACCCGGAAAAAAGGATATTCGCGGAATATGCTTTTTTACGGGTCGGCTTTGCGGGATCTGGTCTGACGCCACTCCTCCCGGCCCGAAAAATCTAAATTTGCACCTCAATTTGATCCAACATAATGCATTTCTTTGCTTTTTCAACGACATTGGATGCATAAGACACGCACTAGGTTAGTCGCAGCACTGTCCGCGTGCAGTCGTCGCACTGTATGAGCGGCATCGGCATGCCACAGAGCCGCTGCGCGAGCGCCGAGCCCGGTGGGCGGCCGGCCGAATCCATGCCCGCAAACCGTCGGCGGCGGCGGAAGGACGAACCCGTACCTGCATGCGGCGATGCGACCTTGCCGGGGCTGCGCGAGATGCTCCCCGACCACTCCATCGCTTGGCGCAGCCACCGGCGACCGGAAAATGCCAAATCCGGCCGCCCGCGATGAAGGGCCGCAGATCCGCAACTTTCCGGCCCGTCGACGCAGGAGGGGGTGGCGGAGGGCAACCTAGTGCGTGTGGCGGCCTTTCGGCGTGCTCCCGCCGGCTACTTTCACCGGAATCTTGGGCGGCGGTCCGGCACCGGGGCGAGGGGGAGAGGGGAGGTGGTTGGTGGGGAAAAGCGCGGGCTGAAATGTCCTCCCCCCCCCCCCCCACCACCAACCTCTCCCGCTATATGCAGGGCACCGACGGGACGGGGGGGCAAACCCGCGTATTTGCGGGTTGGGGTCAAGTTTTTGCCGCGCCCCTCAAAATTTTTTGCGGGCCGACCGCGTTTGCGGGGTCTGTTCGGGCGGGATTTTTCGCGCCGACCCGCGTTTTGGCGGTTATTTTGCGGGTCAGGGCGTTTTGCGGGGTCTGCTAGAGTTGCTCTTACTCTATTGGCCTGTATAAAACAGTACTTCAGTCAGTTCGCCTGACGCCAAAACTATGTGCATCTATTGCGATGTCTTGTTTATTTAGCTTCAGTATATTCTTCTTTCTCATCGGTTTACTGCTGCTGCTGCTATTATTATTATTGCTCGGTTGTGATGAGAGCACGGATATTTGGAGCGTAGGGGGTTTGTTGGGACGTGGGGCGTGCAAATATGAAGTGTGTGTTGTTTCCTAGGCTGCTAGCATTGCATGGCCAATATGTGCACACGTTCGGGCCTAGGTCAGGTGTGTTATTTCCTAGTCTAATCTCTTTGACCGCGTTGGCTTACGTGGGACGTGCACGTCCCTAGGCCAGCCCCATCGACGTCGCATGCAACTAGGCGAGACCCATAAACGTCGGCGGGCCTGCGTGCCGTCGCCGCTGCCATCAATCTGGATCTCGTCAGTCGGGATCGAGTATTGAAATCACGCCGATCAATCTAATTCTCGGATTACGGAAAATGGGCCAAGGACAAGTGGGCAAAGCACGACCGACAAGCCATACAATTGGCAGGCAACAGGATGGATCGCCTCTCACCACGTATGCCTCCGTCTATCAAGCTATCTATTCTATCTCTATTACTAAAAGCACGATATAAGTTAAGTTTATATAAAAAAGCACAATATGAGTCAAGTTTATAAGTTTCCTTGATGTCTACAAAACAAATCTGCCATGGTCCCAAGCAATTACTTTGGCATGGTTAAATTAATAAAGTTTGCCATGTTCCAAAAATATAAAGTTTAACATGGATAGAATTATGAATTTGCCATGATCCAAATAATGACTTTGCCCATGGCTTGGAAAAAATGCCTTGGATAAAAAGTAAATTTGCCATGCTCAAAAATAAAATTCTGCCATAGTCTGAAGTATGAATTTGCCATTGTCCAATTTTTTTAAAAAAAATCAAGGTTAAAAAAAAGTAATTTTGTCGTGGTCTAACCTACAACTTTGCCATAGTCTAAACAATAACTTTGCCATGCTTAAAAAAATGAATCTGCAAGGGTGCAACCAATAAATTTGTCCATTATCTCTAAAAGAAATTCTTTGCCATGGTAAAAACAGTAAAACTGGCTATGGTGAAAACCAAAATTATAATGGTCTATTTTTTTTAAATGTCATGTTCCAAACAATAAATTTGCCATGCTAAAAAAATTAAATTTTCCATGGCTCTTTAAGTAAATTTGCCATGGTCTGAAAAGGTAAATTTGCCATGGACCTAAAGTAAATTTGCAATGGTCTATTAAGCTGGAAATTTTTTTATTTGAAAAAGATGGGATTTTTTTATGAATTTACCATGGACACAAAAGGCAACAAGTGTTGGAATTTTTGTTCTCTGAAAACAAGTCAATTTTTTTTAAAAAGAAAATTTGCCATAGTCCATAAGGTGAATTTGCCATGGTCGATGAAGAAAGAAATTTTCCATTGTCCAAAAAAAAGGTGCCATGATCCATAAAGTGAATTTGCCATGTTCCATAAAGTGAATTTGCCAAGGGTTTTTAAAACCATGGCAAATACCCTCTGCACATCATGGAAAATGTGGATTTAGAAGGAAAGTACGTGTATCTAGACAACTATGTGTATCACGGCATATGTACTCCACCCCTCCATTTTTGCCATGATGATATGTGAACTCCATCTATTCTCGTAGCAACTTTATGATATCTTAACTTCTTAAACACAAAACACAGTGAGGTAACTACTAATTGTGTGGGTCAAAAATTTAGTTGCCAATGTCATGCTAAACACATCTTATTTCGACATGGAAACAGCACACATAATTTTCCATGGACACGCAAAAAAATTGGCATTTGTTTGTTTTTGTGGTCATACTAATCTGGAGAAAGAGCTGAAATTGCCATGTTATATGCAAAAGGGCTAAATTGCCCTGGCAAAATTTAGGAAAATGAAGTTTGCAGAAAAGTAAACAATAACAAGGCACATTAGCTATCTTGATCATGGCAAACGAGAAGGAAAAACTACTCTGAATCGTGTCAAATTTACTACCCCTATATCATGGGAGAAACCTATGTTTAAAAATGTATGATTAAGCTATCTAGATCATGGCAAAAAATGATGGTACAAAAAATTGTCAATTATTGAGGGGAATGTAAAATTGTTACATGACAAAATTAGCACATTTTGTGTCCTAAAAAAATTATGGAAAAAAATGATGGTACAAAAAAAGGCAATTATTGAGGGGAATGTAAAATTGTTACATGACAAAATTAGCACATTTTGTATGCTAAAACAATCATGGCAAAAATTAGAGAATGTTGAAAAGGTCACATCGCAACTGTAGTAATGTTGGTACCCTGAAGCATGGCAAAAATTTCAAAAAGATGCATGTCTTCTCATATGACTGTGGGGATTTAAACTTTGCGTAGACAAAAAAACTTGCTACTAACGTGTATGGCAACTTACACAACACAATCACAACCAAATAATCTAGGAAAAAGAAGCCCAGTGGCCTTCGCAAATGCGAGAGCATCATCTTCGGTATGCTCAAACTGATCGATGGATAAACATATGGTCTCAAGGAGGTTCATATTACACGTACGGAATGTATTTTCTTGTGCTATATTAGTGTGTTTAGGTAGAATTATGACATTTTGTTGTTTATTTATCTATTTTCACTTTTGTTTTTCCCTTTTTCCCTGTTTTCATACACCTTGCTGTTGCACTTTTATTTTTGGAAAATACGCAAATGAAGGGTCTAAAACAACAAATTAGAGGAAAATTTGGCAAAATGTATGGTCTCAGGGAAGTTCACATTACACAGAATGCATTTTCTTGTGCTATATTAGTCTGTTTAGGTAGAATTATGACATTTTGTTGTTTATTTGTCTTTTTTGCTTTTATTTTTAATTTGTTTTTCATCTTTTTTCTGTTTTCCTACACATTTTTTATTGCACTTTTTAGTTTGGAAAATATGCAAATGAAGGGTCTAAAACAACAAATTAACATGCCAAAAAACTATAGAACAGAAAAATTCAAATTAATATATCACAAGAAAATACATTAGTCGTACTTCTATTATAAAAGCGGACTCGATCTTATTTGTTTCCCCTTTTTCAGTTCTAAGAGGATCGGTACAAATTTATTGTGTACTTAATTGACATGGATATGGAGAAGGATTCGGTATGCTATAATTGGCACCAAGGTATCCCGAGAGAAATTTTTTGAGTCCCATATGTTTGAATGCATCAATTTAATTTTTCTCCTCATATACACATAGGTTTTGACTAATCGGTACCCTGCTTATCTAGTTGTTACATGCTTTGCTGCTTATCATGGATTGCTATACTTGGTGTGCTCGACCCTTTGGGTGTCTATTTTTACTATTCCAGAAACTAGCCCAGTGGCCTTCGCAAATGCGAGAGCATCATCTTCTGTATGCTCAAACTGATCGATAGAAAAACATATGGTCTCAGGGGGGTTTATATTAACCGGAATGTATTTTCTTGTGCTATATTAGTGTGTTTAGGTAGAACTATGACATTTCATTGTTTATTTATCTCTTTGCACTTTTGTTTTTCCCTTTTTTTTCCTGTTTTGCTACACCTTGTTGTTCCACTTCTATTTTTGGAAAATATGCAAATGAAGGGTCTGAAACAACAAATTAGAGAAAAATTGGGCAAACTGTATGGTCTCGGGGAGGTTCATATTACACGGAATGCATTTTCTTGTGCTATGTTCACTAGTAGAAAAAGGGCCTAATGTGAAGCACATTAGTCCCGGTTTGTAACTGAACCGGCACTAATGTGCTCATTAGTGCCGGTTCCAACGGCTAGGCGGGCGGCGATCATTAGTACCGGTTTGTGGCGAACCTTTAGTACCGGTTCGTGCCACGAACCGGTACTAAAGACGTGGTGGCAGGCTTGTGCCAGGCTGGGGCCCACCAGCACCTTTAGTACCGGTTGGTTATACGAACCGGGACTAGAGATTCACCTTTAGTCCCGGTTCGTATAACCAACCGGTACTAAAGGTCATCCTATATAAACCCCTTCGTCGAGCCCGAGCGCTCTGTTCTTCCCCTTTCCCCTCTCCTCTGTTTTCTTCCTCTTCCTCTCGAGCTCACACTCCATTTTTGCCAAAATTTGTGAAGATTTGAAGGCACCCCATCCATCGAAGTGATCACAAAGGTTAGCAACTTTGTCCTTTCATCTCTCATTGCTAGATTAGCTCTTGCAATGCTCTATAAGTATAGTGATTTGTGTGTTTTATTTTGGGAGGAATTATATGTGGTAGTATTTGATTTATATGCAATTTGAGGTCAAAATAACTCTTAGTTTGCATATGTAGGTGTGGTTTACTTAGTGCCTTCCCGTCTCCGTCCTAACCACCGTCGATCGCCCGCACCATCCCGTCGCCGGCACCACCTTGTGGTGAGCCTCTTGTTCTTATCTTTTTTATATAAAAAAATAATGTTTGTGTGATTTAGATATATAGTTACTCTTATAATTATCTTACCCGTACGTTGTTTGTTATACATAGTGCCATGGTTTTGATATCCGTCCCCGTCGGCCCTCATCCGGGTTATGATTCGGATGTGGTATATTCTCTTTTATAACTATTTGTTGCATTTCGTGTTTATGACAAATTATGCCCATCAAGTTGACATAGATATTTTTATCTAGGAGGTATGTGAACCAGAAATTCCAACCGACCCTATTGTCGAGAGGTTAAATTTAGTTGAAAGAGAAAATGAGTATTTGAAAGAAAAATTGAAAAGAATTGAGGGGGAGAAGATGGAATTGGAGTTGCATGTTGTCGATGTCGTCGATGATCACAAGATCAAGATGGAGAAAATGCACTTGAAGATTAGAAAGATTAGAAAATATGCCATTGATAGTGAGGCTTGGTATCATTATGCTGTTGGATCAATTGTTACCTTAGTTGCGATCTTGATCGCATTTGTTGTTGCATTTAAATGCTTTAGCTAGAGAGTTATTTGTATGTTTGTTTTATGAGAATAAGTGTTGTATGAACTTTATGTATGAACTTGTATTAATTTGGTCTATTCGGTGTTGTGTAATGAAGATGAGCCGGCAATGGATGTATGATGACCGATGCTCTCCCCAGTTCATTAATGGTGTGCATACTTTTCTGCTTGCGGCTGAGGCAAACAAGCGGGCAGATGGTTTTATGCCTTGTCCATGTGCCGGCTGTAAGAATGATCAGAATTACTCTAAGTTAAGAATCATTCACGTCCACCTGTTTGAGTCCGTTTCATGCCCCACTATAATATTTGGACCAAGCACGGAGAAAGAGGGGTTATGATGGAAGACAATGAAGAAGAAGAGGACGACGACAGCTATCCTGGCCATGGGTTCCCTGAATACGATGGTACAACAATGGGGGAAGAAGCTGAGCCGACAATGCGGGAAGAAGCTGAAGAAGAGGCATCAAATGAGCCCGCTGATGATCTAGGTCGGGCCATTGCCGATGTAAAGAGAAACTGCGCAAGTGAAAAGGAGAAGAAGAAGTTGTAGCGCATGTTAGAGGATCACAAGAAATTGTTGTACCCGAATTGCGAAGCTGACAAGAAAAAGCTGGGCACCACACTGGAATTGCTGCAATGGAAGGCGGAGAATGGTGTATCTGACAAGGGATTTGGAAAGTTGCTAATAATGTTAAAGAAGATGCTTCCAAAGGACAACGAATTGCCCGAGAGTACGTATGAAGCAAAGAAGGCTGTCTGCCCTCTAGGGTTAGAGGTGCAGAAGATACATGCATACCCTAATGACTGCATCCTCTACCGCGGTGAGTACGAGGATTTGAACGCGTGCCCGGTATGCGGTGCATTGCGCTATAAGATCAGCCGCGATGACCCTGGTGACGTCGAGGGCGAGCGCCCCAGGAAGAAGATTCCTGCCAAGGTGATGTGGTATGCTCCTATAATACCACGGTTGAAATGTTTGTTCCAAAACAAAGAGCATGCCAAGGCGATGCGATGGCACAGAGAAGACCGTAAGAAAGACGGGAAGTTGAGAGTACCCGCTGACGGGTCGCAGTGGAGAAAAATCGAGAGAAAGTACAGGGAGGACTTTGCAGGTGACGCAAGGAACATATGGTTTGGTCTAAGTGCAGATGCCATTAATCCTTTTGGGGAGCAGAGCAGCAACCATAGCACCTGGCCTGTGACTCTATGTATGTATAACCTTCCTCCTTGGTTGTGCATGAAGCGGAAGTTCATTATGATGCCAGTGCTCATCCAAGGCCCGAAGCAACCCGGCAACGACATTGATGTCTACCTAAGGCCATTAGTTAAAGAACTCTTACAGCTGTGGAATGGAAAAGGTGTACGTGCGTGGGATGAGCACAAACAAGAAGAATTTGACCTACATGCGTTATTGTTCGTGACCATCAATGATTGGCGTGCTCTCAGTAACCTTTCAGGACAGACAAACAAGGGATACCGCGCATGCACGCACTGTTTGGATGATACCGACAGTATATATTTAGATAATTGTAGGAAGAATGTGTACCTGGGACATCGTCGATTTCTTCCGAGCAGGCATCCCGTAAGAAAGAAAGGTAAGCATTTCAAAGGTGAGGCAGATCACCGGACGAAGCCTCGCCACCGTACTGGTGATGATGTACATGATATGGTGAAGGATTTGAAGGTAATCTTTGGAAAGGGTCCTGGCGGACAATCTGTTCCGAATGACGCTGACGGACGCGCACCCATGTGGAAGAAGAAATCTATATTTTGGGACCTGCCCTATTGGAAAGACCTAGAGGTCCGCTCTGCAATTGACGTGATGCACGTGACGAAGAATCTTTGCATGACCCTGCTTGGCTTCTTGGGCGTGTATGGGAAGACAAAAGATACACCGGAGGCACGGGAGGACCAGCAATGTATGCACGGAAAAGACGGCATACATCAGGGTCATGCCAGCTACGCTCTTACCAAAGAAGAGAAGGAAATCTTCTTTGAATGCCTGCTCAGTATGAAGGTACCGTCTGGCTTCTCGTTGAATATAAATGGAATAATAAATATGGCAGAGAAAAAGTTCCAGAACCTAAAGTCTCATGACTTCCACGTGATTATGACGCAACTGCTTCCGGTTGCATTGAGGGGGCTTCTACCGGAAAATGTTCGATTAGCCATTGTGAAGCTAAGTGCATTCCTCAATGCAATCTCTCAGAAGGTAATCGATCCAGAAATCATACCAAGGTTAGAGAATGATTTGGTGCAATGTCTTGTCAGTTTTGAGTTGGTGTTCCCACCATCCTTCTTCAACATCATGACACACGTCCTAGTTCACCTATGCGAAGAGATTAACGTTCTGGGTCCTGTATTTCTACACAATATGTTCCCCTTTGAGAGGCCAGAAGGAAGCATCTCCAAGGGCCATGAAAATGAGGAGGTCATTGAGTTTTGTATTGACTTTATTCCTGACCTTAAGCCGATTGGTGTTCCTGAATCACGGCATAAGGGCAGACTGGGTGGAAATGGCACGCTAGGACCGAAACAAATAATATGTATGGACGGGCATTCTCTCACTCAAGCACACTACACAGTTCTACAAAACTCCGCCTTGGTGGCTCCGTATATGGAGGAACACAAGAATTTTCTACGCTCCAAACACCCGGAGCAGTCTGACGATTGGATTACACGTGAACAAACGGGGACTTTCGCCGGTTGGTTGTGAAGGAAATATGCCCTAGAGGCAATAATAAAGTTGTTATTTATATTTCCTTATATCATGATAAATGTTTATTATTCATGCTAGAATTGTATTAACCGGAAACTTGATACATGTGTGAATACATAGACAAAACAAAGTGTCCCTAGTATGCCTCTACTTGACTAGCTCGTTAATCAAAGATGGTTAAGTTTCCTAACCATAGACATGTGTTGTCATTTGATGAACGGGATCACATCATTAGGAGAATGATGTGATGGACAAGACCCATCCGTTAGCTTAGCATAATGATCGTTAAGTTTTATTGTTATTGCTTTCTTCATGACTTATACAAATTCCTCTGACTATGAGATTATGCAACTCCCGAATACCGGAGGAACACCTTGTGTGCTATCAAACATCACAACGTAACTGGGTGATCATAAAGATGCTCTACAGGTGTCTCCGAAGGTGTTTGTTGGGTTGGCATAGATCGAGATTAGGATTTGTCACTCCGAGTATCGGAGAGGTATCTCTGGGCCCTCTCGGTAATGCACATCATATGAAGCCTTGCAAGCAATGTGACTAATGAGTTGGTTACGGGATGATGCACTATGGAACGAGTAAAGAGACTTGCTGGTAACGAGATTGAACTAGGTATGATGATACCGACGATCGAATCTCAGGCAAGTAACATACCGATGACAAAGGGAATAACGTATGTTGTTATGCGGTTTGACCGATAAAGATCTTCGTAGAATATGTAGGAGCCAATATGAGCATTCAGGTTCCGCTATTGGTTATTGACCGGAGATGTGTCTCGGTGTGACGACCCCGGCTTAATCATGCACTAACCATACATGCAATTGCGCACGATCAAGCCTAAGGACCCACTTGAAGATATCACAACACAACTCGAAAACATAAATAAATTCCTACAAGCTTTATATTACAAGCCAGAGCCTCGAGGGCTTGAATACATAGCTCGATGGCATACAACCGTCAGCGGAAGCATCAGATATCTGAGTACAGATATATTACTGAGAGAGAAGTAGGCCTTCACAGAGACGGGGTAAAATAAAATACTACGATCGAAAGGCGTAGGCCTCCTGCCCTGGACCCTCCGATCCTACTCCTGGTCGTCAAACGGCTCCTCGTAGTAGTAGTACTCGCCAGGCGGGTAGTAGTACTGGTCGTCGGCTGGGGCGTCTGGCTCAGGGGCTCCGTCGTCTGGTGGCATCAAATGGAAAATGGGGGAAAAAGAAAATAAAGCAAACGTGAGTACTCATCCGAAGTACTCAGCAAGCAAGGATCTACACAACATATGCAACATTTTCAAAGGAATGGCTGTATATGTGGACTGGGCTGCAGAAATGCCAGAATAGAGGGGGAAGCCTAGTCCTATCGAAGACTAGCATCTTCAACAATCTTCGACAGTCTTGTAGCAATAGAAGAGAATAGATGAACATAATGTAAAGTAGTAGTAGTAGTAGTAGTATCATCAACCTCGACCTGAGATCCTTTCTCGACTCCCTGCGAGAAAGCCATCCCAGTGCCGTACTATCCAGTTCTCATATCAAGTTCTAGTTGTACCGATCGGGATACAACTCCGAGTGTCCGTTACCGTAGGACAGGCTATCGATAGAAGTTTCTTCCCTGCAGGGGTGCACCAACTTACCCACCACGCTCGCTTAACTCCGGCCGGACACACTTTTCTGGGTCATGCCCGGCCTCGGCAAAGCAACACGCCGCAACCCGACCAAATACTTAACAGAGAGGTCAGCACGCCGGACTAACCTATGCCCCCAGGGTCTTGGGCCATCGCCCCGGACGCTCCTGCATGTTGCGTACACCGCCGGTGAACAGACCTAGCAACCCCTTAATACAAGCGCGGTTGCGTTCCCAGTCCAACCCAGCGTGTGCCGCTCAGTTGCTGACGTCTATTAAGCTTCGGCTGAAGTATACGACGCAGAATGCCCATACTATGCCCACGTGATGGTTAGTGCTATCGGGCCAGAGGCCCCTCGGATCAAATATCCAAACCGTTAAGTGGTTTAGGAGCGCGCGGAAACGAGCAGAGACTCACGATCGATGTGACCCCGTCGCCCCGTCTCGAGGACTGGCGGCAAGGGCTAAGAATGCCCGGCCACGCCTCGTAGTTATCTCGCGGGCACCATCCAGGTCAACCCGACTCCACATCACTTCGCATTAAGCTCGCGCGGGTACCCCTCAGGGCCGACCCATCTTTAGTAACATGGTTCATAGTCAAGTCATAATATCCAAGGTAACTGTGTGTCTGACACCGAAGGGAACCCTGAGGAATCACCCTCGATGGAATTCCCGCTCGATGTTATCATCAAGGTGAACGAAGGAGGAATCACCCTCGAGGTCCACACTTGAGAGGTTGCACGACGATGTCGTTATCGGGGGTGGTGTAGGAGGAATCACCCTCGCTTACCACGACGGAGTAACTAACCTACAAGGTTAACATCAGAAGTGCTGACGAGGTATCACCCTCGGCACTCGACGGTAACCCAGCAGTGTCGGCAACTAAGGGGGAAGTGATGTGCGGTGCCAGGGTCTATTCTTCAATCCCGATGATCGGGTCTTCTGATATCCAGCAGGGCAGTCGGGATCAAGTGGGGGTCTCTGTCGTCACTCTACCCAGCCTATACTAAGCAGTCTAGGATAACCAGTAAGGTAGCAAGGAAGGTTACAATAATCAGGCTATGCAGCAGATATAGGAAAACAGTAGCAGTAGCAGTTCTAATGCAAGCATAAGAGAGAAGAGAATAGGCGATATTGGCATGCTCAAAATGGGGGTGCTTGCCTGTTTGCTCTGGGGCAAAGGCAAGGTCATCGGTGGTGTCGTCGGGGACGTAGTCGTACTCCTGAGCTGCGTCTGCCTCGGGAGCTACGTCAACGTCGGGGTCTACCGAGAGAGAAGAGGGGGAAGAAACAGGTAAACATAATGCAAACAAATGCAATACGGTGCGTGTGATGCTATGATGCAGTGCAGGGTTGCCTAAATATGCATCTAAATCATTTTAGTTATTTTTAGGATTATTCTGGGATTTAATAACCAGGGTGTGTGCACTATTCATCTACCGGATACGGGTCCGGAGTTACGAGTTATTCTATGTAGGGGGTTCCGATGAAGAAACAGACGGCACGATCAGACTCGTCTCGTCGTTCTGAGCAACTTTCATGTTTTAACTTTTTCGATCCGAGCTACGGTTTAAAAGTTATGAATTTTTAAAGATTATTTGAATTTCTGGAATTTATTTATTTAGCAGAAAATGAATTATGACGTCAGCATGATGCAATGCTGACATCAGCAAGTCAACAGCGGCTGTCCAGAGTCAAATCTGACATGTGGGTCCAGTAGGACCCACATGTCAGCCTCTGTTATATTAACAGTGAGTTAATTTTAATTAGTTAGCTAATTAAGCTATTGGACCCACCTGTCATAGTCTAATTAGGGTAATTATTTTATTTTTATTTAGAAAATCATTTTATTAATTATCTAGGAGGTGGGGCCCGCATGTCAGTGGCACAGGGCGGCCACGTCAGCACGTGGACTTGGTCAACTGGCCATCCGGGGCCCCTGGGCCCACTTGCCAGCGACCCAGGCAGTGGCCCCGCCCAGCCACGTCGGCCGGCCGGCGTTTAAACGCCGGCGAGCCCTGTTTCGCGGCGGCGCGGCTCGGGCGAGCGTCGGATTTCCTCCTCGGTGCACCAAATCGGTTGATCTGGGGCTTGTTCGAACGAGGTAACTCGCGCGCATCCATCTGGGCAGACGGCAGCAGCAGAGGAGGCCTAGAACGACGGTGGTGACCAGCGTGGCGGCGACCGGAGTTCGGCCATCAGCGGTTTGGGCGATGCGGGGCAAGGTAGGAGCCGTGGATGGTTGTGTTCGACTCGCGGGAGTACGGTGAGTGCAGCAGTGAGCTCAGACGCGACCTTGCGCGGCCGTAGCCACGGTGGCGACATGGCCGGCGGCGGGTAGTTCTCGGGCTCGACGGCCACTATAGCTACAGGAATGGAATCGGGCAAGGCAGAGAGGGGAACGGTGCGCACGCTCACCTAGGAGGCTCACGAGGGCCCGTTGGAGGCTTAGTAGCAGCAGAGGCGTGGATCGACGCGACGGAGCTCCGGTGGCCGCAGTTGGGGAAGACAACGATGGCGGCTAACTTGGGGGCTCCCGGCTCCAGCTTGAGGCCGGCGTAGACGTGGAGGAGCTCGGCGGAGCTCGCAGGCGTGTCAGCTGAGCTCGGGGACGACGGTGGCCGCGATAACGAGCGAGGACGGCAGCAATGGCGTTCGGTGGCCGATAAGATCGAAGGGGAGAGAGCGAGGGGAGAGGGGCAAATGGTGGGGGAAGGACCAGGGGGGACGCTCGGCCTTGCCCTTATCCCCTCGGGGTGGCCGCGGTGTCGCGGTCTCGCCGTTTGGCCGGCGCAGCGCGCGCGACCATGGCGGCGTCGACACGGCGAAGGAGCGAGAGAGGGAGGAGGGAGAAACAGGCCAGGTGGGCTGGAACGGGGCACTGTGCACTCAGGCCCAATGCACAGTGCCTCTTTGCATTTTTATTTTCTGTTTTAATTCACAGCAGCTACTTTGCATTATTTTAAGATGGCTAAACATTTTGCAAAAGTGTGAAACTTGGTCCCACATGTGCATTGCAATTTCCAACCCTGCCACAAAAAGTCTGGACATTTTTGAAAGCCATTTGAATTTATTCAAAAATGATTTGGAAATTAAAATTGCTGGAATAGCAATGAATTAATTCCCAGGGGCAAGTTGGGATTTCCAAAAATGTTGGTTACAATTTTATAATTGCCTTGGGAATATTTGAAGCATTATGAACAATTTAATTCTGCCATTTGAAGAAATATTAATTTGACTTGCATTTGGAATTGGAATTTGAAGTTGAATTATTTCCTAATGCCATTTTATGAAGATGATCATGATGACATGGCAGGTTAAGTAGCTTATCCAGAGTGGGGTAACCTGGGGATGTTACAAGTCTCCTCCACTACAAGAAATCTCGTCCCGAGATTTAAGTGGGGAAGAAAGAGTAACTTCGAGAGAACTGATCCTTATAGGATCGATTAGCTGGTGAACAATTCAGGGAATGCGGCAGAAGAATCTCTCGAGTTGAAACTTAGGAAACGTCGAGAGCAAAGTATGAAAGTACGATCAGAATTATCAATCGAATGGACATTCGATCGATACCTGAACAAAGTGTGAACAGGGGTTCAGGGTATCGGGAGTAGATCAACTCTCGAGGGTGGCTTGGAATAACAGACAAAACTAAGAGCAAAAGGATGCTTCAGAATCAAGTATGTTAAAGGAGAGTCAGGTTCCGATCATGTGGAACTGTGGAGGGGTGTCGATCAAGAGTAGGGAGAACGGTGACAGCTTACCGGTCACGACATCAGGGTATGTCAGAGGATAGTCTGTCATTTATGTCGGTAACAAGGTCGGTACCAAGGGCGGGGGACGAAGAGAACCATTTTCCTGCTCGTTGAACGAGGTGGACCAAAAGGCAAAGTTCTCGTCCATCGGTGGTTACCGGAATGTCATCAACAATAGTAACAGGATCTCACGGTCAAAGCTGATGACCGAGGTGTTTTATAAACAGGGAATTATTTCTGCTTATATCATAGAGAGCATAAGAAAGGTTAAACAAAACAATGGAAAGGAAAATTGTGTTTTCACACAAGTATTGGGAGTATATTCTATCCTAGGAAAAGCGGAACAGGACATACATGATGGGACAGCAAGTTCCAAATCATTTAGATAGAGGGGCGATGGAAGAATCATGGTATTACCCATACAACGGTGTTTGGATAATTGATCGAGACACATTTGGCAATGTGCTTCCAATGTTCATGCTGGAGTTCGGAATAACACAGTCATGCTTTGAGGCAGCAATGATATGGTGTCAAGTAAAGATTGGGTTCGAAGATCTCAAGAGATACCGAGAAACATTTAGAAGGGTATCTCGGGACGTAGGGAATAAACAAACACAATCAGTTTGTGTTGGCAGGAAGTCAAGGATGTCATCGATGATATCTCAAATCATCGAGGGGCAGGGATGGTATTTCTAGCCATGAACTCAATTGATATCCTGGAAGAGCTCAGAATGTTGATGATGATCACGACACATTTGTCGAAAGATTTAAAGAAGATGAAATCGATCGGCGATGACATCTTAGCCAAAGGGGGAATGAAGCAAAAGGTTATTGAAGCCACGGATTCGACACAAGCTCGAATTCAAGCTTGTTGTTCGAGGTGAAATGATAAGATAAAGAAGATCGACGTAAGCTTAGCTCATCGCTGGAAGTTGTGCTCCGGGCATAAGGTCCAGGTAGCACAGTTAAAGGTTAGCACGATAGGGATATAGCTGATCCGGCTAGGAATGTTGTGATGGGGTGTTAGACTTCCCAGTAACAAGTACTAGGGGTAACACCGGAAGGTAAGTCGGAGCAGAGGTTGGACGGGGAAAATGATCTGCAGAGGACAAGTATTTTAACTTATCCGGGAAATGAACCCAAAGAGGAAATATGGTCGGAACCATGTTTGCAAAGGATCAATTCTTAGATACAAGATGAACTTGTACCAGGGGAATAATTATTCTTACGAGCAGCTTCCATGATAAGTTCTACATCGTTTCCATGGGCATGAACACAAAGGTTCAAGGTCGACCCCCACTTCTTCAATGCACAACCTTTCATTCACTTCTCGTTTTCAAAGAAATTGTAGTGCTGAGAATTTATCTGGTGAAGCACCAGAAGAGTATGACTCGCATAACCTTCGAGTTCACATGAATTAGGGAAAGCATAGGTTCAACCCATCGGGACATTTTATGAATCCATACAACCAACAACCAAAGTAAGGGTTGCGAGTTCGAAAGCAGAGTATCGAAGTCAAAGCAGGTGATACAATTTACCGACGGTATCAAGTACCAAGAAAAGAGCTCACAGAATGTTTGAGTATGAAAGATACTGTCGGATATTAATCTAACAAAAGATCAGGTAGACGACATAGGATCTGGCGTGAGTAGCGGCACTCAACCATAAGAGGAAGGATGTGATGGCATAGGATTATAAAAACATCAGAATAATCCGACGTTTAAGTACAAAGGATTCATGGTTCAGAAACGAAGGATCAGAAGCAAAAGCTCTGATCAAAAGATGAGTAGGTTGGACAGAACTAGATGGACAACTTTGGTATTCCGTCTTGGAGAGATTTCCAACCATGTTTACGGGACATGTCCTGGTCAGAAGTCAGTCCCAAGTCAATAAGGAGAAGGAATACACTACCTCTCCGTGCCATGCAATCTAGGCGGATGTACAGTCGGCAAGAAGTAGAGAATGATTCAGTGCCAAAGGCAATGTCAACGGGGAAGGAACCGATAAGGTTCTTAAATTAGAAAAGAATCGGTCGGATAATTGTCCACAGAAGGAATCAAGTGATCCGTGAGAACTAACGGATAAAGTTTAAATAACTGGTTCCACCTGAGAGTCCTCCGAGAAAGGACGGGAGGTAAGCTCAATGGGTTTAAGGAAAACACTAGAACAACCTAAGTATGAAATTCAGAGGGTTCACGATTTCCAAAGCCAGAAGTGACAATTAGTTCACCTGGGCAGAGGGACGAGTGATTTGTACATGCTTAGTTGGACAATCAATCAATGCTTGATTGGCTGAGATCCAACTCATGTCTGAAATGATGACTGGGCCGGAAGGATGATTTAGTAGGGAAGAGCTGATGATTGCGAGTATTCGCACACATGTTGAATCAATAGGATCGAAATGATAATGACAAGGGATATCAACAACAATTACTTGACATATGGAGCTAACCATAATATAAGCTAGGAAGAATTTCAGTAGTAGTAGGATGCATGGGATTCTCGGAAGATAAGATGATATTTCAAAGTGTTTTTTTTAGGAATCACAGGAACAACTGGGGATGATCGGATCCCCAGTACTGTGAGTAATTAACCGCAGTGCGAAAGAAGCTGCACAGCAGTAGGTTCAAAGGATTCCCGGTTTAACGAGGAGTATTACGGGGTACCTTGTACATATGTGAGTGACTGGTCATGATGATATAACGGCAAGGATGTGTAATTAACCACGGAGATTATCGGTGTTAGTCAACTGCAAAAGCAGTGGGTAAAGAGTCTCGGAAAACTTTGGGAAGTAACTTCGAAGTCTTCTGATGATGTCACGTCATCTTCTGGAATGAGGGGGCTCTTCGGGAGAAAACGGTTATGAGATCCTAAATGTCGGTGTTAGTAAATTTTATTAAACCCGAATAGATGAGAGATTAGAGTCCCAGAGTAAAGACGAGGAATAAAAGATCCTAATACCACCCAGTTGGCGACGTGGGCCCGTAAGCCACACAGCCAAGTTAGTAAAACAGTTTTTGACGACTAGACTCAACTTCGGCCAAGGAATTGGGAAGGGGGATACCTAGAGGCAGTCGGCTCTGATACCAACCTATGACGACCCCGGCTTAATCGTGCACTAACCATACACGCAATTGCGCACGATCAAGCCTAAGGACTCACTTGAAGATATCACAACACAACTCTAAAACATAAATAAATTCATACAAGCTTTATATTACAAGCCAGGGCCTCGAGGGCTCGAATACATAGCTCGATGGCATACAAGCGTCAGCGGAAGCATCAGATATCTGAGTACAGATATATTACAGAGAGAGAAGTAGGCCTTCACAGAGACGGGGTAAAATAAAATACTACGATCGAAAGGCGTAGGCCTCCTGCCCTGAACCCTCCGATCCTACTCCTGGTCGTCAAACGGCTCCTCGTAGTAGTAGTACTCGCCAGGCGGGTAGTAGTACTGGTCGTCGGCTGGGGCGTCTGGCTCAGGGGCTCCGTCGTCTGGTGGCATCAAATGGAAAATGGGGGAAAAAGAAAATAAAGCAAACGTGAGTACTCATCCGAAGTACTCAGCAAGCAAGGATCTACACTACATATGCAACATTTTCAAAGGAATGGCTATATATGTGGACTGGGCTGCAGAAATGCCAGAATAGAGGGGGAAGCCTAGTCCTATCGAAGACTAGCAACTTCAACAATCTTCGACCGTCTTGCAGCAATAGAAGAGAACAGATGAACATAATGTAAAGTAGTAGTAGTAGTAGTAGTATCATCAACCTCGACCTGAGATCCTTTCTCGACTCCCTGCGAGAAAGCCATCCCAGAGCCGTACTATCCAGTTCTCATATCAAGTTCTAGTTGTACCGATCGGGATACAACTCCGAGTGTCCGTTACCGTAGGACAGGCTATCGATAGAAGTTTCTTCCCTGCAGGGGTGCACCAACTTACCCACCACGCTCGCTTAACTCCGGCCGGACACACTTTTCTGGGTCATGCCCGGCCTCGACTAAGCAACACGCCGCAACCCGACCAAATACTTAACAGAGAGGTCAGCACGCCGGACTAACCTATGCCCCCAGGGGTCTTGGGCCATCGCCCCGGACGCTCCTGCATGTTGCGTACACCGCCGGTGAGCAGACCTAGCAACCCCTTAATACAAGCGCGGTTGCGTTCCCAGTCCAACCCAGCGTGTGCCGCTCAGTTGCTGACGTCTATTAAGCTTCGGCTGAAGTATACGACGTAGAACGCCCATACTATGCCCACGTGATGGTTAGTGCTATCGGGCCAGAGGCCCCTCGGATCAAATATCCAAACCGTTAAGTGGTTTAGGAGCGCGCGGAAACGAGCAGAGACTCACGATCGATGTGACCCCGTCGCCCCGTCTCGAGGACTTGCGGCAAGGGCTAAGAATGCCCGGCCACGCCTCGTAGTTATCTCGCGGGCACCATCCAGGTCAACCCGACTCCACATCACTTCGCATTAAGCTCGCACGGGTACCCCTCAGGGCCGACCCGTCTTTAGTAACATGGTTCATAGTCAAGTCATAATATCCAAGGTAACTGTGTGTCTGACACCGAAGGGAACCCTGAGGAATCACCCTCGATGGAATTCCCGCTCGATGTTATCATCAAGGTGAACGAAGGAGGAATCACCCTCGAGGTCCACACTTGAGAGGTTGCACGACGATGTCGTTATCGGGGGTGGTGTAGGAGGAATCACCCTCGCTTACCACGACGGAGTAACTAACCTACAAGGTTAACATCAGAAGTGCTGACGAGGTATCACCCTCGGCACTCGACGGTAACCCAGCAGTGTCGGCAACTAAGGGGGAAGTGATGTGCGGTGCCAGGGTCTATTCTTCAATCCCGATGATCGGGTCTTCTGATATCCAGCAGGGCAGTCGGGATCAAGTGGGGGTCTCTGTCGTCACTCTACCCAGCCTATACTAAGCAGTCTAGGATAACCAGTAAGGTAGCAAGGTAGGTTACAATAATCAGGCTATGCAGCAGATATAGGAAAACAGTAGCAGTAGCAGTTCTAATGCAAGCATAAGAGAGAAGAGAATAGGCGATATTGGCATGCTCAAAATGGGGGTGCTTGCCTGTTTGCTCTGGGGCAAAGGCAAGGTCGTCGGTGGTGTCGTCGGGGACGTAGTCGTACTCCTGAGCTGCGTCTGCGTCGGCAGCTACGTCAACGTCGGGGTCTATCGAGAGAGAAGAGGGGGAAGAAACAGGTAAACATAATGCAAACAAATGCAATACGGTGCGTGTGATGCTATGATGCAGTGCAGGGTTGCCTAAATATGCATCTAAATCATTTTAGTTATTTTTAGGATTATTCTGGGATTTAATAACCAGGGTGTGTGCACTATTCATCTGCTAGATACGGGTCCGGAGTTACGAGTTCTTCTACGTAGTGGGTTCCGATGAAGAAACAGACGGCACGATCAAACTCGTCTCGTCGTTCTGAGCAACTTTCATGTTTTAACTTTTTCGATCCGAGCTACGATATAAAAGTTATGAATTTTTAAAGATTATTTGAATTTCTGGAATTTATTTATTTAGCAGAAAATGAATTATGACGTCAGCATGATGCAATGCTGACATCAGCAAGTCAACAGCGGCTGTCCAGAGTCAAATCTGACATGTGGGTCCAGTGGGACCCACATGTCAGCCTCTGTTATATTAACAGTGAGTTAATTTTAATTAGTTAGCTAATTAAGCTACTGGACCCACCTGTCATAGTCTAATTAGGGTAATTATTTTATTTTTATTTAGAAAATCATTTTATTAATTATCTGGGAGGTGGGGCCCGCGTGTCAGTGGCACAGGGTGGCCACGTCAGCGCGTGGACTTGGTCAACTGGCCATCCGGGGCCCCTGGGCCCACTTGCCAGCGACCCAGGCAGTGGCCCCGCCCAGCCACGTCGGCCGGCCGGCGTTTAAACGCCGGCGAGCCCTGTTTCGCGGCGGCGCGGCTCGGGCGAGCGTCGGATTTCCTCTTCGGTGCACCAAATCGGTTGATCTGGGGCTCGTTCGAACGAGGTAACTCGCGCGCATCCATCTGGGCAGACGGCAGCGGCAGAGGAGGCCTAGAACGACGGTGGTGACCAGCGTGGCGGCGACCGGAGTTCGGCCATCAGCGGTTTGGGCGATGCGGGGCAAGGTAGGAGCCGTGGATGGTTGTGTTCGACTCGCGGGAGTACGGTGAGTGCAGCAGTGAGCTCAGACGCGACCTTGCGCGGCCGTAGCCACGGTGGCGACATGGCCGGCGGCGGGTAGTTCTCGGGCTCGACGACCACTATAGCTACGGGGATGGAATCGGGCAAGGCAGAGAGGGGAACGGCGCGCACGCTCACCTAGGAGGCTCACGAGGGCCCGTTGGAGGCTTAGTAGCAGCAGAGGCGTGGATCGACGCGACGGAGCTCCGGTGGCCGCAGTTGGGGAAGACGACGATGGCGGCTAACTTGGGGGCTCCCGGCTCCAGCTTGAGGCCGGAGTAGACGTGGAGGAGCTCGGCGGAGCTCGCAGGCGTGTCGGCTGAGCTCGGGGACGACGGTGGCCGCGATAACGAGCGAGGACGGCAGCAATGGCGTTCGGTGGCCGATAAGATCGAAGGGGAGAGAGCGAAGGGAGAGGGGCAAATGGTGGGGGAAGGACCAGGGGGGACGCTCGGCCTTGCCCTTATCCCCTCGGGGTGGCCGCGGTGTCGCGGTCTCGCCGTTTGGCCGGCGCAGCGCGCGCGACCATGGCGGCGTCGACACGGCGAAGGAGCGAGAGAGGGAGGAGGGAGAAACAGGCCAGGTGGGCTGGAACGGGGCACTGTGCACTCAGGCCCAGTGCACAGTGCCTCTTTGCATTTTTATTTTCTGTTTTAATTCACAGTAGCTACTTTGCATTATTTTAAGATGGCTAAACATTTTGCAAAAGTGTGAAACTTGGTCCCACATGTGCATTGCAATTTCCAACCCTGCCACAAAAAGTCTGGACATTTTTGAAAGCCATTTGAATTTATTCAAAAATGATTTGGAAATTAAAATTGCTGGAATAGCAATGAATTAATTCCCAGGGGCAAGTTGGGATTTCCAAAAATGTTGGTTACAATTTTATAATTGCCTTGGGAATATTTGAAGCATTATGAACAATTTAATTCTGCCATTTGAAGAAATATTAATTTGACTTGCATTTGGAATTGGAATTTGAAGTTGAATTATTTCCTAATGCCATTTTATGAAGATGATCATGATGACATGGTAGGTTAAGTAGCTTATCCAGAGTGGGGTAACCTGGGGATGTTACACTCGGTCATGTCTACATAGTTCTCGAACCCGTAGGGTCCGCACGCTTAACGTTCGATGACGATTTGTATTATGAGTTGTGTGATTTGATGACCGAAGATAGTTCGGAGTCCCGGATGAGATCACGAACATGACGAGGAGTCTCGAAATGGTCGAGAGGTAAAGATCGATATATTGGAAGGCTATATTCGGACATCGGAAAGGTTCCGAGTGATTCGGGTATTTTTCGGAGTACCGGAGAGTTACGGGAATTCGCCGGGGGAAGTAGTGAGCCTTAATGGGCCATACGGGAAAGGAGAGAAGGGCCTCAAGGGGTGGCCGCGCGCCCCCCATGGGCTGGTCCGAATTGGACTAGGAGGGGGCAGCGCCCCTCTCCTTCCTTCTCCCCTCTTCCTCCTTCCCTCCTTCTCCTACTAGGAATAGAAAAGAGGAGGGGAATCCTACTTGGACTGGGGAGTCCTAGTAGGATTCCCCACACCTGGCGCGCCCCCCTTGGGCCGGCCACCTCTTCCCTCCCCTCCTTTATATACGTGGCCAGGGGGCACCCCAATAGCACATCAAAGTTTCTCTTAGCCGTGTGCGGTGCCCCCCTCCACAGTTACACACCTCGGTCATATCGTCGTAGTGCTTAGGCGAAGCCCTGCGCCGGTAACTTCATCATCACCGTCGCCACGCCGTCGTGCTGACGGAACTCTCCCTCGGCCTCAACTGGATCAAGAGTACGAGGGACGTCATCGAGCTGAACGTGTGCTGAACACGGAGGTGCCGTACGTTCGGTGCTAGGATCGGTCGGATCGTGAAGACGTACGACTACATCAACCGCGTTGATAAACGCTTCCGCATTCGATCTACGAGGGTACGTGGACACACTCTCCCCGCTCGTTGCTATGCATCTCCTAGATAGATCTTGCGTGATCGTAGGAAATTTTTGAAATACTACGTTCCCCAACAGTGGCATCCGAGTCAGGTTTAAGCGTAGATGTTATATGCACGAGTAGAACACAAAGAGTTGTGGGCGATAATAGTCATACTGCTTACCAGCATGTCATACTTTGATTTGGCGGTATTGTTGGATGAAGCGGCTCAGACCGACATTACGCATACGCTTACGCGAGACTGGTTCTACCGACGTGCTTCACACACAGGTGGCTAGTGGGTGTCAGTTTCTCCAACTTTAGTTGAATCAAGTGTGACCACGCCCGGTCCTTGTTGAAGGTTAAAACAACACACTTGACGAAAAATCGTTGTGGTTTTGAAGCGTAGGTAAGAACGGTTCTTGCTCAGCCCGTAGCAGCCACGTAAAACTTGCAACAACAAAGTAGAGGACGTCTAACTTGTTTTTGCAGGGCATGCTGTGATATGTTATGGTCAAGACATGATGCTATATTTTATTGTATGAGATGATCATGTTTTGTAACAGAGTTGTCGGCAACTGGCAGGAGCCATATGGTTGTCGCTTTATTGTATGCAATGCAATCGCCATGTAATTGTTTTTACTTTATCACTAAGCGGTAGCGGTAGTCGTAGAAGCAATAGTTGGCGAGACGACAACGATGCTACGATGGAGATCAAGGTGTCGCGCCGGTGACGATGGTGATCATGACGGTGCTTTGGAGATGGAGATCAAAGGCACAAGATGATGATGGCCATATCATATCACTTATATTGATTGCATGTGATGTTTATCCTTTATGCATCTTATTTTGCTTAGTTCGACGGTAGCATTATAAGATGATCCCTCACTAAATGTCAAGGTATAAGTGTTCTTCCTGAGTATGCACCGTTGCAAAAGTTCTTCGTGCTGAGACACCACGTGATGATCGGGTGTGATAGGCTCTACGTTCAAATACAATGGGTGCAAGACAGTTTCGCACATGCGAAATACTCGGGTTAAACTTGACGAGCCTAGCATATGCAGATATGGCCTCGGAACACTGAGACCGAAAGGTCGAACGTGAATCATATAGTAGATATGATCAACATAGTGATGTACACAATTGAAAACTACTCCATCTCAAGTGATGATCGAACATGGTTTAGTTGATTTGGATCACGTGATCACTTAGATGATTAGAGGAATGTCTATCTAAGTGGGAGTTCTTAAGTAATATGATTAATTGAACTTTAATTTATCATGAACTTAGTCCTGATAGTATTTGCAAATTATGTTGTAGATCAATAGCTCGCGTATAGCTCCCCTGTTCTAAGTGGGAGGTTCATATTACACGGAGTATATTTTCTTGTACTATATTAGTGTGTTTAGGTAGAATTATGACATTTTGTTGTTTATTTATCTATTTTCACTTTTGTTTTTCCCTTTTTCCCTGTTTTCCTACACCTTGTTGTTGCACTTTTATTTGTGGAAAATATGCAAATGAAGGGTCTAAAACAACAAATTAGAGGAAAATTTGGCAAAATGTATGGTCTCGGGGAGGTTCATATTGCACGGAGTGCATTTTCTTGTGCTATATTAGCCTGATTAGGTAGAATTATGGCATTTTGTTGTTTATTTGTCTTTTCCGCTTTTATTTTCAGTTTGTTTTCCCTGTTTTTTCTGTTTTCTTACACATTTTTTATTGCACTTTTTTGTTTGGAAAATATGCAAATGAAGGGTCTAAAAAAACAAATTAACATACCAGAAACTATAGAATTGAAAATTCAAATTAATATATCACAAGAAAATACATTACTCGTACTTCTATTATAATGGCAGACTCGAACTTATTATTTCCCATTTTTCAGTTTTAAGAGGATCGGTACAAATTTATTGGGTACTTAATTGACATGGATATGGAGAAGGATTTGGTATGCTATAATTGGCACCGATGTATCCTGAGAGAAAATTTCCGGGTCCCATATGTTTGAATGCATCAATTTAATTTTTCTCCACATACATAAATAGGTTTTGACTAATCGGCATGCCGCTTAGAGCATCTACAGCCACAGTCACCAAATTCGGGCCCTCAAACGCCCGCGGACGTGCCCGGGCACGTCTGCGGGCATTGGCTGGGCAGCCTCAAATTTCGTCATGTGCATCCAAATACCTTGTACTTGAAATCTTAAATCCATACAAAGCATGCAAAAGAGAAAAACCTACACACTACTACGTAAAACAACTAAAACCTACACTACCCTACTCCTTGTCGGAGATGCTAACGATCTCCGTGCCCGGCTCCGGGTACATGGGCCGCAGCCACAACTCCGACTCATGCGGCTCCTCCGTGTCCAGTTCGGCAAAAAGTGTGTCGGTCGCCGCCTGTCCTTGCTGGATGAACTACCGGTTGGCCTCGACATATTCCTCATCCTGGATGGCGTAGCAGTCTGCTATGCTATCTCCGCCGCTTGGGCGACCTCGAACTCCGCCATGGTGTCCTCCATGGCAAAGTCCGCAACTGGCTCCGGCTCCTCCTCCTCCTCTTACTCCATGGGCTCCGACTGCTGCTCTAACGAATCCGGAGGCAGTCCCGCTGTGATCCTGGTGGTGCGCCGAGCCCAGATCTCCTCAAGCATCTAGAAGCGCCGCTCGGGGGTTAGCATAGCGTAGGTGGTCTTCTTCTGCCGGGCCATGGCGGAGGCAGATGGCGAGGGAAGAGGGAGAGAAGTGGATGGGCTCGGGCTGGCAGCGTGGGGAGTGAGGAAGCGGATGTGGCTAGGGTTGGGGGACAATGTACGGCTTAAATAGCCAGACCTTGACCCTCGGGCGGCGAGCCGGTGCGGTGCCACGCGGCGTTAACACCCCCACCGGAGGAAACACCCGTCGCACCGTCAGGTTTATGGGCGATTATGTCTGTGAGACCCGGTCGTCAGTCCAACGTGGTGGACGCGCTTGGGCTGCCCCATATCTGCCAAGATTTGGGCTGGATATAAGGGGTGTAGATTAGCGCGGGCGTTTGAGACCGCTTTGAGGTGCCTGGGTGGATTTGGATTTTTTGATCGGTCAGTGACCGGACCGACCGCCCGGGCGTTTGAGACTGGTTTGAGGCGCCCGGCTATAGATGCTCTTAACTAGTTGTACATGCTTTGCTGCATATCATGGATCACTATACTTGGTGTGCTCTACCTGTTTGGTCTCTATTTTTCTGTTCTTGTAACTAGCCCAATGGCCTTCACAAATGCGAGAGCATCATCTTCAGTATGTTCAAAGTGACCGATAGATAAACATATGGTCTCAAGGAGGTTCATATTAATGTATTTTCTTGTGCAATGTTAGCGTGTTTATGTAGAATTATGACATTTTGTTGTTTATATTTATCTAATTTCCCTACAATTTTCACTTTTATTTTTTCATTTCCCCTGTTTTCGTAGTCCTTTTGTTGCACTTTTTAATTTTGGAAAATATGCAAATGAACAGTCTAAAATAACAAATTAACATACTAAAAATTGTAGAATTGAAAATTCAAATTAATATAGCACAAGAAAATACATTAGTTGTACTTCTATCAAAAATCAACCGGCAAGAATACCATTCATTGGGAATGACAAGTAACAGGATGTGCCATGATGACTTATGTTTTTTATATTCGATTTCCAAATGTAGCTTATGCATATATTCTACCATCAGTATTTTTAAAAATTAAAATGGTTTGTAGAACTTCACCTCCTGTTAAAGGAATTTGGTTGGTCATCCTTGTCAATGACCTCATCATGTAATTCAAAGGCCACATAGAAATGATGGATCAAGTTCCGCCGGTCGACCACACAACTATAATTGCACGCTCGCTAGCCAAAACAATAAAAATTATAAAACAGTCAAACGGAAAAAGAAAGAAAAAAAGAAAAATTTGCATCAATCTTCGTGTAAATTCATACCGTGTTGTTGAGTGAGATTTAGTTAATTCTCATCAGAGTGAGAATTGGCAAAACTGAATTTATTATTCTGGTGGCTAGTCTTAGTAGTATGGCCAATACACGCTCCATGTGAAAAGCCAGGAGAGATAGACACGCCTTAATTTTCGGACGAGCAACTTGAATACAAATAGACACGTATTCTATGCTTATCTCTGGTCAAGAGGATTGTGGGATTCAACTGTTTCCGAATCCAAATAGAACATGTTCATTAAATTGTTTATCCAACCAGGCAACCACTGAACGAAAAAAACAAGTATTGTGCTTTCAGTACATAATAGATTGTTAATTGTGAGATCTCTAGCTATTTTGATGATGACTTTTTTAGCTATTTTCAGTAAGAATAATCTCTGTTCAGATTATTTTTTTTGAATTTTTCTGTTCAGAATGTGATGGTATTTACCACATGTTTGATCTAAGCAAAATATACTTTCAAGGAGTTTGTATTTTGTATTCTCACTGGAGCTTGCAGAATGTTCTTCTTTTAGGTCGGTGTGGAACTTTTAAGTTTTTTGTCTCATAAATATAAGACATAGAGCTGGATGAATCATCCGCCGTTTCAGTCTTTACCCAGGTTCCTTCACCTTCAACAACTAATTAGGCTCCCTCGCAAAAACAAAAAAAAACAACTAATTAGGCTCTCTATAAAAAATATTTAGCTCTGGACGGCGAGGGAGGCACTAATCAGATCACTCGTGTGCATCTTGGTTGTGTCTTCATCCTGAAATGTGCCGGTTGTTTTTTTTTTTTTTTGCGATAAAATGTGCCGGTTGTTGATATGGTATCGTGTTGAATAAAGGCCGCTTCGCTCCGTCTAAGTTCAGGTGTTTACCACACAGCTGTCCATAGGTGTAGCAGTTTGTCAGGCTTGTGTTTCTCTTTCTTTTTTTGTTGGCAGTTCATATTGTATTTTTGTTTCCAGTTTTGTATTTTGTATATATTCTCGTATTTTTCATATTGTCTAAGTTCCTGAAATGTCGTGGCTCGGAAAAACCCTGCATTGTGCTTTTAGTATATAATAGAAATGGCCGTGGTAATATTATCATGTTCCACTACTGTATAAACCGTGACAAATTTCTTATCGACCTGTAAATTGTAACAAACCCATAGAATCTACACCAAACCAATCGTTTGATGATCACACCGAGATAAAAGATGACAAGAAGCGAACGCAGTCGATATACAAATACCATGTTTGCTAATCACAACCAAAATCCATCAATACAAAACAACACTTGTGCCACCAGCTCACAGCGTCCAAGGCATATTTTACATGCTGAGGCAGTGGCAGATTAAGTGTTTTCCTTGAGCAACATGTTTTTTCTTTTCAAGTGGAGCACGCATCACTGCTATCATTTGCTCGATCTTGAGACACGTCTACGACACCAACTAATGTTCCATCCCTTTCATTCTTGACATATTGCTAAAACGCCGCAAACTCCGATCAAGCAGGGCATACAAGTTCTACCTTGATGGTGATTCATTACTTGTGCCAGATTTTTAATCTCATGGACTTCCCCTTGAATCTGACCTCCCTTTGTTCCCATCCATGTACCATCTCTTCAATCTCTCCTCAGTAACCTCTACCTGAAAATTTAGATGGAATAGAAGCCATATTTGAGTGCATCTCCTACACTCTTCTAGTCTAGCACACAATATATACATATGAACTTCTGTAAAATAGGTTAGACATATGGAGACTTTACTTAACAATGTTTCAGTGCTGTGAAAATTGAACCGTTAACAAAGCTAACCTGTTTATCCCAGTCAGTCTTAATTGTTATGAACAGAAGTACAATTGTTTGGACCAGTGTTCCAAGCAGCATGCCAACCCAAATGCCCTATAGCAAGAACCAAGGAGATTGAGTTAGGACCACAACTTATTAGAGCCAGGAGGCACAAGGACAATGATTTCAGTAACTGATTGGCTGATACACCAGCATCACCTGACAATAATTATCTTACCATCACATGATATCCAAGAGCATAACCTAGGATTGCTCCAAGAGGGATACCAATAAAGTAATATGTTGTGATGTTGACATAGGCAACTACACTTTGCCAACCCGCACCAACAGCAACACCTACAGGGTGATCAATCGAGGCTATAGTTTTAGTAAACCAAACGAATCTTATACTGGTATAAAAGGCAAATGTTTTGCCTCGTTTAAACAAGACAAAAATTAACAAGACCCAATGATTGTAATGTATATGTATTTGGAATTCAGTCAAATGCTAAAGCAAACCTGATAGCACTGGTTGAACACTGTTCAACAAGATGGAGAAGGCTAGAAGAGGCGACAAGTCAGCAACTGCGGCAGCTACCTCTTCACTCGTAGTAAATATGTAGGAAAGTTTTCCGTGGAAGAAAAGGAAAAACACGAACAACACAAGGCCTATTGAGAAGGAAGTGGTGACGACATTTATGATGGCGAACTTGGCCCTTATTGCACTTCCAGCTCCAAGCTCATTTGCCACACGCACTCTATAACACACAAATCACAATCATCAAAAATCTGAAAACTTATTCAATCGCATGATACGATTAATAGGGAGTTCTAAGATGAACAAGTTACCCTGCTGCAGACAAAAAGCCAAAAGAAATCATCATCTCCCAACCGTTGATGTTAAGGCTGCAGATTTCACAGGTAGAAATCAGATTACTTAACTAGCTCATATGCGGCGACAAGGAAATACTATGAAACAGTGAAATGACATATGTGGACCAGTGATTAGCTACTGACCTATGAACTAATAGCAATATCCAGTGTGCATGGAAAAACCAAAGCTTATGCAATAAGCTTCAAGAACAATGAAATAGTGAAATAAATTATTATGTATTACCATATTGAAAGAGCGCCAAGTGCAACCTCTGCATTCTTCATGTACCCGGTAAGGAGCACCAATATGGTGTTGTACCAAAATTCCAAACTGAAAAATGCAAACAAGAAAAGACATACAAAATTTTAATAAGGACAGTAAAGTATAAAATGTAGGCGCACACTTAGTCCACAACTGAAACTGCATAATATAGTGGAACATCAAGTTTGTTCATACCAGAGCATGACACCAGAGGATAGAGATAACTTGAGGACAGGGACGAGGTCGGTGAGTGCTGTGAAGGAGAACCCGGTCCAAGTGAGAGGGCAGCCACCAAAGAAGACGAAGATGAGCTGCCCAAACACAGGAATCCACATGGCGATGACCATGGAGGTCATGACCCCAGCGAGCCCAAGGGGCAGCCTGACGGTGAAGAGCCACGACAGGAACACATGGAGACCGAGGGTGACAAATCACAAATGCAAGGTAGGTGATGACCATGTTCTTGCTCTGCGCCTGCAGGTACATCTGGAGCGTGAAGCTGAAGACGTTGGCGAACATGACAGGAATGTACCAGAGCGAGATGGTCCCCGCGACAGCGCTGATCACGGGATCCTGACCGATGGAGACAAGGAGAGGCTCAGTGCAGATGAGGATGGGGAGCATGAGCACGGCGCAGCCGGTCAGGATGATCCAGGAGCGCTGCAGGGAGATGCCCATCATGTGGTACTGCTTCGCCCCGTACGACTGCCCGCACAACATCTCCAGTGCGCTCGCCATGCCCAGCTGCATTGCATTCAGTCTAAGCACATCAGACATTAGTTTTTCATAGATATACAATCAAGCAGTTTGATTCTTTGGCAGACAGATTGATGGAAGGAAAGGAGCGATGAAAATAGCAATTGTTACCAGTATGCCGTTGCTGAAGCACATGAGGACGGTGGAGACGAGGGCGTAGTCGGCAAGCTGGGTGGGGCCGATGTGGCCCATGAAGGCCTGGCTGGTGACGGTGGCCCCGAAGGTAGAGAAGCGTGTGCAGATGGCCGGCCCTGCCACCGCCCACAGCGTCCGGTTCTCCTCCAACAGCCGGCGCCCCAGCCTGGCCTCTCCGTCGCCGCTCACATTAGGCTCCGCCTGCCTGTGCTCCAGCAGCGGTGCCTCCTCGCACTTCTCCATTGATTGAAGGCAGGTCGTTCGGCTCATCTTGCCTAGAATCTTGTTGCCTTGGAGAGAATCTGGTTACGGTGCTGATTAATGTGGTGATCCACACACACTAACACGCACGCGTTGCCTTGGAGAGAGCATGCTTGCTGGTGAATGCCATGAGTAGCTTTGTCACTCTCAGTGTGTGTCATTAGTCAGTACAAGCACACCGGTTAAACAAGGTAGATAGGATGCATCGATCTATCTTCCGATTGGCCGATCAGTCCCAACATTTATTAATTGGCCGTACTTACTATATCAAAAGCTTTTATCATCAGTTAATCGCTAGCACGTGTATGTATATTGCTTTAGCTTCAGACCAGAGACCCAGGGAATAGAGTATAATGTGTACTCCAATCCGACCGAGCTCACAAGTAGGAGTATATATATAATCCAGGCGATTAGCTCCCGAATGCATCTATGTTTCTTTAGCTTCACTGGGCTCTATCTTCTATGCATGTCTCCATTTTGTAGACAGCAAACAGCTAACTACTGGGGACAGTAGGAACAACAACAAGAACCAAAAACCGCCCGCTAACAGTACTAGATCACCAGTTCACCACTATGAGACTTGCAAAGGGCGACCGCTTGAGCGCACCGACGAGACGACTACCTCCAGGGCAACCAACAACTACCACCACTCCACAGGAATTGGCTCGCTCCCTCATGCCGGATCACCGCGTGGGTCTCCTGTGCTCTGCAGTTTTAGTACACTTGTTACTGGTGGGGTGGGGCCGGCGGTGGATGCTTGTGTATGCTGGAGTAGGTCGACGGTGGCATCAACGACAAGCCCAGGCCTCCGGGAGGCTGTGTGGCTGCCTGTAGAGTCAGAGATCCCGTCAACCTTTCCTGTGGGGTGGTGGTTCACAACGTCAGGCACACCAGTCACCAGGTGAGTCCAGCACGGCTGCACCACAACTTCACAGGCGGTCCTAGCTCGCCTCTTCGAACCCGGCATGGTGAATCCTACTAGAACCACTGGCTCTGAGTGCACGAGTTGTAAAGGCCGTCTATTTTCTATCTCGCTTTCTTCAGATGATGCCTGATAATTTCGTTTCTGGACGACATCAATAAAATGGCCGTTACTGATAATATTTCTGGGGATGTTTCCACATCGTGATGCCACGAAACACGGCATCCGTGCTCTGTCAGTGACCAGTAACTTACTAGCCATAGCTACTCTACTCGAGCAACTAGCAGAACGCAGTGGAACGTACGGGAATAAGCACAAGCACCTGGCGTGCAAGCAGACAAGAGCTGCTGACCTTAACCCGGTGCCTTGCTTACAGCTGATGGAGGAGAGGGCGCCGGCCACGCCGCGGGACTCAGTTCAACCGCCATACGTAGTTGCCCGGCCGGCCGGGCGTTGGCGAGGCCACCTCCTTCCACGCGACCACGCGCGCAGCTCCCTGACGTCGCCGTGCCGGCCGGCTGGCGACTCGTGCGCCCCGCATCTGAGGGGACGGGCAACCGCACGCACGGACGACGAGGAATGCCGAGCGACCGTACGTCTCCCTGCTGCTCACGAGCGCGCGGCCACGGCGAGAACTCCGGCGCTGCGCTGCTCGACTCATCGAGTTTTTCTTTTCAATTTTGAGAAAGTATATTTTTGAGCAAAGCAGAGCAGAGAGAGGGGAAATGGGTTAACTGATGGTGGGCCATTCCGTAGCTGTAACTGGTGTAGAGCCGGGCAGATGGGCCTCACACGCAGGCCATGAGAAGCCGGTGTGGGCAACAACCCTTATTTTTACTAAATTATAATGAAACTTGTGTATTGATAATTGGGGGGTACAAGAGATATATAAAGGCCTAAGTCACAAACCGACTTAGCCTGGGTTTCCTAAACCGAGTCGCTTTTGATCAACTTGTATTACAAGTCTAACATATAATCTAACATCTCCCCGCAGTCTCAACTTGGGGTTTAACAACGTTGAGACTGAAACGAATATCGATAAATGGCGCAGTCCCGAGAGCCTTGGTGAAGATATCAGCAAATTGTGCTGTAGTGGGAACATGAAGAACACGGACTTGCCCCAAAGCAACTTTTTCGCGAACGAAGTGGATGTCAATTTCAATGTGCTTGGTACGCCGGTGTTGCACAGGATTGCTGGACATGTAGATAGCCGAAACATTATCACAATAAACAATAGTTGCTTGATGAATGGGGCGGTGCAGCTCCGAGAGCAATTGACGTAGCCAAACCGTTTCAGCAACGGTATGTGCGATCGCCCTATACTCAGCTTCAGCAGACGATCTTGAGACTGTAACCTGTCGCTTTGAAGACCAAGAAACCAAGTTGTTACCAAGAAAAACACAGTATCCGGACGTGGATCGACGAGTGTCTGGGCAACCAGCCCAGTCGGCATCGGAGTATGCTGTCAAAGTAGTAGGAGAGGAAGAATTGATGTGAAGACCATGGTCGAGAGTACCTTTAAGATAACGAAGAATACGTTTGATATGATTGTGATGAGGAATACGGGGATCATGCATGTAAAGGCAAGCTTGTTGGACAGCATAGGAAAGTTCCGGACGTGTGAGGGTGAGATACTGGAGAGCTCCAGTGAGACTGTGATAAAGCGTGGGATCGGAAAAGGGTTCACCATCAGAAGAGAGTTTGAAGGTGGTGTCAACGGGTGTGCGAGAAGGTTGGCAATCGTGCATGCCTGCCTTGGAGAGGAGATCAAGAATATACTGACATTGAGAGAGAAATAATCCTTTAGAATCACGGGTGACAGAGATGCCAAGAAAATGATGGAGAAGACCAAGGTCAGTCATAGAAAATTCATTGTTAAGAAGAGTAATGATATGATTGAGAAAAGGTTCTGAAGAGGCTGTAAGAACAATGTCATCAACATATAAAAGCAAATATGAAGTGTGAGAATTTTGGTGAAAGACAAAAAGAGAGGAATCGGAGAGAGAGGGAACAAAACCGAGGGTTTGAATAAAAGTTGAGAATCGTTGAAACCATGCCCGAGGGGCTTGTTTAAGACCATATAGCGATTTTTGAAGAAGACAGACATGATTGGGAAGACTGGGATCCTCAAAGCCAAGAGGTTGCTGACAGTAAACGGTTTCGTTGAGACTACCATGAAGAAAGGCATTTTTGACATCAAGTTGATGAATGGGCCAAGAGGAAGAAACAACAATGCTAAGAACAGTGCGAATAGTGCTAGGTTTGACAACAGGAGAAAAAGTTTCATCATAGTCTATGCCATGTTGCTGAGAAAAACCACGACAAACCCACCTTGCTTTGTAATGAGCTAGGGAGCCGTCGGAGTGAAATTTTTGGCAAAAAACCCATTTACCAGAAACTATGTTTGCACCATGGGGACGAGGAACAAGTTGCCATGTGTTATTTTGAAGCAAAGCTGTAAATTCATCTTTCATGGCAGCAGCCCATTGAGGATCAAGTAGGGCGGCTTTGTAGGATTTGGGAATAGGAGAGATAGGAGATGTAGCAAGAAGACTAAGACGATCTTTGGGTTGAAGACGAAAACCGGACTTAGCGCGAGTACGCATGACATGTTTGTTTGTGGGAGGGGGAATAGGAACAGCACGTGGGGGTAAACGAGGTGGAGAGGTGCCCGGCGCAGCGGAAGGATCGGACACGGGGGAGTTAGCTGCCGTGGCAGCGTTTTCAGAAAAGTCTGCCGTGGCAACGTTTTCGGAAAAGTCTGCCGTGGCAGTGTTTTCAGAAAGGTCTGCCATGGCAGCGTTTTCCGGTATTTCATGTGCCACGGCAGGAGATGGGTTGGGTGTTGGCGCGACATTGGCAGAGTTAGGGGTGGCGACAATGGGGTTGTAGAGGAGGGGATTTAGCGTGCGAGAGGAAGAAGGAGGAGTGGCCGGTGGTGCAGTATGGGTAGATGATCGAGAAGAGAAGGGAAACACGGTTTCGTCGAAAGTGACATGACTGGAGATGTGGACACGACCAGTAGTGAGATCAAGACAACGATATCCTTTGTGTTCATCGGAGTATCCGAGAAAAACGCAGGGAATAGATCGAGGTGCCAATTTGTTGGGAGAGGTGGCGTAGATGTTTGGAAAACATAGACAGCCAAACACACGGAGCTCTGTTTAGTTTGGATGACTGAGAAAAAGAGAGTAAAAAGGAGTTGTTTTTGGATTTACAGAAGAGGGTCGGATGTTAAGAAGATAGGTAGCTGTGCGGAGGGCCTCGACCCAAAACTTGGGTGGCATCGATGAGTGTATAAGGAGAGTACGAATAATATCATTGAGTGTGCGAAGAGAGCGCTCGGCCTTGCCATTTTGAGGAGATGTGTAGGGACAGGAGAAACGAAGAAGAATGCCATGTTGAAGAAAGAAGTTTCTATTTTTAAAATTGTCAAATTCGCGGCCATTATCACATTGAAGAAACCGAATTGGTAGAAGAAAGTGGGTAGAAACATATTGTTTAAAGTTAAGAAAAATAGTATGAACGATCGGATTTGTTGCGTAGAGGGAAAGTCCAAACAAAATGAGAAAAATCATCTAATATAACAAGATAGTATTGAAAACCCGAAATACTAGTATGAGGAGACGTCCATATATCACAATGCAATAGCTCGAAAGGAAAAGTACTAGAAGAACTAGATGAACTAAAGGGAAGGCGCACATGTTTGCCTTGCTGACACGACTGACACATCGAAGGATCATGATGATCTTTATTACATGGAAGAGCAAATTCACTAAGTAGAGATGATGTGGTGGATGCATTGGGGTGGCCGAGTCGCTGGTGCCAAAGGTGGATGGAGGCCATCATGGATGTAGGTGGACTTGCGGCAGGAGCTCCATTGATAGAGTAGAGGTCTCCGGAACTATTGAAGCGAGCGATCTCCTCCTTGGTTTGAAGATCCTTCACAGATAAACCAAAGGGATCAAATTCTACTGAGACAAGATTATCATAAGTAAATTTGCGCACAGATATTAAATTTTTGATGAGAGCAGGAGCAACAAGGACATCTCGAAGTAAAAGAGGTTTTAGAGTGGAGGGTAACTCGGTGTGACCGGTGCTATAGATGGGGATGGTGGAGCCATTGCCGAGAGTGATAGAAGAAAAAGGAGAGGAGGTGCAATTTGACAGCATAGTACTCGAATTAGACATGTGGCTAGAGGCTCCAGAATCAAAGATCCAGTCCATACCTGAGGTTCCTTGAGCAGCGAAGTGGTTCATGGCTTGCAAAAAGGCAGCTTGGTCCCAATGAGGAGTCGGTGAAGCCAGTAGGGGTGATGCAGTCGATGGCGGCGACGGTCCATGCAGCTGGTGCTGTGTGATCGAGGATGACTGCAGCAGGGGCTGCGGATAGTAGAGGCCGCTGTTGTTGATGAAGTACGGCTCCGGGGCGCTGTAGTAGGGCGTTGGAGCAGCATGGTACGCCTGCGTCGGAGGACGGGAGCCCAGTAGGCCAGGAGATCCCGTGTGTGGGCGCATGCCCGGCATCTAGGAGCCGGAGTACGCAGGAGGGGCGCCGATCGGAGAGGGCGCAGTCCAGGGCATCGGCCAGGCCTGGACGAGTCCTGTCCAAGGGTCATGTGGAGGACGCCATGCTGGGGGCGCTGGTGGCGGTGCGGCGTTGGGAGGAGGCGCTGGTGCAAGCGGGGGTCGCGACGGCGACGGTGATGGCGATGGCGATGGCGGCCTGTAGATGGGATTTTTGCCTCTGTAGTTCGGACTTGGGCGCCAGCCGGGAGGCGGCTGGATCGGAGTCAGCGGCGGCGCGGCAGGTGCAGGAGACGGGGGCCGTGGAGTGGCGATGAAGACTTGACGACGCGACTCCTTGTTGGTGATGGCGCGATCGGCCCATTGAAGCATGGAGCGCACCTCGGCGAAGGAGGGGGCCGGCCGCATCATGGGGATAAACGACGCCTGTTTTTCAAAGCATTCGCTGAGGCCGACGAGGAGAACGTTGATGAGTTGCCGGTCGTCGATGGGGTCCCCAAGCTCGCGGAGTTCGTCCACGATGGACTTAAGACGCTGGCAGTAGACGCCGACCTGAGAATCGCCTTGGACGGTGTTGCGGAGCTCGGTGTGGAGGGTGTTGACGCGGGCGTCGACGTTGTCCTGGAAGAGTTGACGTAGAGCCACCCAAAGGGCAGCGGCGTTGGTGGCGTCGCGGAAGACGAGGTTGAAGATCTCCGTGGAGACACGCTGATAAATCCACTGGATGATGGCGAGGTCGTCCTTGACCCATCGAGGATCGAAGGGCTGGGCAACGGAGCCGGGGGCGACGTGATCCAGGAGGTTGCAGCGGCCGAGTTGAACTTCAAAGAGATGACGCCAATGATAATAGTTGTGCTTTGGAAGATCTAAAGTAATGGGGATGAACAGGCTGACATCTGAGATGGTGTCAGCATAGTTGATGGTGGTGGGTAGAGTTGGAGCTAGGGCGAGGGTGGAGGAAGAAGAGGCATCGGTCGCGGCGGAGGCGGCCTTTGCTTTGGCGGCGGCGAGGGCAGCCCGGCTTTCGAAGAAGCCGGGCGGCGGCGGTGGCGGCGGCGTGGGAGGTGCAGCCATGCCCTTGGAACGACTAATCTGATACCATACTAAATTATAATGAAACTTGTGTATTGATAATTGGGGGGGGGGGGGGGGGTGGGGTGGTACAAGAGATATATAAAGGCCTAAGTCACAAACCGACTTAGCCTGGGTTTCCTAAACCGAGTCGCTTTTGATCAACTTGTATTACAAGTCTAACATATAATCTAACAATTTTAAAGAGTAAAATGCATCATAAGTCTTAAAACTATTAAACATGTACCAGTTTAGTCTTATAACTTAGGAACTATAGTTTTGTGTACTAAAATTATTGGAGGTGTGTCAATTTAGTCATATAACTTTAAAACTGTACTTTTGAATTCTAAAATTGTAAGTTTGTTCATCTCAGGTCCTAAGCTTGCAAGGCCAGCAATGACCCGCCGACGTGTCGCTTGGAGATGCTTGGATTGTTGCCATGTCGACCCAATAAGCCCACTAGGTTAACTTATGAAAGATAAATATGCAAGAAAACCCCAAGAGCGTTGTCTCGACTTATTTTTACGCCCTCGTCTTCTCCCACGCACATAATGCACCATAGATGCTGGTCATGCAAGCTTAGGACGAAATGAACAAATTTACATAGTTTTGGGACTCAGAAATACAGTTTTAAAGTTATAGGACTAAACTGACACACATACAATAGTTTTAGGACCCAAAACTGCAGTTTCGAAGTTATGTGACTAAATTGGCACACCTCCAACAGTTTTAGGACACAAAACTGTTGTTTCGTACTCACCATTCTCATAGTAAATCTCTCTAGAAGTTCTAGAGAAGACTTTGTACTCATCATTCTCATAGTGAAGTTTTGTGGACCGGTCGGTCCACAACCATGATTTTTACTCCTCAAGATGAGGAGGTTTTTTCACGTTAAATCCCGTGTCACATGTGTATGTTGTTTGTGTTATTCTACTGCCTGCTTGTTGGTTAAAGTTGTCCTCAAAGTTCACTACAAGTGGAAGAGCTGTGTAGTGTACATATTTGCCGTGTCGGTGAATTTGTGCAGCGCATCTTGCTGTCCAGCCCCAACATAATTCAGTGCTTTAAGCTGAACAAAAGGTGATGTTTCAAATAGCCAAACTTGGGAGGCAAATCAAAAAATAGAGGAATGGAACAACGTAACATAGACGCAAGATAAAACACGACATTAAGTATTCTCATGTATAAGTAGATATAATCTCCCACACCGTCGGTATTTCTCGAGGTTGACAAGTAGATGTGGCAGCAGGCAGCAGCAGCTTCTTCATCAGGTGCCAGCATCTCAAACCTGTTGGAAAAGGTCTTCCATGTTCCATCCCATGTATATAATAGATCACATAGTTATAGATTTCACCGAGAAATCTTTATAACCTTTGCATCAACTGGATTATCAAATGTTGAAATGATTGTCACACAAAATCCATTCTTACACTTACAGACTTACTACAGGCTGTAGCAAGAAACATACAGACACATACATGCTTATATTCTGCTCGAGAACATGAGCACCACACCAACAATCAACATTGCAGTAAGAAATCAAGACAAAATCTTCCACCGGCAGCATCAGCACCATTTGTCAAGCAATGGTTTCCCCAGTGGGCGGCAATGGCCTAGGGCATGTCACCTTCTGCAGATTGACCGTGTCTGCCTTGGGAATGGAAAGGAAGATGCTCTGAAATGTGATGCCTATCTGCCAATGTCTCCATTCCCATGAACGACCAAAGGAGATAAATGTAGGTGAGGCACTCCCCGCCTTCACCCAAGCTCCTAGCATGCAGGTAGCCCCTGCATCTGCTGGCGGAATAGCAGAGCATCTCTACCCACGCGCCTTGGATCACAGTCCACCTGTCGTCGCCATCCAACTCCATCAGCGCTTTGGCGAGCTTGCATGCATCGGAAACCATATCAGGTGCAGAGGGCGGCATCGACAAGTTAAAAATCTCACGCGCCAGAATTTCTTCTGTCGGTTCGAGTAGTCCCTTGCTGCTTTCCACAATTTTATCGCTGGCCAAGGTGACGAGATGCGATTTGGCACCAAGCATTAGCATCTCAGGACGGATGAGAAGCAGATAGAACATATAGTTGGATATCTCCCTGCTGTGTTGTGTGGCTTTTCCTTGCCGGCATTGAACGGATGGGCTGGGGTGATAAAAGCATAGGTCTGTGGCGACATGCCAGACAAGGACGCTCTCATCGAAAGGCATCATCAAGCTCCACGCTAGCTGATCGTGCATCTTTAGAGCCCACTGACCACGGAGCGCACTGAAGCTCCTGTAACTTGCAGCGTCACATATGTACTCCTTCCAACCATCTTCCATGTGCCGACGAACCGTAGCCGTGATCTGGTATGCTGTAGGTACTTGTTGAATATACCAATGTCGGTTAAGAGGCTCTCTTAGAAAGTCAAAGGTAGCAAGCTTCATCAGGAATGTGGGCTTCTTCTTGCAAACACATAAAGACATTATGTTGTGCTGGGAAACCATGTCGTGCCACCCATTAAAAGGATCATCAAAGAATTGAAAGATACATGGAACTAGCAGGTAGAATAATAGTAGGCAGGGAAACATGAGCTCCAACACGGTGGTAGAACATAATAGGATGTATGTCACCCTAATGTCCTTCTTGTTCTGACCATCCTTATTGCTCGTGGCAAAGAGCACAATAGAAGCTAAGGATAGGAACAGAAGCAAAAGTGATGAACAACCGCCATGTAAAGTGCCAAATAATTTAGTTCTGGTGTACATGCCTTCAAATGTCTTCCCTAGCTGCTCCTGCAACATTTTGTATGCATGCTTATATTCAAGCTTCAGGAAAGATGTCAGCCCTTCAATTCGAACAGAGTATGGAGCAGACTGCTCAACAAACATATAATCCAAGCTCTCATACTTATACCCATCGTCTACCTTCGTGTCCAGTACACAGCTCTTTGCTGCTTGTACATATTCTTCGCGTGTATATATTCTTTGCACTGCTGGCAGGGGCACGGTGCTGGAGGCTTGGAAGCTGTGAAAGCTAGCGGTCTTGAGAGCCCATGGCTTCTGAGCGAATTTGAGAAGGCCAATAATAAAGAGCAAGACCGCTGCGGCCAGCTGCGTCTTCTCGCCGGACCACCATCTGCAGAAGACGTACAAGGCGACAGTAACCTGAGACACAAGGGTTACCATATGTCGTTTCCATAGCTCGTTGTCTTGGAGGCTGTAGGCACTTATCGTTGGTTGGCCGCCGAGATGGATGATGAGGACGGGCACCCATAGGACCTCCAGGTTGCTGCCCCTGCCCTCCCCATCACAAGTCTGCCTGTGGCGGTTGAAGAGGGTGGCGAGGGCAAAGATCGCCACGGCGTCGCTGCTTATGTAGGCGATCCACACCAGCACTCTGAGCCTACGAAGGCCAGGAGCTCTACGCACATATTCGGAGGAGAAGAGGATGTACTGGATGAAGAGGCTGATGAGGACGAGGATGCGCAGCTGCCACTCCTCCCACCATGTCACGACACTTGAGAGTTCCATCGCCAATATGCGGCTGCCACCTGCTCGATTTACCGAGGAGAGAGAGAACGGGAGAAGGAAGCTGCTCAAGTGTGAGAGTAAGACAGTTCGATCGACGGGTTCATATAGGCTCATGCTGCTTGCCCTGCCTAGTGGCCGTTATGGAAAATTGGGCAGCATGGATGGCTTTTGGGTGGTCTGTATGGCTTGGAGAAAGCTATGGTCCTTGTAAACCCCAAGTCGTCGTAAGTCGTCTTCCTCATGTTCGTCGACGACGCCACTGGGCTCTCAAGTGCCAGTACCCTTCTTGGCTCGGAGCTGGCAGCTTTGTTGGCTTGCGCCCGTCAGTCAATAATAGCTGGGTTTGTCTAGGTCTCAGTCGATCGAGACTTCGCGAAGTCTAAGTCAGGTGACATCATCCAACAGTAGCCCAGCCCATTTTAGTTTCTTAATAAGTCTGGTACTTTTTTCTACTGTTGCTGGGCCGGCCGTGTTATTGCAGCCTAATGCCTTCATTTTTCCGGTTGTTGTGTGATTTTGGGCCAGCGATTTTTTGACTCTATCGAGAGTTTTTGTTGATGCTGCTCGTTCTGGCACACTGGCCGGGCCAGTAGTTAACTTTTTTTTTGTAGTTTTACGGGGAGGGCCAGTAGTAACCTTAGATGTCTCAAAAACAAGTAGTAACCTTAGCCGTTTGCATGATTTTCCTACCATCCGGCCTATTGTTGTTTTTCGTTTGGTTTTTTTGTTTTTGCTTTTGTTTGTTAAATGTTTATTTCCTTTGAAAAATCAGTTATTGGTTCACCGTAAAAAAGAAATGAAAGCTTTGTTTACATTTATAGTAATATTTTGGGAAAAAGTGCTTGTTTATTTTTTGAGACATCTAAAGTCTATCGAGAGTTTTTCAGTTGTTGTTAACCAAAAAAATTACGATAGTAGACATGTAACTACGCGCGATTTAATTTACATGCAATTGCGTGTGATCGATGTATGTGCAAATAGGTGGTAATATTTTTGAAAAAAATAAAAACTAATAGAAAATAGAAAAATGGGGAAAAGAAAAAATAAAATGGGAGCAAAGCTGGGGAACAATCCAGCGCGAATGCAACACAAAGCAATGACAAAAAGAACAAAAAACAAACAAAAATGCCTGCTTGAACACCTGCCCAGCCCACAAAAGCAACACTCGTACACCACAAAAAAAGCCCGACGAGAAAAAGAGAAAACGGGCGACACTTGCAGCTGCATGCCTAGTGTCAAGCATGCAACTGTGCCCCCTCTCCTGCCGCCCTACGGGGAAATGAAGGTCAGTTGCAGTCGGATGGTTAGACATTAAGTTACAGTTGGGGGCGACGCTTGCAGTTGCGTACCTAGTGCCAGACATGCTACTGGCCCCTCTCCCGCCGCCCTACGACATAAAAAAGGTCAGTTGCAGTCGGATGGGTAGACATGCAATTGCAGTCGAGGGTGACACTTGCAGTTGTATGCCCAGTGTTAGACATGCAACTTCCCCTACCTCTCTCGACGCCCTCCGACAAAACAAAAGTTCAGTTGCAGTAGGGGGCGACACTTGCAATTGCATGCCTAGTGGCCGACATGCAACTGCCCCCTCTCCCACCGCTAGCTGACAAACACAAAGGTCGGTTGCAGTTGGATTGGTAGACATGCAATTGCAATCGGGTACGACGCTTGCAGTTGCGAGCGTAGTGTTAAACATGCAACTGCCCCCTCTCCCGTCGTCATCTGACATAATAAAAAAGTCAGCTGCAGTCGGGTGGGTAGACATGCAGTTGCAGTCGAGGGAGACACTTGTAGTTGCATGCCTAGTGTCAGACATGCAACTCCCCCCTCCCCTCTCCTACTGCTCATCGAGAAAACAAAAAGGATAGTTACAGTCGGGTGGGTAGACATGCAGTTGTAGTCGAGGGCGACACTTGCAGTTGCATGCCTAGTGTCAGACATGCAACTCCCCCCTCTCCGACTGCTCACCGAGAAAACAAAAGGATAGTTACAGTCGGGTGGGTAGACATGCAGTTGCAGTCGGGGGCGACACTTGCAGTTGCATGCGTAGCATCAGACATGCAACTGCCCCCTCTCCCACGGCCTACCGACAAAACAAAAGGTCAGTTGCAGCCGTTTGGGTAGACATGCAGTTACATTCAAGGTGACACTGTAGTTGCATGCCTAGTGTCAGACATGCAAGTGCCCCCTCTCCCGCCTCTCTTCGACGAAACAAAAGTCAGTTGCAGCTAGGTGGGTAGACATGCAATTGCAGTTGATGATGATGCATGCAGTTGCGTGCCTACTGTCAGACATGCAACTACCCCTCCTTTCCCGTCGTCCTTCGACATAACAAAAAGGTTAGTTGCGGCCGGGTGGGTAGACATGCACTTGCAGTTGCATGCCTAGTCTCAAACATGCAACTACCCCCCTCTCCCGCCCACTAGCAAAACAATGGGCAGTTTTAGTTACCGCTGAAAGTTAGTGAGTTACCGTTGTGATTTTAAATTCCTCCCATACATAGATGCCAACCGCTACCCATGTTCTTGTGCTTGCAACGACTCAAGCAAACTTCACAGACCATCGCCTGAGCGCATAGAAAAAAAAAACAACACGAAGATGTTAACAAGGATGTGAAAATGACATATTTTATGACCAGACAAGCAAACAACGGTTTCTTAACTAGGATATGAAAAAAGCAAACATATATGCATAGATGATATAAAAAAGAAACAATTACTAACAAAAATATGCATAAGTGGATATATTTTTTTCCGTATAAGTGGATATATTAACAGGATGTGGTCACGAAAATTGAAAATGAACATATTCTGTTGACTAACAAACAAATTCTGCTGCTGTTAAAAAAGAAACATTTAAAAAACTAGACAGAAAAACAAACATACATGCATACCTCTGGAATGTCTAGAAAACTAACAGAAACTCTGCATTGACTAACAACAAATTCTATTGCATTTAAAAAAAGAAACATTCTACTTGAAACTACAACAAACTCTGCTTGAAAATACTATACCACCCAGCCTAAAAAAAAAATTTGGGGGGGGGGGGGGGGGGGGGTCTCTGCTTGAAAATACTAAAACTCTTCTCGAAATAAAATCTGTACTTGATCCATACTACTGGAATTTAGAAAAAAAAATCCCACCCAAATATACAGTATAGCAAAAAAAAAACACAAAAAGGGAAACACATGGGGATATTCCTCTTTCTTGAAAAAAAGTATAGCAAAAAAGGACACACGTGGAGATATCCTCTGCTAAGAATGGGGAAATGGAAATAAAACTCACTAATCTCTGTTGATCCAAAATATATTCTGACTACTGGTAAAAAAGAAACTATTAATCTGCACTTTGTCCAAACTACTGGAACAAACAAATCCCCCTCGAATGGGAAAAATGAAGATAACTACTAATCTCTACTTAAAACAACCTACTGGAACCAACAAACAGAAGAAATCGGAGGAACACCTACTCTTAGATCTACAGTATGACAGCTAAAAAAAGAAATAAGAGGAACGCCTAACCAGCCCAGCGAACAGCCCACCGAGAAAACCTCCCATGTCCCCCGACACAAAGAAGCCCGACAAACAAACAAACAAACAAACGGGCTGGGCACATGTGTTACACAGGCTGAAACAAGATAATCCACTTCCAGCGCGAATCTTAAAGCAAACAAAGATCCGACGGATGGCGCGTCGACTGAGACTTCACTAAATCTCAGTCGACTGAGATTTAGCGAGTCCGTTAAAATAATGGAAGCTAAAAAGGACCAAAAAAGTAAACTAAAAATGGGACAATAAAAAATAATAACAAAAGAAAGAAAAATGGGAAAAGAAAAGACATACAAATGATAGATAAAATGAAAAAGGGAGGAAAATGAAGAAAAAGAAAAGACAAAGAACGAGACAACAACAGCCTAAAAACACACATTGAGATGCGACCTGAAAAAAATAAAACAAAATGAGAAAGACTTGCACGCATGGCCTGTTACATACACAGATAACAAAAGTGAGAAAGTCACCACGCGAAAACAGAAAACGGCCCAAACAAAGAAAGACACAGACAAACAGAGAACCAGGCTGGACGCTCTCCTTAGCAGGCTGAAAACGAGACAACCAACTCTCCAACACGAATCTTAAAGCAAGTAATAATCATACGGCTGACATGTCGACTGAGACTCAGTCGACTGAGATTTAGCGTCACCGATAATAATTCGCGTCACCGATAATAGTTCTACGCATGCATGACACTGACCGGCCTACCAGTACTAGCCATCCGGAACCTCAACCCTATCATATACAGTATACTTCTTTCTTAATGTTACGTACAACACTCTACACTTGCTTACATATGCTTCTCGCGAGAAACATTTCCAAACGAACTTTAAAAAAAATATGTTATGCTAGCTAAAAAATACTTGTTCATCTATGCTAGATAATATGTTGAGACAAATTCTAAAAGTTAACTCATTGGATAAAAATATTTGCGTTCGCATTTTGAAAAGATATGTTTAGGCATCTACTATGAAACTATCATCTGTATCAAAAAAATGTCCATGTTTCTCAAGTAAATGTTCACATCATGTGTAAAATTAATTTTGAAAGATAAAAATGTTTCATATGGGAAAACCTTTTTCTTGAAATATATACCCATTGTGTATAAAATATGTCCACATATTTTTGAAAATGTTCAGAAATGTCTCGTGTGTCAGGAATAAAGATTCCGGTAAATATTAATATTTTTCAAATAGAAAATATTACTATTGAAACAAATTATACCAACGACGGGAACAAATTCCCTCTAGTTGATATATGACATAAAATTTGAACCGGAGAAGCAATAATAATTCATATATGACATAAAATTGATGCAGTCTGTGTGACCGGCCAACCGGCAGCACAACAGCTCCTTTCCCTGTGGCTTCCTATATTCAGGCGTTAGCTCTTTGCCACTTTCTCTCTTTTTAAATTTGAAATTTTGAATAGCTTTAGATATGCTCATTGGCATGTAGTAGCTTTATTTAGATGGCGTATATTTTCTGGACTGTAGCCAATGGTTCCTGTCATGCTGATCATAGATATCTTGTTGATGCACATTTACCAGACTTTAACACGGGGCACCGGTGCTACAGACATGCTCGCTATAGAAATACGAACAGGTCAACTGGCAGTTGTAACAACAGACGAACAGGACTGTAGTGCATTAAGCTCTGCACAAAAGTGCAGCTTCAGACCAAGAAAATGAAGGTATCAAACGGCAGATTGCTGATACAGACACAGGATTATTTACTTTCCCAGATTATATCAACTGCTACTTCTTGGGGTCGAGAGGCAGATGCTGCTGCAGCAGCAGCAGAGCAACTTTGTTCCATCCCCTCCTCTCCCATGTATCTGACAGATCATGGATATTGAGCATTCTGGCCTTTGGGTAGTTTTAAATTATTACATCAACAGGGTAAACAATTGTTCAGGTAATCAAATGATATCACACCAAGGCTACAGAATTTAGCACTGAGGCATCCTGGAGTAATCTAGAATCCATAATACAAACATGATCACTGTAGAGATAAGAGGTAATCTTGCATACTACAGGCATCATCATTGTAGAGATAACAGGCAATCTGGCAGTTCTAATAGCACACGAACATAGTGCTAGGCGTCAAATTGGACCAGTTCATTAAACTCTGCAGAATGGAACTGCTGCTGCAAATCAAGAGATGAAGGAACCGGCCGGCAGATGGGTAATAGACTTCTCCGACTAATCAGCCTGTAGTATTTCTTGGGGTTGAGAGGTAGATGCGCCAGCAGTTGCAGCTTCTTCATGTGATCTGAAGCGTCTGAAGCGTGTTGGATATTGCACCCCATATATCTGGCAGATCACATATTCACATATATAGTTATAATATCTCCAACCTTGGCATCATTGAAGAACAATAACACCAGCAGAACTTCATGTATAAGCAAATAAGCAACAGAGCTTGAAATGCCGACGGTACAGAAAACTAAAATTGAAATGCAAAATAGAAATGGTCTCCATCACCACAAGCATCATCGTTCAAACAATGGCTTTAATACTGGCAGTGCTGACCTGTGAAGTCGATGGAGTGGCATCGGCGTTTATTTCTCCACTTGAAAGCTCTGTCCTCTGCAGCCTCTCAGGCAAGGTCTCCATCCCCATGCACGACAGCAGCAGCCACACATACGTGAGCAGCTCCACGCCGGTGCCCAAACTCTTGGCATGTAGATACCCACGGCTCCTACTTGCAGAGAAGCAGAGCATCTCCACCCACACGCCTTCAATAACCTCCCACATCTTGTTGTCATCACCTAGATCCAACAACGCTTTAGCGAGCTTCCATGCATCATGGATGAATTGTGTAGTTGGATATATCTCTGCATCAGGCGACAATTCTGTGCATTCAGCAACTTCTCTGCATTCTGTGAGCTGCAGCCTGGAGATTATTATCTGCACAAGTTCTCTTTCGATCTTCTCAAGCCATTCCTTTTCAGCCTTGAGGATCTCCTTGGACATGCCGTTGCCAACCTTCCAACAAAGTAAGCTTTTGCTCCTGAGGATCCACTTCGACACGCCCTTGAGAACCTTCCATGTAACTGAATCTTCGCTCCTCGAGATGTCCTTCAGCCGTTGCTTTTCTTCCGTCAGGATGTCTTTAAGCCATTGCTTTTCTCCTTTGAGGATGTCCTTGAGCCATGGTTTTTTGGCATTGAAAATCTTCTTGAGCGATGGCTTCTCATCCATGAGGATCTCCTCAACTTCAGCATTAGCGGTCATAAAAAGATGTCTTCTGGTGCCGGCCAGTAGCATCTCAGGATTGACAAACAGTAGATATATCATGTAATTGGACATTTCCCTGCACCGGATGGCTCTTTTGTGATGAGGAGATCTTTCACACCAAACAGCACACCCATGGCCATCACCAGATGCATCTTGAATACACTGAGCAGTGGCACACCGGTGATCTGCTGGTGCTCCCATGAAGTAGAAGCAGAAATCCGTGGCGATGTGCCAGAGAAGGATGCTCTCGTCGAATGGCCTCCCTATGCTGAAACCGAGGTCTTGCTCACACTTGTTGGACTGAAGTGTCCATAGGCCTCTGCGGTCACTGAACTTCCAATAACTGTCAACATCCTTCATTTGATCTTCCCACCCATTCTTCACATACTTAAGAACCAACTCTGTAATGGCAAAAGATGAGTCGCAGGGCTTCATGGACCAATGTTGGTCAAGAAAGTCCTTGCAATTGAAGAAGTTCACGATGCACATCTTCCTGACGTGCCTTTTGTTACGAGCAAAGAATCCTACCAGTGTATATTGGCCTAAAAAGCTAGTTTTCAGTACCTCATTACTCAGGGCACTTAGTAGGCTACCAATAAGGCCAGTTGTCTTTGCCTGTTCATATAGGCCAGCAACCAGAGATCGCAAACTGAATTTCACTTGACCCGTTGAAGCAATACTTTCTCTCATCAAAGAAATACTGTAAAACTCCAGCACTGCTGTACAGTAGAATAAGGCATATGTAACCTTGACATCGTTAGCATTATAAGCTTCACTGTGACTATTGTGGAAGAGGCCAATGGCTGCCCATGGCAGAAACAGAGCTGACACCCGTAACCAGCTAGAAAGAAGCCCCAAGATACTTACGTTTACCTTACTTCTTTCATCCCATAAGATGAACATCTTTCTTTTGGTGTAGAGAAGATCAAATGCTCCAAATAGTTTATTTTGCAACAAAGCAGATGCTTGTTTTCCCTCGAGCACCCAGAAGGATTTTAGGATACCAACTCGATCAGAATACGGTGATGCAAGGTCCAGAAATAGCTTATAGGCCCCAAGGTCCATATTATAGTCATCAAGTCGGCTTCTTTGTTCCCTTTCTTGGTTTCCATGGCTTCTCATTTTTACATTTATTTGGTTTAGGCCACTTCTCCATATGTTTGATGTCTGAGGGTGGTGGTCAGACTCAAGTTCCATCACAGCAGCTTCTCCATGTGCTCCAGGTTGATGATCGGCCTCGAGGTCCACCGCTTCATCTTCTCCTTGTGCTTGAGGCACATGGGTGTCAGCCTGAAGGTAAACTCCATCACTTTCTTGTGCTTGACGATGAGGGTTGGTCTGGACAAAAGCCCTTGCCTTTTGCACGTAGTCTTCAAGCGAGTTGATCCTGCTTTCTCTGTTTGCGGTCCTCCTCGGAGCAGGGCTGACTAGACTGTTAATGCTAGCGCTCTTGAGAGCCCAGGGCTTCTCTATGCATTTGAGGATCCCGGGGACAAAGAACAAGATTGCTGCCTGCAACAACCTCTTGTCGCCGCCTGGCCAAGATTTGCAGAACACGTAGATGGCTACGGTGATCTGGGACATGGCCGTAACGACGTGCCGTGTCCATAGCTCGTTGTCTTCAATGTTGTATGCAGTTATACAGTCCTGTCCACCGAGGTGTGTCAGGAGAACCGGCGCCCACACCACCTCCAGGATACTATTGCCCTGCCCAGAGCTACAATCTTGCCTCCTCTGGCGTCCGAAAAGGATTGCAAGGGCGTATATTGCCAGAGCATCGCTGCCTAGGTACGCAAGCCATATTATGGTTCTGAACCAGGAAGGGATAGCATGCTTACGGTGGGCAGCAGAGAGGAAGAGGAGCCACTGAACCAAGAGGCTGCCCAGGACGAGGACACGCAGCTGCCACTCCTCCCACCATTCCACAGCACCTGAGATACCCATCTCTGGCTTTTGCCTGCTGTCTACGGCTTCCACTCAGTCATCGGTTGCAGAGAGCTCCATCTCATTGGAAGTAGAGAGGTACTGGTGAGGAAAAGGATGCGCAGCTGCCTTCCACTCAGTTCACACAGATAATTGGACAGTCTTGATGGCTTGAAGAACTATTGGATGGTCTGGACTGGATGGATTAGAGAAAGCTAAGTTTTCCGTTGGGTCTTCACGGCCAGACACGCCCATACCATTAGCAACCTCAAGTCGTCGGAATTCGTCTTCTTACTGTTCATCAACGCGTAGGGATGCAAGCAGACGTGTCCGCGCCGTCCCCGTCTGTCCAATGAAGCAAAAAATTGCACCAATTCTCGTTACTTTAAATAACCATGTTAGCTGAATTGTTCTGTTTGCTGACATGCGGACGCGCTTACATCCCTATCAACACGGCTCCTCTGCAGTCAATAACCCTCCATAACTCCATTATTACTTTTTGCCATCCCTGAATCATATACAATAGATGAATACTAGTAATAAATAGTAGAGGTCGTCGACATTGCAGCTCCATATAAATATAATACTAGTAGATGAATACCATATACGTAATATTTTCTCGATTTCGGATGCATAATGTGCTACTCCTACATACTCGATTACGCCCAGTGCAGCTCATCAATCAAACCTTCCCTTTAGCTGTTCCCGTCCTATGTACTACAGTATGCACTCACCAGTGAGAGGATCCAAATCTCGAACTCGAACAACTCTGTTGGTGATGAAAGAAGCATGCTCTACAATTCCCATCCTATAATCGAGGTCAAGCGCTCCGGCAGTTCTCATTAGCTGGCTAATTCATCCAGCTAGGTACGTAGTCCGGTACTATCAGGAGTTCAGGACGCAGTGGACTGGAACGGAATGGGAATAAATGCAAGCACCTGGCGGGCGGGCGGGCGGGCGAAGGCTGGCCTGGGTCCTGGCGCTCTTCCCAGCTCCCAGCGAACGGAGGAGGCCTTTAGCTTTAAGAAGACGAGGTGAAGTGATCCGGCTCGTCGTAATCGCCCGGCGGCTGGACGTCGACGAGACCATCTCCTCGCCCTCTCCTTCGCCCACTCCGCCGCTTGGAGTTTCGCCCGCCGTCAGGTCCACTGGCTCCCCATGCCCTGCTTGCACGACGGTGGCGTTTCGTCTCCACGCCGCCACCAGCACGGCCGACGAGTCTGTCTGGTGCCTGCGTACGAGCGCGCGGCCGCGCCGGTAACTCGTCTGATTTTATTTTTTGATTTTTGAGGTGACGGTGAGCTCGGCTGTTGTGGATGGATTGTTGGATTCTCACTTGGAACGGGATGGCATCGGAGCAGAGGACAGGGAAGCGAGAGCAACCAGTTAAAAGAGCGCTCCGCGAGCCTCGCAACCTCTCGGCGTGCTCCCAGCCGTCCAGCCACGTATCGTGCTATGAACGCTCTCTCTGGATTTTTTTTTTCCGCACGCATTTTCGGCTTGTTAAACGTTTTTTTTTTGTTTTTTCGACGTTTCGGTTTTTCACCGGTCTTCCTGAACTTTTGGACAAGAAAAAAAAATTTCGTGAAAAAATGCGTTTTTTTTTTCTTTCGCGAGAGTCTGTCTGTTTTTTTTCCTTTCTGCGAGAGGCACGATTTTGCTTCCGAGAGAGGCACGGTTGTGCTTTCGTGAGAGTCACGGTCGTGCCTCTCGGAAACGAAAAAAAAACATGTTTTCTGTTTTTTTCCTTTCGCGAGAGGCATGGCTTTGCTTCCGCGAAAGGCACGGTTGTGCTTTCACGAGAGGCACGGCCGTGCCTCTTGAAAACAAAAAAAAACGCGTTTTCTGTTTTTTTTTCTTTCACGAGAGGTACGGTTTAGCTTTCGCGAGAGGTACGACCGTGCCTCCTCGGAAACGAAAAAAAAACGTGTTTTCTCTTTTTTTTTTCTTCCGCAAGATGCACGATTTTGCTTCCGCGAGAGGCACGCTTGTGATTTCGCGAGAGGCACGGGCGTGCATCTTTCGGAAAGGAAAAAACCCGTGCTCCCGGTTCGGTTTTTTAGTCCGGGCTTTTTTCGTAAAAGAAAGTTCATCAAAACCTGCCAACATAGGATCTAGTTTTAAAGATCTCGACTCGAGGAATCCAACGATGAAAACGGTTTGAGATTTGGACGCACGGTTTAAGAGATAAAATATTTTGAATAAACGAATCTACGAAAAAAAAAAAAGCTTCCGGGTTGCGGCAAGTGGCGCACATGCAGCGCGTCATTTGTCGCAACCTGAGAAGATGTGAGTGATCTTTGCAAGGAGTACTTCTTAACTAGTGATTTCGCAGAAAAGCGGGCTGAAGTTGCTGTACTAGGGTCGAAGTCGATGTGTCTGACAAGTTGTTTTTGCCAAGCCCAGTGTGAGGAACTAAGTGGGTACGCGGCCGTTTTCGGGCAAAAATAGTGAAAGGACACGCCCCCATCGTTTGCCTAAAAAAAAGGTGCCAATAAAGTTTTGTGTTTTTTGTTTTTACCTGGCCAGCGGAGCTTACAAAACGGACTGGTAGATCACCTATCCACATTTTTCAACTAACGGTGAAATTTATTGGCTCAAAATGAAGTCTCAAAAGGATACAAACATAATAGGTAGACATCTGGCCTCTGTATAAACAACACGTGCCAGACCTAGGCTTTCATCCCAGAATTCGAGGCCGGGTGCTTGAGTAGCACCCTCATCGACATTACTTATGTGTTGTCGCCATCACTTTTTTGTGATCACAGCAACTATATGCGATGAGGATCGTCGCCGCTGCACAATCATCCCTCTGTGTTAAACCGTCGTCTATGGTTTGCATCTCCTCGTCAAAGTCAAACCATCGGATTTGAAGAAAGGAAGCATCGTGAATACCTTTTGATGGCTACCGCAATACACTGCTAGTCCGCTGTAGCATGCCGTAGTGGTCGCCAAATGGACCAACACCGATGACAGAAAACACCACCTCCAACCACCACCTCACCGGAGAGTACTCTGCCCAAGCCCATCTGCCCAAGGCCAAGGGCTGACATGGCCAGAGTCGCAACATGGAAGGTAGATCAAAGTCTCATACATAGAACGAGTCGCCACTAGATCAGGTGCACTGCAGCCAGATCGGCGCCACGCCTCTCGCTCGGCAGCGGCGGCTCGACATCAAGCCTGACATTAGTCTCAGACTGTTGCTGCCTTGGACGAAAGGCGAAGGAGAGGACCGCGACACCTCCAGGGCGCCACCACGGGTCCACAGCAGCCCCTCGCGTTCGCCCTCCACCAGCCTACATCCACGTAACACCCCCAGTGTCATGCTACAGTGACCTCACACTAATGGTGCCATGTCGTCAAGTTTAACTAAGCCAAATTGCCACTTAATAAAAAAATCAAAGCCAATTTCAAATTTAAAATAAAGTCAAATAAAATATTTCTTCAAACAGAAAAAAAAATGATCGCTTTATCCTAAGAATTCCCCTAGCATTTTTCATGTTGAAACCAACATAGTTTGACTTCTCACTTTTGACCCTAGCCTCGATTAAAGTGGACCTACAACGTTTAGTTTAACCTTTCCAAATAAAACAATTGTTTAAACATCTCCAAAATATTTGAACGTTTGTGAGTGACCTTGGTGTGTGGTGTTTGATTTGTGTGCAAAGTATCATGTGTAGCAAAATTCGTTTGATAACTAAAGAAATTGATAATGGTGCTAGAAAATAACACAGAAAGAAGAAAAGGAAAAGGGAGCAAAGTACTGTGTCACTGGGCCTAACTGGAACAGTGCATTGAAGCCTAGCCCACCACGGCCTTTCCCCCCACCTATGTACAGAGGAAGTGAGAGGCCATGGCGCTGGCACTCGCGCACGCCGTCTACGCCACCGATTGTCGCCGTGTCGAGCATCAGCGAAACCCCGAGATGGATAAGAAGATCCCCGACCCCATAGACAAACCCTAATCCTCACTTATCCGCTCGCGCTCTCTCTCTTTCGTTTGTTCGTCGCCTGAAGCTCATAGTCGTCGTTGCCGCGTCGATCCCGCGGCCACCGGCATCCCCGTCACCTGAGAGCACGCCCTGGAGCTTCAGCGCCTCCGACTCCACCGACTACGTGCATCGGTTCGATCTCGGACGCCCTGCTGCCTCGCCATTGACACGTCTTCTCCGCCACCGCCGCCGCATCTCATCGTCGAGCTCGTCGCGTCCGGCCACCCCCGCGCTCCCCGACCTCGCCATCGGACTTGCGTGAGCATCCCCTCCATTTCCCCCTTGTTCCTCGTCTTGATTCGTCGCCGTAGATGCCCCCGCGCGTCGCTGTCCGCCATGGCCGGAGCCCCACTTCCGCGCATGCTCGCCCGCTCCTGTCGCCTGTCCGCCGCGAGCCGGCCCTGTCCCGGCACGCCCGCGCCTCGCCGACCGCGCGCCCACGCGTGCCGCGCCGCAGCCGCTCGCGGCCCTGCGGCTGCTCTGCTGCTCCCTGTACTGCTGCTGCTTTGCTGTTTTGCGCTGCTGCCTCCTTGCTGTTGCCTGCGTGCTGCCTAGCTGCTGCTTTGCTGCTCCTTCTGCCTGCTCCTACCCCGCTGTTGTTGCTCGCGTCGTAGCCGCCCAGCCCACGCGCATCTCCGGGTGCTCCTGTACGCTCCCGTGCCATGGCCATGGCTTGCCTATGCTATGTGCACGGCCGTGTGTGAGGCCGGTTGGCTCTATGTACATGCGGCCAACCCACTTAAAGTAGGGCCTAATTAAAAGATAGTTAGGGGTACCTAGTGATAAGTTAGCTTGTAGTCCATGGCAAGTGGGACCCCCCCTATTAAATTAGTTAGATGATTTATTGGCACATGTGGCAATGATATGTGGGCCCCTTTCACCATGTTGACCAGTCATCCTTGACTGGTCAACTGTTGACTGTACCAGAAGACTCAACCCCTGGACCCCATGAGTCAGCCTCTCTGTTGCAATGCTGAGTGCACTTCTCTGAGTACACTTAGTATATTCTGTTTTAATTTTGAATTAATCATAAATCAGGAATTTCAGAAAAACATTAAAACTTTGAAAATTCATAGAAAATAAACCGTAGTTCGGATGAAAAAACTTTGTACATGAAAGTTGCTCAGAACAACAAGACGAATCCGAATAGGCAGTCCGTTCGTCCGCCACACGTCCCTAGCATAGCGAACATGCAACAATCAAACTCCGTTTCATCTGCCCGAAAACGTCAAACACCGGGAATACTTTCCCGGATGTTTCCCCCCTTCACCAGTAGCACCTACTACCGCGTTAGGGCACACCTAGCACCGCGTTTTGTCATGTTATGTTTTGTGATGCTCTGTTTGCATTGTTGCCTTGAATTTATTGTTTCTCTCCCCCTCCTTCTCTCTCGATAGACGCCGAGACCGACGACGCTGCACCTGGATACGACTACACTACCGACGAGCAGCCCGTTGACGATCCCTCTTTCTTGCCAGAGCAACCAGGCAAGCCCCCCCTTGAGCATCCAGATATCGCCCATTCTATTCTCCTGCTTGCATTAGATTTTGCTAAAGTTAATGTATGCTCCTATTCTGATGCATAGCCTGCTTTTGTAACCTGTTCATTGTTACCTTATCTGCGTATGATAAACTGTTTAGTATAGGTTGGTAGTGAACCATCAGTGACCCCACCATCTTACCCTTGTCGTCCCTGCTTGATCATCGACGACTCGATCAGTGTGATCGTCGACCAGAGACCGACACATCACTTCACCCCCCTTAGTTGTACGACTCTGCTTAGTTACTATCGAGTGCCGAGGGTGATACCTCGTAACGCACTCTTGGTGAATACTCTGCAGTGTAGCTGTTCGGTCGTGGTCATCGAGGGTGATTCCTCCTTCTCCACTTCCGATACAACTCTGTTGTGCAACCCCTCAGTGTGAACCTCGAGGGTGATGCCTCATCCGTTCACCCTGATGATTTCGTCGAGTGGAATCCGCCGAGGGTGATTCCTCGGGTTTCCCCCTGGATGTTATGACCACACGGTTACTTTGACCTTTGTTACAGGCGGGTCCACCCTGGTGGGTACCCGCTGGGGATCTATGATGTCGAGTGTGCCGGAAGGGCACTCGAGTGTGATATTGTGGCGGAGCATCAGAGACTCTGATTGCCTCCGCGTGATACTAATTGAGCCTATTGGATTTGAGTTTGTGATCTGAGTGGGTTGACGTGCCCTATACGCACTACCACCACGCGGGATAATGGTTATGGGGCCCTCTGCGATGTACGTTTCTCCCGAAAGCTCGTCTGACGTCACGATTCACCGTGCGGGCTGATCGCCGGGACTGGGCTGGATACTTCACTGACGAGTTCAGTGTCGCGCCTGCACCCCGGCCAGCCACGCAACGCGCAGGGTGCCCAGGGCGATGGCCCAAGACCTCTGGGTGCATAGGTTAGTCCGGCGTGCTGACCTCTCTGCCGAGCCTAGGTAGGGCGCTGCTTCGTGTTGATCTTCCGAGGACGGGCATTACCCAGCAAGTGTGTCCGGCCAGAGTTGATTGAGCGTGTTGGGTAACAGTAGTGCACCCCTGCAGGGATGAATGATCTATCGATAGCCGGTCCTATGGTAAAGGACGCTCAGTTTGTGTATCCCGATCTACTACTTGAACTGGATACTTGATACTTAATTGAAGCTTCGGGATCGCTTTCTCGCTTGGGAGTCGAGGAAGGATCTCTAGGCTTGCTTCAACATGTTTGCTAAATAAAATGCTATTCTACTCTCTTCTACTGCTGCAAGATGATGGCTTCGTGAAGATGTTTGAAGATGCTAGTCTTCGATAGGACTAGGCCTTCTCTCTATTCTGGCATTTCTGCAGCCCAGTCCACATATACCGCCTTTCTCCATTGATAATGTTGCATATGTAGTATAGATCCTTGCTTGCTGAGTACTTCGGATGAGTACTTACGGTTGCTTTACTTTCTCTTTTCCCCATACCCCACCTTGATGATACATCAGACGATGGAGCCCCGGAGCCAGATGCCACCTCAGGAGCTTACTACCAGGAGGGTCCAGAGGGCACGTATTACTGGATCGAGCCAGCCGACCAGGGGTAGGATCGGAGGTTCCCAGGCAGGAGGCCAACGCCTTTCGATCTAGATATGTTGTTTGTGCTAGCCTTGTTAAGGCAAAACTTGTCTAACTATGTCTGTACTCAGATGATATTCTTATGACTGACTTATGTATTCGGATCTTCGTGATCTCTGGTCTGTAATATTGTGGATCTCCGTTTATTTGTGTTTAGAGTTGTGTTGTGATATCTTCCCGTGAGTCCCTGTGCTTGATTGTGCATGTTTGCGTGTATGATTAGTGCACGATTGAGCCGGGGGCGCCACAATCCACCATTCCACCACCACCGTCATGGGACCCAGCTGCCACACGCCCGCACGGATCTGGCCGCAGTACCGCGCCTGCCATCTTCCCTCGACACAACCCCTAGCCACCGTGCCACAGGTAGCCACCATCGTGCCCACATGAGGATCCCGAGCTTAGCCGCCTGGATCCTGAGCCGAACGCTCATGGACACACCGCCCGAACCTGTTGCCCAAGATGCTGGAGGCCACCGTGGGAGAGCACCCCACTGTCGTCGTCGGCCGCATGGGCTCCACCCGGTGGCGTCCTTCAGCAGCGGTGCTGCAAGAGCAGGGGTAAAAGCAACTCCAACGCGCCGACCAAACAGACGACGCTTTTGTCCGTTTTTTGTTCGTTTGGGTCGGCCGCCCGCTCGCCATCCGCCATGTTTAAGATTTGGATCGGTAGTGCGCCCAACCCGCCGACCCACAGTTCCACAACCAAACTTATAGTTTCACAACCAAATAAAAAGCATAGTTTCACAACCAAATAAATTAAGCATAGTTTTACAAGCCGAATAAAAATAAAATAGTCTCACATAGTTTTGCAAGCCAAATAAAAAAGATACATCTATTGGTTGCCGACATGAGCCCACATATGCTCAACCAAATCATTTTGCAGCTGCATGTGAGTTTCCCAATCACGCATGTCATGACGAAATTGGGTGAATTGTTCAAACGTTGCCGCTTCTCCATGGTCAGGCACAACATTCTTAACCTGAAACTGAAACCCTTTATCGTAGATACGTTCCGGGCGCTCATCTTCTACGATCATATTGTGCATGATCACACAAGCAGTCATCATCTCCCACAGCTTCTTCGTGCTCCAAGTCCTAGAAAGATACCGAGCGATGCCCCATCGAAATTGCAAAACACCAAAGGCACGCTCGACGTCCTTCCTAGTACTCTCTTGCTCTTGGGCAAATCTTTTCTTCTTCTCTCCGACAGGGTTGGGGATTGCCTTCATAATAGTGGTCCACTGAGGATAGATACCGTCACCTAGGTAGTATCATTTGTCGTAGTTGTGGTCGTTGATGGTAACATTCACCGGTGGGCTGTTGCCTTCGGCAAGCCTAGCAAACACCGGCGAGCGTTGAAGCACGTTGATATTATTGTGTGATCCGGCCATGCCAAAGAGAGAGTGCCAGATCCGAAGATCTTGTGAGGCCACGGCCTCAAGTATGACAGTGCAAGCCCTGACATGGCCCTTATACTGCCCTTGCCAAGCAGAAGAGCAGTTCTTCCACTCCTAGTGTGTTGGGGATATAACCCGCCCTAAGAGGGCCGGGTTAGTCCGCTGGCGACTTAAGACGACAGGCCTCAGACAGGCCCGAGAGATCAAAGTACAAAGGCTGAAGGGGCGACTCATAAGATGGGCCGGCTTAGGGCCTGGATCCAGAAGGTGGCCCAGAGGAGTAAGCCGCCATATGGCGACTTGTCTTACAAGGCAAGGTGATTTAGAATATGACTCGGTCACGGGTCGTAACCCGACCCGGACTCTTGTAAGCCGGCGGCCTCGACCTGTATATAAAGGCGAGTCCCCGGCATAGAATAGACAGGTTACAATCAATCGATAGCTAGGTCAAGCGAATCCACTCCCTTGTAATCGATACTCAAGCAATAAGCAACAAGAGCAGGAGTAGGCTTTTACCTCCACCGTGAGGGGCCGAACCTGGGTAAACTGTGTCTCTCGTCCCGCTCAACCCCGACAAGCTAATCACCATTGCGATGGCTTCACTCTTAAGTCCTTTCACTAGGACATCTGCCGTGACAAAACCATGACAGTTGGCGCCCACCGTGGGGCCAGCGCACGGTGGTTTCGAGTTCTTGAAGGGCTCGTTCCCAGGGATCGAGGGATACGCCGTTGGCAGGATGACCAAGAGTCCCCGCGGCAAGCTCTACATCGACGACGCTGGTTGGGGCCCCGAGGCCGACTCAATCGAGTATGAGTACCGGGTCCCCTTGATGTCTACTACGCAACCTTCTTCTTGTAGACTCGTGTTGGGCCTCCAAGCGCAGAGTTTTGTAGGATAGTAGCAAATTTCCCTCAAGTGGATGACCTAAGGTTTATCAATCCGTGGGAGGCGTAGGATGAAGATGGTCTCTCTCAAACAACCCTGCAACCAAATAACAAAGAGTCTCTTGTGTCCCCAACACACCCAATACAATGGTAAATTGTATAGGTGCACTAGTTCGACGAAGAGATGGTGATACAAGTGCAATATGGATGGTAGATATAGGTTTTTGTAATCTGAAAATATAAAAACAGCAAGGTAGCAAGCGATAAAAATGAGCGAAAACGGTATTGCAATGCTTCGAAATAAGGCCTAGGGTTCATACTTTCACTAGTGCAAGTTCTCTCAACAATGATAACATAATTAGATCATATAACAATCCCTCAACATGCAACAAAGAGTCACTCCAAAGTCACTAATAGCGGAGAACAAACGAAGAGATTATTGTAGGGTACGAAACCACCTCAAAGTTATTCTTTTTGATCGATCTATTGGGCTATTCCTATAAGTGTCACAAACAGCCCTAGAGTTCGTACTAAAATAACACCTTAAGACACACATTAACCAAAACCCTAATGTCACCTAGATACTCCAATGTCACCACAAGTATCTGCGGGTTTAATTATACGATATGCATCACACAATCTCAGATTCATCTATTCAAACCAACACAAAGAACTTCAAAGTGTGCCCCAAAGTTTCTACCAGAGAGTCAAGACAAAAACGTGTGCCAACCCCTATGCATAAGTTCACAAGGTCACAGAATCCACAAGTTGATCACCAAAACATACATCAAGTGGATCACGTGAATATCCCATTGTCACCACAGATAAACACATGCAAAACATACATCAAGTGTTCTCAAATCCTTAAAGACTTAATCCGATGAGATAACTTCAAAGGGAAAACTCAATTCATTACAAGAAGGTAGAGGGGGAGAAACATCATAAGATCCAACTATAATAGCAAAGCTCGCGGTACATCAAGATCGTGCCAAATCAAGAACACGAGAGAGAGAGATCAAACACATAGCTACTGGTACATACCCTCAGCCCCGAGGGTGAACTACTCCCTCCTCGTCATGGAGAGCACCGGGATGATGAAGATTGCCACCGGTGATGGTTTCCCCCTCCGGCAGGGTTCCGGAACAGGGTCCCGATTGGTTTTTGGTGGCTACAGAGTCTTATGGCGGCAGAACTCCCGATCTACGCTTCTTTTCGGGGGTTTCTATATTTATAGGAATTTTTGGCGTCGAGAACAAGTCAGGGGGGTCCATGAGGAGCCCACAAGACCGGAGGGCGTGCCCAGGGGGTAGGGCGCGCCCTCCACCCTTGTGGAGGCCTCGTGGCTCTTCTGGCCCAACTCTTTTGCTTCGGGGGTTTCTTCTGGTCCATAAAAAATCTTCGTAAATTTTCAGCTCATTTGGACTCCGTTTGATATTCCTTTTCTGCGAAACTCAAAAACAAGGAAAAAACAGAAACTGGCACTGGGCTCTAGGTTAATAGGTTAGTCCCAAAAATAATATAAAATAGCATATAAATGCATATAAAACATCCAAGATGGATAATATAATAGCATGGAACAATCAAAAATTATAGATACGTTGGAGACGTATCACCCCTTCGGTGGAATCCATGTCTTCATCGGCAAGATCGACGGATCGGAACCTGAGCCGGACACCTGCACCGACATCGTCGAGCCGGCTCAGCGCACGCAACCCGCCCGGGACCAAGCCGGGCGGAGGCATGTTTTCATGCGCTGCACGCAAGGGGTGGAACTTGCGGAGGATTCCGCATCCGAAGGAGAGACTCTCATCTATTCAGGTGATGAGTCCTTGACCGGAGAGACGAAGTCGATCTATCAGCTTCAAGACGGCGGGCTTGGGGGCTGTTTCGATGGCAACAGTATTCTGGACCCCTACGAGCCGCCGTGTCGAGCCGCCATCTTCATGGCAGGCATGGCGCCGGCTCTCACCATCACAACGGCCGGGGCAGCAGCAGCTACTGGCCCCTCAGGATCTGGCTCAGTCAGGCCGCCGGCTCAAGTTCTATCAGATTTGATGAATGAGTTAACAACTTTAATGGGGACCGAGGTTACGGCGGAAAACCAAGCAGAGCGCAACGCAGAGATCGCGAAGCTTAGGGAGCAGATGACCAATGCCTAAGAGGATATCAATGCAGAGAATACCCGGATGGCAGCGATGCAGGCTTGGATTGATGCTGAGTTGGAGCGCTTGAAGGCAGAAGCTTGGTGTTTAAGTCTGGATCAGAACGCTTCCAACGCAGTCCTTCAGAGGAGGCACCAGACCCGCCTGCCTTTGCATTATGAACCCATGAATCTGTTCAATACACCAGGGGCAGGACCAAGTACTCCACCAGTTATACCCCAGGCTGCAGAAGCACCTAGGAACAGCGCGGCAGCTCAGCCTCGTCAATCTGACCCGCCCCGTAGGGGTCAGACCCTGCCTCATCATTTTTCAACACCGCCGGGTCATTTTTCTAACCCGGTGGATAATATGTTAGCAGTGGCAACCCAGCTCAATGCGCTCCCTTTTACAGGTGAGTCGCCCCTTGCAATAGAATCATGGAACGCCATCGAGCTTCTTCAGATAGCGGTGGTGCAGCAGGAAAAGTATTCATACAGTCATGATCGGGTGAATTCAACTCCCCTCCCAAGCCATAGTTATAGTCGGCATGTTGAGTTGCCCGCAGTCTCCAGCAGTGAGCAACGACGTAACCCACCCCGTGATAACCCGCCCCTTAACCCGAGGATTGATGCTCAGGCGATTGTGGATGAGGCCAGAGCCCACCGTCAGGCAGCGGCGGCGGCTCATCAGGGGGCTTATCAGCAGCCTCCGGTGACCCCTTCAGCCTCGGTGGGAGCCGGGTCAAATTCCAGGACCATTGGAGTGCCGTGTCCAGTGCCTGCTTTGCGTAACGAGCGGCTGCCCAAAGATTTTAAAGGCCCTCGCAAGGTTCCTAATTACACGGCGGATCTCCCTCCCAAGGCTTGGATTGAGAGTTACGAGTTGGCTATGGAGATGTTGCATGTCAATGATACAGTCTGTGCCAAATATTTCACTATGATGTTGGACGGGCCGTCTCGTACATGGTTAAAGAACCTGCCCCCCAACTCTATCAACACCTGGGCGGAGTTGAAGGACAGCTTCATCAAAAACTTTCAAGGAACTTGTAAACAGCCGATGACAATTGTTGATTTGGAGCACTGTGTGCAGCGAGAGGATGAGTCGACCCATCATTGGGCTCGCCGGGTTCCGACCATCATTCATTTTTCAGAAAGTATCGGGGCGGCTCAAGTTGTGCTGCTCTTGGAGAAAACTGTCACTTTGACCCCCTTAAGCAGAAGCTAGGGCGGCTTAAGCGTAAGTGTACAGATATGGACAAGCTTATGGACGTGCTTACTAGTTATGGTGACTCTGATACAACCTAGGATCCAAACTCTGATGAGGACAAGTCTGGTAAGGGTAAGAAAAATGGCGGTCATAAGGGTCAGCAGCAACACGCTTCGACACAGCATGGTAATTAGAGTAATCAAAACAATGGGGGGAAGCTCAAGTACTCTGATGGCGGTTCAGACTTTGTGGCCAACACCAACGCCGGGTTTAAAAACCAGCGACGCAATGGTAATGGTAAGCCGCCGTTCAGCGGAGGAAAGCCTTTCAATCTTGAAGCAATGCTCAGTGACCCCTGTCCAAAACATATTATCCTAACAAGCCGTCCACTCATGCCTGGAAAGATTGTTGTATCATGAGGGAGTTTAGGAATCAGAGTTTTAACCAGCATCATGGCAATAATAATGGGCCGCCCGGCGGGTCAGGATCTGGTTTCCAGGGGTCCGGCTTTGGTGAAGGCGGCTCAAATTCTGGTTATCAGGGTCAAGGTCACACTGGTGGTCACAATCAACAGTCTGGTCATGGTAATCAGCAGCAAAATACTCAGTCTGGGCATCAGAGTAACCCAAAGCAGCTTAATGGGGGTCAGTATCACGTCTTCACTACAAACACGTGCAAGCGTGACCGGAATATTCGTAAGCGAGCAGTTAACGCGATTGAGCCGGCAGTGCCTCAGTATTTAAGATGGTCAGAGCATGTAATCACGTGGAGCCCTGGCGGATCACCCGCCCCGAGTTGATGATCCAGGTCATCTCGCCCTAGTGGTTGCCCCTCAAGTGGGCGGTTATAAGTTTACAAAAGTGCTTATGAATGGTGGCAGCAGCATCAACATATTATACTATGATACTTTTCGCTGGATGAGTCTGACTGACAAGGATCTCAATCCGTCCTCCGCAGTGTTCCATGGTGTGGTGCCTAGGAAGTCGGCCTACCATGTTGGAAAGATATCACTAGAAGTGGCTTTTGGTGATGAGTATAACTACAGAGCTAAGACACTCTGGTTTGAGGTGGTCGAGATCAAGAGTCCATATCATGCCCTGTTTGGACAGCCGGCTTATGCTAAGTTCATGGCTCGCCCCTGTTATGTGTATCTGCAGCTTAAGATGCCAGGACCAGAAGGGGCGATAACAGTTCACGGGAATCGTAAACTCGCCCTGGAATGCGAGGAAGGAGATGTAGCTTATGCAGAGTCTGCTTGTGCCACGGAGGAGCTCAAGTATTATAAGGATAATGTTGAACCGGATGATATGACCCCTCTGAAGAAGCCCACTACTGAGATTGACCCGCCACTTAAGTTTAAGTCGGCAAAGGATACACAACAAGTTGATTTTGTCCCTGGCGATACTTCTCAGCAGTTCACCATTGGGACAGGGATGGATCCCAAATAGGAAAGCACGCTCATCGAATTCATCCGTGAGAATTGGGACATCTTTGCATGGAAGCCTTTTGACATGCCAGGTGTACCGAGAGAGTTCGCTGAACACCGACTTAATATCGATCCTAAAATGAAACCTGTTCGCCAGTTCCTTCGTCGTTTTAACGAGGAGAGGCGTAAGGCTATTGGAGAGGAAGTGGCCCAACTCTTAGCTGCCGGGTTCATCATTGAGGTGTTCCACCCTCAGTGGTTGGCTAACCCTGTGCTTGTGCTTAAGAAGAATGACACTTGGCGTATGTGTGTTGACTACATAGATCTTAACAAGGCGTGTCCGGCTGATCCTTTTGCTCTCCCTCGTATTGACCAGATCATTAATGCCACGGCAAGTTGTGAGAGTTTGTGTTTCCTGGATGCATATTCTGGTTATCATCGGATCAAGATGGCAGTGGAAGATCAGGAAAAGACGGCTTTCATCACCCCCTTTGGAGCTTTCTGTTATGTGTCTATGCCTTTTAGGCTCAAGAGTGCCCAGAAATATGAAAGCGTAGTGTTCAGAATTGCTTTCATAAGCAGATCGGACGGAACATTCTTGCATATGTGGATGACATTGTGGTTAAGTCAAGGAAAAAAGAAACTTTACTTGATGATCTGAAGGAGACCTTTGATAATCTCAGAGTGTACAAGATGATGCTTAACCCAGCCAAGTGTGTTTTTGGTGTACCAGCTGGAAAATTACTAGGTTTCTTAGTGTCAGAGAGAGGCATTGAGGCTAACCCGGAGAAGATTGAGGCTATTACCTCCCTTTCTAAGCCGGCGTGTGTTAATGATGTTCAGCGCTTGGCGGGTCGCATTGCCGCCCTGAGCCGGTTCATAAGCCGCCTTGGAGAGAAAGCGATTCCTTTGTATCAGATGATGAAGAAGACATATCATTTCGTCTGGAGCGATGTAGCTAATGAAGCATTTGAGGCGCTCAAGACACAGTTGGCTGAGCCGCCCGTCTTGGCTGCACCCATAGACAAAGAGCCTTTGCTCCTGTACGTGGCGGCTAATAGTAAAGTTGTCAGCGTGGCAGTTGTTGTGGAGCGCAAGGAGGCAGGTAAGGAGTATCTAGTACAGCGGCCGGCTTATTATGTCAGTGAAGTCCAAGCAAAGATACCCACATTGGTAGAAGCTGGTGTATGGGGTGTTCATGGCCAGTCGTAAACTTAAGCATTATTTCCTTGGACACCCAATTACAGTGGTCAGTTCTGCTCCACTTGGTGATATAATTCAAAACAGAGAGGCCACTGGCCGGGTTGCTAAGTGGGCAATTGAGCTTGGGCCACATCATTTGAAGTATGTGCCTAGAACAACCATCAAGTCTCAAACTTTGGTGGATTTCATAAATGATTGGACGGAGCTGCAAAACCCTAAGGAGAAGCCTGACAATACATATTGGACTATACACTTTGATGGGTCCAGACAGTTGGAAGGCTCGGGGGCTGGAGTTATTTTGGAATCCCCACGAGGTGATAAATTTTATTATGTCTTAAGACTTATGTTCCCTTGTACTAACAATGCAGCTGAGTATGAAGCTTTACTGCACGGGCTAAAGAGATGAACCTAAGCCGGGTTAGATGCTTGGGCGACTCAGATTTGGTGGCACAACAAGTCTCAGGAAAGTGGGATTCTAAAGACCCGCTCATGGTGGCTTATCGTCAAGAAGTGGATAATATTGCTGGACACTTTAAAGGTTACCAGGTGGATCACATAGACCGGAGGAAAAAAGAGGCGGCTGATGCACTGTCTCGGCTTGGATCTCAGTGTAAGCCGGTGCCTCCCAATGTGTTTCTTGATGTGTTGCACAATCCCTCGGTTAAGTTACCTTCAGAGGAAGATCTTGCTATACCTGACCTGGAGGGGCAATTGGTGGCGGCACTCCGTGCCATCCCTGACTGGACAATGCCATATCTGGCTTACCTGACTCAGGGCGAATTACCTGAAGATGAAAATCTAGCTCGACATATTACTAGGCGGTCTAAGTCCATGACTATTGTCAATGGCGAGTTACACAGATGCAGTGTGACCGGCGTGTTCCAACCCTGTGTCTGTTGGGAAATGTTGCATGGAAAACAAAAAATTTCTACGCACACGCAAGATCTATCAAGGAGATGCATAGCAACGAGAGGGGAGAGTGTGTCTACGTACCCTCGTAGACCGTAAGCGGAAGCGTTTGACAACGCGGTTGATGTAGTTGAACTTCTTTGCGATCCAACCGATCGAGTACCGAACGTACGACACCTCCATGTTTAGCACACGTTCAGCTCGGTGATGTCCGCACCTTCTTGATCCAGCAAGACGGCGAGGTAGTGGATGAGTTCCGGCAGCACGACGGCATGGTGACGGTGATGGTTGTTGGGAAACATTGCATGAAAAACAAAAAAAATTCTACGCACATGCAAGATCTATCAAGGAGAAGCATAGCAACGAGAGGGGAGTGTGTGTCTACGTACCCTCATAGAGCATAAGCGGAAGTGTTTGACAACGCGGTTGATGTAGTCGAACTTCTTCGCGATCCATCTGATCGAGTACCGAACGTACGACACCTCCGCGTTCAGCACACGTTCAGCTCGGTGACGTCCGCGCCTTCTTGATCCAGCAAGACGGCGAGGTAGTGCATGAGTTCCGGCAACATGATGGCGTGGTGATGGTGATGGTGAAGTTATCTCCGCAGGACTTCGCCTAAGCACTACGAAAATATGACCGGGGGTGTAAACGGTGGAGGGGGGGCGCTGCACACGGCTAAGCAATTGTTCTGGATTTGCTAGGCGCCCCCGACATATATATAGGTGGGGGGGAGAGGGCAGGCTGCCAGGAGGCGCCCCAAGTAGGCCGAATCCTACTTCGGGTCCTCCCCCAAGTGGCGCCCCTTCCTTATTTGGAGTGCGGGGGGAAGGAAGGAGGAGGTGGCGCCCCCCTTTCCTTTCAATCCTGAGGAGGGAAAGGCAGGAGGGGCCACCCCTCCCCTTTCCTTCCCCTAGGGCCGGCCAGCCAACGGAAGGGGCACACCAGCCCCCTTGTGGGCTGGTCTGTCCCCCCTTTGGCCCATAAGGCCCATACACTTGCCGGGGGTGCCTGGAACCCCTTCCGGTGACCCGATGAGTACCCGGTGCACTCCGAAACTATTCTGGTGTCCGAATACCATCGTCCTATATGTCAATCTTTACCTCTCGACCATTTCGAGACTCCTCGTCATGTCTGTGATCTCATCCGGGACTCCAAACAACATTCGGTCACCAAATCATATAACTCGTATAACACTATATCGTCAACGAACGTTAAGCGTGCGGACCCTACGGGTTCGAGAACTATGTAGACATGACCGAGACACCTCTTCGGTCAATAACCAATAGCGGAACCTGGATGCCCATATTGGCTCCTACATATTCTACGAAGATCTTTATCGGTCGAACTGTTATGACAACATACGTAATTCCCTTTGTCCATCGGTATGTTACTTGCCTGAGATTCGATCGTCGGTATCTCTATACCTAGTTCAATCTCGTTACCGGCAAGTCTCTTTACTCGTTCCGTAATACATCACCTCGTAACTAACTCCTTAGTCATTTGGTTGCAAGCTTATGATGTGTATTACCGAGAGGGCCCAGAGATACCTCTCCGATACTCGGAGTGACAAATCCTAATCTCGATCTATGCCAACTCAACAAACACCTTCGGAGATACCTGTAGAGCATCTTTATGATCACCCAATTACATTGTGTAGGGTAACGCAGCAGAAAACAAAAAAAATCTGACCTACGCACTAGCCCAGGACCACTATGGAGACTGCATACAAGGTTTGATCCTTTCGTTACCGACTCGTAGCACAGCGGAAGTAGAGTCGATGACGATCGGCGGTGCAGATCCCCGCAGCTAGGATTTACAACCTCCCAACCGCGAGGATGTATTCCCTCATCTGCCCCTCGGACAGCCCCTCGTACGGTGTCGCGGACAGCCCTTCGGGAGGACCTTCGAAACTCGGACGGTCACTCGGACAGCCTTTCGGGAGGACTCTCGAACTAAGACCGAAACTGCGATCTCTCTACAGAGTTGCACACATATGGTGTCATATATCCAGCAGGGCTTCGCCGTCTAGAACTAGTTCCCACCGGAACCCAGACAGCCTTTCGGCTCTACGAAACTATTTCGTGGGAAGGGAAAGAGAAGGCCAGATCATGCATGGCTTGTGTATGTGAGAAAGGAGTGAGTGTGGAGTGCACCCCTCCACCTCTATTGATAGGAAAACCATATGGGAAAAATACCCAAAAAACCCATCACATGGATCCTCCTCAAGGGCATAAAAGGAAGGCAAGTGGAGCTCCATGGAGGAGCTCCAACTTGGCCGGCCAGCCCTAGGGGGCCCCCCACATGGGGGTTCCTTGGTCCCCAATCCCTTCTAGAAGCCTTTTTGCAAAAGCCCTAAAAGGTGGCTTTCCATAAAAATATCCATAAAGTGATTTTCACTATTCATGGAGACAATTTCCAGCGATCGTTAAATCCGAAAATATTTCTGTGGGTCTTAGAATAATTCCATTACCCACTAAAATGATTTTGGATTCGTTCCGAAACAATTTTGGATTAGTGAATTTCATCTGCGAAAATCAACCAAACCGGTACCGGCAGCTCCGGAACATTTCCGGTTTTTATCCCGAAAATTTCCCAGAAGTTTCCAGAATGATTCTAGCACTGTCCAAGAATTATTAGGCGTGTGCCGAAACCAATTTGACTTAATGGTATCCCCTGAAACAACTTTTCAGTTTTACAGGAACTATTCCGGTGTCCTCTCTGGAACGTATACGGTGCGACTGAAACTTTTCCGGTGATTTTCTCTCAGACTCCCTGTCTAGTATTCAGTAGATAGATGACCCTTAAGCGTGTGACCCTATAGGTTCGGTGAAGTATAGACATGACCCGGAACACTTTCCGATCAATGATCAACATCGGAGCCGTGGACACCCATATTGACCCCTATACCCACACGAATAAATATTCGAGTGAACCTCCAGTTGTCGTATGCTATTCTTGTTGCTTCGTCATATGTTACAAATACCCGAGGTGAGATGTATTGGCATCCCTGTGAATCAACAACTTGTTCACTATGCCAGTTCCCTCGTTACCGGTATTGTTCTCTTTTCTCGTTACCGTGTTGCGGCATCCCTGTGATCAAATCACCCTGTGTCTGGCTAGACGATGATGGATACCGTAACATCGAGAGGGCCCAGAGATATTTCTCCATTGTCGGAGGAGCAAATCCCAATCTTGAGCTATCAAGTTACTTGACATACTTTTCCATGAATCCGTAAGCCGCCGTAATAGCCACCCATTTACGGATGACGTTTAACAAACCCCAAAGTTCATGAAGCAAGCATGAAGAAACTCGATACTCTCATGGTCTAAGGAATTATGCAAACGTAAACTTTCTCTGTGTTATTAACCATTAACTTGTGACGAATGTATCTCATAGCATAACATTAATCAGGTCGATTCAACACAAGTGTTTTCCTAACATTGTGCCCCCAAAGTTGCTGGCATAGACATGCCCATGATCAGGAAAATAGAACCATCATGCAACACTTGAGCTAGTCTTAGAGGCCAGAATAGGAATACATCTTACCATTTATTATTCCACACGTGCATATGAGTCTTCCTCCGAGCCTCGTGTTATTGCAGACCCGAGAACCATAGCAGTTATAGCATGGAACATAAACATAATTATGAACAGGGAGATAATCAATAACATTTATTATTGCCTCTAGGGCTTGTCTGCTACATGTTGTGATGTTTGATAGCACACAAGGTATTCCTCTGGTATCCGGGAGTAGCATAATCTCATAGTCGAAGGAATATGTAATTGTCATGAAGAAAGCAATAGCAATAAACTGAACGATCAATATGCTAAGCTAACGGATGAGTCTTGTCCATCCCGTTATAAAATGACAACACATGTCTATGGTTAGGAAACCTTAACCTTCTTTGATCAACGAGCTAGTCTAGTAGAGGCTTACTAGGGACACAGTATTTGTTTATGTATTCACACATGTATTTATGTTTCCGATCAATACAATTCTAGCATGAATAATAAACCTTTATCATGAATAAGGAAATATAAAATAACAACTTTATTATTGCCTCTAGGGCAGATTTCCTTCAATGGTGATGCTATCTCCGCAGGGCTTCGCCTAAGCACTACGAAAATATGACCGAGGGTGTAAACGGTGGAGGGGGGGTGCCACACACGGCTAAGACCATCTTGTGTCCTTTGTGTGGTGCCCTCTCCCACATATATATAGGTGGGGGAGAGGGGAGGCAGCCAGGTGTACCACATAGGTGGCCGGCCAGCCCTAGGGCTCCTGCCCTGGCATGCGCCCCCTTGCCATAATTCCCCTAAGGGGGAAGGAAAGAGGAGGAGAGGGAAGGAAGGAGGAGGCCTACTCCCCTCTTTCCTTCTCTCCCTAGGGCCGGCTTCCATAGAGGGGCGCACCAGCCCCTTGTGGGCTGGTGTGCTCCCTTCTCTTGGCCCATATGGCCCATAGACCTCCCGGGGCTTGCCGGAACCCCTTCCGGTGACCCGATGACTATCCGGTACGCCCCGAAACTCTTCCGGTGTCCAAATAGTATCGTCCTATATATCAATATTTACCTTCGGAGCTCCTCGTCATGTCTGTGATCTCATCCGGGACTCCGAACAAAATTCGGTCACCAAATCACATAACTCATATAACACTATATCTTCAATGAACGTTAAGCGTGCGGACCCTACGGGTTAAAGAACTATGTAGACATGACCGAGACACCTCTCCAGTCAATAACCAATAGCGGAACCTGGATTCCCCATCACTACAGGAATTAGCTTATTTGCCGTCTGCCATGGCAAACGGCAAAGGACCAGAAAGCGGACGGCAAAGGTCTTTGCCGTCAGCCGCGGACGGCAAACATGCCCGGCAAAGTAAGTTACGGTAAACAGCTTATTTGCCGTCTGTTTTTCGCCAGCGGACGGCAAAGAGCCCTTTGCCGTCGGTGGTAGATGGCAAAGAAGGTGGACGGCAAATAGGGGATGTTAGCCATGTTAGGTGGCTAATGGGAGGCTTTGCCGTCTGCCACAGACGGCAAACATGCCCTCCCCTTTGCCGTCTGCTATCTGACGTCAGCCACGCGTCATGCCCTCCCCAGCCTTTGCCGTCGGTGGCAGACGGCAAAGAGGCTGCATTGCCTCTTTTTTTTGTTTTTTCTTATATCCAAGCATTTTCACAACAAATAGATGATATATATATATATATAATTTTTTTTCATAGGGCAATTTCAGAGAAAACATATGAGATATCCAACACATATAATTTCGTCATACATGCATAGTTCCATCCAACCATACATAGCAAGTTCCACATACAGGCATCCAACCATACATATTACAATAGTTTCATCCAACCATACATGCATAGTTCATTGATACAAAATAAACAGAGAAAGGGATAACAAGCACTCCATCAATGCAAGCTTCCGTGAAGTGAATGAAATCTGCAAAATTGGAATAAGAAAGTTAGAAGAAGAAGATTAGAAGAAGAAGAAGAAAATGAAGAAGAAGAAGAAGAAGAAGAAGAAGAAGTATATGACATTTATGAGCTAACTTAGGTAAAAATGACATTTATGAGCTAACTTAGGTAAAAAAGACATTTATGAGCTAACTTAGGTAAAATGGATCATTTTGGAGCTAACTTAGCTAAAATGGGTCATTTTGGAGATAACCTAGGTAAAAATGACATTTATGACCTAACCTAGGTAAAATGGATCATTTATGAGCTAACTTAGCAAAAATGGATCATTTTGGAGCTAACTTAGCTAAAATGGATCATTTTGGAACTAACCTAGGTCAAATGGATCATTTTGGAGCTAACCTAGGTAAAATGGATCATTTTGGAGCTAACCTAGGTAAAATGGATCATTTATGAGCTAATTTAGCTAAAATGGATCATTTTGGAGCTAACCTAGGTAAAATGGATCATTTTGGAGCTAACCTAGGTAAAATGGATCATTTTGGATCTAACTTAGGTAAAATGGATCATTTTGGAGCTAACCTAGGTTAAATGGATCATTTTGGAGCTAACCTAGGTAAAATGGATCATTTTGGAGCTAACTTAGGTAAAATGGATCACTTTGGAGCTAACCTAGGTAATTATGGCATTTTTGAGTTAACTAAGCATATTATGCCATTTTTGACATAAGTAAGCTAAGTATAGGTATTTATTGAGCTAACCTAGGTAACTAAGCATATTAGAGCTAACTTAGCATATTAGAGCGAACTTAGGTCATTTTGGAGCTAACTTAGGTAAAATTAATCATTTTGGAGCTAATTAAGCTTATTATGTCATTTTCGAGGAAAATAAGCTAAGTATATGACATTTATGAGGTTGCTAAGGTTGTTATGCCATTTCAAACCTAAGTAAGCTAATTATGACATTTTTGACATAAGTAAGCTAAGTGTATGTCATTTTTGACATAAGTAAGCTAATTTAATACCGACATGAATAATAATATGTATATAACTTAAGTGTATCATCATCAAGTACAACATAAAAAATTGAATACCTAACATGAACTAACAATATATATATGTATATAATACAAATTGAATACCGGACATGAACTAATAATAATCAGAGAGGATGTGTACCCGGAGAACAACAGGGAGGCACTGATGAAATTTATGAGTCGGATCCGGAGCAGAGCATATGGGAAAACGAACCCAATCTACACATACTCGGGATGTCCATGGATAACGTTGGACAATTCGAAAGAATCACAGTTATAAATATGCAAATGCATGCATATTTATAACTGTAACCCTTTCGAACAGGAGACGCATACTGATCACACATACTGATGATTGAAGACACCTATAGCTAGCAAGTTTCATTGGTACGAACACCGGAACACAGCAAATAATTATGGGGGAGGAGGAGATGTCATTTGTGCTCACCCACGAACGCAGGGGTGGAGCTCCTCGAACACCAGACCCTCGCAGCGACGAAACAACTGCACATTTAAATCCAAAGGTGAGTACCATAGCATTATTGTTTTTGCCATCAACCTAACTAAATATTTACAACAGTATGCCACCACCAAGTTCTAAAAAAACGATTCGCACAACTCGTTCCTCGACCCTCGACAACTTGATCCTCGACCCCTCGGCGATCCTCGGCACCCGACCCCTCGGCGACCCTCGGCCCCTCGGCGTTCCTCGACCCTCGAACCTCGACCCCTCGGCGACCTTCGACCCCTCGGCGATCCTCGACCCTCGACCCCTCGGCGATCCTCGACCCTCGACCCTTCGGCGACCCTCGACCCCTCGGCGATCCTCGACCCCTCGATGAACGTCGACCCCTCTTCTCCTATTTTCCTTCTTCACCCCTCGACGACCCTCGACCCCTCTTCTCCTATTCGTCTTCTTCTTCTTCTTCTTCTTCTTCTTCTCCTCCTCCTCCTCTTCTTCTTATTCTTCTTCTTTTCTTCTCCTAATAATTTTTTTCTAGAACTAACCTAGAAACTAACCTAGAACTAACCTAACTAACCTAGAAATAATCTAACTAACCTAACTAACAGTAGTAACTAACCTAACTAACAGTAGAAAAAAAGAAAAGAAACAGGGGGGAGAGCTCACTAGAGTGGGGCGGCGGGGCACCGAGGTGGCGGGGCGGCGGGCGGCGGGGCGCTGGGCCATCGGGGCCGCGGGGGCACAGCAGACCGCGGACCGGAGGGTGGTGGGGCAGCGGTGGCGGTTGGGGTCAGGGGCGTCGGTGGAGTGAGAGAGAGAAAGAGAGTTGGAGTGGGAGGTGGGTTCCGGGGGGTGGGCCGTAGCCGTTAGCTACCATTTTCTTTGCCGTCTGCTAGCAGACGACAAAGAGGTGGGGTGGACCGTTACAGTGAACTGGCCTCCACTGGACCCCACCCCCACCTCTTTGCCGTCTGCTAGCGGATGGCAAAGATTCTTTGCGTTCCGTTAGCAGACGGCAAAGAACTGGCTGATGGCAAATATAATATTTGCCATCAGCCAGTTCTTTGCCGTCCATTTTCTATAAGCAGACGGCAAAGACCTTCTTTGTCATCTGTTAGCAAACGGCAAAGAATTGACAGACGGCAAATTCCCTGATTCCAGTAGTGCATATTGGTTCCTACATATTCTATGAAGATCTTTATCGGTCAAACCGTTATGCCAACATACGTAATTCCCTTTGTCTGTCGGTATGTTACTTGCCCGAGATTCGATCGTCGATATCTCTATACCTAGTTCAATCTCGTTACCGGCAAGTCTCTTTACTCGTTCCGTAATACATCATCTCGTAACTAACTCATTAGTCATTTGCTTGCAAGGCTTCTTATGATGTGTATTACCGAGAGGGCCCAGAGATACCTCTCCGATACTCGGAGTGACAAATCCTAATCTCGATCTATGCCAACTCAACAAACACCTTTGGAGATACCTGTAGAGCTTCTTTATGATCACCCAGTTACGTTGTGACGTTTGATAGCACACAAGGTATTCCTCCGGTATCCAGGAGTTGCATAATCTCATAGTCGAAGGAATATGTATTTGACATGAAGAAAGCAATAACAATAAACTGAGTGATCAAGATGCTAAGCTAACTGATAGGTCTTGTCCATCACATTATTCTCCTAATGATGTGATCCTGTTATCAAATGACAACACATGTCTATGGTTAGGAAACCTTAACCATCTTTGATCAACGAGCTAGTCTAGTAGAGGCTTACTAGGGACACGGTATTTGTTTACGCATTCACACATGTATTTAAGTTTCCGATCAATACAATTCTAGCATGAATAATAAACCTTTATCATGGATAAGGAAATATAAAATAACAACTTTATTATTGCCTCTAGGGCATATTTCCTTCAGTGTCTCCCCTGAGGAAGGCCGTGAGATCTTACAAGAAATCCATGCATGTGATTGTGGGCATTGATGACCCACAAGTATAGGGGATCATTTGTAGTCCTTTCGATAAGTAAGAGTGTCGAACCCAACGAGGAGCAGAAGGAAATGACAAGTGGAATTCAGCAAGGTATTTTCTGCAAGCACTGAAATAGTCGGTAACAGGTAGTTTAATAGCAAGATAATTTCTAATGAGCTAGTAACGGTAGTAGTAGATAAAGTGCAGCAAGGTAGCCCAATCCTTTTGTGGCAAAGGACAGGCCAAAACGGTCTCTTATGATAAGCAAAGCGTTCTTGAGGGTACACAGGAATTTCACCATATCACTTTCATCATGTTGGTTTGATTTGTGTTCGCTACTTTGATAATTTGATATGTGGGTGGACCGATGCTTAGGTGTTGTTCTTACTTGAATGAACCTCCTACTTATGATTAACCCCCTCGCAAGCATCCGCAACTACGAGAAAAGTATTAAGATAAAATCTAACCATAGCATTAAACTTTTGGATCCAAATCGGTCTTCTGTCACTCTAGCAACCCATCATCTAATAACTACTCCACAATGCATTCCCTTAGGCCCAAATATGGTGAAGTGCCATGTAGTCGACGTTCACATGACACCACTAAGGGAATCACAACATACATATCATCAAAATATCGAACACATATCAAGTTCACATGATTACTTGCAACATGACTTCTCCCGTGACCTCAAGAACAAAAGTAACTACTCATAAATAATAATCATGCTCAAGATCAAGGGGTATTAAATAGCATAATGGATCTGAACATATAATCTTCCTCCAAATAAAGAGAGAATTCCTTGTTTGGCCCTTTCTTAAAATATGCTTCCTTATTTGGCCTAAAAGAAACTTTTTCCCCTCATTTGACACTAAATATTGGTTTTGTTCCCTATTTGACACTTTTGTCACTTCTGTTAGAATATACAGTCAATCTTTTGTTGCATGGACGAAACTGCCCCCCCTGTAGAACACTTGAAAGAAAGGCAGGATGTCCCATGCGGGTGCTACGGCCGGGCGCCGGGACTGATTTCCTGGCCATTATGCCCGCTTCCCGATGAATCTAGGATTTGATCTTGGGTCGACGCATATTTGTCATCGGGCGCATCGCCAGATTTTCACGCAGGAGGAGATAAAATAGGAAGCAAGCGTCAAATTTGAAGCCGTCCAAAAAAAATTACGTGGCTATTTGATGCTAAAATCACGGCAACTATGTTGGGAACTTGGGATACGTCTGTTGGTGCATCAGTTTTTCCTTTTCCTATACGTACACAAGGACTTGCATTGCTTCTTTCAAAAAAAAGGGGCTTGCGTTGCTGCTTTGGAGAGCACTGACGCAATCGAATATTTTTCAATCTAGTACAAGCGCCTGCACAGTGCAATTAGCATTGAACGCAGGGACTCTTAACACAGACGCTAACGTAAATTTGTTAAAAAATCATCTAGCGTCTAAACATGCACCTAGGCAGGGAGCAGCTGTCACGTGTGGAGGGGCAGATGCCCAGCGATGACCAGTGACCGTACCCAACGACTGGAGCAGGGTATCCGGCAAGGGCAAATAGCCGGCTTGCTTGGTTACCCATGTTATGAGACAGCGCGTCGACCACCGGCAGGGGTGTGACACGGGGGAAGAAGGGCAGCAACATCGACAGTCGGCTGTGACCACTTTGTCGTCGTCATACCGGCACAGCGAGGGCAGCGTCCCCATGCAGCGATCCTCTGAACAAGTCAAGCGACTAGGCGGTGCTCTTGGCAGGATCGGATTCTGTGTTTTTCTCTCAGCGTTGTACAATACCAAGGGCAAAATAGTCTTTTCATGTCACATTTAACACCAAAATGGATGGAAGTGTCAAATAGGGAACACAATTTAAATTCAGTGACAAATAGGGAAGAAAAGTTTGTTTGGGGCCAAATAGGGAAGCAAAATTTAAGAAAGGGTCAAATAAGGAATTCTCTCCCAAATAAACCATATAGTAATCAACTACAAGATGTAATCAACACTACTAGTCACCCACAAGCACCAATCTAAGGTTCTGGTACAAAGATTGAACACAAGAGGTGAACTAGGGATTTAGAGGAGATGGTACTGTTGAAGATGTTGATGGAGATGGCCCTCCCAAAGATGGGAGAGTTGTTGGTGATGACGATGACGATGATTTCCCCCTCCGGGAGGGAAGTTCCTCCGGCGGAATCGCTCCGCCGGAGGGCAAAAGTGCTCCTGCCCAAGTTCCGCCTCGAGACGGCGGTGCTTCGTCCCGAAAGTCCTCTCCTTATTTTTTCTAAGTCAAAATGACTTATATACCAGAAGAGGGGCACCGGAGGTGGGCCGAGGAGGGCACAATCCACCAGGGCGCGCCTGGGCTCCCTGGCGTGCCCAGGTGGGTTGTGCCCACCTGGTGGGCCCCCTCTGGTAGTTATTTGCTCCAATATTCTTCATATATTGCAAAATAATTCTCCGTAAATTTTCAGCTCATTTGGAGATGTGCAGAATAGGTAACTCTGACATAGCTTTTCCAGGTCCAGAATTCCAGCTGCCGATATTCTCCCTCTTTGTGTAAACCTTGCATATTATGAGAGAAAAGGCATTAGAATTACTCCCAAAAGCATTATTATGCATAAAAACATTAGAAATAACAGTAGGAAAACATGATGCAAAATGGACGTATCAACTCCCCCAAGCTTAGACCTCGCTTGTCCTCAAGCGAAAACCGAAATCGAAAAACATGTCCACATGCTTAGAGAGAGAGGTGTCGATAAAAACAAAATACAGACATAGAAGCATCACACATATTATTATAACGGCAAGGAACTGTTAACATAAACTTTATGAAACAACTTTTATCATATAACTTCTCATGAACAAGTAACAATTCGTCACAACATTGAAGTATAAAGCATAAACCTTATTGAAAACCAACAAACTATGTTCTCGGTCAACTTTGCAACTACAATTCATCATATTTTCAGGAAGGGTCACGTATCGGTGCCTTTAGGCAAGTCCACATACTCAACCATCATTTTATCTTCTATGATTGCTAACACTCACAGCATACCCATGAACAAAAAGCTTCAATCGGACACATAGAAAGATAGGGGCTTATAGTTTCGCCTCCCAATGTATTCACCTCAAGGGCGATGTCAACAATAATAACTCATGCCCACTCAGATCCAGTTGGATATATGTGCCTAGATCTTTCCTCAACACACGATGCTTGCAAAAAAAGAAAAAAGGAATAGGAAGAATACTTTGACTCATACATAAAAGTAGATGTATAAAAGTAAAAGATAGGCCCTTCGCAGAGGGAAGCAGAGTTTGTCATGCGCTTATTTGTTTGTATGCCAAATCCCTTAATGCAAAAGAACATCACGTTATATTGCCCCTTATGATAGCAACCTTTATTATGCAGTCCGTCGCTTTTATTACTTTGCCATCACAAGTTCGTACAACGCTCAATTTTCTCTTACATTAAATGATTCAACACATTTTGAAGCAATTTTTATTGCCTTATTGCACCGATGACAACTTACTTGAAGGATCTTACTCAATCCATAGGTAGGTATGGTGGACTCTCAAAATAAGATTTGGGTTAAGGGTTTTTGGATGCACAAGTAGTATCTGTACTTAGTGCTGAATTTTTGGCTAGAAAGGATATTGAGCAAGCACCACATGTTAAAGGATTTATGACAATATAACTTCTATGTGAATATGAACAAACATAAATCATTACGTTGTCTTCCTTGTCCAATGTCAACTATTTTGACACAAAATATTTAATGGGGTCTCACAATCATAAAAGGTGTCCAAGATAGTGTATTTGCATGTGAATCTTCTCTTCCCTTATTAATTCTTTCATGAATTGCATCATTGACCAATGCTATGTTTGTCAATCTCCAATAAATTTTACCACTTATACTTTTCCTTATGTGATGTCATTACTTACCATAAGATTAGCATATGATCTTTTCATTTATTTTCCTTTCTTTTATTGAAACATTAAAGTAAAGAAACAAAACTCAAACTACTCTTTATTATATATCTCGCACACGATTACATCGATAGATAGATCACTAAGCAAACACTCGAAAAGAAAGGATCGAACTAAACTTGTATTCAACTAAATCATAAGAAAACTAAAGATCGAACTAAAATAGATGAAAGCAAAGATAGTGGTGGTGATACGATACCGGGACACCTCCCCCAAGCTTGGCACAAGCCAAGGGGAGTGTCCATACCATGAACTCAAGTCTCCTTTGGTGGTGAAGAAGGTGGTGGTGGTGATGATGAGGTAGTAGTGTCACACTTCATGCTCAGGAGGTACTCCATTCTACGGATGATGCTACGGAGGGCGATGACATGCTTTTGCAACAGAATATTTTCACGAGTGAGATATTTATTTTGCACATGAACCGTTTCGATGATCCTAAAAGCCTCAATTTCAGTAGGGGTAAGATGATCATAGTAAGGCTGAAGGATATCCTCTTCTTCTGCTGCTGGAACGGATCACCCCTCTTCCGGAACTTGATCTCCCTCGTCTTCCTTGACCTTGTTACCCTTGAAGGTCTTTTTTGGTTCCTCTCTCTTTAATTCCATCTTCATCAACCAAGCATCCTCTTCTACTTTGGTGGAGGAGGAAGAAGATGTGATGCTTGGCTAAACAGATCTGACAGAAAATAGCAAGAAAGAAGAACAGAAGATTTCTCCACGATACGGTGGTCAATACATTCGGGGGGTATATAAAGATTTTTTATCTTGGGAAATAAGCAAACGGGAGGAAAACAGAGTCGGGAAGATTCCCGAGGTGGGCACAACCCACCTGGGCGCGCCAGGGGGCCCAGGCGCGCCCTGGTGTCTTGTGCCCCCCTCGGGTGCCTTCCTGGTTGTTTCTTATTTTCCTAATTTTTAAAATATTCCAAAACTGATAGAAAATATTTTTGCGGATTTTTCGGAGTTCGTTTACTTACCGTATCATGTAACTCCTCTTTTTTAATTATTCTGGAGTGTTCCGGAAGGTCTCTTTTATGTGTTCCTCAGGTGTCATGGTTTGAATAATATTGCTTTCAACATTAATAGGCTTACCTGAGATATAGTGTTTAATTCTTTCCCATTGACTACCTTTGGGTTAGTACCTTCGACATTATTTATTTTAATAGCTCCAGAGCGGTAGACCTCCTCGATGATATATGGTCCCTCCCATTTAGAGAGAAGTTTACTTGCGAAGAATCTAAAGCGAGAGTTATACAAAAGAACATATTCTCCAACTTTGAATTCCCGCTTTTGAATTCTTTTGTCGTGCCATCTTTTAACTTTTTCTTTAAATAACTTGGCATTTTCATAGGCTTGGGTTCTCCATTCATCTAGTGAGCAAATATCAAATAAGCTCTTATAACCGGCAAGTTTGAAATCATAGTTGAGTTCTTTAATTGCCCAATATGCTTTGTGTTCTAACTCTAGAGGCAAATGACAAGCTTTTCCATAAACCATTTTATAGGGAGACATACCCATAGAATTTTTATAAGCTGTTCGGTAGGCCCAAAGTGCATCATCCAATTTCTTAGACCAATTCTTTCGGGACCTATTAACAGTTTTTTTGTAATATTTGGTTTATTTCTCTATTGCTAAGTTCAACTTGACCACTAGATTGAGGATGATAGGGTGATGCAATTCTATGGTTAACATCATATTTAGCAAGCATTTTACGGAAAGCACCATGAATAAAATGTGAACCACATCAGTCATTAAATATCTAGGGACTCCAAACCTCAGGAAAATAACTTCTTTAAGCATTTTAATGGAAGTGTTATGATCAGCACTACTAGTTGGAATGGCTTCTACCCACTTAGTAACATAATCAACAGCAATCAAAATATGTGTATACCCATTAGAGGAAGTAAAAGGTCCCATATAATCAAAACCCAAACATCAAATGGTTCAACAGCTAGTGAATAATTCATAGGCATTTCTTGATGCTTACCAATATTACCAATTTGTTGACATTCATCACAAGATAAAACAAACTTACGGGCATCCTTGAAGAGAGTAGGCCAATAAAAACCAGATTGCAATACCTTGTGAGCAGTTCTATCTCCCGCATGATGCCCTCCATAAGCTTCGGAGTGACATTTCCATAGGATTTGTTCCTGTTCATGCTCAGGTACACAATGTCTAATAATACCATCTACTCCTTCTTTATAAAGGTGTGGGTCATCCCAAAAGTAATGTCTTAAATCATAGAAGAATTTTTTCTTTTGTTGGTACGTGAAACTAGGTGGTATGTATTTAGCAACAATATAATTAGCATAGTCAGCATACCAAGGAGTGTTATGAGAAACATTTATTGCAGCTAGTTGCTCATCAGGAAAGCTATCATCAATAGGTAGTGGGTCATCAAGGATATTCTCTAACCTGGATAAGTTATCAGCTATAGGGTTCTCAGCTCCTTTTCTATCAGTGATATGTAAATCAAATTCTTGTAGCAAGAGAACCCACCTAATGAGTCTAGGTTTAGCATCTTTCTTTTCCAGAAGATATTTTATAGCAGCATGATCAGTGTGAACAATTACTTTGGAATCAACGATGTAAGATCTGAATTTATCATAGGCAAACACAACTGCTAAAAATTCTTTTCAGTAGTAGCATAATTTCTTTGGGCACTGTCTAGAGTTTTTCTAGCGTAATGAATAACATTTAATTTTTTATCAACTCTTTGTCCTAGAACAGCACCAATAGCATAATCACTAGCATCACACATAATTTCAAAAGGCAAGTTCCAATCAGGTGGTTGAATGATAGGTGCATAAGTTAAGGCTTTCTTAAGTGTTTCAAAGGCTTCTAAATAATCATCATCAAAAACAAATGGAACATCCTTTTGTAAAAGATTAGTAAGAGGCCTAGAAATTTTAGAGAAGTCTTTAATAAACCTCCTATAGAAACCAGCATGACCGAGGAAACTGCGAATACCTTTAATATCTCTAGGACACGACATTTTCTCAATTGCATCAACTTTAGCTTTGCCCACCTCAATACCTTGTTCAGAAATTTTATGCCCCAAGATAATACCTTCATTAACCATAAAGTGGCACTTCTCCCAATTCAATACGAGATTAGTTTGCTCACATCTTTGCAAAACTCGATCAAGGTTGCTTAAGCAATCATCAAAAGAAATTCCGTAAACGGAAAAGTCATCCGTGAAAACCTCAACAATCATTTCACAAAAATCAGAGAATATAGCAGTCATACATCTTTGAAAGGTAGCAGGTGCATTGCATAAACCAAAAGGCATACGCCTATAAGCATAAGTTCTGAAAGGGCAAGTAAAAGTGGTTTTCTCTTGATCAGGTTATGAAACAGGTATTTGAGAAAAACCAGAATATCCATCGAGAAAGCAAAAGTGTGTGTGCTTAGATAATCTTTCTAGCATTTGATCAATAAAAGGCAAAGGGTAATGATCTTTTCTAGTTGCTTTATTTAATTTTCTAAAATCAATTACCATTCTATAGCCAGTAATAATTCTTTTTGGGATAAGTTCATTTTTATCATTAGGAACAACAGTAATACCTCCCTTCTTAGGGACACAATGAACGGGGCTTACCCATCTACTATCAGCTATGGGATAGATTATACCTGCTTCCAGAAGCTTTACTATTTCATTTCTTACCACTTCTTTCATCTTGGTATTCAAACGTCGTTGATGATCAACAACGGGTTTAGCATTAGGTTCCATATTATTCTTGTGCTGACAGAGAGTGGGACTAGTGCCCTTAAGATCATCAAGAGTATATCCAATAGAAGCATGTGCTTCTTCAGAATTTTCAATAATCTTTCTTCTTCATGCTCTGAAAAGTTAGCACTAATAATAATAGGATATATCTTTTTCTCATCAAGATAAGCATATTTCAAAGTGTCAGGCAATTGTTTCAATTCAAACACAGGATCACCTTTAGGTGGAGGAGGACATCCTAGAGTTTCAATAGGCAAATTATGTTTGAGCAGAGGTCGTTGTTCAAAGAAATTTTTATCTATTTCTTTTCTTTCATGCATATGCATATCATTTTCATGGTCTAGCAAATATTGTTCTAGTGGATTAGTAGGAGGCACGGCAATAGAAGCAAGACCAATTATTTCATCCTTACTAGGTAATTCTTTCTTGTGAGGTTGTCTATTAAACTTGGCAAAATTAAAATCATGAGACTCATCACCAAAGCTAACACTGACAGTTTGTTTATGACAATCTATAGTAGCATTGACAGTATTCAAGAAAGGTCTACCAAAGATAATGGGACAAAAGTCATCTTGTGGGGAACCAAGAACTAGAAAATTAGTAGGGTATTTTATTTTCCCACACAAGACTTCAACATCTCTAACAATCCCAAGTGGTGTAATGGTGTCTCTATTAGCAAGTTTAATAGTAACATCTATGTCTTCTATTTCAGCGGGTGTTATGTGTCGGGACCCTGATCCTAAGTCACACCGATCTAGCATGTAACACATCATATCACTTTGCGGCCTCACACATGGTATCCCCACGGGTGCCACCTTACCTGGCTCGGGACCGTTTACACCTTTTGGCTCACGTATATGATAATGTCGCTCGCATCCATATGACAGAGAACCCGGGACGACATGACTAGTCGTAAACCCAAGGTGGCACTAACTTACAGGGACAGGCATACATGACCCAGCAATGCACATGTCGGTCAGCAGCGAGTGAATCCAGGCTGTAGCAAGCTAACAGGACTCCGATAAACACCACGTGACATTTCCCCGAAGGGACAGACACAGGAGCAAACAAGGACACATGCCGGCCAACCTAAGTGTTCTGGAGCAGTAGCGAACTACCATGGCTCAGTGGAAGCACCAGGGGACATTTCCCCATAAGGAAGGCTACCAAGAATAAACAACTAGGTGTTAGATCCCACACATAGCAATACACATTACATGTAACATGCAAGTATGTGTAGATACAACATGGCATCACAACATAACTCAACAACTCATATAGATAAAGGCCCAGAAGAGCCTCATAGCATTTATTACAAACAGGGGTCACATGACCCAACATACAGAGCATACAAGCAACAGAAGCATAACATGTCTGAGTACAGACAACTACAAATGAAAAAGGCTGAGAAGCCTGACTATCTACAAGACCCTCCCAAGGGTACAGTATCGTAGCTGAGGTAACAAGCTAAACGTCGAAGTCCATGCGGAACTACTAGTGAGACCGAAGTCTCCTCTGCAAAACATAAATTAAGCAAACGTGAGTACAAATGTACCCAGCAAGACTTACATCAGAACTATCTACATATGCATCAGTATCAAGAAAGGGGGTTGTGGGGTTTAACTACAGCAACCAGCTTTGACTCAGTGGCTATCCTGTACTACGATTGCTGGTAATTCTTTTGAGGTGGCGCACACGAGTCCACATATTCACCATATCAATACACCACTATGGATCCGCTCCCATCTCCCTACGAGAAAGCCATCCATAGCACTCACGCTTATCTTGCACATTTTAGAGTATCCACTTCCAGTTATCTATGAACAGTGTAAGCGTTAGTGCTATGGATGACCGACACATGCATAGCTGGGTCATGTATGCCTGTCCCTGTAAGTTAGTTCCACCTTGGGTTTACGACTAGTCATGTCGGTCCGGGTTCTCTGTCATATGGATGCTAGCGACACTATCATATACATGAGCCAAAAGGCGCAAACGGTCCCGGGCCAGGTAAGGTGGCACCCGTGGGGATACCGTGCATGAGTCCGCAAAGTGATATGATGTGTTACATGCTAGATCGGTGTGACTTAGGATCGGGGTCTCGACAGCTTTGGTATTAGAGCCTGACTGCCTGTAGGATTACCAAGCCAAACTGGTTGAAGTCGAGTCTAAAAACTCTTTATTTATATAAGGGAATTGATTGTGGAAGGGAACATAAGGCTCTTTTTACTCTACCCTATGGCCTTCTGATCTGGGTCACCCTCTCTTTTCCTACGGGGATTAAGAACTAGGCTTCTCATCTTTCTATCAGGATCACATGTTACTAATCCGTAGACTCATAGGATTGATGGATTCAAGCCTCAGATCAGTTCCTACTACTTCTATGTGTTAACAGTTGGTCCCAGAACCTTGATATTGTGATGTTGAGTGGTTATGACATCATTTTACGGGATGTCTCAAAATCTTTTTTGAGCATTTACAGCCGTTATGATGTCCGAGTCATCCTAGGTTTGTAAATAGTCGGATGCATTTGCAAATCTTTTCTCCCTGATTCCGATGTCTTTTTAGGTCAGATTAAGCACACTAATCGGTGTGTTGAGGTACTCCATTGCCTCTACATATATGTTGAAGCTATTACTATGACATAAGGATATCTTAGAGAACCACTTAGTAATCTAGCCATGTTTTGTGTTCCCAGTGTGATGATTTTGGCCATCATTCTCAAAAGCATCCTGTGATGCCATTTAGTTAGTAGGCATTCTATTCCTGGGTTCTTGAACCCAAGATTCACTCTACTTACCTCGTGTTGATAGTGTTGCTCGTTCCTTTAGGATATTAGTAACCTTGTGATAGTCTTCGAGGTCTGTGGTATGTTGCTCTTCCAATACCATGAACCAACATGGCAGAAGTTCTTTTGAACCAAAAGATCACAACAAGAGTGCTCCTGATGAGTTCTCCATTCTATAGTTGTGACTCTGCTAATCCTACCTTTCTGCATGGGTTATCCGGAAGAAATATGTTGAACTTGTTCGACATGTGAATCTATGCATCCACAACTCATAAAACCATATGCTCCTTTGAGTTGTCCCTCTTTAGATGTTTTCTGGTCTCCGTCTATCAATTGATAGTCAAGAATAGTTGTGCATTCGTGTCATTGATGCCTGTTATTCTTATGGTCCGTCAAGCCATTCTATTTCAGAATTACTAGGAGAAACAAACTCCAGTACCTCATCCATATCCAGGATTGAGTCAAAGTAGTCGTACTCCGCAGATCAAAATGCCAATCCATCTTTTGTTCTATTCCACCTTGGAGTGTCGCCCTCTTTATGTCAAGAATATCATGAGAATTGCACCAACTCTTATGAATTCTTGTTGCAGTGATACTTCTCGCCATCATTATTCATTCCTCGGCCCCATGTTGTCGCAACCGGAATGCCGACAAGTGAATTATGATGTGTGAAATCAATACTCCTAGCAACCGTGTTGCTTGGTAGTTGATGGACAATAATCTCATCCTTAGCGTGCGGGTTATTGGATCATCATTCTAAGATTGATCGTGCTACCTAGCCCTTATTCTAGTGCACTCTCCAATCAATGAGTTAGGATTGCGTCAATCCCTTACTCTTTTGATCATATCGTCTTGCCCTGGAAAGCAAGATTGTTCCCGAGCTTAGTGACATATCGGTGGTTCGTGATTTTCCGGATATCTTCCAGGAAGTATCACCAGGTTGTTCCCTGACCATTATATTGAGTTCGTGATCAAGTTGATTTTCCCATAAACCACCCTTTCTCCAAGGATCTGTGTTGGATATCCCAGAGCTAGTTGGTTAAGCTAAACAACAACTTGGAGAGTTAGAAAATAAAAGCTTGCCTAGCTTAGCTCATGTCAAAGGGATATCCTTGTGTTTGTGTGTTTGTTGAAGAAAGATGATATCTTCATCGATTGATCTTTGTGATCAATTGTCGGGGCTATTATCTTATCCAACCTTTGATTTGAGTATGGGCTATCATCAAATCAAATCAGAACCGACGATGTTTGTAATGTTGTCTTACTCGTGGTTTCTCCTCGAGCATACACCATTATATCTTTTCGGTCTGACCAATGCTATCACTATGTTCATTTAATTGTGGAATTCCATCTATATGGAAGCCTGGATGGATTGTTGTTGAGCCCATTGACAACATTTCCATCTTGTCGATGATTCATGTTGAACATCTAAGTTAGTGTTGGAAACTTTTCTAAGCATTATCTTCGTGTCCCGTTCATGAAGCATATGTTTGGATGAAACAAGTGACTTCCTTTAATTCACGCGCAAATGATGCAAGTTGCCACCGTGAATTTGAGAAAGTTTGTTTTGCTTCCTCTGGAATCATCCCAAATCAGTCATGCATATGTGCGAAGTATTCTGTGGTATGGAGACTTGCAACCTTCATTTTATATGTATCCCTAGCACACCAAGCCACTGATTGATTTGTTCAAGGACGAGAAGTCTATGCTTGGGATCTAATCCATGGACTTGCGTAGAGACTTCGATATCCTCAATGATGGTTCCCCACCTGAACTCGGTAGTGTTTCATTGTAAGACTACTATGGGGTCATGCTTGTCTAGGACAACGTGTTCACATGTGCATAGCAGAACCAACTCATGTTTTGGAGCTTACTACCATAGTGCATTTCCCGAGAATCTTGCAACGTTATCTGGTTGATTTGTATTGCAAACTTTCCTTTTCAGACACGCGGATGTCTAGAATATCCTGTCACCAATCGGATCTGAATCTCAGGCAGATATGATGGTTGGAACATTCCCAACATTTGCATTTTGTCCCCAGCTTGCATCGCCATTGTGCCAAAATCCATGGTCTGCCCTTCTCAGTAATTGCTATTCAGGATCATCTTCAAAAGTGGTCCTACCATGGGTCCCATCCATTTCCGATGATAAGCAAAAAATCACTCATTGCGTTGTCTTCAACAAGGTAGTCCACATCATCCATTCTAATCTGAGTATGCCATTCTTCCAAACTCCTTCAAATGATCGATTGTGATTTGCCTTAGGCTGGTTTAGAGAGTTTCAATTATTTCTATATCAAAAGTAATTCTTTTTGCAACTTAAGGGAATATTTCTACGAGCCACCTTCCCTAAGGTGCCCCATTATGGAATCATGGCAATTTATCTCCTCGCTACTTTGACACATACTCACCATCTATTTAAGCGTGGAATTGTTGCCTACCAAATTGAACCTTCGTCATCTGTTTCTTCCATCACCCTGATGTGTGTTTTGCATCTCAACTCGAGAGATGTTACACTACAAAAAAAATACACTTCCGTGATGATACGTGTTTGTCACAGTAGGTCACGTTTTCTGTCATGCATGTACATCCATGACGATTTTATGACAGAATCAAGATAGTCATACCTGTGCTGTCGTAGAAGTGTTCCATGACATTACCAAAATCATCATCACGGAAGTGTCCACTTCCATGACGATAAATCGCGCGTCATAGAAGTGCTTTCGTCAAGGGTAACCGACATGTGGCATCCACCGTAACGGGTCGCCGTTAAGCTATTAGGTCCGGTTTTGGATACGATAACCCGCTAACAGCCACGACCAATGGCGATTTTCCACGTGTAAAATTCTCATTGGCCAACGGAACCACGTGTCAGCTCCGCGTTGGCACAGATGTCACTCATCCAATGGGCGAGATGCGCCTATGATATGTTGACACATGGACCGGCCCAGAAGTGGCCCATAAAGATTAAATGGGCTGGCCCAGCTAAAGGCCCACAATATTTTGCAGATCATAATGGGTCGGCCCAGCTAAAGGCACACAAGATTTTACAGACCATAATGGGCTGGCCCAGCTAAAGGCCCACAAGATTTTGAAGACACTAGTGGCCGGCCCGTTAACAGGCTGCCATGTTTTGGGCCAAATGCCGGCCCATATTTGATCCGGTCCATTAACAGCCTGCCATGTTCTGGGCCTAATAAGGGCCCATATGAGATCCGGCCCGTTAATAGCCTACCACGTTCTGGGCCATATTACAACCCATATTTGATCTGGCCCTTTAAGAGCCTTTCATTCTTTGGGCTAAATTATGGCCCATATCAGATTCGGCCCGTCAACTGGACGTTGTGCTTTTGGGCCCACTTGAGTCCCGGTTAGGATTTCTGTTTGCTAAAGGCCCATTTAATAGTAAGACCTAATATTAGTTTCGGCCTGTTAAAGGCCCGTTTAACATTTCGGCCCTATATTTATTTCAGCCTGTTAAAAGCCCGTTATATAGTTGGGCCTAATTATGGCCCGCTTTGCATTCGGCCTGCTCACAACCGATAATCTGATTGGGCCAAACAAGGACCGAGACAATTTTGGCCTGTTAACGGCCCGTGATGTGACTGGCACAATCATGGGCCGGGGTCTATTTCGTCCTGCTGTCAGCCCGTGAGCTGTTCGGCATGTTTCAGGCCCAACCTACTTTTCAGCCTACTAAAAGCCCCTTGAATTTTCTTGCCAAAATAGGGCCGGTAGTTTACTCGGCCTATTAAAAGCCCGAAACTACTAGTGGGCCAGTTTACATTTAGGCCTGTTAACGGACCAAGATGACTGGGCCCATGATGCGGCCCATATATAGTGATTTGCATGACGGCCCGATTATGTACCGTAATTTTACGGTTTGGCCGGTTTACTTTTCATGGAGCGAAGACAGGATATATATATAGTAAAATAACTGCAACATCGTGAATAAGAAAAAACCTAGACTATACAATAAAGAAATTACGTCATATTACATCCACTGGGCATCAAAGTTCGCTACTATGATAATAAAGCACAAGCAGACAACAGATTACATACACTGGGCATCAAAGATCGCCACCAGTGCAAATAAACATGCCGACAAAATAATATACAAAACCGACAGCACTTCAATAGAGTTCAAGAATGGTTAGCCCTGCTCGGGAGCTGCAGCGCAAGCTGATGAAACTGCGCTTGTTTGACGCTTATATCCTCCTCACTCTGAAAGAGAAACAAGCAGACAGATGATAGGTTTTGCACATATAAGTATCAGTGTTGACAATTCATCACATTTCTTATTGGCGAATAAAGAGACACAGTTTAAAATAGCATTAACACAATATGGTATTGTTCAGGTTAAGACATGGCAGGAAATGACATTGTGAAGGAGTTGTCAGCTTCACGACACCACTGAATTGCAGATCCAGAACTCATAAGTATCAATGGTTAGTGTGCTGTCAATTTATCCCATTTCAGATTGGCAAATAAAGAGACGATTTAAATAATAGTAGAATGATATGACATTATTCATACTTAAGACATTGCAGAATATGACATTGTGCTGTAGTGGGTAGTTTCACCACACCACTGGATTATGGATCAAGAACAAAAGCATACATGCAGTGCAAAAGAAGATCACTTGCTCTGTGTAGTTTAATTTACATGGTATGAGGAAGGAACTTGGTTGTACAACTGAAAACTTAAATTGAGAAGGACAAACTTTTGTTTATGAACTTCATAATAAACTTTAAACATGCAATTTGATGCAAACACCAAAAATAAATAGCTGTTGCAGTCATGCTTAACCAAATATACACAACAAAGTTTGAAGGCTTAAGAAGGACAAACTTACAGTAGTGGTGAAGACCGGCTCTATAAAGCCCTTGTCCATGCTGATGGGGGGGGGGGCAATTCAAGAAGTTTACCACAGAATCTTCTTCATAAGCATTGCCTTTATTCTACATTTTGTTAAGAGTAAATATAGATGTGATAATATAAGAAAAAATGGAGAATATTTAAGATAAGATGAAGAATGATGCTACATAACCAAGTAGCTATAAATATAAGTACAGCGATACAGGCAAAAGGTACAGCCAAGAGCAATGCAGAGCTAAACTTCTTCAGTACCATTGGTGTTATCCAACCTTATGGTAAGAGTAAATATAGATCTGATGTGTAGAAAATGGAGGACAAAGGAAAATAAGCTGCAGAGTGATGGTACATGAACAACTAGCTGTCAATATAAGTACACTGATAAAGGACAACAGGTACTTACAAGAACAATGCAGAGCTAAACTTTTTCATTGGCATTGGGTATATTCTACATTAATGTAACCATTAATACAGATCTGATAATTTGGAGCGAACAAGCAAGCTATCATGCATACTGCTGTCACATAATGAACCAGGTATGAATGCAAGTACAGTGATACAGGACAACAGGTACTAACAAGAGCAAAGCAGCGGGCAGCATATTTGCGATATCATGTCATCCTTTTCAAACCGGAATTCTTCTTCGAGCAGATTTCCTGCAAAAGAGATTCGTAAGGCACATGCGGAAAAGTAGAAGTTCAAATTGTGATGTGATATCATAGACAGTACCTCATCCTGGGAATGAGACTAGTGCATAACAAGGTTTTTCCATTCAATGTCTTCTAAATTTAGCACAGGAGACTTCACCGGAAGTTCGTTTATAGACTTGCCATCAAAGTGTGATTTCCTCAGGTAACACCGATACTGCTGCAATGCTTTCTTGAAAAGCTCAAGCAAGCTTTGCTTGTCATGACTATCCAGATTGACCCTCGCCTACTTACAACAATGTATTGTAAATCATTGATGTGTTCAATCAGTAGAAAACAAGAAAATAATCACCATGAATAATAGCACTTACACGTAAGTGGGACAGGAAGATGTGAAAATGGTGTTTGTCTTCACTATAATCTTCCCATGATGGGAATATATGCACGTAGTCCCTAACAACATTGAAAGCATTGCCTTTTAAACTGGGAATAACTGGAATGGGGTTCCAATCTACAGGAATTGGCCGTCTCTGCAGTTGGGATAGGTCTTCTGCCGGTGGACTTGCTCTACTTTTTGCTGGAGTGGGATTTTTCTGTGGTACGGCTGGTGCTATGGCAATTGAAATCGGCATACCTTTTGCTGGAGTGCAGGTCTTGTGTGGTGGGGCTAGTGGTGTGGCCAGTGAAGTATGGGTACAGTCTGCTAGAGTCGGTCCTACGTTTTGTGTCACTGGTTGTAGAGCCAATATAAGTGGGGTGCTATCTGATTTCTCCGGCACCACCATGTTTTTCAAGGACTTTGCTGGTGCTCCTTCAGGTTCGGCAATCACCCTCTTCCTTTTTGATGTCTGATGCACAAGAACAGGATTTGAGTGGAAAAACATCGTATGATGACAGATGGAATATGTATTGATAATGGATGTGCATGGCATCTTAACATATATGATGAGTAAACTAAGCAGATGGCGGTGCAACAAAGCAGAAGAAATGCAAGACACCTTATGCAAGATACGCGCAATCAATAAAACCTTGCCAAATTAGAACAGGCACCTTGATGGGTGAACAGGACAGGCCATCTGCCTTCGACTCCTCGAGGTCAGAATAGTCATTAGGATCATATTCTGAACAAGAATCTGCAGGTGGGGAGCGTATGAGTTTCATTGCATCCAGAATGGAACTCAATGCCTTGGTGCCAATTTTGTTAGTCATTGCAGTGTTCCACAATATTCTACTGATGTGCGCATTCTCATATTCATTGTTATTATGTATAATATCTGAGAAGCATGAAAACATAAATAGTAGTGAGATTATCTTTGTAATGCAGAGGATATTCTAATATAGGGGCGCCCTGTAAACCCTTGTGTGCTATCACTGGATTCTGATGAGAGAGCCCATGTGTGCTGTAATATGGTGCGTGCATTAATATAATCTGGCACAAGTACACAAAAAAATAGGCTCCAGAAGTAAGGATAGTTGGCAGATGATAGGTTCATAATATACTGTATAAAGAGTTTATTGCCAAACCATGATAACAAAAGCACACAGCAACTAGGCAGATCGTAGTGTACATAAAAGGGGTACACCATAACCAGCATATATAAATCGGGAAAGTGGAACTGGCTGGAAAATACGGTGTTGTATTGCCGCTACTAATTGAAAGCCTATCGATCACGTACAGGCCAGCTCTATCAACTGTTGACTGTAGATGTCCCTGCTCCCTTCCTGACAAGGAACATACTGTACGTACTAAATACAGAATAACAAAAGAGGAACATGTTAAAGAATAGAAGAGGAAGCATATTCTTGAGATTCCGCTTCTTTCAATACAATGTTGGTTGCCCACTCATGATGAATCACAGCGCCCAAAGAAATGCAATTCCATGCTGTCTCTCTATATGTGGCCACATGCATTTGGAAAATCAAGTGGGAGCATTAGCTGACCAATTAAATGTGTGTCTGTTAACTAATATCAGTATCATATCACAATTCATATTTGAAGAAGTAAGCTTTGGACTTATGATTGGTGTGTTGTTTAGCTTCAAGAGTGGACTGCTGCTAGTGCGACACAAAGCAGCTACATAGATCATAGTGTAGATATAACGGGAAAACCGTAAGCATCACAAGTAAAATCAGGAAAGTGGAACTTGCTAGAAAATATGGGCTACTATTGCCGGTACGGATAGAAAGGCTTCGGATACCAGCTCTCTTCAACTGAAGGTGCGGTACTGTTAATATCAGTGTAACTCTCAAAGGCGACACAACTCCCCGCATTTCCTTGCTAATCTTATAGGATTCAAGTGGGCAGGCCACTACAATTCCTATTCCTATGTTTACAAAATCCTACGAATCAAAGAGGCCCGAAGAGTTGAAAGTGTCCATCACAACCGACCGAATAGACCTCTACACTGCAAATGTCCCTGCTCCTCTTCACTAGAAGGAACATATTGTACTACTATTATACTCCCTCCGTTCCAAAATATAAGTCTTTGTAGAGATTTCCACTATGGATCACATACAGGTGTATACATATACATATTAGAGTGTAGATTCACTCATTTTGCTCCATATGTAGTCCATGGTGGAATCTATACAAAGACATGTATTTAGGAATGGAGAGAGTACTTATTAAAGAAGAACAGAAGAGGAACATGCTAAAGAAGAGAAAGCAGATTTTGGATAATAAAATGTTCGTTGCACAGTGCCCACACATGATGAACCAGAGTGCATTAAGAATGCAACTCCCTGCTGTCTCTCTATATGTGGTGCACGTGCTTTTCGAGAGTAAAGTAGGAACATTAGCTGACCAATTAAACGTTATCTGTTTTAGTAATATCAGCATCATATCAGATTCGTATTTGAGCAACAAGTTCCGAATTATGAGTGGCACGTTGTTTAGCTTGATGGATTGAGGAGTAGTGTGCTAAGCAACTACGATGATGGTACTCAATATAAAGGAATGTCTGCATGCAAGTCGCGTGACTTTTGTCATTTGGGTCAGTCGACCATTTCAGGCGGTTGGATGAAGATCCGACGTCTCCTAACCCTTCTTCTTCCTCGTCTCTGATTCTTCCCCTACAGAACACCGCACGGGCCGCCGGCCGAACCACCGGCCCCGACCCCCCCCCCCCCCCCCCCCCGCCCTCCCCTAACTCGTGTGGAATATAAAAGGGGAAAACCATAAGCATTGCGAGTATAGTGTTGAGCGTACCATGGCAGATCTGACGGTGCAAACCGGACAAAGGCAACTTCGCAACCAATGTTTGGTTTCAACTAACAAGTAAGATCCTAAGTGATGGACAAGAAATCACAGTAAAGCAGTGGCGATCTATTTTCTTGCTGCGATAAATAAGTTGAGCAGATACGAAAGAGTACCGCCTCTGGTGCAGCGCTGTGTATGCATCTGCTGAGAATTTGACGGTGATGCGGTAGCGATGGCTGTCGGTGGCGTGGAAGCAGATCTAGGAGGGTAGACGGTGGTGACGGGGGAAATATCCCGGTGCGGTGGGCGAGACGGTCGTAGGAGCGGCGCCGGCAAGGTGGACGACGGCGGGGATGAAGCGAGAGGACGGGATGCAAGGATCCTGGTCCGAAGCCGTGGATGAGAGAGGTCGATCTCTTGTAATGGACGACAGCATCGGGGTATCAGCTCCGGCATGGTGGAGGAGGACGGCGGTGGATGGGGTGGCGGACGGAGGAGGCTGGGGTGGAGAGGGTGTTTTGGCGCCCACAGAGTACGAATGGGGAAATGGAGGGAGAGAGGTAGGGGGAACCATGTCTTTGGGACGCGCTTGTCTCAAATGCGGGGAAGGTTACCAACTTATCTCCCGTTTAAAATTTTAGACATCACAGGAATATTGGGCTGCTGGGGATAGGACGGTAATCTCGCATACACCGAATATTTGCCGACGGATATTTCGGCCGAGGAGAGCTTGTTTTGGCGCCCACCATGTATGAATCCGGGTGAGAGGCGATTTCGGCCGAGGAGACACTGTGTTTTGGTGCCCACCGTGTATGAATCCGGGTGAGAGGTGGTTATGTCACGTTTGAGTGAAATTACAAACCTGCCCCTATCAAGACCTATTGAAATCGAGCCGACTTGTGTTGCATGTCAAGGACAGGCAGTAATTTCCATCTCCCATATTTTGGTTTCGGGCGGTTACTGCGAGTTTGGCCGCTTCGTTCAAATTTTTGAGAAAAAGCTTGCACGTTTACCGTGCCAACTCAATTTCAATCCATTTTGTATTCTTTTTTTTCCGGCAGGATCTATTTTCGATTCGAACAAAATTCTATGTACATCATTTTTTATATATACTTTCAAAAGCACAACAAAGAATTCTGCTCCTTTATATATATAATATGATTTACAAATACAATGATCTCAAAATCATAAGGTTGAAATCAAAAAAATTAAACCAAATTTTGTTCTACTCAAATGTATGGATCAGTAATATCTAGATATTAAATAAGATAGATGCGCGCGAATTCATATGAGTATGCATGTTTGATAGATCAATTTTGGTTCGAGTATGAATTACATGTATCATCATCTCGAATTCAAATATTTGAATCCCTTTTATGTTGACATTTTCTATACACGCAACTAAATGTTTGAATCTCCTTTCACGCCCATGTCTCTCGCATGCTCCTTCATGTAACTATCACTCTCTTTTCTCCAGCTCACCCGCACGCTCACTTCATGTTTCTCCTATTTTCGCAAACATGGTCTCTCACCGTCTCCCTTGAGAAGTGTCACACTCTCCCTATCATTATACATTACACGGTTTTCATTATCTCTCACGTCTCTATCATTCTCTGGTATCACTAGGTACCTAAGCTTTCTTTTTCACCACCACACACACACTCTCACTCGTCTTTCACTTTGTCTTTCTCTCTAGGGTTCTCTCACGCACCCTATATCTTTCTAGATATGACTCCTACCACTAGAATTACTCTCTCCCGCACACACAACGTTTGTTGGGGTCTCCTTTCCGTCTTCATCTCAATTATAAAACAGACTTTATTCATTTGTTTACCGATCAGACAAACTCTCCCCCCCTTTCTCTCTCTCACACACACACAACTCCTGCTTCCACTCCCCCTCCCGACTACCGTCTCTCTCACACACACCCAAAACCCTCGCTTTCGCACCCCCAACTCGTATTTCTCTCACAAACATTGATCGACCAGCCTCCAGATAGGTTTATACATCCGCACACTCTTGCTTCCACTATCTCGTACATATCTCTCTCGCGCTCCTTGTTTCTATGTCGATTTTTCGTCCCTTCTTAAGACACGCCCTCTCAATCGTGCACACACACACTATCGCCTCATTTTATGGTGATACCTCTCGCACACACACTCTTTGTATCTTTGTCACACACGCACTCCATCCTCCTCCTCTCTCCCTCTCTCTCACACACACACCACACACACACACACATGGGCTTTTTGCAACAATATACCACTTCTCGAATCTTAAAACCAACCACATTCCTCCCTAATCTCATCAAAACCGCCAAAGGAATATATTTTGAGTGAAACATAACATATTTTTAGTGATATACGTATTTCAAAACTAGACACTTTTCTATCAAATCGGTGAATATGTATTAATCTACTTTGAACGTGTGGCAATGCATTGGCACATTGCTAGTTATTATTGTATAATTTTTTGGACACCAGACAAACGGTGGAGTACATATACGAAGAGAAGAGGCGCACGCACGCAGTCGGTCTCTCGCTGTCTCGCACATATGAGAGTTACGTAAAGGCACCATAAACAAATAAACCCTAGGTGCACGATTGCTGCATGCGCGGGTACCGGGTACGTGGTGGAGCGCACCATTGTAGGAATAGTCAGCTCGCGTGATAATTTGATCCGTAGGAGTTGATGGTCGGGACCACAAGTGAACGACCTGGAGGCGGTGGCCCACCAGTCGCCACTGATCGAGTAGCCACGTTTAAAATATCATTTTTTAGCGGTGTAAGAGTTCTGATTTTCAATGGTGCGTTATGTACTCGTTTTTAGAACGATTGGTATGGAGCGAAAATGGAATTCATAACTACTATCTCCGTCCTGGTTTACTAGTAGTACCCATCGTATTTTGGGACAAAGTTTGTCCATGAATTTTAATTGTAAAATGTGAATGGAAAATGAGATTTTGTTATACCCAAACAAAAAAGGACCGGAGGAAGTGATTGCTCTGACACGGACATGACCTCTCATAGCGCAGGCATTGATCCGGCGTGCCGGCTAAGAGGGCCCCACTCGCTACAGGCCAGGCTGAACACGCCTCCTCGCCGCATGCAACCGGCTTCAGACTGCCCCGCCTGCCACCATTGAATCTGCGTGTGTGCCCGCAACACGTCCTTCCGCGAGCCGGCCGGCATTTTAGAACACAACGCCGGTTGGCTCCTCTCGTCCACCCGCTATTTAAACGAGGCCAGACGCCTGGCAAGAACCGCACCACACCGCCGCTCCCCATATCCTCCTTGCACCATTTTCTCCACACTCTCCATAGCATCCGGTGAGCAGGAAGATGAGTTATCCGGCATAAAAGCCGGCTGGGTGCCCCGACGAGCCAGGCAACTCGTTGCCCCACCTCCCTCCCCGCCCCAGGCCGTCAGTACCATGGGCGAGGCTGTAGTTGGGCAAGCGGAGGAGCAAGCCGCCGCTCCAAGCTAGCCCCTGGTGCATCAACTCGACGCTCCAAGCCTGCTCGCAGAGGAGTGGCCAGTTGCTGCACGCCGCACATGGGGGACCACGGCGTCCAGTGCATCGTGGTTGGCCGTGCCATCCGACGAAAACATTGGCGGAACCGCGGCATGCTAGCAGAGGTGGCCAACACGTCCGCGGCCACCGCCGACACCGAGGAATAGTAGACCACGGGAGCCGGCGCCGCTCCGAACCCACGAATGCTACGACCACCGCGTCGCCGGCATAGACACCTGGTGTGTTGCCCGGTTTGGCTCAAAACATCGTGGACCCCAGCCACGGCCGGCATTAGAAATTATACCTGCTTCCAGAAGTTATTCACGTTTAGTCAAAAAATGTCCAAAATATAATTAATTACGTATGGTCTTGACTTGTTGTGCTCGCACTGGTAGTAGGAACGAGAGATTTTTCTTTATTTATAACTCTCCTCACATTTTTTTGGCTTTGAAGTGAATCATGGTTGTGGACATTATCTATGAATGTGCAGATATCTGTGAACATGAGTTTGATGCGGAAGTTGAACTTGGAATGTTGGGCTTGCATGTGAACTATACCATGTCCAATGGTTCATCTGTTATTGTTTGGAAAGTAATGACTGTTATTACTTGACCCGAAAAAAAATTATTTTGTGCCACATCAGTAGATGCACGGACATCACAACAGGCATGCTGACTAGATAAACATTTGAACCTAGCTATTATGAAGGAAAATTTGTATTCACAACAGTTTTAGATAGCAGGAGACGCCTAGCCTGCTCTGCCTCTGCTAGCTTCTTTCTGGCTTCTTCCATCTCTTCTTTGGCTTGGGTGAAGAGAGCATCTGATTGCTTTTTTCGCTTCTTCAGGACCTCAGCTACATTCTCAAGGGCTGCTGCACGCTTTCTTTCAGCCTTTACTAGAGCCACGAGGACACGAACAGTTGACGACTCCACCTGGCTTGTGTGTAATCCAGCATCATCTAGGAATTTGCACCTTGTGTCTAATCTAGCATCATTAGGGAACGGGCACCTTGTGTGTAATCCAGCCTTATTTTGGAAACATGATCTCAAGGTTGACCATACTTCCCTCCTTGTAAGAACTGCATCCTGACATGAAGTTACTTCTTTTTTAGATCAATAGTCAGAGCTACCCAGATCCATTAAGTAGAAGCCAGATAAATAGGACTCGGAGAAGTGAATTCAAAAGGAGAAATATAAAAACAGACTCCAAGGTGAGAACACCCACTTCCTACATCAAGCTAAAAACGAAAGCATTAGGACGATTAAGACTCCTCTTATTACACATCAAAGAACACGAGGCTAAGAGAAATAGAAACTACAACATATACACATCGAAGAACACGAGGCTAAACGAAAGTAATTGAAAGGGTGTTGCTTACCAAAGCTCGTTTTAGAGGTTCGGTGCAGCTCCTCTTTAACTTGCCACATTCCTTGAAGATGTCCCCAATATCCCGTGTTTGGTCTTCATTGCTCCTCTGCTTGTTCGCATTCGTAGTTTTAAAATATCAACATGGCAAGAAAAATATAGTAATACTCACGCATCTTGTCGGCAACATTAAAGCACTCATCTGCCATGTTAGAGCATCTCCAACAGAAGCGCAACGTGCGGTGCGTTAAAAAAGCGTTTACAGCGCCGGAATAGCCAGTTTTTGCGGGCCGCGGAGTGCTGGCTACAGCGGCCGCTGCAAAAAATTGCGCGCGCGCGCTGCTCCAGCAGACGCGCTATATTTTTTTCTCCTTTCTACTCTGACTCAATACACATTCGACTCCGAGTCGATGCTGGCATAGATAAATAAATAGATAGTTCTCAGCATAGATATAGCATAGATAGATAAAAAATAGATAGTTCAACTACTCCTCGTCGTTCGACTCCGCCTCGGCGATGTCCTCCTCCGACGTCTCAATGTAGGCGTCAAGGTACCGATCGTCGTCGGAGTCCCAGGGCGACGCTGCTCCTAGCTTGATGTTGAATTGAGTGGCCGCCTTCCGCGTACGCATGTCCTCGCGATAGGCGGCTCGCTCTGCCCTCCTCTTCTCCCTCTCCGCCCTCCTTTGCGCGTAGAACTCGCGCTCATTGATGATGTCCTGCGGGAAGCATTGGCACCACAGCGCCATGGCTTGCTCGTCCATCTCGGTGATGCCGAGATGGTGCTCCCGCCTCCGGTTGTCGTGACGATCCTCGTCGGTGATAAGCCACGGGGGAGGCGCGAGCTCCTGCGCGAGCTCCCGTGTCGGCACGTTGGGGAAGTTCATGTCCCTACGAGGCCGCCGGAGGCGCCACGCCGCCGCGTCATACGCGCGGGCGGCCTTGTGGGCTGTGTCGAAAGTGCCGAGGCCGAGGCGCATCTCGTCGAACCGGATCTCGGCGGAGAAGCCGCCGGAGGGGCGCGCGCGGACGCCGCGGTAGCCACAAGTTTCCCGGCGGCACGGCGGCGGCGAGGCAAGAAAGAGCAGGGAGAGAGTGGTGGCGAGGCACAGAGCGGTGGGAGGGCGCGGGAGGGCATTGGATTTTATAAAGCGCGCCGGACGCCGCGCGCCAAAACTAGCGCGCGCACGATCATTTCCCGGCATCCCTGCTATCTCTACTCTCTTCTCTACTCTTATATATTATATATTTATTTTATATTTATATTTATCTCTACACTTATAAAAACAGAGTTGGTGATGATGGTGTACCTGCCATCCTGCAATAGAGGCCGTTCGATTTATATCTGACGGATAGGAAGGAAACTATGGCAATTTTGCAAAAAGATACCCACACCCCTCTCCACATTTGCAAATAAGGCCTTCCCTCGTTCATCCTTTTCTCCCGTAAGATAAACTACTCATACAAATGCATCTTGATGTTCCGTGCAACGCATGGGCATCTTGCTAGTTCTAAAAAACTTTCCATCATTTGCCACACTACTGGTTGATGATGAAGAACCTACCCAAGCACAGCGCAATACAGGAGCGACGCACAATTACAAGGTGATATTCTGTTGAACAATGCAAGCTATAACCAATTACTTTTACCGAAACAATAGCAACCAGGAAATTTGAAGGGTAGGTATGAACAAAATTGGAACTGCACATGTACTGCTAAGAGATTCTACACATTACCAGTCGAGGAGGAGTACGATGGTCGCGGCGGCGTCTATGCATCATGGTTGGCAACGGGAGTCAGTTCATTGTCCACGATGGTGGTGCTTCTGTGCTTGGCGTCGGCTTTCGAGAAGCAGACCCGAGACCGTGGAAGATGGTGCCGGGGAAGAGGCTCCGTGTACGACGACGACGATGGACCGGCTCCAGTGCGGCGTACGACGTCGTCGATGTGGCAGATGCGCTGCGGTGGACGAGTGCGCCGATGTAGAAGGGGAGGAGCACGAAGGCTGCAGTGCCGTGGAGAAGTCTATTTTGCGGTGGGGATAGAAAATGAGGAGTATTTAGGTGTACTACTCTGGGTGCCGGGTGGGGTTGGCTGGGTAGGGTGAACCTGAAGTTACCAAAACAGCCCCCTACCCACCAGCATCCGTAGGCCTGTTCCGAAGGGTATGATGGTAACTTCGCACTGCTCGAATCAGGGTCACGGGAGATTTTCCCGCCGACCTCAAAATTTTGTAACACTGAACTCCCCATCTGGCGTGTTGGGTGATTGGGCTAAGCAACTAGCAAGTAGTACTAGTAACTACTAGTACTCCCTCCGTTTTTATTAACTCTGCATATTAGGTTTGACCGAAGTCAAACTTCCTAAAGTTTGACCAAGTTTATAGAAAAATATAAACATTTACCATAACAAATATGTATGATGTGAAAGTACATTCAATAATGAATCTAATGGTATTTATTTGTTATTGTATATGTTAATATTTTTTGTTTTAAACTTTATGAGAGTTTACAAAACTTGACTTTGACGAATGCTAATACGCGGAAAAACGAAGGGAGTGCACATTTGTTTTCTTAGTTTGTAGTGGAATTAATCTGTGGTGCCCCGCCTGATTACCACTGTAGCCAGACGGTCGCCACGCATGCCAGCCCAGCAAATCACTCTGGCATGCGCGTTTACAACAAGTATCATGAACACAGGCATTTCTATTAACTAGTAAATATGCACGTGCAACGCACGTGTAATCTTAATCTGGCTTGAAGATATACCTGAATTTTCTTTAGAAAAGTAGCACGACAAGAAATTGTCTGGCTAACACCACCAGTGGTAGGTCCATCTCTTCCTACAAATGGGTTAAAAATTGTACTAAATCCAATGTAGTTAATGGTACAGGCAAGTAACCAGGGGAGGGGCACATACCTTGTCCCTTGTTTGCACTGCGGCTGCCATTTTATATCGTGCAGATTCTCATCCGTGCGATTTTTATTCCCGGTTGGAGTCCTTTTTGTAAGGTCCCCAAACTAGGAACTGGAACGATTTGCTGATCGTGAATCACTATTTTCCATCTGACTGAGGTGTGCACAAAATAAGTATAATATGAATCAGATTGGTAATGAAGCTCAAGTGTTGAATGTGTGCATTGAAATAACAAGCTTTTTTTGGCTAGCTTCAGTTTTACACTGAAAAAAGTGAAGCAACAGTACACTGAAAATATGAAACATGAATCATGCAGTACATTGAAAATATCAATTGTGAAGTAGCAGTACACTGAAAAAAATTAAGCAGCAGAGATGAAAGACTTGGGGCACGACCGCTGCGTGTTTGAAGGCGGCGTGTCCCCTGACTGTGCGAGCGGGGATGTGAACTGACGCCATCCAGTCGGTGTAGGCGGCGTCCCCGACGGCCGGCCAGGAGGTGTATCAGGAGGACGGAACTATTTTGCATCAGCTTGAGGTGTGAACAAGAACAAAATCAGTATAATGTGAATAAACAAAATCGATATAACGTGAATCATTGATGGAAGAGGTTTTTAAACTGGCGTTAAGGCGGAGATGGAACGTGTATCAGCAGTAGACTGAAAGAAATAGAGTTAAGGAAAGAACGCAGAGATGAAAAACCTCCGGCACGGCGGCTGCGTGTTTGAAGCTGGAGATGTGAACGGACGCGTTTCACGAGGTGTAGGAGGTAGCATTCCAAAGAAGGCGCCGTCCCCGGCTAGCCCCCGCCTCACCGGACAGGCGGTGGAGGAGTAGGGCCGCTGTCCCCGCCTGGCCACCGCCTCGCCGGATAGGCGGTAGAGGAGCAGGGGCAGACAGAGGGGATTGGGGCGGGCGGCGTCGTCTCACCGATGGTGGCAGAGCGGTTTGGCATCGTCTCGCCGATGGTGCTGCAGCTCGATGTGATGGGGCCGACGGCGTGAAGGCAGGGCGGATGTAGAGGATTGGGGCGGAGTGGGGCGGCGTCGGCGCTGATGGTGCGTGTGGCAGTTTATTTCCTTTCGTGTGCGACAGTTGGTTTTCTATCATGAGATGTGAAGGTAAGGGGATCAGGGGAAAGAAGGAAACGTTTAACGCTAAACTTGTTTAGTTGCTCACCATTAAGACAATAATGACTGTTGGATCAACGGGGAAGGATGGCTGAGATTTATTGGATCTGCCCCACTAGGTCTTTTTATATTGGTATAGATGGATATATAAGTCTTACATGATATATTACAGGGGTGATGGTAGCGGAAAAGCTCTATCTAAGGCAGCATGGTCTTGGTGTGGCTCCAATCCACAGGGATATGACTGGGTTACTCTTCTAGCCCACGAACGCTCCGGCTCCTCGACGACGAACGACGGATCCTTATGTGAACCTAGCCACATTGAAGTCCACTGAGTACTTTTGAATGTACTCGCAAGCAAACCAACTAACATATACACCAAGCAAAGCAATCCATGCCATTCAAGCATGCATTTGTTATTAGAGCAACATTAATTATCATGGCATAGCAGGGTTATCTAGCAAGATAACTACTGAAGTAAAATATAGTAAAGCAAAGCATATCAAGTAGATAATCCATACTCCGAACATTCTCGTGATCCCATCTGAATCTGATCCAAATCCAATCCAAATCATGTGGTCATCCGACCAATCATCTTATAGCCATCCCATGGCTAACATAGCATATTCCTGACACCATCTGATGTCTATGCATCTCCTCTGTAAGTCTGATAAACTTACTTTCTTATGGGTTGTCCCACAACCCTTGGAATACCCATGAGTCGCTGAGTACTTCCTATCATAAGACGAGTTCTTCCATCATTATTATCATTATTACGGTTGACCACCTAGTGAGGCCTGGACGGACTGTCTAATACTGTGGACGCGGCTATTCGAATAGATTCTTCACTCTGCAGAGGTTGCGCACTTTACCCACATCATGGAGCACCTGGCCTCATGATCCCATTCGGTTGGACCAGTGTCACTCCAATGAAACCTGCCTAACCCGTGTCTCCTTCACCGTACCACCGGCAATCATTCTTCCCCGGAGTCAAGCCCTGGGTGGCCCCTGTGTCACCCCGTGACACCTGCCACCATCATTGCCAAACAAACTGTCCCAAACAGGGACGCCGGCAAATATCTCAACTAGGCTCACAAGGTTATCGCCGCCTACCGGGCCAGGGTAGCGCGCACGCATAACCTTTCCTGTTTGGTGGTACCAGTAAAAGAGCACGCGATCAGACCAAGTCAAGGCCGTCCCATACCGGCAAATATGGTTGCACGGGTAAGTCCGGACAGGTGACTCTGGATCAACCGACTAGGTTTAGCTTTAGCCAGTACTTAGCAAGCATGGATATTCATCATGAATAGCTTAACATGGTGGTAACTATGTATGAGGTAACAACTGTGGAAACATAACAACCTATCTCCATATAACATCACAATGAGTCATTAGTGAAACAAGATTTAAATGGCAAGTTATCACTTTACAAGTTCTAGCTGTAAGTTACGACCATCGGAACCCTTGCATAAAACCGGCAAAGAAACCAGTAGCCACCAGAACGGTCTTTACAACTCAGATCTGGGACATTACTGGAATAATTCAACCCCGGCTCAAGACGGCTGGAAAGCAGCTCAGAGCATGAGACGGTGTCGATAAAAAGAATGTAGCAGTTCCCTAAGACGGCCGAAAAACAGCTCAGAGCATAGGGTCACTGCTACAGAAAGAAATTCAACAACTGTCCGAGACGGCCGCAAAACAGCTCAGAACACGGGCCAGTTGCTGACAAGAGAAATAAAAGTCGGCATCCACCCTGGACGGCCGGAAACAGCTCAGAACACAGGCGTGGTGTTGTCACTAAAGAACATTAGCGTCCCATACAGCTCACTACTATGCATACAGGCATAAGCATATTCATTTAAACATGCAAGAATAAAACAGAGCAATGCTTTAGGGCATATATCAGATGGTCGGCTTGCCTGGGGGTGAAGAAATACTCCGGGAAGAAGTGTGAAGAGTCCACGAAAAGGATCGCCGGAAACCATTCTCTCTCGGAGGGCTGATAGAAGGGTAAGGGCAAAATGGTCATTTTCAGAATGTGTAAACATTATGAAAATGATTCCATCGGAACGGGCTCGACGAACTGAGATCGTGAGCGCTGGATTCACCTGAATCGGAGTCACGAGAAAAAGTTATGGCCGTTCGTTGTTTAGGCAGAAAAACAAATGGAAAATGTGCTTTTTTGCTGTTAACAGATGAACGTCCGCTATTTAGAGGTTTCGGCAGCAGGCTGGAGAGAGAAAACACCCTGGGAGAAATACGCTTTCGGTCAAGCGGTAGCGCACTCCAGAGAGTACGTCTCAACTTGACACGTCAGCGGGCCCGTGGGTCAACTTCTGTGTGGCTGCCAGGTGGGGTCGCGGGTGGTGGGACCCACCGAGCTAGGTCAACGCCTGCAACCTCCCGCTCGCCCGCTCCTAGCCGTGGACAGGGCCGACTTCGGCGATGGCCGTCGGCGGCTCCGGCCACCATTCGCCGCGCTCCGACCACCGGTGAGTTCGTGGGACCGAGCCGCACCCGTCCCCGCATAGTACGGACGCCGAAGAGCTATGGAATGGCGGCGGCCTGGCCCACGGCAGACGGCGGCTCGGGCGGAGTTCGAGCACGGTGCCATAGTGCACCGGAGAAGGAGGGAAAGGGCGGTGGAGGGTCACCGGACCTCAGGGGTTCTCCTGGTGGTGGAATGAGGAGGAGAGGGACCCGGGCTCGCCGGAATTTAGGCGAGGCCGAGCTGCGGTTGTGGTAGCAATGGGCGGCGAGGAGAGCCCCTCGGGCTCGGGTGAGAGGTTGGGGAGGGAGCTGGGGTGGAGGAGAGGCCGTGGGTGAGGTTGACGGGGTCGGGCACGACCTATTTATAGGTGCCCGACGGCGAGCGGATGAGCTCGGCCGCCGTGGCGTCCTTAGCCACCCACTGGGGCTCGGGGACACGAGGAGGGAGATGGCGATGTCCGCAGGGGTTCCAGGGAGGTGGAGAAGGCAGCAGCAGCTTTGGGAGGGCTCGGGGAGGAAGGAGACAGAGGAAAACGATGACGGCGGTCACGGGCAGAACAGTGGCGGAGCTCATCGCGGCACGGCAAGGAAGAAACTGGAGGGGGAAGCTGCTGGAGAGGATGTACGTGGATGCAGGGGAGCCGTAAGACACACCCGGACACGCCGGAGCTGACCGGAGCTCGCTTGCCGACACGACCAGACGCGGTCAGCACGCAGAGTGCGTGTTTGGCATGGCTACCACGTGGTCACCACGGTTGCCGCGTGTCCATGGCACCAGATGGTCCTAGAACCTTGTCAAACAGAGGCACCAGAGGTCAGTGAGTGCCAAAGTGCAAAGGAACAAACATAGTGATCAAGGAGGTGACTGAAGCTAGCTCGATGCCAAATCAACAGCAAGCTGTTTGTACTGAGGTGGGGGAGATCCAACTAGGGATAGATGCTGAGCTTTGTCTTGCTGTGATCCTATACTAAGATGAGTATTGTGGCCAAGTTTCAGACCAAATGGAGGATTGTAGCAAGACTCGTTGTACAAACCACCATACTGGACAGAAATGCAAATGATGAAGCTGGGCTCACATCCTTTCTTGTGTTGAGCTGAAATTTGGAGGAGATGAATCATTTGTTCATATGAAAGCACTGTAAAAACTTCATACCAATTGGATACACCAAAATGGTACTTCCTTCACAGAGCTTCCAAATGGACAGAAACTTAGGAAAATTGCTAGGGAAGAATGAATAGATGAATGGAGCTGGTTTTTGGTTTCCATGAGTGATTTATCAATGTTAAGCACCATGAGAAATTTCAGCTCAAATAGATCAATGGTTCAAGCACTTCCTTTGCAATTTGCCCAACTGGACAGAATCTGCAAATTGATGTTGTGCTAACAATTTGAACTATGGAACTTGGGTTCTTGATGGAAATGGTGAATATATGGATAGGAGAAGCTCCACAATTTATTTGGGATTCTTCCTGGCTACCAAAATGGTAGTTCCTTTACAAACTGCCCAAAATGCAATATTGGCATTAAATACGAAAATGAAATTTCCCTTATTTAATTATGGCCAATATTTTTATGGGAGCTCAGTATGATCACAAATAATATCGCCACAAGTTTTCATGAACTTTGAAGATCGATAGATATTTTCCTGGATTTAATTCCTTTGACTGGCAGAAAAAGGAATTAATTATAAATGAAAAATATTGCAAATGACTTGGCAATATTTTTGCATATCCAGGGGTTTATAGATAAAGGATGATCACTGGGAGAAGTTTGGGAGTCAGCAGATCAAAGGAAATTGGGGTTCCTTTGTAACGGAAGAGATTAGGGTTTCCCTTCCGGCAACTCGGAAGGTAGGGTTTCGGCGGCAAAGTCTTGAGAATAGATCTCGGGTGGCAAGGTTGGACTGGAGAGAATCTCTGGTTGGATAGGAAGGCAGGGCTAAATGACCATCTTCATATACCCAAGAGCTAGAGAAAATCCAATAACACCGAGAAAAAGACGGGAGTCAAGTCCCGCGAAGGAAAAAAAACAGGAGCGAAAACCAGGGTGTTACATAATCATTTGTTGTAATCATGAAATAAATATATTAAGCTACTGACTTCGAATGTAATGGTTTATACAATTCAATAGTTAGAATCGTTGTTGAATTCCAAGATGTATACCAGGTCTATAGTACTTCACAATATGCTCAAACTCACATAATCCCAATCAAATGAAAATCTAAATGCATTTCATAGTTATTACTTTGTATAGGATGCAACAAAACCAACCATAACTCTACATGATCCATTATAAAGCAACATTTTGAACACATCCCAATGTGTGAATGAAACATGTAGAGAGAGCTTGTGAAGATGGAGCAAATAGGGAGGGAAAGATTGTATGTATGTGGGCGAGAGAGTAGGTGACAAACCTCACGAGAGAGAGAGAGAGGAAGAAGTTAGGTCTGTGAGAAAGGTGGAGACATGTAATATACGTGAGATGCGTGTGCATCCGAATTATGTACATGTGGAAGGAGAAGAGACAACGGGTTTGATGAGAGAGCTGGAAAAACGTGGACGAGAGGGGAAGGATCTCGTGGGTTGAGGGATTGATAATTTTGTGCGGGAGAGAGAGGGAGGGGGGAGTCAGTCAGCCATCGTCACATCATCCTGCTTCCAAATGGCCCCGCATTCTCTAGTGCAGTGTTGTCACCGTCTTCGATCTCCTCGATGCCCTCTTTGAAGATTGAGGTGGTGTGCATGCTGGGGTGCAGAGAAGCACAAGCGAGAGTGGTCGCAATATAACCTTGGATGGGGATGAATTGTGTGCTTCGGGGAGGGGGGTTTGTGTGCTGTGTGTGTGTGTGTCAGATATTGAGAGAAATCAAACCTATGGAGAGAATGTGTGTGTATGTGACGGAAAGCTACATGCTAAATAGGGTTTTCACGAAGAGATTGTGCGTGCGAGATAGAGAGCGATGTGCGGGCCTTGAGGCGGGCAGGGGCCGGGTGAGGGTGTCAAAATGTGTGCGTTGATGCATGTGTTACATGCGATTGTGCGAGCGACGGACAAATCGAGAGAGATGGTTGTTGTGTTCAAGGGAGGCTAAGCTCTCTCCGCTCTGGAGAGAGGGAGAGAGAGAGAGCGAGAGAGAGAGAGAGAGAGAGAGAGACCTCTCTCTTAATCTCTCTCTGCAACACAACACAAGTGCAAATAGAAGACCTTTCTCTCATGTATACACAACATATCGGCATCTCTCTATGTCTCACTCATGCATGATCATTTGCACATTCACACCTCTCGATGTCTCTATCACACGCACACCATCTCCACATTGCCCTTCCGCCACAACACACATATGGACACATACATGCGTTCTCTCTCAGTCACACACACAGAATCAGTATTAAAAAAATGTCTAGGGTGCACCTAAAACGTCCAAATCCAAATAAGCACGAACTGAAGCTAAATTCAAATATATCAAAATATTGTAGCGTGAAGATCTTTTCCAGGAAAAAAAGTAGAGTAATATTCGGGGATTGTTTTCACACACACAAAGAGGTTTGGTGGATGTCCTTCGAGCACGACACGGTGACGCACCATTCGATCGACCGCGCGGCCGCGATGCACGCGCTTGCACAGGATTCCGTATCGATGTTGTGCTAACTAATGTGGTAGTATAAGCGCTGCCTCAGTCTAATGTTTACGTGTACTAGTACGGTGTTCTTTTAAGTTTGACCAACCCTATATAAAACTAAACTAAGCTCCCATACATGTACTCATCAATATGCCGCCGCCGCCGTTGCGCATGCCGGCGCCCGCCTGCTCCGGCCGACCATTTCTCGCCCATCACCGCTGTGTCCCCACCATCCCTGTGCCATGAACCCGAAGGCTCGCCCGCTCATGTCGTCTGCAGTCCCTCCTCGCGATGCCGCCGCGCTGCCAAGCACGCGAGCAGGTGGAGCCGCGTCTATGCCTGCAGCGTACGAAGTTGAGGACGAGCGCGTGCTCCAGCACGCCGGCGAGGAGAGCGTGTCATTGTCGTCTCCGCCCGCGCGGAGGAGGCGCGCATGGTGGCTGTCGCGGCGGAAGCCGGTCGCGCCCACACCGAGCCCGCAAACCGGGTGCGGATGTGGAATCTACCTTTGAGACCTTGAATGCCACGTGGATCCTGCAATCTGAAGGAACAATTTGGGTCAGTCGACTCTTGTGAGCCATTGGATGCAACATGGACGGCCAGAAGGGCTTCTTCAACATCCGAAAATGATGCACTGTTCATCTTCTCTCTCAGGCATCGAGCCGCCAGCCCGCCACAGGCCTAACCATCTGCCGCCACCGCCCCGCCCTCCCCTGAACCGCCTGCCACCACCATGCTCCCCCCACCCCCGCCATCCGTTTAACCCCAGGCACGATCCATTTTTTCTGGCGAACTGCATTCCACAGCCAACACTTATAAGACAGATCATGGGCACCCTGCCACCCTAATATAGATACTGGGGTAGCTTCTCTGCCGTCTTCTTCCTTCGCTCCGTTGAACTTCTTTCACAAATCGACTGACCCAAATTATACTACTAGTACGTATTAAGTACAGTAGGAACGCAAAGATACGAGTAGTAGTACCAACTACAAGAAGAACAGTAGTAAGACATACTAGTACTACTGTACATACTAAAGAGTTCAAATAACGAGAAAGAACATAACATAGTTCTGCTGGGGGCTCAACACAACACACCCCTGAAATAAAACTAAGCAACTAGTCCGCTTGACACTGCAGTAGAACCAGCATGAGCAACGGCACTGCCACCTTACTCGGAGTCCGAGTCCACGTCCTCGACTTCGTCCTCATCCCTCTTCCTCTTCCTCTTCCTCTTCACCGACACTTCTTTGCTTGAATCGGAGACTGGGCTCTGATTCTTCATCCAACCCTTGTAGATATTTAAACAAAGGTAGGCATCCATTATTGCGTACACGATGAGATCTTCATCTATTGTCTTCGACTCGCATGCATGATGAAACTCCGAGTGTGGTTTCTTCAGTTGAGCATACGAAGGATCAATCATGGCTGCTGCTAGGGTCAACATTGAAGGCTGAGAGGAGGACACCAGGCTTTCCTTCTGGAGATCGAAGGGCTGGCCTACAACGAGGCCTATCCGATTCAGGACTCTCCTGTCGTTCGTAAAGTCTACAGTAACGAATTTCACTCTTTTGTCCTTGAGGAAGAACTCAAAATCCTGGCACCTAACGTCGACATGGCATATGTGGTAGACCAAGCACACATTATGTACGCAAGCCTGGATCACGACGGGCTTCTTCATCTCTGCCACCTTTAGAAGCTTCTCCTTTTCCAGGACTGTGGTGTACTCAACATCTAGCCTAGCGACCCACTCATCCTTTGAACTTTTGAACATGTGTAGGAAGCGACCAAGGCATGCTTCCACCGTCGCGGATCTACGGGTGTAGATGACGATGAACTCATCGCCGGTGATGGTTCTAACCTTGTACTCACCGCCGATCATGGAGATTTGGGAGGCCATGGATTTTGGAGGCGGGTTAGGAGAAGTGGAACTGGTGTAATGTGAAAGGATAGGACGACTGGGAGCGAACTGTTGTAAGGTAGAAGACGGGGACGAGTAGGGCGTGCGAACGGTGTGGGGTGGTGGCTTACCCGGTGGATAAACGGCTGCATGCCCCCAAAGAGTTCTCGAGTACTATGCGGGACCCACTAGATGTCATGTCTACTAGACCCACATCGTAGGCCTGACGGTATAGCTTCTGCCTGTTCGCACGCCATGCCGGCGTGTGCATGTAGCTTCACTTAATTCCGTCAACCATCGCGCCTCCCACGACCTTCGCCTCCCTCGCGCGATCGCGCTCTTTGAGACTTCGGATGGCTATAAATGAGCAATTTTTTTTGCCTACTCCGCATGCATGATACTCCCTCTGGTCCTTTTTACTCCGCGTAAGATTTGTGTCAAGTCAAAGTTTGACCAAATTTATACTAAAAATATCAATATCTACAATACCAAATATATATTTTATGAAGCTACATTTCATAATGACTATAAAAATATTGATTTGACATTGTGAATGTTGATACATTTTTCTATAAGTTTGGTCAAAGTAGAGGTACATTGACTTCATACAAAACTTATATGCACAATGCAGACTAGTTCCTTCGTCCAGGTGCGTGCCATGTCCTATCTAGTAATCACAACAAGGTTAGCTATTAGAGTACTACTACCTCCCTTCTAGTTTAAAGGGCTCGATTCAAAATTTTCACCTACTCTTACCAAGATAGAGGTGGTGGAATAGTTTTGTAGTCTGCAAAAGTACTCAATTAATGCTCTCGTTCTTCACAAAAAAATGTGTTTACCAATGCATTATCACATGGCATGCATGCATGAACACTAGTAAATGACAAAGATTTTTACATGCATTAGTCAATATTCTCTTTAGGCTACTCATAGTGGAAAGTATCATATACTAGTATCATGTGCATGATACTAGTGTATGATACGGGACTACCTTTATAGTGCCATGCATGACACAAAGTAGTATAGTATTTCACATGATACGGTATCTACCTATGTTACTCTAACCCCCCTCTCTTCTTTAATTCTTTGCTACATCAGCATGTTTGCTATTCCCGTGTGCATGATACCAGCTAAGATACCTACACTATGGCCAGCCATAATCATCGCATGCAATAATTTAGTGCACCTTGAAATCTGAACATGTGTGTGGCATGTATGTTTTTAATGACTTGAGACTATACCTAGCCCGGCATGCAATGGTCAGTTCATTGCATGTAAGATGACTTATTATGCACCATTCCCCATACCTGCAGGAAGCCCGTTCGTCTCCAAATCTTTTCCTCTCCATGTGTGAAAACAATCTGCCTGCTTGACTCTCCTTCTCCCTCCGACAGTCCCACCACTCCACCCCGTGTAAAAAAATCTGCATGCATGACTCTCCTCCCCCTGTGCTCGTCAAATCCGTTGTGACTAGCAATATTTCCACCCCTTCCCTCCCCCGTAATTTACGGACGCTGCTTCAATGCCGTAACTGCACCTGCAGTTGGGTCAGTGACATGTGGGTCAGCCGTCTGTTAGGCCCACATTTCACTTACCCAACTGCAGGTGTAGTTACGGCACTGAAGCTCAGTCCGTAATTTACTCCAACAAAAATATGCCCACCTAGCTGTTATGTTAATCACGCAACATATCTTACGCAGTTGTGCCAATTCTCGCTATAAATACTGCGCCTCCCACGACATTCGGAAGAACGCTCATGTTCATCGCTATCTCCTCCCCCTCCCTCTCACGTCGACCACCATGGCATCGCCCCTCCCAAGCCCTAGGCGCCCCTCACTTCCCCGCGCGGAGGGTCACGCGTCGCCATTCCGTTCCTCGCCGCCCCTAGCCGAGAGGACGCGTCGGCGTTCCGCTCCTCGCCGCGACGCGTCGAGGTGGACGCGTCGGTGTTCCGCTCCTTGCCGCGACGTGTCGAGGTGGACGCGTCGGCATTCCTAGTCTCACCAGCATGCACATCGGAGGAGGCGTCTGCTCCCTGCTACGAGGAGAACGTCGCGCCGCCCGCCGAGCCCCCTAGCCTTGAGGAGCTTTGGAAAGAAATGGAGGTCGCCTTGTGGGAGGCTTTGCCTCCGGCAGAGCGCGCCAAAATAGAGGCGGAGAAGAAGGCCGAGGAAAAGAAGCGCGTCGCGAGGCATGCTGCCTGGCAGGCCTATGTCGCGTCCGAGAGAGTCAGGAAATTGGCTCTTTGGCAGAAGGCTCGTGCGAGGGCCGTGAGGGTGGCGGAGGACGCCCGTGCCAAAGCCCTGAGTGTAGTCGGGCCCAAGCGCCTCATCTACGCTTGGCGGTACATGGACCGGGTGCACGCTTCCAGCGAGGAGCAGTACCTGTTGGCGCCGGATCACCAGACCGGTGAGATCGCGCTCGCCTGCTGGCAGGCCGCCAATCAGCACCTCACGAGTTGCGAGGCTGAGGAAGAGGCGTTGTTTCGTCGCGCTGGGAAACGGCTGTGCACCAAGGCACTCGTGGCGCACCGCAAGCGCTCCTGCGAGCGCCGTGGCTTTTATTAGGAATAATTTAGTTTCGTAAGGCGATCTCATTAGTTTTGGGACGGAAATGATAAATCCCGAACGTTCAGGAATTATTAGCGTCCTTAATTAAGTATGTAAAAGGAAAAGTTTGGAAACCTTGTGTATCCGTACGCATTTTGTAAGTACGTGCATATAGCACAAACTTAACTATATATCGCACTACACGTCTCTCTATATATATGCTTGCAGACTGTGCTACTACTATTACTTATGTACGTGCAAATGCACGTTTTAACATTACGATGCGGTTTTTGTAAAAGTAAAAAAAACAGCACTAGTCAGGCTTGTGAAACGATTCAATGCAAAAGAAATGCAAAAATGCTCGTTTGATTGTTTACTTTTAGCTTCCTTCTCTGTGGTTATTTCTCTATCGTACTTTGTATGGAGTATCTCACTGGTCGGGAATGCATGCAAATTCCCAAACCGCTTCGTACACCCTGTATCGAATTTTTTGCCTAACAAGTTGTGCCGTGCAATTGGAATTCCAACTTGAGTACTACTACTAGGAGTACCATGCTTCTAGATTAGTAATCCCATAACTACTACCTCCGTCCTGGTTTATTGGTCCCCATTGTAATATGTGTCAAATTTTGACCATAAATTTAACTAATGAAATGTTTATGCATTTCACCAAAAATTATATCATTGGAAACTATGTTCAAATACGAATCCAACAATATAACTTTTGTTGACGTGCACTAACATTTTATCAGTTAAATCTTTGGTAAAAATTTAGCACAAATTACAATGGTGACTAATAAACCAGGACAGAGATAGTAGTTTAGAAGCCCAAATGAATGAGTGAGGCGCCTTATGGGAAAAGCTGGGGAAGAAACGGCTTATTTTTTAAGCCGCCAAAAGAACTGGCCCTAGGAGTAGTAGCTAGAGATCGAGTGTGCGAGATGAACCGGACAAAGTAAATGCAGAGAGATGAAATGCAAAAAAGATAGAGGGATGTGATGGTTGCTTGTCCATTTATTTTACCAGGCCACTTATTACTGGGAGTGGTGGGGTTTTGTGATATGACGGCTTTACTGCCGCGCCACGAGCGGGGTGAGACTCCCATGCAGCGCCGCCCTCTACACTAGTACTACTTCCATCGTGGTTTATTAGTCCCCCATGTAATTTGACTAAAGATTTAACTGACAAAATGTTAGTGCATGTCAACAAAAACTATATCGTTGGATTCGTATTTGAACATAGTTTTCAATGATATATTTTTTGGTGACATTCATGAGCATTTATCGTACTATATATAATGTTAGTTAAATTTATGGTCATACTATATATAGTAAGGTGCCCGTGCGTTGCACGGAACAGTGAAATGCATTGATCGGGGAGTTGTTTATTTTGACAAAGTATGTGGGGGTCATCTCATGTGTAACGAGTATCGATAGGTTTCTAAGGATATTATTTCTTCTCTAGAGCTCACAAGCATCTGGGTGAATAGTAAATGTTGGCTAAATATATAAAAAAGTATCTTTTGCAAACAAAAGCGTTCAAGTGTTCAACCTGCATCCAAAACTTTTGAAGAAATAACACTTATTGTGCTTTGCAAGAAATGATCTTTAAGAATTATTTTTTGAGTATCGATTTTTTTTATCAGGATGACTTGGAAGGGGGCAGTGGAGATGTAAGAAATGGTTCATCTTAAGTATTTCACCGTTACTGTAGTAAAAATTCACAATTAATCTCATAAATGGCAAGCGAGAAATCTAATGGAGCAAAAGCATATATGGAAGATTCTAGACTAAACCATAAATGATACACTTTTATTCAAGCGTGATACTCTAATAGAGCAAGATCATGCATGGAAGGTTTTATACTATATAAATAAGAAGTCTCCACATGCTTAGACAGCGGCTTACATTGAGTGAAGACTAATGATGAACAGTTGACTTGGTAATGCATATGACCAGGTGAACCTCCTTGGAGTCCCCATGCATCATCTTGGGGTGAAAATCATACCAGGCATCTTCCATGTCCACATTGTCGGGAACGGAGCAGCTCGGCACAGTCCCATTCAGCGTGATGGAGGCGGCGTGGGCGCCCTTGTACTTCGGAGGGGCAGTAACAGTGAGCACGCACCGGTACAGCGGCCTCGTGTCAGCGTCAGCGGCGTTGCCCCTGACGCACACTACAGAGATGGGGCGGCGGCCTGCGCGGGCCTTGCCGGTGCCCACGGCCAAGAGGAAGATGCTGCCGTCCTCCTCCGTGACTAGCAGGTGGCGGTGATCCTCCAGCGACTCCGGCACGGCGAACGGGTAGCACATCTCGTACTTGATGTTCACCGCCGCGGGCCAATAGTGATTGACGGACGGTGCCGTGAGGTGATGCACGAGGCTCGCCGGCGAGCCCTCAAATGGCGGCGTGCACTCATAGCAGTAGCAGGGCGCGTGCGCGCATCTGGAACTATGCTCCGCCAGCGAGTGCTGGTCGACGTACCTCTCGCAGCCGAAACTCTTGTAGACGCAGGGCACCTTGCAGGCATCGACCAAGCCGTCCATGAAACGGGAGTGGCTGTAGAGGACGTTGCGCCCACCGAATGGAGCGCAGGAGTAGCACACGAAGCAGTAGATGGTGTCCTTACTAACCTCCGTTTCTCTACTCTCTACTTTCTCTACTTCTCTACTTCTCTACTTTCTCTTATAAAAAAACTGAGTTGGTGATGATGGTGTGCCTACCATCTTGCAATATAGACCGTCCGATCTATATCTGACGGATAGAAAGCAAACTATGGCAATTTTGCAAAAAGATACCCGCACCTCTCTCCAAGTTTGCAGATAAGGCCTTCCCTCGTTCATTCTTATCTCCCACAACCTCATTGTTGAGCAATTAAAAAAGGAAGTCTCTGGAACAATTTGACATGGTGGCTGCTGCCGGCGCCGTCCATCCCCATGCCTCCGCCCAGTCCGACCACCAGTCACCACCACGCCCCACTCCTCCTCACCTTATCTCTCATCTTTCTCGAGATATCATTTTTTCGATGAAATTCCCGAGATACCATTTTTCCGATGAAATTCTCGAGATATCATTAGTTTTTACACATGGGATTACTCCTGCATGGGTTAATCACAACAGGTGTTTTGTAAAAAAATGCATCTTGATGTTCTGTGCAATGCACGGGCATCTTGCTAGTTTGCATATAATTCCAAACACTACAAAGACATGTTCTTTGACCATTTTACACTATGTTAGTATCATTGTTAGTGGTCAGCCGGTGCAAGTTATAGCCCCGGGTGTTTTAACCTTTTTTTTAGTAATGATATCTGGCGATTGTTCGCCACGAGCCCAATCCTGGCGAATCCCACATAACCATCAGATTTCCATCCGACGGTGGCCTGTTTTTAAGCCATAGTATTTGACAAAACCGCCACCCTTACACACGTATTGTAACTGCGTCACGGTCATTTGCAGCTGCCATGTCTCCCAGCAAACATTTGCTAGGGATTGGAGTTAGCACCGATGGCAGTTCGTAGTCGTTCCACGCTCGGGCATTGAAGTTTGTAACTATTTTACAATATACTACTCCTCCGGTGCTAGTAGTAGAGCAGAGTCCTACTCCACTATATGCAAACTAGGGCATAGTAGTAGGTACTGTAGTTTATTGTACTAGTACTGTGATCACTCAAGCAAGTTGTCTGGCATCGATATGACCCTACGCTGCTGGGATGTGTCTCGTAAGTCAAGCGGCATGCTGCTGCTACATTGTCATCATCACCTGTCCACTTCCCGCAGCACATATTCGCTTCTCCATCCTCGTCTGCACATAATCATCCAATCTTCCATCCCCGCTAGGCGCCTCCCCCCTCTTCCGAAACCCAAGCACTAACAATGGCAGAACCGAGCAGCGTCCGCCGAAAGAGTGGCTGGAATTCGCTCCCCACAGAGGTAATCAAGCTCATTGTTTCGCGTGTGGACAATCTCAGTACCATGCCGCTCGCCGTGTGCGCGTTGGGGCTGTACCGTTTACTCAAAGCCCTCAGGCTAGAGCTTTTTAAGCCAGCTCCCTGCTTCCTGATGCCGCCTGATCTTCAGAAACAGCGTGTCACACAGCATAACGATCATAGGGTGGCGAGCATCAACCCCCTCGACTGCGATCCGATCCCCGTCACACTCAACTACATTAACGGTATGTACTGGGTCGGCATGAACACGTCTTGGATGGTGCTCGTCAACGGTCGCGGTAGCTGGATGCTCATGGAGGTCTACACCCGGCGATTGATCCCCCTTCCTTCGATTAACACTGCACTACTTTGGCACCGCGGCCCAGAATACTCGGAATCTTACAGTAGCCAACATGATACCAAGTTTGATTTGCTCAAGGTTGTAATCTGCCAAGTGCCCACAAGATCTGCGAATTATAAAGACTTCAGGGTAATTGCGTTATTCAACCGCGGTCTCGCCTATCTGACAGGTCACTGCGGTAAGTGGATAAATCTGCACGTCCATCGCAGGATCATACATCCTCCATGGTTCTCTGATGCCATTGAACACAAGGGCTTCATTTACGCTGTGGACTCCTTCTATGGCTGGACGTATTGCTGGCCTACTCCATTCATCGCTACAAATGGCTGTTACAATAGTATGTTACTTTCCTATGATATCATGATGGCTTGCTTATATTACTGTCAACATTTACTGAAAAAATATTCATGCTCATAACATGTTGTTCTTAAGATTGACTACAGTACGAGCCCTTTTTTATTTGACTCCAACTTGATATGATGTTGTAGGCCGCCAGGTGTCCCTACCCTTCCTAATCCCAGAACCTTTCAAAGAAAAGCAGCATGGCAGTTGCAGGTGGTTCCTGGCTCGATCAGACGACGCCGAACGATTGATGATCATTCGCACGTACCGGACATGTTGTTTCGCGGAATACAATCATAGTCACTGCAAGGTCTTTGAGCAGGATCCCAGCTTCTCTAGGCATTCATAAATTTTTGACTGGAGGCTGGTAAGTAGCCTTGGTACATGCTCTTTGTTTCTCGGACTGAATTATCCTATTAACCAGGAGATAACCGACGGCAAGGATCATGATGACACCGCGGTTTCGTTCATCAGGCAAAACTGTGTGTACACAGCGTACCATGCGTCTTTCCATGCACCATACCCTGATATGTGCCGCCACACTCTGCAGCCCAAAGTAGGAGACAGGGTCGCAAGTATCAGACTTCGACCTGCTGGCTGGAGTTTCCCCCGTCAGGCACCCATCTGGTTCAAGCCGTCCGCCAATCTCCACAGCTTAATAAATAGTAACGTCTAACTGAGCCAGTTAGTTAGATGCGTACACTTGGTGTAGTAGGATATTTATTTAGTTTGATGCATACACTTGTTCTTTTTTGGTAGCCCTTTTGTAATGATGGCTGATGTTTGGTTTGGAAGAGAGAGTTGCGTCTTTACTCTTCTAGCCTGCTTACTGCTTCTATTGCACCCCCAGCCCTGGTTGCTGCTGCTGCTGTTTTCAATGTACAATCAGTAATATATTTCATCTGTTGGTTGAATAAATGTGTTGTTAGAACGACAAACACAATGTTTTGGAAGTCGTTGCACGGTTCGATCCTTTAGTGCCCCGTACGTAGCGCATACTATTTTTGGTACGGAACACATTTTCCACTTATCGATAACATGCAGCCCAGTGATGAAGGCCCAATAGAGGAGCCCATAATTAACTGGAAGGGAGGCTCTCACATGAATCCGGCCCAGGTACATGCTCATGGTCCCCTCAACATAAATAAGTGAATAAATAAATAAAGCTAAATGCTCATGCACCAGTTCTTTAAATTTATGATTTGAAAAGTCAAATTTTAACAGGAGGATATTATTTCCTATGAGAGTGTCGTTACATTCAGCCGATATTATTCTTAGGAAAAGATAGCGACCAGTCTTTTTTGTCCCACCATTTTCTTCCTGCAACCAGCGGACCCATGCAAATCGTAGTCAACGTCGTAAATAGTTTCGGTCCATTATTATTTTTCGATAAGAATGCCCAACCCAGCCCAACACATTGGCGACACCACTTTATTCCAGGGCTTCTGAATGTGCTCGGCTTCACACGTCAAGAAGAAAATTGTCTAAAAAAAACCTCACGAAGAAAAAGGTGCTTCGCAGCATTTTACAATAAGTTTTAGCCGTATAAAATTTATTCTTATAATCCTGCATAATGAGTTTTTGGGTCTGACCGGTCCAGCCGCCAAAACCAAACTTGCGCCGGCGGGAGCGCCTGTTCCCGCCTTCTACGGCTGGTTGCGCTGCCGTGCACGCATCGCCGCCCTATCGTACCCTGAAATGCTGGCCAGGCCATCCCTTTACTCCCCCCGACATCCTATTCTTCTCCGGCGACGGCAGCCTACCCCGCACCAAAACCAGTGAACCCTCGTACTCCCCTCCGCCTACGGCCATACTGCCGCATGTTCCCCTGCTCCTGTTCATTCCCGTCCGAGGCCTCACCGTCGTCCTCCGCCTTGGTACGCTCGCAGCGGCGCCGCCGTCCGGCCCTGTCAACATAGTGAATCGGGAGAGGACTATAGTTGTGAGTATGACAGTACGGACCCACGAAGTCCACTCCCGAACACAAGCAAGCGCCTCTTTACTACTTAGATGCACCCCTCATTTTTTTTACTCTAATCCACGCTGCTGATATCTGGGACCCACATCATTGTCCACGTATAGTCAATTAACGACAGAATTGCACAACATTTTTTTTGGGGATTTGTTCAGAGGAGCAGGCTATAAACTGGGTTGTGCGGTCTGTGTGGCCCGTCTAACAACATGACCAGCCCAGTAGTTTTTTCTTTGGGAAAATAGGTAGCCCACTATTTCTTTTTGAAGAATACCCAAGCTAGGCCTATTTGTTTTCTCAGACTTACTGGGCTGCAAATCTTTCAAGACGAGGAGGGATGCATTCCGGCCTGGCCAAAAAGTATGGGCAGTAAAGCTTAAAAGTAATATGAAAGGGGTTGCAAATTCCAAAAAAAATATAGCAAATGGGCAATTAGTTCCGTTTTTTGTTTTTGTTCTTCACTGATATTTTATATTTCATTAGATTTTAACATAACATAGTACTACTTTAATTTTAAATTTGTTTTAGTATGGCTACTAATTTTTGGATTAAGAATATTTTGTTCCCCAGCAAAAATATGTGAATTTTTAAAATTTCGCATATTTTTTGTTCAAATTTTTAACCCTGGCACTGACCAGAAAATGGGCAGCAATTCTATAAATGGAATATGGGCTGCAATAAATTCCATATGAATTAGCAAATGGGCTGTAAATTATAAAAATAATAGCAAATGGGATGTACACGCCACAAATTTCGAGGCTGACTTGTTTACGCAAGGATTTGTCAGTCAACACACGATTCTAGCAGCAGTGACTATTGGATGTCCATCCAACGGCCGACATGCTTCTTCAATCTTTGATCTTCCTACTCCAGCCGCCTAAACCAGCGCCGGCAGGACTGCCTGCTCCCTCCTCTTGTGGCCGGCTGTGATGCCGCACAGGCTTCACCGGCCCACCCTACTCCCTCCGCTGGCCTGGCCATCCCTCTACCCACCCGCACCTCCTGTTATTCTCCAGTGATGGCAGCCTCACGCTGCAGCTAAACCAGTCAACTGTCATACTCTCCTCAGTGTAGGCATCCACTGCTGTGTCTTCGCCGGCTCCGGGTCGTTCAATTCCTAGGCCTCACCGTCGTCCATCCGCGTTGGTGCTCTAGGCGCGGCGTGCTCAACATTCAACAAACGACAGCCATCGGAATAGAGATGTACGTGGAGAGGCTGACAGTAGGGACCCCCATGGTCCATGGCCGCACGCAAGCAACTGCCTCCTTATTACACGAAAAAAATGATTCCTCCCACTGACATCTTAGGCGCACCGGTTCGGAGGCTGACCTGTGGGCCTACTACGTTGACGCGTACGCAGGGCTTTGTCAACTTAGTCAACAAACGATTATAGCAGCAGTGACCGTTGCATTTTAATCGAACGGTCCTGCTGCTTCTTCAATCGCTAACCTTCTTGCACCAACCGCTCAAACTAGCACCGGCGAGACCGCCTGCTCCTGCCTCCAGTGGCCGGTTGTGCTGCCGCGCAGGCTTCATCGCCCCACCCTACTCTCACCACTGGCCAGGCCATCCCTCTACTCACCCACAACCCGTGTTATTCTCTAGTGATGGCAGCCTCACAACGCAGCCGAACCAGTCAACCCTCGTACTCCTCTCCGCGTGGGCATCCACTACCGCGTCTTTCCCGGCTCCGCGTCGTCCCCTTCCTAGGCCTCGCCGTCGTCCACCGCCTTGGTGCTCTCGGCGCGGCGTGGTCAACGTGGTCAAGGAACGACTTCCATCGGAAGAGGACTGTACGTGGAGAGGCTGACAGCTGGGTCCACAGACGCAGCAAGGAAGTGCATCCTTATTACGTGTAAAATAATTATTCCTCCACCTGACAGCAGGGACCCACCGGAAGGGACTCTGTATTTTGCGAAAAAACCTTTTCCCCTGACAGCTGGGACCTACCAGCTACATCTTCGCACGCAAGGAAGTGCGTCCATATTACGGGCAAAAAAATGATTCTCCCCTCTGACCGCTGGGACCCACCATCAATTACTTCGCATGCAAGGAAGTTCCTCCTTATCCTCCCTGACAGTCCGGACCCACCTGGTCGAAGCGTACGTAGCGTTGTCATTCTGGTCGCGAACGTGTACGTACATACTGGTCGATCGGTCTCTCTGCAATGATGAACCGTGACCGAGCAAGCAGCGGCACGTGTAGTAGTAGAGCCCCCGATGTAGCAGTTTAGGCAGTCCAGTCAAAACCGTGTACACGTACGTACAGCCAGATGCCAAAAAATACGGCCACGTACGTACACACGGGCGGGGTCTCGAACGCCTACTCGCGCATTTGTACGAGCAGGGCTCATGTACATGGAGAGGCAACGGATGGCAGCAACGGCGTCCTGTTCATCGGCAGCCAACCGGCTGGGTCGAAACGAAGAAACAGCGTCCTGTTCATCGGGAGGCAACAGACTGGGTCGGAATGGGTCGTGTTCAATGGGAGCCAACTGGCTTGGACGGAACAGCTGGAACGGGGTCTGGCGTACCGCAAAACGGAGGAAAACAGCCTTCTGTTCGATCGCGTATGGTCGAAACGGGGTCCTGTTCATCGGGAAGGGTCTGGCATACCGCAAAATGGAGGAAACAGACTTGTGTTCGAGTGCCTACGGTCGAAACAGGGTCCTGTTGACCGGGAGGGGTGTGGCGTACCGCTAAACGGAGGAAACGGACTTGTGTTGAAGCGCCTACGATCGAAACGGGGTCCTGTTCATCGGGAGGGGTGTGGCATACCGTAAAACGGGACTCCACGGGCTACTGTTCATCCACCGTCCACTGCCTCGCTCCAGCCTCCACGGGGCTACTGTTCATCCACCGTCGACTTCCTCCAGCCTCCACCTGCTACTGTTCATCCACCGTCGACTTCCTCCAGACTCCACCAGCTACTATTCACAACGGGGTCCTGTTCATCCAGCCTCCACCGGCTACTGTTCAACCAGCCCTCTCCACGGGGTCCTGTTCAACCAGCCCTCCACGGGGTCCTGTTCATCCACCCCCAACTGACTCGGGTGTGTGGCGGCCTCCTCTCGATCGGGGTCATGTTCATCCAGCGGCAACGGCCTCTACTACCATGGGGTCCTGTTCATCTAACCCCCACCGGGAACTGTTCATCCAACCCCAAACCACGTACGTCTCGACTCGTTCAACCAACCCCCATGTTCACTATTCATCAAGAGGCAGCTGGTTCGATCGGCTTCAGCAAGCAGCAGCAGCTGCAGCAATCGATCGCTCGGGTTCAGTTAGCAGCAGTAGCGAAGGAATCGCTCGGGTTCAGTTAACAGTCAGGGATCGATCGCTTGGATTCAGTAACGTAGCTAGTGCAATCGCTCGGGTTCAGTAAGCGAGCGCCTCGCTCGGGTTCAGTTAGAGCCCAACGCCTCGCACCCACGCGCGTACGTGTACGAGAGAAACGCGCAATCCCTCCGTGCATCGCTCAGCCCGACCACCCACCGTAACCGGGAACTCCCCGAAATTTTTCTCGCCCTCGCTTCTACCACGATTTTTTCCGTCATGGACGGCCCAAAGAATGTCATGCAGGTGCGTCTCCAGCTCGCCCAGGACAAAAAGCCCATTTTCTGTCATGATTTTTTGTCATAGAAGTAGGAGCCCACCACATCTATGATGATACCGGGTTTTGTCACAATTATCATCATAGAAGTGTCATAAGCATGACAGAAAAAAAAATGTTCGGCCCAAAATGTCATGAATGTGTCTTTTTTTTTGTAGTGTTACTGTGTCTCATTCTGTGAGTTGATCGTGAGTTGCTCGATCTTCGAGAAGATTGATTCATGTAGAGTTTCTTTTTGTCGTCATCGTATTGGATGAAGATCTCGAAAGCAAGGATGTCAAAATCAACGTGACGCAAGGAATCAACGTCCTTATGAAGTGCAAGTTGGATCATAAAAATTGAGATAGATAGTGTCTCCTCTTCCTCTTACCTCAACATGGCAATGGGTACCCGCAACCCGCAAACCCGACGGGTAAAAACTCTATTAGGGTAAGGGTTTCGGAAAAGTAAATACCCATGGGTTTGTAAATGGGAAAAAATTATACCCATCGGGTAAGCCGGGTATGGGTATGGGAAGGCAATACCCATACCCACGTACCCGCATACCCGCGTACGAAAATGCAACCGCTAACCTCGACCCAAAATTCCATCCCCTTACTCATGTGCATGATCTTATTTAAATGCGTTGATCTTGTTTTCTGAACTCATGATTTTGTCTCTGATTTTTCATCTTATTATAGTCTTCTTCATTTGATCATTCTAAAGTAGGGGCTTCAGAAGTAACTTCAATAAAAGAAAATTTTAGGAAATTGTGCCCTCTTGTTTGTCTTGTAATTGGAAAAAAGAAGAAAGAACATATGTGAATGTTTCTCTAAGAAGTTCACTTACATATGTGATTGTTTGGTGCCATCTAGTTCATGCTTATTGCTATCAAATTTTCTAAATTAATACCATTTTTTATTCCATCGCACAACAAATCATGATATGCATGTGCTGAAATGTTAAATTATGGTATATATTTGCTGAAATTTTGAAGTATACATGCTGAAATTTTGTGTATATATATATATATGAAAAATGCTAAAAAATACATGGTGAAGTGTGAATTGAGTAAGGTGGCCAAGATGGGTATTTTTACCCATGGGTATTACCCGCACACGGCCGGGTACGGGTATGGGAACAATTTAAAACCCGAGGTGCGGGTACGGGTACGGGTTTGGGCGAAAAATATTAAGACGGGTAAGGGTTTGGGCGACCATTACCCGCACCTGAACCCGGCGGGTGCCATGTTGACTCTTACCTCACGTCTTGAATCTCGGAACGAGATTCTTTGTTTAGTGGGGGTGAGTTGTCACAGCCCTAGAATTTGTTGGCAATTAGTTGCATTGGTGAGCATTCATGCATCATGTCTAAATTTCTAAAAACTTCAATTGAGGGAATTTTCAAAGCCTCAGTAATCTTTTAAAATGGTAAAATTAAAATTGTTTCAGATGAGCCCAAGAAAATGTTCCTTTAAAGCTCTGAAAATTTTGGCACGAGGTAAAACTCAAACCAACATTTTTGGTAACTAAAATTAATTATTTTGGGCTTCTGAGTTAAATCAATATTTATTTGGATTGGGTTTATATTTATATTAAATAGAATATGGATCCAATAATTCTGAAACTCCATGTGTGACTTGGGTTTTGTCCATCATATCCACATGCAAGCTTTCAGGATTTTATAAAATGGTTGTGTATTTTGAACAAACCAAAACATACTGCAGAAAATAGAAAACAAAACAAAAATAGAAAAGACACAGTTTCACCTGGCCTTACCTGGCAGCCCACTAGCGGCCCAGTCCACCAGAGCCAGCCAGCCCAGCCTAGCGAGGGGCAGGTTTGTCTTCAACCCCTCGCCAGGAGGACAAGTCGAGGCAGAGCGCGCGTCGCCGGCCGCCACCTCCTGCTTCGACGTGTCCCAGCCGCCCTCCCCCGACCCTTCCAGCGCGTCGTTGGAACGCCCTCGACCCCCTCTGCCTTTCCCCTCTCTCTCTGGACCTCCTCCCCCTTCGCTGCCTCTCTCCCATGACCACCCGAGCGGAGCTCGTCGCCGCCGTCCACTGCTCGCATAGCCACCAGCAACCCCTCACCGCACCGAATTGCCCAAGAGCCACACAACGATGCCTTAGACCTCACCGCCGAAGGATTCGAGCTGAAGAGCTCCGGAGACGACGCTGCACCCATCTTCCTCGTCCGCGACCGCCGGCTGCCATCGCTTGATTTGGCCGCTCCAGAGCCTCCCCAACCTCGCCGTCGACGCCTTGGCAATCGCCGTGAGCTCCTATTGCTATCCCCTCTGTCCCCTCACTCCCGCGCGTCCTCTAGCCGTGGCCCCCTTCGACCGAGCGCCGCCGTCCGCCATGGACGCCGGGCATGGCTTTGCCATGCCCCTCCGCTCGAACAGCCGAGCTCTTTGAGCTCCTCGCATCGCCATAAGTCCGCCGAGCCCCTCTGCTAGCTTCTGTGCGCATCGTAGCGACCAGACCGTCGAGGCCGAACTCCAGCCGTCGCCTGTCGTCGTTGCAGTCGACGTTTCGGGCCACCCCAGCTCCTCCCGGTCGCTCCACCAGATGCGGCGCACGTCCAGCAGCCCGTAGGGCCAAACCGCGAGTCGATTGGTCGCTGGACGGTGAATCCCGAGCGCCTCCATCGCTCATTTCGGTTGCCGGCGGCTAACCGCCGGTGCATGTGATGTGGCACTGTCATTTGTGGCTAATGACGCCATAATTAACCCCTAGAGCCACTGACAGTGGCCCCCGTCCTGCTAATTAGCTCCGTTAGGAATTAATTAAACCTATGTTAACACTGTGCCTATGACATGCGGGCCCCACTGGTCAGGTTTGACCTGGACCAACCCAGTTGACTTGCTGACGCAGAGCTGATGCAAGGGTGACATTTGGTAATCAGTTTTGGAGTTGAAATTTGCTATATGTTTGAATTTCACTTCAATTAATATGACTAACTATTACACTATGTCAATTCAGTACCTTAATATGACATGTCTTTCATTTGGATGTGCATTGCATTGATTGTGGTCCTTCTCTTGTTTGTCGGTGTTATTCCTTCTCGGTAAAAGACGATTCCGACGATGTGATCGTTGACACCGATGAAGAGCTATATCATCTTCAGAATTGCCAGGCAAGCAAACCCCCTTTGAGCATTCCGATACAATCCCACTCTCTCGCTCCTGCTCTCTTTTACTGCATTAGGACAACAACGATTCATTTGTTACATGTTGCGGTAATTGAACCCATTCCTCTGCATGACCTGTCTTTGCCACAGTAAATAGTTAAAACCCACTAGCATGAGTAGGAGTTGTTTGAGCCATGATGTGCCTACTCATTTATGCTTGCTTGTTATGCCTGCTATGCATCGAGTTGTGTCAGGTCTAATTCATCTGGGATGGATTGGAATGGTGATGAACATGTCCTACTGTTGAGAGCTAAGGATGTGAACACGATTTGGTAAAGGTAGCGATGAGAGACCATGTAGGAGTACATGGTGGGTTGTCTCATTGGAACCGTCCTCAGGAACTGAGTTCCGTGTTTGTGATCCAAGATAGTTACTACCACACATTGGGATCCTTAATTGACTCTCTCGACTTATTAATCGCCTTGATCTCTGTCCAGGAGTTGCAAGTAGTTTCTGGTGTTTGTAGTACGCTGGAGGCCGTGCGTAGCGCTGACCCTAGGGGTGGGCTATGATGCGGTAGGCACGTGGCATGGTGTACCGAGGCACCCGTTTGGTGGGTTCGGGAACCCTGCACACATCGTTTGGGACCGTAGTGGAAACCTCGGCCGGACTTCCTTGCGGATGGAACTCAAATAGGCGATAAACCTAGACTAGAGTCTCGTGTGGTTAGTCAGGTCGTGGCCGACACCCTCGCTGGGCTTCCGCTTGAAGCTTGCCTAGTACATGTCGTGTAAACGGCGATAAGTGGTGGGAGCGTGTGTGAAGAAGTACACCCCTGCAGGGTTATATATGATCTATTAGAATAGCCGCGTCCGCGAATATGGACTACTTGGAACGCTTACATTGTTCATAGACAAGTGGAAGTGGATACTCTAAAATACGCAAGATAAGCGTGAGTGCTATGGATGGCCTTCTCGTAGGGAGACGGGAGCGGATCCATAGTGGTGTATTGATATGGTGAATATGTGGACTCGTGTGCGCCACCTCAAAAAAGTTACTAGCAATCGTAGTTCAGGATAGCCACCGAGTCAAAGCTGGCTTGCTGCAGTTAAACTCCACCACCCCTTTGTTGATATTGATGCATATGTAGTTAGTTCTGATGCATGTCTTGCTGGGTACATTTGTACTCATGTTTGCTTAATTTATGTTTTGCAGAGAGACTTCAGTCTCACTAGTAATTCTACGTGGGCTTCGATGGTTAGATTGGGAATCCCAGAAAGAGGTATGGTTCCTATGGAGGGTTTTGTAGATAGACAGGCTTTCTAGCCTTCTTTCTTTTCAGATGTTTGTACTCAGACATGTTTATGCTTCCGCTTGGCTTGTCTGACTTTGTGTGAAGGGTCATGAGACCTGCTGCTTGTAATAAATGCTATGATGGCTCTTTTGGGCCTTTATCTATATGAGTTGTTAAGTTATGTTGTGATGCCATATTGTACATCGCATACTTGCATTTTATGCGTACGTGTAACGTGTATTGCTATGCGTGGGATCCGACACCTAGTTGTTTATTCTTGGTAGCCTCTCTTATGGGGAAATGTCTCCTAGTGATTCCACTGAGCCATGGTAGCTTGCTACTGCTCCGAAACACATGGGATGATCGGCATGTGTCCTTCTTTGCTCCTATGTCTGTCCCTTCGGGGTAATGTCACGCGGTGCTTACCGGAGTCCTGATAGCTTGCTACAGCCTGGTTTCACTCGCTGCTGACCGACATGTGCATTGTTGGGTCATGTATGCATGTCACTGTAAGTTAGTGCCACCTTGGGTTTACGACTAGTCATGTCGGCCTGGGTTCTCTGTCATATGGATGCTAGTGACACTATCATATACGTGAGCCAAAAGGCGCAAACGGTCCCGGGCCAGGTAAGGTGGCACCCATGGGGATACCGTGCGTGAGGCCGCAAAGTGATATGATGTGTTACATGCTAGATCGGTGTGACTTAGGATCGGGGTCCCGACATTATGTCATTCATAATTTCTTGGTATAAGGTAAAAGGAATAGCACTCACACTAGCACCTAAATCACATAAACCATGATAACAATGATTTTCTATTTTAACTGAGACAACAGGCATGCCAACAACTGGTCTATGTTTATCTTTTTCATCGGGTTTGATAATTCTAGCAGCTTCATCAGAGAAGTAGATAACATGCCCATCAATATTTTCTACCAGGAGATCTTTAACCATAGCAACACTAAGTTCTACTTTAATTTGTTCAGCAGGTCTAGGTGCTCTAATATTACTTTTACGAACCACAATTGAAACCTTAGCATGTTCCTTTATCCTAACAGGGAAAGGTGGTTTTTCAATATAAGCAGTAGGCACAACTGGATCAACATTGTAAATTATGGTTTCATCTTTAGCTATGACCAGTTCTTTAATTTCTTCTTTAATAGGGGTATGATGTTTAAATCACTTCTCTTTAGGGAGATCAACATGAGTAGCAAATGATTCACAGAAAGAGGCTACTATCTCAGAGTCAAGTCCATATTTAGTGCTAAACTTGTGAAAAGCATTGGTATTCATAAAAGATTTAACACAATCAATCTCAAGCTTAATACCTGACTCTTTACCTTCATCGAGTTCCCAATATTCAGAGTTGCGTTTAATTCTTTCTAAAAGATCCCACCTGAATTCAATAGCCTTCTTCATAAAAGAACCAGTACAAGAGGTATCGAGCATGGATTGATCATCACAAGAAAGCCGAGCATAAAAGTTCTGAATGATAATTTCTCTAGAGAGCTCATGATTGGGGCATGAATATAACATTGACTTAAGCCTCCCCCAAGCTAGAGCGATGCTTTCTCCTTCACGAGGCCAAAAATTATATATATAATTCCGATCACGATGAACTAGATGCATAGGATAAAAAAATTGGTGAAATTCCAATTTCAATCGATTCCAGTTCCAAGATCCAATATCATCGCATAGCCTATACCATGCCAATGCTTTTCCCTTCAAAGATAAAGGAAAAACATTCTTCTTAGCTTCATCTCCGGGCAAACCTGTAAGCTTAAATAATCCACAAATTTCATCCACATATATCAAGTGCATATCAGGATGTTCGGTTCCATCTCCTGCATAAAGATTTGCTAGCAGTTGTTCTATAATACCCAAAGGAATTTCATAACTGCTACTTCTTGAGCTTGCGTTGGTTTTTCCCTTGAAGAGGAAAGGGTGATGCAGCAAAGTAGAGATAAGTATTTGCCTCAGTTTGAGAACCAAGGTATCAATCCAGTAGGAGACAACGCACAAATCACTGAATACCTGCACAAACAATCAAACAACTTGCACCAAACGCGATAAAGGGGTTGTCAATCCCTTCACGGTTACTTGCAAAAGTAAGATCTAATAGATATAGATGAAACTAAATAAAAGATAAAGCAAATATTTTTGGTATTTTTGGTTTATAGATCAAAAAGTAAAAGATTGTAAAATAGTAGATCGGAAACTTATATGATGGAAAATAGTAGATCGGAAACTTATATGATGGAAAATAGACCCGGGGGCCATAGGTTTCACTAGAGGCTTCTCTCAAGATAGCAAATAATACGGTGGGTGAACAAATTACTACAGAGCAACTGATAGAAAAGCGCAAAGTTATGACGATATCTAAGGCAATGATCATGAATATAGGCATCACGTCCGTGTCAAGTAGACCGAAACGATTCTACATCTACTACTATTACTCCACACATCGACCGACTCCTGCCTGCATCTAGAGTATTAAGTTCATGAAGAACAGAGTAACGCATTAAGTAAGATGACATGATGTAGAGGAATAAACTCAAGCAATATAATGTAAACCCCATCTTTTTATCCTCGATGGCAACAATACAAAACGTGCCTTGCTGCCCCTACTATCACTGGGAAAGGACAGCGCAAGATTGAACCCAAAGCTAAGCACTTCTCCCAGTGCAAGAAAAACCAATCTAGTTGGCCAAATCAAACTGATAGTTCGAATAGAATTACAAAGATATCAAATCATGCACAAAAGAATTCAGAGAAGATTCAAATAATATTCATAGATAATCTGATCATAAATCCACAATTCATCGGATCTCGGCAAACACACCGCAAAAAATCTCCAAGAACATCGAGGAGAACATGGTATTGAGAATCAAAGAGAGAGAAGAAGACATCTAGCTACTAGCTATGGACCCGTAAGTCTGAGATAAACTACTCACGCTTCATCGGAAGGGTAATAGGGTTGATGTAGAAGCCCTCCATGATCGAATCCCCCTCCGGAAGGGTGCCGGAAAAGGTCCCTAGATGGGATCTCACGAGTACAGAAGGTTGTGGCGGTGGAAAAGTGTTTTCGTGGATGCTTCTGGTGGTTTGGGAATATATGTGAATATATAGGCGAAAGAATTAGGTCAGGAGGGTCACGGGGGGCCCACAAGGCAGGGGGGTGCGCCCTACCCCCCTGGGCGCGCCCTCCACCCTTGTGGCCGCCTCGTGGCTACTCTGACTTCATCTCCAAGTCTCCTGGGTGTCTTCTGGTCCAAGAAAAATTATCGCGAAGATTTTATTCCGTTTGGACTCCGTTTGGTATTCCTTCTCCACGAAGCTAAAAAACAAGGAAAAAATAGAAACTGGCACTGGGCTCTAGGTTAATAGGTTAGTCCCAAAAATAATATAAAATAGCATATTAATGCATATAAAACATCCAAAACAGATAATATAATAGCATGGAACAATCAAAAATTATAGATACGTTGGAGACGTATCAAGCATCCCCAAGCTTAATTCCTGCTCGTCCTCGAGTAGGTAAATGATAAAAACAAAATTTTTGATATGGAATGCTACCTAACATACTTATCCATGTAATTTTCTTTATAGTGGCATGAATGTTTAGATCCATAAGATTCAAAACAAAAGTTTAATATTGACATAAAAACAATAATACTTCAAGCATACTAACAAGGCAATTATGTCTTCTCAAAATAACATGGCCAAAGAAAGCTTATCCCTGCAAAATCATATAGTCTGGCTATGCTCCATCTTCATCACACAAAGTATTCAAATCATGCACAACCCCGATGACAAGCCAAGCAATTGTTTCATACTTTTGATGTTCTCAAACTTTTTCAACTTTCACGCAATACATGAGCGTGAGCCATGGACATAGCACTATAGGTGGAATAGAATATGGTGGTTGTGGAGAAGACAAAAAGAAGGAGGTAGTCTCACATCAACTAGGCGTGTCAACGGGCTATGGAGATGCCCATCAATAGATATCAATGTGATTGAGTAGGGATTGCCATGCAACGGATGCACTAGAGCTATAAGTTTATGAAAGCTCAAAAGAAAACTAAGTGGGTGTGCATCCAACTCGCTTGCTCACGAAGACCTAGGGCAATTTGAGTAAGCCCATCATTGGAATATACAAGCCAAGTTCTATAATGAAAAATTCCCACTAGTATATGAAAGTGACAATATAGGAGACTCTCTATCATGAAGATCATGGTGCTACTTTGAAGCACAAGTGTGGTAAAAGGATAGTAGCATTGTCCCTTATCTCTTTTCTCTCATTTTTTTTATTTGGGCCTTCTCATTTTTTTTGGCCTATTTTTTTTATTTTTTGTCCGGAGTCTCATCCCGACTTGTGGGGGAATCATAGTCTCCATCATCCTTTCCTCACATGGGACAATGCCCTAATGAAGATCATCACACTTTTATTTACTTACAACTCAAAAATTACAACTCGATACTTAGAACAAAATATGACTCTATGTGAATGCCTCCGGCGGTGTACCGGGATGTGCAATGAATCAAGAGTGACATGTATGAAAGAATTATGAACGGTGGCTTTGCCACAAATACGATGTCAACTACATGATCATGCAAAGCAATATGACAATGATGAAGCGTGTCATAATAAACGGAACGGTGGAAAGTTGCATGGCAATATATCTCGGAATGGCTATGGAAATGCCATAATAGGTAGGTATGGTGGCTGTTTTGAGGAAGGTATATGGTGGGTGTATGGTACCAGCGAAAGTTGCGCGGCACTAGAGAGGCTAGCAATGGTGGAAGGGTGAGAGTGCGTATAATCCATGGACTCAACATTAGTCATAAAGAACTCACATACTTATTGCAAAAATCTATTAGTTATCGAAATGAAGTACTATGCGCATGCTCCTAGGGGGATAGATTGGTAGGAAAAGACCATCGCTCGTCCCTGACCTCCACTCATAAGGAAGACAATCAATAAATAAATCATGCTCCGACTTCATCACATAACGGTTCACCATACGTGCATGCTACCGGAATCACAAACTTTAACACAAGTATTCCTCAAATTCACAATTACTCACTAGCATGACTCTAATATTACCATCTCTATATCTCAAAACAATCATAAGGAATCAAACTTCTCATAGTATTCAATGCACTTTATATGAAAGTTTTTATTATATCCCTCTTGGATGCCTATCATATTAGGACTAAATTTATAACCAAAGCAAATTACCATGCTGTTTAAAGACTCTCAAAATAATATAAGTGAAGCATGAGAGTTCAACAATTTCTATAAAATAAAACCACCGCCGTGCTCTAAAAAGATATAAGTGAAGCACTAGAGCAAAATTGCCTAGCTCAAAAGATATAAGTGAAGCATATAGAGTATTCTAATAAATCACGATTCATGCGTGTCCCTCTCAAAAGGTGTGTACAGCAAGGATGATTGTGGAAAACTAAAAAGCAAAGACTCAAATCATACAAGACGCTCCAAACAAAACACATATCATGTGGTGAATAAAAATATAGCCTCAAGTAAAGTTACCGATATACGAAGACGAAAGAGGGGATGCCTTCCGGGGCATCCCCAAGCTTAGGCTCTTGGTTTTCCTTGAATATTACCTTGGGGTGCCTTGGGAATCCCCAAGTTTAGGCTCTTGCCACTCCTTATTCCATAGTCCATCAAATTCTTACCCAAAACTTGAAAACTTCACAACACAAAACTCAACAGAAAATCTCATAAGCTCCGTTAGTATAAGAAAATAAATCACCACTTTTGGTACTGTTGTGAACTCATTCTTTATTTATATTGGTGTAATATATACTGTATTCCAACTTTTCCATGGTTCATACCCCCCGATACTACCCATAGATTCATCAAAATAAGCAAACAACACAAACAAAAAACAGAATCTGTCAAAAACAGAACAGTCTGCGAAGATCTGAATTTATCTAATACGTATGTAACTCCATAAATTATGAAAAATTTGAAAAACGGAGTAAATTTGTATATGAATCTCGTATAAAAAATTCAGGGTTTTTCAACATTCCAGTGAATTATTAAAATTCTGTGACTGGACCCAAAATTTTCTGTTTTTCAGCAAGATCAAATCAACTATTACCGTAAGCCATCCCAAATGTTTTACTTGGCACAAACACTAATTAAAACACAAAACCACATCTAACCAGAGGCTAGATGAATTATTCAAATCAAAACAGGAACAAAAAAGGAAAAACAAAAATAAAATTGGGTTGCCTCCCAACAAGCGCTATTGTTTAACGCCCTTAGCTAGGCATAAAAACACGAATAGATCTAGGTATTGTCATCTTTGATATGCAATCCATAAGTAGCTATCATAATAGATTCATACGGCAATTTAATTTTCTTTCTAGGAAAGTGTTCCATGCCCTTCCTTAACAGAAATTGAAATCTAATGTTTCCTTCTTTCATATCAATAATTGCACCAATCGTTCTAAGGAAAGGTCTACCAAGAATAATAGGACATGTAGGATTGCAATCTATATCAAGAACAATGAAATCTATGGGCACATAATTCCTATTTGCAACAATAAGAACATCATTAATTCTTCCCATAGGTTTCTTAATAGTGGAATCCGCAAGATGCAAATTTAAGGAACAATCATCAAATTCACGGAAACCTAACACATCACATAAAGTTTTTGGAATCGTGGAAACACTAGCACCCAAATCACACAAAGCATGGCACTCATAATCTTTAATCTTAATCTTAATAGTAGGTTCCCACTCATCATAAAGTTTTCTAGGGATAGAAACTTCCAATTCAAGCTTTTCTTCAAAAGATTGCATCATAGCATCAACGATATGTTTAGTAAAAGCTTTGTTTTGATTATAAGCATGAGGAGAATTCAACATGGATTGCAACAAGGAAATACAATCTATTAAAGAACAATTATCATAATTAAATTCCTTGAAATCCAAAAGAGTGGGTTCATTGCTACTTAAAGTTTTGACCTCTCCAATCCCACTTTTATCAATTTTTGCATCATGATCTAAAAACTCCGAATCATTGGGACGCCTTTTAACTAAAGTTGACTCATCTCCAGTCCCATCTTTATCAAGATTTATATTGGAAAACAAGGATTCAATAGGAGTCATATCAATCACTTTCAGATCTTCATCATTATTTTCACGGAAACTAGAAGAACTTGTTCTTACAAACCAATCTTTTTTAGCACGCATCTTGGCGGTTCTTTCTTTGCACTCATCAATGGAGGTTCTCATAGCTTTTAGAGTTTCATTAATATCATGCTTGGGTAGAATAGATCTAAGTTTCAAAGAATCAACATCAAGAGAAATTCTATCCATGTTCCTAGCCAAATCATCAATCTTAAGCAATTTTTCTACAATCAAAGCATTGAAACTCTTTTGCGAAATCATAAATTCTTTAACACTATTCTCAAAATCAGAGGACATCTTATTGTAATTTCCATAAGAATTGTTGTAGGAATTACAATAATCATTAGAGGAATTACTAGGAAACGGCCTAGGATTAAAATTGCCTCTGTACGCGTTATTACCAAAATTGTTCCTACCAACAAAATTCACATCCATAGATTCGTTATTATTCTCGATCAAAGTAGACAAAGGCATATCATTAGGATCAAAATAAGCACTCTTGCTAGCAAACAATTTCATAAGTTCATCCATCTTTCCACTCAAAACATTAACCTCTTCAATTGCATGCACTTTTTTACTAGTGGAAGATCTTTCGGTGTACCATTGAGAATAATTAACCATAATATTATCTAGGAGTTTAGTAGCTTTTCCTAAAGAAATTTCCATAAAAGTGTCTCCCGCAGCCGAATCTAAAAGATTTCTAGAAGAAAAATTCAATCCGGCATAAAAAATTGTATAATCATCCACAAATTTAAACCATGAGTAGGGCAATTTCGTATCATCAATTTCATCCTCTCCCAAGATTGTGCAACATGCTCATGATCAAGTTGTTTAAAATTCATAATATCATTCCTAAGGGAGATGATCTTAGCGGGAGAAAAATACTTGGAAATAAAAGCATCTTTACACTTATTCCATGAATCAATACTATTTTTAGGCAAAGATGAAAACCAAGTTTTAGCACGATCTCGAAGTGAAAACGGAAATAGCTTCAATTTAACAATATCATTATCCACATCTTTTTTCTTTTGCATATCACACAAATCAACGAAATTGTTTAGATGGGATGCGGCATCTTCACTAGGAAGGCCGGAAAATTGATCTTTCTTAACAAGATTCAGCAAAGCGGCATTAATTTCATAAGATTCCGCACTAGTGGCGAGAGCAATTGGAGTACTAATAAAATCATTGTTATTAGTGTTGGAAAAATCACACAATTTGGTATTCTCTTGAGCCATCATGACAAAGCAAGCAATCCAACACACGAGCAGACAAAAAGCAAATGAAAAAGACGAACGGAAGAAGGGCGAATAAAAAGGCAAATCTTTTCGAAAATCATTTTAGAAGTGGGGGAGAGGAAAACGAGAGGCAAATGGTGAATAATGTAATGCAAGAGATGAGAGTTTATGATGGGTACTTGGTATGTCTTGACTTGGCGTAGATCTCCCCGGCAACGGCGCCAGAAATTCTTCCTGCTACTTCTTGAGCTTGCGTTGGTTTTTCCCTTGAAGAGGAAAGGGTGATGCAACAAAGTATAGATAAGTATTTCCCTCAGTTTGAGAACCAAGGTATCAATCCAGTAGGAGACAACGCACAAATCAACGAATACCTGCACAAATAATAAAACAACTTGCACCCAACGCGATAAAGGGGTTGTCAATCCCTTCACGGTTACTTGCAAAAGTGAGATCTGATAGATATAGATAAACTAAATAAAAGATAAAGTAAATATTTTTGGTATTTTTGGTTTATAGATCGGAAAGTAAAAGATTGCAAAATAGTAGATCGGAAACTTATATGATGGAAAATAGTAGATCGGAAACTTATATGATGGAAAATTGACCCGGGGGCCATAGGTTTCACTAGAGGCTTCTCTCAAGATACCAAATAATGAGGTGGGTGAACAAATTACTGCCGAGCAATTGATAGAAAAGCGCAAAGTTATGACGATATCTAAGGCAATGATCATGAATATAGGCATCACGTCCGTGTCAAGTAGACCGAAACGATTCTGCATCTACTACTATTACTCCACACATCGACCGACTCCTGCCTGCATCTAGAGTATTAAGTTCATGAAGAACAGAGTAACGCATTAAGTAAGATGACATGATGTAGAGGAATAAACTCAAGCAATATGATGTAAACCCCAGCTTTTTATCCTTGATGGAAACAATACAATACGTGCCTTGCTGCCCCTACTGTCACTGGGAAAGAACATCGCAAGATTGAACCCAAAGCTAAGCACTTCTCCCATTGCAAGAAAAATCAATCTAGTTGGCCAAACCAAACTGATAGTTCGAAGAGAATTACAAAGATATCAAATCATGCATAAAAGAATTCAGAGAAGATTCAAATAATATTCATAGATAATCTGATCATAAATCCACAATTCATCGGATCTCGGCAAACACACCGCAAAAAAGTATTACATCGAATAGATCTCCAAGAACATCGAGGAGAACATGGTATTGAGAATCAAAGAGAGAGAAGAAGCTATCTAGCTACTAGCTATGGACCCGTAGGTCTGAGATAAACTACTTACGCTTCATCGGAAGGGTAATAGGGTTGATGTAGAAGCCCTCCGTGATCGAATTCCCCTCCGGCAGGGTGCCGGAAAAGGTCCCTAGATGGGATCTCATGGGTACAGAAGGTTGCGGCGGTGGAAAAGTGTTTTCATGGATGCTTCTGGTGGTTTGGGAATATATGTGAATATATAGGCGAAAGAATTAGGTCAGGAGGATCACAGGGGGCCCACAAGGTAGGGGGCGCGGCCTACCCCCCTGGGCGCGCCCTCCACCCTTGTGGCCGTCTCGTGGCTCCTCCGACTTCATCTCCAAGTCTCCTGGGTGTCTTCTGGTCCAAGAAAAATCATCGCGAAGATTTTATTCTGTTTGGTATTCCTTCTCCACGAAGCTAAAAAACAAGGAAAAAATAGAAACTGGCACTGGGCTCTAGGTTAATAGGTTAGTCCCAAAAATAATATAAAATAGCATATTAATGCATATAAAACATCCAAAATAGATAATATAATAGCATGGAACAATCAAAAATTATAGATACGTTGGAGACGTATCAGGATTTTGTCCAGGTTGGGGTTACGGCAATGACTTCATGGGCGGAGGGTGTTTCCTCCAGTGCAGAGCCGCCGATGATATGGTCGTCTGGCGTGTTGTCTGGTGAGGCGTTCTTAGCGGGCTCATGTGTTGATGCGCTGGTGACGTCATCCTGCCACCTCACGGAGGGCTTAAAGAGCCACTCGAGGAAGCTATTTTTGGGAACAGGGTCGCGCTTGGCACCCATGCGGGCGAGGACGTCGGCTGCTTGATTGATGTCTCTAGCGACATGGTGAAATTCTAGGCCCTCGAATCGGGCTGATATCCGGAGGACTGCGTTTCTGTAAGCCGCCATCTTGGGGTCCTTGGCATCGAATTCGTCATTGACTTGAGAGATTGCTAGGTTTGAGTCTCCCCTTACCTCGAGGCGCTGCACTCCCATTGTTGTGGCCTTACGAAGGCCATGTAGTAGCGCTTCGTATTCGGCTGCGTTGTTGGAGTCCTTGTACATTATCTGTAAGACGTACCGAATAGTGTCGCCTGTGGGGGAGGTTAAGATGACCCCAGCCCCCAGTCCGGCTAACATCTTTGAGCCGTCGAAATACATTGTCCAGTGTGAATATGTACTGTATTCCCGGGGTAGTTCGGCTTCGGTCCATTCGGCAATAAAATCGGCCAGCACCTGAGATTTAATGGCTCGGCGTGGTTTGTATGTTATCTCGAAGGGGAGGAGCTCGATGGCCCACTTGGCGATGCGGCCCGTGGCATCTCTGTTATTGATTATATCGTTCAAGGGGACCTCCGATGCCACTGTGACTGAACCTTCTTGAAAGTAGTGTCGAAGCTTCCAGGACGCCATGAAGACTGTGTAAGCTATCTTTTGATAGTGCGGGTACCGTGTTTTACATGGTGTTAGCACTTCAGACACATAATAGACCTGCTTCTGCACTTGAAATTTATGGCCCTCGGATTCCGTTTCCACCGCAAGCACCGCACTGACCACCTGATTGGTGGCTGAGACATATAGCAACATGGGCTCGCCAACACTAGGTGCGGTTAAGATAGGGTTGCTGGCTAGGAGTGTTTTAATCTCCTCGAGTGCCGCAGTTGCTTCGTCTGTCCATTGGAAATTCTTGGTCTTTTTGAGCAGCTTGTAGAGTGGTAATGCTTTTTCTCCGAGACGGGATATGAAGCGGCTCAAGGCTACCACGCATCCTGCCAGCTTCTGAACAGGTCTGAGCTCTGTTGGTATTGCGAGTTGAGATAGCACTCTAATTTTGGCCGAATTGGCCTCGATTCCTCTATGGGAAACGATGAATCCGAGCAGCTTTCCGGCAGGGACCCCGAAGATACATTTTTCCAGGTTGAGCCATATGTCATAAGCTCGCAAGTTGTCGAAGGTTTGGCGTAGGTCGTCTACCAATTGGTCTATGTGTTTGGTCTTGACAACCACATCGTCCATGTATGCCTCGACCGTTTTGCCAATTTGATTTTCAAGGCATGCTTGAATCATGCGTTGGTATGTGGCTCCTGCGTTTTTCAATCCGAATGGCATGGCGTTGAAGCAGAAGGGCCCGTAAGGGGTAATGAATGCGGTTGCCGCTTGGTCGGACTCTTTCATCTTGATCTGGTGGTATCCGGAGTATGCGTCAAGAAAACATAGTGAGTCGTGTCCGACGGTGGTGTCGATGATCTGGTCTATCCTCGGCAGGGGGAAAGGATCCTTAGGGTAGGCCTTGTTAAGGTCTTTGAAATCGACACAGAGCCGCCAGGACTTATCCTTCTTTGGTACCATTACCAGGTTTGCTAACCACTCGGGGTGCTTGATCTCACAGATGAATCTAGCCTCCAACAGTTTTGTGAGTTCTTCGCCCATGGCTTGTCATTTGGGTTCGAAAAATCGGTGCAGGGTCTGTTTCACTGGCTTAAAGCCTTTTAGAATGTTGAGGTTGTGCTCTGCTTTCCTGCGTGGGATTCCTGGCATGTCCGAGGGGTGCCAGGCGAATATGTCCCAATTTTCACGCAGAAATGTCCTTAATGCCTTGTCGACTGCGGGGTCCAGCTGTGCTCCCATGGACGCCGTTTTGTTGGGATCTGTTGGGTGCACTTGAAATTTTACTATTTCATCTGCTGGCTTGAATGACGTGGATTTTTGTCTTTTACTGAGAACCACGTCGTCCCTGTCGACGGTAGTGCGTAAAGCTGTTAATTCTTCGGCCACGAGGGCTTCGGATAGTGCCTCTAGGGTGAGAGATGCCATTTTGTTTTCGGCTCTCAAGGCTCTGTTTGGGTCGCTTTTAAGTGAAATTACATCATTGGGCCCTCGCATTTTGAGTTTCATATACCAGTAATGTGGTATGGCCTGAAATCTCGAGAATGCCTCTCGCCCTGGAAGGGCGTGGTATGCGCTGCGGAAGGGCACAATGTGGAATAGCAAGGCTTCGGATCTGTAGTTGTCGGGTGTGCCGAACACAACATCAAGGGTTATGCGTCCCGAGCAGTGTGCCTCCCTACCGGGTATTATACCATGGAATGTAGTGCTACTGCGTTCCATGCGAGACCTGTTGACCTGCATCTTCTCGAGCGTATCCTCGTAAATGAGATTGAGGCTGCTGCCTCCGTCCATTAGTACTTAGTCAGCCGGAAGCCATCGATGATGGGGTCGAGGACCAGTGCGGCCGGTGCGTGGCTGACGCGAGGGCTTGGCACGTCCTTCTCATCGAAGGTGATAGGAGTATTCGCCCATGGCTGTGCGGCCGCCACTTGATATATGTGGCTGAGCTCCCGAAGAGCCTTTTTCCTATTGCTATTTGAGGTGAACGTCTCGTATACCATAAGGACATTGTGGTCCTGTGGTGTGGCTGAAGACTGTTTATCTGGGGGTGTAAGGCCCAAGATTGGTTTGCCATATTTGGCCACTTGTCTTACCAACCAGCAGGCTCAAAGTCTATGGGTTGGGTTTGCGTCTAGCAAGACCAAATGTATTGGGCATGGTTTATCCAGCAACTCATCTAACACTGATCTGGGCCTGGCTTTCTTGTCATTGGGCTCGCGCTCTAGTGACCGATTTGTGTAGGCTCGTTTAAGGCAAGGCTTTCCATGGTGCGCGGTGGGCTGTGGCCCCATGCTCAGCTGTTGCGCGCTCCATGTGTCCTGCATGGCGCAATATTTGCGCACCATGTCTGACAGTTCGATGAAGCTTTAAATTCGACGGCGCGCGAGGGCGTTTAAGAGGCCCTCATCCCTGCAGTTGAACTGGAAGGCTTTAATTATTTCTTTGTCATGGCAAGGTGCCATCCTATTTTTTACCAGGAGAAATCTAGCCCAATAATGGTGGACTGTCTCGTTTGGCAGCTGTTTGACGTACATGAGGTCCCATATGTTTGGGCTTCCCAAATCCAGAGAGTATTCCGTGTGGTGGGTGGGTGGGAAAATTTTGAGAATTCCCCCCTGCCGTGGATCCGGACTATCCTTGATGGGAGGTTGAAGCATGTCCGGTCCTGACCGTACAGGACTCGGATCCGAACTGGTGAGTGGCCGGATAGGCTCAAGGCCGGGACTTGTGTCAGGTGTTATGTCCGGACGTACATCCGGGCTAGTGTCTGACTCCGAGCTGGAGATTCGAGTGTACACCGTCTTTAGCTTGCATGGCTGTGGCCCCTCCTGTGCCTCTTCGACTATGGCGACGAGGTGCGTGACCAGAGGGGTGTTTATTTCTCGGTCATCAGGTTTAAGCCTGATCTGGTCGTATGCTGTAGGCCTGATAACAGAAATTCCTATTGCGCGGAAAAGATCTGCCAACTGATCTGCCGGCTGGGCACATGGGGGCACCGAACGCTCCGGTGACTCAACGGGAGGCCCTGCGGGCGGTCCATCGGAGTTGGCCTTCGGAGCCGGACCTTGAAAGATACCGGACTTTTGTGAGTTTGCTAGTCCTGGGGTCAATGCCCCTGGACTAACGGATCCTTCAATGGGGGTGAGGCCTTCGATCTGGTCGAGGCAACCGGTGGGGTTGGCGCGCACTAATATGCCGCCGAAGATGAGGAGGTGACCAGGGGCGGTAAAGCCCTCGGTACGGGTGCGGTCTCCATCGACCGGTTGAGCCATTGACCCTCTCGGTGGTCGCACATCGGAACTCTCAACGAGAGCACCAATGTCGGTGTCAAAACCAGCAGACCTCGGGGTAGGGGGTCCCGAGCTGTGGATCTAGGATCGATGGATAACAAGGGACGACGAACACAGTGTTTACCCAGGTTCAGGCCCTCTCGAAGAGGTAATACCCTACGTCCTACTTGATTGTATTGATTGTATAACGTGGTTTACACAGTAGATCTACCTCGAGATCAGTATTAGCTAAACCCTAGGCTATGGGGGGGATGAAGATAGCTCTACCCCTAATGACTACAACCCTCGGTTTATATAGACACCGATAGGGTTAGGGTTACCGAAGATAGATTACAACAAGAGGGAAAGAGATCTCGTCCACCCTTGACTTGGAGGGCACACCATGGCTTCACAGGTCTCCGGTCACCACATGGCTCCACCAGTCCGGCCCATATGCAATGGGCCGTCGCCCCGAGGACCCCTTAGTCCATGACTCCCTCAGGAGGTGTGCCGCTGAGTCCCGACGATGACGAGGTGGTGTTGCGACCTCGACTAAAGAAAGCTGGTGTGGCTCGACGGGCATGGCGGAGCTTCGGTTGCGAAGGGACTTGCGAGGAAGAAGAAGAAGCAGAGAGGACAAGGTAAAAGACAAAAGGAGGGGCCCTCATGCCTATTTATAAGGAAAAGGGGGAACAATAAATGACCGATGCGAAGATCGAGGAGGCACAATAAATTTTACAACAAGAAGGGCCTCAGACAGGCCCAAGAGATCAAAGTACAAAGGCTGAAGGGGCGACTGATAAGATGGGCCGGCTTAGGGCCAGGATCCAGAAGGTGGCCGAGAGGAGTAAGCCGCCATATGGCGACTTGTCTTACAAGGCAATGTGATTTCGAATATGACTCGGTCACGAGTCGTAACCCGACCCGAACTCTTGTAAGCCGGCGGCCTCGACCTGTATATAAAGGCAAGTCCCCGGCATAGAATAGATAGGTTACAATCAATCGATAGCTAGGTCAAGCGAATCCGCTCACTTGTAATCGATACTCAAGCAATAAGCAACAAGAGCAGGAGTAGGCTTTTACCTCCACTGTGAGGGGCCGAACTGATGGAAATATGCCCTAGAGGCAATAATAAAATGGTTCTTATTATATTTCCTTAATCATGACAAAGGTTTATTATTCATGCTAGAATTGTATTGACTGGAAACTTAAATACATGTGTTGATACAGAAACAAATACCGTGTCCCAAGTGAGCCTCTACTAGACTAGCTCGTTGATCAAAAGATGGTTAAGGTTTCCTAACCATAGACATGAGTTGTCATTTGATAACAGAATCACATCATTAGGAGAATCATGTGATGGACAAGACCCATCCGTTAGCTTAGCATATGATCGTTCAGTTTATTGCTACTGCTTTCTTAAATGTCAAATACATGTTCCTTCGACCATGAGATCATGCAACTCCTGGATACCAGAGGAATGCCTTGTGTGCTATCAAATGTCACAACGTAACCGGGTGAATATAAAGATGCTCTACAGGTATCTCCGAGGGTGTCTGTTGAGTTGGCATGGATCGAGATTGGGATTTGTCACTCCGTGTATCGGAGAGGTATCTCTGGGCCCTCTCGGTAATACACATCATAAGAAGCTTGCAAGCAAAATGACTAAGGAGTTAGTTACGAGATGATGTACTACGGAACGAGTAAAGAGACTTGCCCGTAACAAGATTGAACTAGGTATGGAGATACCGATGATCGAATCTCGGGCAAGTAACATACCGACAGACAAACGGAATTACGCATGTTGCCATAACGGTTCGACCGATAAAGATCTTCGTAGAATATGTAGGAACCAATATGGGCATCCAGGTCCCGCTATTGGTATGGTTACTGACCGGAGAGGCGTCTCGGTCATGTCTACATCATTCTCGAACCCGTAGGGTCCGCACGCTTAACGTTCGTCGACGATATAGTATTATATGAGTTATGTGAATTGGTGACCGGATGTTGTTCGGAGTCCCGGATGAGATCACGGACATGACGAGGAGCTCCGGAATGGTCCAAAGGTAAAGATTGATATATAGGACGATAGTATTTGGTCACCGTAAAGGTTTCGGAAGTACGGGGTATTTTATCGTCGTGCCAGAAGGGGTTCTGGGAGGCCACCGGCAAGCGGTGGGCCTTATGGGCCAAAGGGGGGAAGCACACCAGCCCACAAGGGGGCTGGTGCGCCCCTCCACCCCTTGCCCACGCACCAAAGAGGGAGGGAAGGAAAGGGGAGGCGCCCCAAAGGCAGCCAGCCCCCCTTTCCTTCCCCCCCATGCACAAATATGGAAGGGGGGATTCGGCCAGGGCAGGCGCCGGCCACTTGGGGCACCCGAGGGGCAGCCTCCCCTCCCCCCTCCACCTATATATATGAGAGGAGGGAGAGGGGCAACACACACCACGATTCCCTAGCCGTGTGCGGCGCCCCTCTCCCTCTAGTTCGTCCTCGGTCATATTTTCGTAGTGATCGGCGAAGCCCTGCGGAGATAGTTGTATCACCACCGTCACCACGCCGTCGTGCTGTCGGAACTCATCTACTACTTCACCCATCTTGCTGGATCAAGAAGGCGAGGACGTCATCGAGCTGAACATGTGCTGAACGCGGAGGTGTCGTACATTCGGTACTTGATCAGGCGGATCGTGAAGGTGTACGACTACATCAACCGCGTTGATAAACGCTTCCGCTTACGGTCTATGAGGGTACATAGACACACTCTCCCCTCTCATTGCTATGCATCTCCATGGATAGATTGTGCGTGTGCATAGAAAAAAAAAATCCATGCAACGTTCCCCAACAGTGGCATCATGAGCCAGGTCTATGCGTAGATGATATGCACGAGTAGAACACAAAAAAGTTATGGGCAATGATAGTCATACTGCTTACCACCAATGTCTTATTTTGATTTGGCGGTATTGTGGGATGAAGCGGCCCGGACCAACCTTACAGGTCCATGCACATGAGACCGGTTCCACCGACTGACATGCAACTTGTTTTGCATAAAGGTGGCTGGCGGGTGTCTGTTTCTCCTACTTTCGTTGAATCGAATTTGACTACGGCCGGTCCTTGAAGAAGGTTAAAACAGCAAACTTGATAATCACCGTTGTGGTTTTGCGTAGGTAAGAACGGTTCTTGCTAGTTGCCCATAGCAGCAACGTAAAACTTGCAACAACAAAGTAGAGGACGTCTAACTTGTTTTTGTAGGGTATGTTGTGATGTGATATATGTTGTTGTATGAGATGATCATGTTTTGTAATATCGACAACCGGCAGGAGCCTTAGGGTTGTCTTTTAATTATTGTATGAAATGCAAGCGCCGTGTGATTGTTTTACTTTATCGCTATGCGTTAGCAATAGTTGTAGAAGCAATAGTTGGCGAGACGACCCCAACGCAACGATGGAGATCAAGGTGTCGAGCCGGTGATGATGGAGATCATGCCGATGCTTTGGAGATGGAGATCAAAAGCACAAGATGATGATGGCCATATCATGTCACATATTTTGATTGCATGTGATGTTTATCCTTTATACATCTTATTTTGCTTAGAACGGCGGTAGCATTATAAGATGATCCCTTCACTAAATTTCAAGATAAAAGTGTTCTCCCCGAGTATGCACCGTTGCCAAAGTTCGTCGTTTCGAAGTACCTCATGATGATCGGGTGTGATAGACTCTACCTTCACATACAATGGGTGTAAGACAGTTTTGCACATGCAGAATACTTGGGTTAAACTTGACGAGCCTAGCATGTACAGACATGGTCTCGGAACACTGGAGACCGAAAGGTCGAACATGAGCCATATAGTAGATATGATCAACATAGAGATGTTCACCATTGATGATTACTCCATCTGACGTGATGATCGGACATGGTTTAGTTGATATGGATCATGTATCACTTAGACAACTTGAGGGATGTTGATTTAAGTGGGAGTTCATTAGTAATTTGATTAATTGAACTAAAATTTATCATCAACATAGTCAAAATGTCTTTGCAATTATGTTGTAGATCAATAGCTCGCGATATAGCTCCCCTATTTTTGATATGTTCCTAGAGAAAACTAAGTTTAAAGATGATAGTAGCAATGATGCGGACTGGGTCCGTGATCTGAGGATTATCCTCATTGCTGCACAGAAGAATTATGTCCTTGATGCACCGCTAGGTGACAAACCTATTGCAGGAGCAGATGCAGACATTATGAACGTTTGGCAAGCTCGATATGATGACTACTTAATAGTTTAGTGCGCCATGCTTTACGGCTTAGAACCGGGACTTCAAAACATTTTGAATGCCACGGAGCATATGAGATGTTCCAAGAGCTGAAATTGTTATTTCAGACTCATGCCCGTGTCGAGAGGTATGAGACCTCTGACAAGTATTTTGCCTACAAGATGGAGGAGAATAGCTCAGCCAGTGAGCATGTGCTCAGAATGTCTGGGTACTACAATCGCTTGAATCAAGTGGGAGTTAATCTTCCAGATAAGATAGTGATTGACAGAGTTCTCTAGTCACTATCACCAAGCTACTAGAACTTCGTGATGAACAATAATATGCAAGGGATGACGAAAACGATTCCCGAGCTCTTCCCGATGTTGAAATCAGCGAAGGTAGAAATCAAGAAAGAGCATCAAGTGTTGATGGTTAACGAGACCACTAGTTTCAAGAAAAAGGGCAAGGAAAAGAAAGCGAACTTCAAGAAGAATGGCAAGCAAGTTGCCGCTCCCGTGAAGAAGCCCAAAACTAGACCCAAGCCTGAAACTGAGTGCTTGTACTACAAAGAAAATGGTCACTGGAAGCGAAATTGCCCCAAATACTTGGCGGATAAGAAGGATGGCAAAGTGAACAAAGGTATATTTGATATACATGTTATTGATGTGTTCCTTACTAATGCTCATAGTAGCACCTAGGTATTTGATACCGGTTTTGTTGCTAAGATTAGTAACTCGAAACAGGAGTTGCAGAATAAACGGAGGCTAGTAAAGGGAGAGGTGACGATGTGTGTTGGAAGTGTTTCCAAGATTGATATGATCACCATCGCACACTCCCTCTACCTTCGGGATTAGTGTTAAGCCTAAATAAATGTTATTTGGTGTTTGCGTTGAGCATGAACATGATTAGATCATGTTTATTGCAATATGGTTATTCATTTAAGTCAGAGAATAATTGTTGTTCTGTTTAATAAATAAAACCTTCTATGGTCATACACCCAATGTAAATGGTTTATTGAATCTCAATCGTAGTGATACACATATTCATAATATTGATGCCAACAGATGCAAAGTTGATAATGATAGTGCAACATACTTGTGGCACTGCCGTTTAAGTCATATTGGTGTAAAGTGCATGAAGACACTCCATGCGGATGGACTTTTGGAGTCACTTGTTTATGAATCATTTGATACTTGCGGACCATGCCTCATGGGCAAGATGACTGATATGTCTCCAACGTATCTATAATTTTTTATTGTTCTATGCTATTATATTATCTGTTTTGGATGTTTTATATGCATTAATATGCTTTTTTACATTATTTTTGGGAGTAACCTATTAACTTAGAGCCCAGTGCCAGTTTCTGATTTTTCCTTGTTTTTGAGTTTTACATAAAAGGAATATCAAACAGAGTCCAAACGGAATGAAACTTTCGCGATGATTTTTCTTGGACCAGAAGACACATGTAAGACTTGGAGAGGAAGGCAGAAGAGTCCCGAGGGCTCCACAAGCCCTCAGGGCGCGCCCCCTGGCTTGTGGGCCCCCCCCCCCCCCCCCCGGAGTCCTCCAACCCTAATTCTTGGCCTATAAATTTAGAAATATTCCCAAACGACCAGACGCATCCACCAAAATACTTTTCCGCCGTCGTAACCTCCTGTACCCGTGAGATCCCATCAGGGGCCATTTCTGGCATCCTGCCGGAGGGGGATTCGATCACGGAGGGCTTTTACATCAACTCTATTGCCCTTCCGATGAAACGTGAGTAGTTTACCTCAGACCTACGGGTCCATAGCTAGTAGCTAGATGGCTTCTTCTCTCTCTTTGATCTTCAATACAAGGTTCTCCTCGATGTTCTTGGAGATCTATCCAATGTAATATTCTTTTGCGGTGTGTTTTTCAAGATCCGATGAATTGTGGATTTATGATCACATTATCTATGAATATTATTTGAATCTTCTCTGAATTCTTATATGCATGATTTGATATCTTTGTATTTCTCTTCGAATTATCGGTTTGGTTTGGCCAAATAGATTGGTTCTTCTTGCAATGGGAGAGGTGCTTAGTTTTGGGTTCAATCTTGCGGTGTCCTCACCTAGTGGCATAGTAGGGGTAGCGAGGCATGTATTGCATTGTTGCCATCAAGGGTAAAAAGATGGGGTTTTCATCATATTGCTTGAGTATATCCCTCTACATCATGTGATCTTGCTTAAAGCGTTACTCTGTTCTCTTGAACTTAATACTCTAGATGCAGGCAGGAGTCGGTCGATGTGTGGAGTAATAGTAGTAGATGCAGAATCGTTTCAGTCTACTTGACACGGACGTGATGCCTATATTCATAATCATTGCCTTGGATATCATCATAACTTTGCGCTTTTCTATCAATTGCTCGACAGTAATTCGTTCACCCACCGTATGTTTTCTTTCAAGAGAGAAGCCTCTAGTGAAACCTATGGCCCCCGGGTCTATTTTCCATCATATATTTTCAGATCTATAAACCAAAAAACCCAAAAATACCTTGCTGCAATTTATTTGTTTTTAATTTATTTTATGTTTTAGAAATCTTTTATACCTATCTCTATTAGATCTCATCTTTGCAATTGACCGTGAAGGGATTGACAACCCCTTTATCGCGTTGGGTGCAAGTGTTTGATTGTTTCTGCAGGTGCATAGATAGGAGACTGGCTTGTATCTCCTACTGGATTGATACCTTGGTTCTCAAACTGAGGGAAATACTTATCTCTACTTTGCTACATCACCCTTTCCTCTTCAAGGGAAAAACCAACGCAAGCTCAAGAAGTAGCAGGAAGAATTTCTGGCGCCGTTACCGGGGAGATCTACATCAAGCCTACCAAGTACCCACCATAAACTCTCATCACTTGCATTACATTATTTGCCATTTGCCTCTCTATTTCATCTCCCCCAGTTCTAAAACGATTTCAGAAAAATACAAAAAGATTTGCCTATTTATTCGCCCTTCTTCCGTTTGCCTCTTCGTTTGCCCTTTATGTCTTACTTGGTTTGTTTGCTTGTTTGCTTGGTACAATTGTGTATTTATTGAAAATCAGAAAGAAAAAAGTTTATGGATCCTCATCCACTTGCTAATCTTTTTAAGAGATCCAATTATGACGAACCAATTGCTAGTGAGTTGTGTGCACTAGATTATCTTTATGAAGTTTTGCTTGAAATTCATGAATCTGAAAATTGTGATGAAGTGTTAAAAGAAGAAATTTATGAAGTGATTCACTATAGCTCCTTGAAAGACAAGCATGATTGCAATGATGCTATTATAAATTCTATTAATGTTAATTGTGCTAATAATATGCAAAACCCCAAGCTTGGGGATGCTAATTTTGCTATGTCCACTACTTATTGCAATGATCATGATTGGGGTGATAATGCTTCTTATGATCTTGAAAATTTATTTAAGCCTCGTGATGAATATGTTATTGATAATAATATTTGCAATAAAATTGAAAGTGGGTTTGGAAGAGTGTCAACTCTAGGTAATAATGATCTCACTACTTTGGAGTATGATCAATCTCATGAATTTTTTGATAAAAGTGGGCTTGGAGAGGTCATGACTTTATTTGATGATAATCCCACTATTTTAGAAGAGTGTCAACTTTGCATGCATATGGATCATGAAGAGAATACTTTATGTGATAGCTATATTGTTGAATTTTAATATGATCCCACATGTAATTATTATGAGAGGGGGAAATATTCTGGTAGAAATTTTCATGTTATTAAATTACCTCTCGTTATGTTGAGATTGCTATTGTTTCTTTCTTCCTTCCATATGCTAGTTTTTGCTTGTCTTGATAAATATTTTCCCTATAAAATGCATATGCATAGGAAGTATGTTAGACTTAAATATGTTTGTCACATGTTTTATGATGCTCTCTTTGTGTTTTAATTATCATCTTTCATGTGAGCATCATTGAAATATCAACGCCTAGCTAAAAGACTTTAAACAAAAGCGCTTGTTGGGAGACAACCCAATATTTTTATTTTCTGTTTTATGAGAATACACATTATTACCTCTGTAGTAATTGTGTTTTGGTGTTTTAATTAGTGTTTGAGCCAAGTAAGACCTTTGGGATGGCTTACGGTGATAGTTGATTTGATCTTGCTGAAAAACAGAAACTATTGCATCCAGTTGCAGAATTTTAATAATTCACAGAAGCTACGAAAAACTCTGAATTTTTTACACAAGATTTATATAAAAATTTCCTATGTTGTCCTAATGTTTCAGAATTTTTAGGGTTACAGAAGTACACGAAATATTCGGATCTTCACAGACTGTTCTGTTATTGACAGATTCTGTTTTCTATGTGTTGTTTGCTTATTTTGATGAATCTATGGGAAGTATCGGGGGGTATGAACCTTGGAAAAGTTGGAATACATTATATATTACACCAATATAAATAAATAATGAGTTCACAACAGTACCAAAAGGTGGTGACTTATTTTCTTATACTAACGGATCTCATGAGTTTTCTGTTGAGTTTTGTGTTGTGAAGTTTTCAAGTTTTGGGTAAATATTTGATGGACTATGGAATAAGGAGTGGCAAGAGCCTAAGATTGGGGATGCCCAAGGCACCCCAAGGTAATATTCAAGGACAACCAAGCATCTAAGCTTGGGGATGCCCCGGATGGCATCCCCTCTTTCGTCTTCAATCCATCGGTAAATTTACTTGAGGCTATATTTTTATTCACCACATGATATGTGTTTTGCTTGGAGCGTCTTGTATGATATGAGTCTTTGCTTTTTAATTTTCTACAATAATCCTTGCTGTACACACCTTTTGAGAGGGACACGCATGAATCGTGAATTTATTAGAATACTCTTTGTGCTTCACTTATATCTTTTGAGCTAGGCAATTTGCTCCAGTACTTCACTTATATATTTTTAGAGCACGGCAGTGGCTTTATTTTATAGAAATTGTTGAAATATCATGCTTCACTTATATTATTTTGAGAGTCTCTAAACAGCATGGTAATTTTTTAGGTTATGAATTTGGTCCTAATATGATGGGCATCCAAGAGGGATATAATAAAAACTTTCATATAAAGAGCGTTGAATACTATGAGACGTTTGATTCCTTGCATTTGTTTTGAGATATAAAGATGGTAATATTAGAGTCATGCTAGTGAGTAATTGTGGATTGGTAGAAATACTTGTGTTAAAGTTTGTGATTCCCGTAGCATGCACGTATGGTGAATCGTTATGTGATGAAGTCGGAGCATGATTTATTTATTGATTGTCTTCCTTATGAGTCGCGGTCGAGGACGAGCGATTGTCTTTTCCTACCAATCTATCCCCCTATAAGAATGCGTGTAGTACTTTGTTTCGATAGCTAATAGACTTTTGCAATAAGTATGTGAGTTCTTTATGACTAATGTTGAGTCCATGGATTATACGCCCTCTCACCCTTCTACCATTGCTAGCCTCTCTAGTACCGCGCAATTCTCGCCGGTGCATTAAACCCACCACATACCTTCCTCAAAACAGCCACCATACCTACCTATTATGGCATTTCCATAGCCATTCCGAGATATATTGCCATGCAACTTCCACCGTTCCGTTTATTATGACACGCTTCATCATTGTCATATTGCTTTGCATGATCATGTAGTTGGCATAGTATTTGTGGCAAGGCCACCGTTCATATTTTTTATACATGTCACTCTTGATCATTGCACATCCTGATACACCACCGGAGGCATTCATATAGAGTCATATTTTGTTCTAGAATCGAGTTGTAATCCTTGAGTTGTAAGTAAATAAAAGTGTGATGATCATCATTATTAGAGCATTGTCCCATGTGAGGAAAGGATGATGGAAGCTATGATTCCCTCACAAGTTGGGATGAGTCTTCGGACTTTACAAAAAAAAATAAAAGAGGCCAAAAGAAGCCCAAACAAAAAAAATGAGAGAAAAGAGAGAAGGGGTAATGCTACTATCCTTTTACCACACTTGTGCTTCAAAGTAGCATCATGATCTTCATGATAGAGAGTATCCTATGTTGTCACTTTCATATACTAGTGGGAATTTTTCATTATAGAACTTGGCTTGTATATTCCAATGATGGGCTTCCTCAAATTACCCTAGGTCTTCATGAGCAAGCGAGTTGGATGCACACACACTTAGTTTTCTTTTGATCTTTCATAAACTTATAGCTCTAGTGCATCCGTTGCATGGCAATCCCTACTCACTCACATTGATATCTATTGATGGGCATATTCATAGCCTATTGATACGCCTAGTTGATGTGAGACTATCTCCTTCTTTTTGTCTTCTCCACAACCGCCATATTCTATTCCACCTATAGTGCTATATCCATGGCTCACGCTCATGCATTGCGTGAAAGTTGAAAACGGTTTGAGAACTTCAAAAGTATGAAACAATTGCTTGGCTTGTCATCGGGATTGTCCATGATTTAATACTTTGTGTGATGAAGATTGAGCATAGCCAGACTATATGATTTTGTAGGGATAACTTTCTTTGGCCATGTTATTTTGAGAAGACATGATTGCTTTATTAGTATGCTTGAAGTATTATTGTTTTTATGTCAATATTTTTTTTTGAATCTTATGGATCTAAATATTCATGCCACAATAAAGAAAATTACATGGATAAATATGTTAGGTAGCATTCCACATCAAAAATTCTGTTTTTATCATTTACCTACTCAAGGATGAGCAGGAATTAAGCTTGGGGATGCTTGATACGTCTCCAACGTATCTATAATTTTTTATTGTTCCATGCTATTATATTATCTGTTTTGGATGTTTTATATGCATTAATATGCTATTTTATATTATATTTGGGACTAACCTATTAACCTAGAGCCCAGTGCCAGTTTCTGGTTTTTCCTTGTTTTTGAGTTTTACAGAAAAGGAATATCAAACGGAGTCCAAACGGAATAAAACTTTCGCGATGATTTTTCTTGGACCAGAAGACACACGTAGGACTTGGAGAGGAAGGCAGAAGAGTCCCGAGGGCTCTACAAGCCCTCAGGGCGCGCCCTGGGGGGCGCCCCCTGGCTTGTGGGCCCCCCGGGAGTCCTCCAACCCTAATTCTTGGCCTATAAATTCAGAAATATTCCCAAACGACCAGAAGCGTCCACCAAAATACTTTTCCGCCGCCGTAACCTTCTGTACCCGTGAGATCCCATCTAGGGGCCTTTTCCGGCATCCTGCCGGAGGGGGATTCGATCACGGAGGGCTTCTACATCAACTCTATTGCCCTTCCGATGAAGCGTGAGTAGTTTACCTCAGACCTACGGGTCCATAGCTAGTAGCTAGATGGCTTCTTCTCTCTCTTTGATCTTCAATACAAGGTTCTCCTCGATGTTCTTGGAGATCTATCCGATGTAATATTCTTTTGCGGTGTGTTTGTCAAGATCCGATGAATTGTGGATTTATGATCAGATTATCTATGAATATTATTTGAATCTTCTCTGAATTCTTATATGCATGATTTGATATCTTTGTATTTCTCTTCGAATTATCGGTTTGGTTTGGCCAAATAGATTGGTTCTTCTTGCAATGGGAGAGGTGCTTAGTTTTGGGTTCAATCTTGCGGTGTCCTCACCTAGTGACATAGTAGGGGTAGCGAGGCATGTATTGCATTGTTGCCATCAAGGGTAAAAAGATGGGGTTTTCATCATATTGCTTGAGTTTATCCCTCTACATCATGTGATCTTGCTTAAAGCGTTACTCTGTTCTCTTGAACTTAATACTCTAGATGCAGGCAGGAGTCGGTCGATGTGTGGAGTAATAGTAGTAGATGCAGAATCGTTTCGGTCTACTTGACACGGATGTGATGCCTATATTCATAATCTTTGCCTTGGATATCGTCATAACTTTGCGCTTTTCTATCAATTGCTTGACAGTAATTCGTTCACCCACCGTATGTTTTCTTTCAAGAGAGAAGCCTCTAGTGAAACCTATGGCCCCGGGGTCTATTTTCCATCATATATTTTCAGATCTATAAACCAAAAAACCCAAAAATACCTTGCTGCAATTTATTTGTTTTTACTTTATTTTACGTTTTAGAAATCTTTTATACCTATCACTATCAGATCTCATCTTTGCAATTGACCGTGAAGGGATTGACAACCCCTTTATTGCGTTGGGTGCAAGTGTTTGATTGTTTGTGCAGGTGCATAGATTGGAGACTTGCTTGTATCTCCTACTGGATTGATACGTTGGTTCTCAAACTGAGGGAAATACTTATCTCTACTTTTCTGCATCACCCTTTCCTCTTCAAGGGAAAAACCAACGCAAGCTCAAGAAGTAGCAATGACTAAAACTCCGTTCTCCGGAACAATGAAGCGAGCTAATGACTTATTGGAAATAATACATACCGATGTATGCGGTCTAATGAGTGTTGAAGCACGCGGCGGGTATCGTTATTTTCTAACCTTTACAGATGATTTGAGTATATATGGGTATGTCTACTTAATGAAACACAAATCTGAAACATTTGATAAGTTCAAAGAATTTCAGAGTGAAGTAGAGAATCATCGTAACAAGAAAATAAAGTTTCTACGATCTGATCGTAGAGGTGAATATTTGAGTTACGAGTTTGGCCTTCATTTAAAACAATGTGGAATTGTTTCACAACTCATGCCACCTGGAACACCACAGTGTAATGATGTGTCCGAACGTCGTAACCGTACTTTATTAGATATGGTGTGTTCTATGATGTTTCTTACCGTTTTGCCTTTATCATTTTGGGGTTATGCATTAGAGACTGCCGCATTCTCGTTAAATAGGGCACCGTCTAAATTCGTTGAGATGACACCGTATGAACTGTGGTTTGGCAAGAAACCTAAGCTGTCATTTCTTAAAAGTTTGGGGATACGACGCTTATGTCAAAAGGCTTCAGCCTGAGAAGCTCGAACCCAAAGCGGAGAAGTGCGTCTTCATAGGATACCCGAAAGAAACTATTGGATATACCTTCTACCACAGATACAAAGGCAAAATCTTTGTTGCCAAGAATGGGTCCTTTCTAGAGAACGAGTTTCTCTCGAAAGAAGTGAGTGGGAGGAAAGTAGAACTTGATGAGGTAGTTGTACCTTCTCTCGAATTGGAAAGTAGTACATCACAGAAAGCCGTTCCCATGATGCCTACACCAACCAGAGAGGAAGCAAATGATGATGATCATGAAACTTCAGATCAAGTTACTACTGGACCTCGTAGGTTGACTAGAACACGTTCCGCACCAGAGTGGTATGGTAATACTGTCCTGGAAGTCATGTTGTTGGATAAAGACTAACCTATGAACTATGAAGAAGCTATGACAAGCCCAGATTCTAACAAATGGCTTGAGACCATGAAATCTGAGATAGAATCCATGTATGAGAACAAAGTGTGGACTTTGGTGGATTTGTCCGATGATCGGCAAGCCATTGAGAATAAATGGATTTTCAAGAGGAAGATGGACGATGATGGTAATATCACTATCTACAAAGCTCGACTTGTCGCAAAAAGATTTTCGACAAGTTCAAGGGGTTGACTAGGATGAGACTTTCTCACCCGTAGCGATGCTTAAGTCTGTCCGAATCATGTTAGCAATTGCCGCATTTTATGATTATGAAATCTGGCAAATGGACGTTCAAACTGCATTCCTTAACGTGTTTCTTAAAGAAGAGTTGTATATGATGCAACCAGAAGGTTTTGTCGATCCTAAAGGTGCTAACAAAGTGTGCAAGCTCCAGCGATCCATCTATGGACTGGTGCAAGCATCTCGGAGTTGGAATATAAGCTTTGATGAGGTGATCAAAGCATATGGTTTCATACAGACTTATAGTGAAGCCTGTATTTACAAGAAAGTGAGTGGGAGCTCTATAGCATTTCTGATATTATATGTGGATGACATATTACTGATTGGAATAATATAGAATTTCTGGATAGCATAAAAGGATACTTGAATAAGAATTTTTCAATGAAAGGCCTCAGTGAAGCTACTTACATATTAGGCATCAAGATCTATAGGGATAGATCGAGACGCTTAATAGGAATTTCACAAAGTACATACCTTGGCAAAGTTTTGAAGAAGTTCAAAATAGATCAGTCAAAGAAAGAGTTCTTGCCTGTGTTGCAAGGTGTGAAGTTGAGTAAGACTCAAAGCCCGACCACGGCAGAAGATAGAGAGAGAATGAAAGTCATTCCCTATGCCTCAGCTATAGGTTCTATAAAGTATGCCATATTGTGTACCAGACAAATCGTTAGCTTAGCAAAACATGATCACACCTTAGTACTCTTTGAGTGTTAATCACATGGCGATGTGAACTAGATTATTGACTCTAGTAAACTCTTTGGGTGTTGACCACATGGCGATGTGAACTATGGGTGTTAATCACATGGCGATGTTAACTAGATTATTGACTCTAGTGCAAGTGGGAGACTGATGGAAATCTGCCCTAGAGGCAATAATAAAATGGTTATTATTATATTTCCTTAATCGTGATAAAGGTTTATTATTCATGCTAGAATTGTATTAACCGGAAACTTAAATACATGTGTGGATACATAAACAAATACCGTCCCTAGTGAGCCTCTACTAGACTAGCTCATTGATCAAAAGATGGTTAAGGTTTCCTAACCATAGACATGAGTTGTCATTTGATAACGGGATCACATCATTAGGAGAATGATGTGATGGACAAGACCCATCCGTTAGCTTAGCATATGATCGTTCAGTTTATTGCTACTGCTTTCTTAAATGTCAAATACATGTTCCTTCGACCATGAGATCATGCAACTCCCGGATACCGGAGGAATGTCTTGTGTGCTATCAAACGTCACAACGTAACTGGGTGATTATAAATATGCTCTACAGGTATCTCCGAGGGTGTCTGTTGAGTTGGCATGGATCCAGTTGGGATTTGTCACTCCGTGTATCGGAGAGGTATCTCTAGGCCCTCTCGGTATTACACATCATAAGAAGCTTGCAAGCACAATAACTAAGGAGTTAGTTACGAGATGATGTATTACGGAACGAGTAAAGAGACTTGCCGGTAACAAGATTGAACTAGGTATGGAGATACCGACGATCGAATCTCGGGCAAGTAACATACCGACAGACAAAGGGAATTACGTATGTTGTCATAACGGTTCGACCGATAAAGATCTTCGTAGAATATGTAGGAACCAATATGGGCATCCAGGTCCCGCTATTGGTTATTGACCGGAGAGGCGTCACGGTCATGTCTACATCATTCTCGAACCCGTAGGGTCCTCACGCTTAACGTTCGTTGACGATATAGTATTATATGAGTTATGTGAATTGGTGACCGAATGTTGTTCGGAGTCCCGGATGAGATCACGGAAATGACGAGGAGCCCTAGAATGGTCTGGAGGTAAAGATTGATATATAGGACGATAGTATTTGGTCACCGGAAAGGTTTCAGAAGTACCGAGTATTTTATCAGGGTGCCGGAAGGGGTTCCGGGAGGCCACCGGCAAGCGGTGGGCCTTATGGGCCAAAGGGGGGAAGCACACCAGCCCACAAGGGGGCTAGTGCACCCCTCCACCCCTTGCCCACACACCAAAGAGGGAGGGAAGGAAAGGGGAGGCGCCCCAAAGGCAGCCAGCCCCCCTTTCCTTCCCCCCATGCACAAATATGGAAGGGGGGATTCGGCCAGGGCAGGCGCCCTAGGGCAGCCGCCGGCCACTTGGGGCGCCCTAGGGGCTGCCTCCCCTCCCTCCTCCACCTATATATATGAGAGGAGGGAGAGGGGCAACACACACCACGATTCCCTAGCCGTGTGCGGCGCCCCTCTCCCACTAGTTCGTCCTCGGTCATATTTTTGTAGTGCTCGGCGAAGCCCTGCGGAGATTGTTGCTTCACCACCGTCACCACGCCGTCGTGCTATCGGAACTCATCTACTACTTCGCCCGTCTTGCTGGATCAAGAAGGCGAGGACGTCATCGAGCTGAACGTGTGCTGAACGCGGAGGTGTCATACGTTCAGTACTTGATCGTGCGGATCGTGAAGGTGTACGACTACATCAACCGCGTTGATAAACGCTTCCGCTTACGGTCTACGAGGGTATGTAGACACACTCTCCCCTCTCGTTGCTATGCATCTTCATGGATAGATCTTGCGTGTGCATAGAAAAAAATTTGTTTTCCATGCAACGCTCCCCAACACAAACCTGGGTAAACTGTGTCTCTCGTCCCGCTCAACCCCGACAAGCTAATCACCGTTGCGATGGCTTCACGCTTAAGTCCTTTCACTAGGACATCTGCAGTGACAAAACCACGACACGGTGCATGCAGTCTATGCTGCCAAGCATCCCTGGGAAGCCTCTGCTGGCATTCATCGCCAACAAGTGGGTTGTATCTTCACAGTCGGCTCTCTCAAGTACTCGGGGCCAAACACAGCAATCACAGCCTTGCAGAACTTGTACATGGAGTCTAGACATGTAGACTCGCTCATACGGACGTACTCATCAGTGAGATCACCGGGCACTCTGTATACAAGCATCCGGACGGCTGCAATGCATTTCTGATAAGATGAGAAGCCAATCTTTCCAACGGCATCCTCTTTGCACTCGAAATAGTCATCGTATCTGACTACCTCCTCTCTAATACGGTTGAAAAGATGCCTACTCATACGAAAACGCCGCCGGAATTTCTGATGTTTGAACAGCGGGTTGGTTGTGTCAAAGTAGTCCTTCCAAAGAAGGAAATGGCCGCTCTCTCGGTTGCGATTCAACGCCGGAAGGTGCCCCGGGATGGAGCCACGGAACAATGGCTGCTGGCTATTAAGGTGGTGATGGACCAACACGGCAGCCAAGATCTCCTCCTCATCATCAGACGAGGAAACGTCTGAGTCGCAAAGGAAATTGTGAAAAAAGAACTCGCTGGGGGAGTCTATTTTCTACCTTGGCAAACTGTCGAACAGCTTGCGGGTGTCGGCGAAGGAGCCGGCCGGCGAGGAGACGCGTGCCTCCCTTGGACCAGGTGGCTGCCCCTGGAGGCGTCCGACGATCGTGCCGGCGTCAGGCCGAAGAAGCTGGCCGGGGCGGCAAGGCGGCTTCCTGGTCACGTCGGCGTCGGGAGGTGGGGGTGGGAAGCTTCGGTGCCCCGGCGGCAACACGGTGGTGCGGCGCGACGTGGGAGGTGGCGGCGTTGGGGGAGGTGTGTCGGCACCGGCTGCTGGCAGGCACGGGAAATGGGTGGCGGCGGTGACGCGGCGGAGGTAGGCGAGGGTTTGCTGTCGGTCTTGGGGTGGGAGAGGATGGCCAATGTGCCACTGACTAGCGGGCCAGGCGGAGGAGGAGGCGGGCGCCGCGCGTGTCCGTTTCGTATCCGCGCCGACGCAAATGAGGCTCAAAAATGGATCGGGAATGGGTCGGCAGGCAGACGAAAAGCGGACGCGCGTCCGTTTGGATCGACGCGTTGGACCGACTTTTATGTCTGCCGTGACCCAAACGGACACGCGCAGACGAAACGTGTCACCGCGTCGGAGTTGCTCTAATGGAACGACAGCGGTGAAAGGTTGGGATCATATGTCCACATAGTTCCAAATATCTCCAACCTCGTAATTCAAAATAAAATCAAATATATCTCAAACCTCGTAATTCAAAATAAAATAAAATATATCTCCAGCCTCGGCATCCTCCAGCAGACAGCCGGGCATTCTGTATTTGGAGATGTAGCAACATGTCGCCAGAACTCATATGAATTACAGAAGAAACACAACACTGACTTTAGGTAGTAATACATCAAAAGGTAATGAAATCAGTGGTGTATTCAAAACTCCTGATAGAGCAAGGAGCAGATCCATTAATATACATGCAGAAATTAAGGCCACCTTATATTTTCAGACACAACAGGTACACAAAAATGCATGTATATACATATCTGAGCACATGCCATAAGTCGTCAACGATTATATATGCATAACGCCTAGTCTTTTCCGAGAGCAGTCGTTTTCCCTACCCTAGCCGCCGCCACCGGCGAGGCGACTAGGGAGGCGATCTCTTTCCACCGATCTTCACCGGCCGGGGCGCTGGCCCCCTCTCCCTCCGGTTGCTGCTCCGGCGGCAGGAGGGAGGGAGACCCTGTTCCTCCACTCTATAGTTAGGTTTTGGATTTGTAGGTCGTGGTGCGTCGTTGGGGTGGTGGGAGCAGCGTCCGGACGAATAAATCTGCCTCAGCTTCTCTCCCACACCGGCGGTGCTCTTCATGGCGGCGTTTCGGAGTTGATGGCATCGTGTGTCTGCCGATCCTTCAGATTGGCAACGTTAGGGTTCATGGATGGTGTTGGCGAGGCGGCGGCGGCGACTCCATCAGGTGTGTCTCTCCTTCTGCTCTGTCCCCGTTGTTGTGGTGTTGTCTCCGACGTCATGGTGGAGCAGGGAGGTTTTGTCGTTCAGGAGTACACGCAGACGATTGTCTACGCAAGTGACAGCTGGAAGATGGAGCATCTTGTGCTGGGTCTGTGGTTGGAGGCTGACAGTTCTGGTTTCCTCCTCCGACGTCGTCGTCATGCGGGGGTGTCAGTTCTGAAGTTCGATGGCGTGTCCGGGGACATGTTGCCCCGGTATGATTCTTTCAACGGCTATGGTTTTGTTTCTGGCAAACTACTTTGGAGGTCCGTAAAGCTGCTGATCAGCGATTGAGCCGTGTCAAGCTTGGGTGAAGAGGTGATCTGTCTTCTTACCCTTTGGTGGCCACTTCGATGGTGTCGAAGGAGAGGGACAGACGCTGGTATTTTACATAGGATTTTCCTATCTTTTCAGTCATGTAAGGTCGGCGCTTACGTGCCTTGTAACTTGATCTTTATTCTATAAATAAGACACGTATTACCATGCAAAAAAATGATTATATAAGCGTCTACAAAGCTCTACAAAAAGAAAGAAAAACATGGTTAGCAATACATTAAGTCCATAAGGTTTTCGATCAAGCTCAAACGAATCTCCCGCACCAAATCCACAATCTTATTGCAAAGTACAAACATGGTGATAATTAACTGGAAATAAAGAGACACCACATGGGGACGGGAAATTGGTGCTCTCAGGTACCCGCGCACCCTATATGTGCCAAAAACAATTAGTAATTCAAAAAAGTTTAAAAATTTCCGAATCTTTTTTCGAATCAAACATGATCAGGTATTGTACTCGTATAAATAGTTTGGACAAGAAATGATTCTAATTGACTTCAAGGCAAAAAAGACAAGTTTACGATGACAATATAGCGTGTATAGTACTTGTATATATCCTCTCTTTTTTGAATCTTCGACCCAGGATGCAATGGAAGTCATTCTCTGACAAAACTTTTTGTACGAGTACAATACATGATCATGTTTGATTTTAAAAAAAATTAAAAGTTTTTGAACTTTCTTTGAATGACTATTTTTTTTCATATATAGGGTGCGCTGGCACCCGAGAGCACCGATGTATTTTCCACTCTTATTTGGCTGAAGACCAAGAAAACTAGAGAACTGCACCAATGAACAGCATTCACACAATGAAGAATAAACAGATGATACAAAATTTCCACTGATAAGCAAATAACAACCATGTTTTTTTTTTGTAAATCGATGTAGATGTATCACTAATACTCTAATAGTGTCTTGCATACAAATATAATGGATGTAATAGCATCTTATATTATGGGACGGAGCAAGTAGAATATAATTTTAACTCAGATCACATTTCAGATTGCAAATAGCCCATGGTGATACCGAGCTATAACCTATAAGGCCGTTCTGATTACTCTGATTTTCTCAAGTGAACGGATATTAACTGGTTCAGGGTTATTATCATATCGTTCATGGCGGATGGTAGTAAGCAATTCGGCTCATAAGGGCACAACTAGCTCAGGTATCCAGTACACTGTATTTAACTGCGCAAAAGAAAGAGCCGCTGCAATCTCTTCTCTTGACGGACAATCAAGAAATGGAGGAATGAAGCAACATATAGCTTTGAAAGACAAAACACGGGATTTATTGTTCCCGTGTATAAATAGATATGATTTTTTTTCTCATAATAAGGTAAATCTCTTATACTCCTAGCTAGTATCTCTTCTCCTGGGGTTGACACAATTAAGGAAGAACGGAATGAACTTCTCATATCAACAACTAATTAGATGACTGATACTAGCAATGACCATTGTCAACAACAAGATCGAATCTTAAGGCTCTAACGTGAGTAATGAAATGATCAGACCCTACGGAGATAGCTAGAGCTTGAGAGTCAAGTCTATCTTGCCGGCGATCTCCTCCTCTTGCTTCACTTCATTACCGTTATGATCGCCGCCGTGGCCACTGCCGCTGCCGCCGGAGCTGCCACCAGCCCACCGGATCGGGGTCGTCGCCGGCGCGGCGTCAGGAACATCCGGCGGGTACATCGGGCGGTTGGCGCCGGCATGACGCGCGAGCCCGGCCAGGGACGGCAGGGCCGCCGCGCCCCATCCGTGGTGGTGCTGGTGCATGTGCATTCCGTAGAACGGCGCAGCGGCGGAGCCCCGGCCGAGGAACAACCTGCCGGGGGCGGAATAGGGCCAGACGCTGGGGTAGCGGAGGTGGTGCGGCACGAGGGGGTCGGCCGCGCCGTACAGGGCGCCAGGGCCGCCGCCCCGCCCCGCGGCGACGCGCTTGGCGATGGAGCGCTCGCGCTTGTGCGCGTTCTGGTGGCCGCCCAGCGCCTGCGACGTGTAGAACTTGCGCTGGCAGTAGTTGCACTTGAACATGCGGCGCTTCTCGCCGCCTGCCGCCGCCTTCTGCTCCACGGACGGCCCCGCCGCCTCGCTCGACTTGGCCTTTCCCTTCGCATCAGCACCGAGAGCGCCGAGGAGGTTTAGCTCCAGGGCCGGCGCCGACGGCTCCCCATTGGCCGGCTGCACCTCCTCCTCCCCCTCCACATTCTCCACTTGCACCACCTCCATGGACGTGGTACCAGAGCTGTGCTCCATTGGTTTTGCACACGAGTTGAGTTCTTGGATGCGATCTGCGCCTGCTAGTTATAGAAGGTCGGGATTGAATGCGGAGATGATCAAGTTCACTTTGCCAAATTTGAAGATTGTGCGAGATCACAGGCTGGCCGGGGTTTAATGTGGTCGAGATCACGGCTTAATTCGTCCTAATCTTGCTCCATCTCTGCCCTCTCTCTCAATACTTTCCATACTTGCATAGACCAGATTTCCAAGGATCTCTTCACGTAGGTTTAATGTTTCCAGTTTTGAACTGCATGGCTTCACGTAGCTTCTAATCTTTTGCTTCTTCGTATGGCCATTGGATCAAAAGCACGTGCATCGTCCGATCTGCCAGTAAATCCCCGCGCCTGATTCGCTGGATTGTGCCGTTAATTGACTGCTTCCTCGTAACTCCTATGCGTGTATGGGCCTGGGATGGGCTTGGTGGCAGTTAGTTTCTGTCAGTTACTGTTTGCAAACAAATGCTTCCAAGAATCACGTCTGGTATGCAGAAATGAATAGCTCAATTTTCGGGAACAATTTTTGTAATTATAACAACCAAATCTGGCATATTAATTAGTCATGCATGATGGAGTACTTTCTAAGATATATTTTTGGTGATGGTAATATGTTTTCCCAGCCAAGGAAACATTATGTTTAGTGGATTGAATCATCACTATTATTGTGTGATGGGAACGAGTAATTCACGTGATGATACATTTTTGTGAGCGAAAAAAAATATTCTATCCTACGGTATCGGAAAAAGTCCAAAACAAATCTTAAACTTGTAGACGAAAACTAAATTGAACCCTAAAATTGTAATCCCGTAAATTAGCACACCAAACTTTCTGATCCTGGTCTATTTTAAACATTGAGGGCGTTTAGCTCGTATTCACTGACGCGGCAAGACGCCTAGGATCGTTAACTAGCTGGTTGTACATCAGGACGAATCAAGCTGCACCGTTAGCGCAATCGCTCACGCTGCTCTGATTTTTTTCGTTTTTGTTTTCTTTTGTTTTTCGTTTTCCTTTTTGTTTCTTTGTTTTTTATTTTCGTAATGATAATATTTTTGTAATGACAATAAACATTTTTAAAACTACACAAATCCACTTGTCTTCGATAGCAGTTAACGAGCGACGAAAATTACTGGGCGACCAAAAAAATACACTATCCAAAATGCTTACAGCACACTCGAACTCAGGATCTCGCGCTGAGAACGAGCTGCTAATGACAACAGATAGCCAGGTTTGGAATTTTGAAATGCCGAACATTTTCGTAAGAGGGCACTGCTGCCGGTCATCCGGATGATAATAGCGAAATATCCGCCTCCTTGCTAGCCGTCGATCTGCAACCTTGCCAGCCGTTTGATTTGACCTGACGTGGCAGCTGACGCGTCACGTGCGGGCACACCCATTCATCAGCAGCGGACTCCATCAGCTACATAGCTATCCTGTGTGTCGTTTTGCCATGTGCCCTTCTTGTTGCATCTACGTCAATATTTTTTGAGCTCACGGGCATGTGCCAACTTTGTTGCTGAGTTGCATTTTGCAAGAGATGAGAATTAGAAGGAAAAAAACTGGTGTAGATTTGTAGTAAAATCTACCAGTTATTACAACCAAAAGTACACACAAACACAACATTAAAAAATATTTTTATATTTAGAAAAAGGTACGCCGCTACAAAATATCACTAATATTTTAAACAAATTTATAACAATCGCAACAATAGACAATGTTGGGAAACGATTATTACCGTTAGCGGCAACGGGTTTTGCAACGTCACGGTTAGCTTTGCAGCATGATGGTACAACTTTGTGGCAAGAAAAATATCAGCGGCGGGTGGCTGATCTTGCATCGTCACACGGCCAATTTGCAACGTTTGAGCGTTCAACTACATCATCACCGGTCTTGTAGCTTCGTCGGGTGATGCGAAGCTTTGCCGGGGGTGGCCGATGATGCTCCAAGACGGCGCCCGATGATGGTGTGCTCCTGCAAGGGTGCCGATGCTGCTATGCAACACGAGGCCGACCCGATTCACAACACCACCCACAACAACAAGGTCGCTAATGTGTTGGGGTTGCAACATGGGCGATGTTGTGCGGCGACTACTGTAATATAAATTGGGAGATGTTGCAACTGCAATTTGCGGTATATTGCGGCGACTGCAATGTTAGCCTTGTTGTGACTTCAACATGGACGATGTTGTGTGGCAACTATTGCAACTTGGGAGATGTTGCGACTGCAACTTGGGACGTGTTGCAACGACCGCAACATTGGTGATGTTGTGCAGGGATGAATGTTTCCAACGCCCGCCTAGTTGCAAACCTATCGAATGCAACATGGGTCATGTTGCAAAAATGTGAGTGCAACATGAGTCATGTTGCAAAAATAGACACAACCAGACTTGCAGCATTGTGTGTCCAGATTACAACAACACTGGGCAGCCTTACACGGTTGTATGCTCTGCTGCTATCCATCTCTTTCCTCCAGCGTTGCAGCCTTGTATGGTACCCACCAGTCCCTTTGTTTCCATTTACGACTCCCGGTGGTAGCTTTGTAGAAGTACTCATTAAGGACAGTATAACCGAGCCTAATCCCTGCCCTCTCACGCACTTAACAATTTTGGCCATCAGATTTCAGTTACTGGCCGTCCCTAGCCGTCCGATTGCTGAGTAATCTCGTGCTTTGCCGCTAAGTGGGCTGGCTGTCCTATCAGCAGCTACTCCGGTGGCCGAATTGAAGCATTCTGGTTTGTTTGGGCCAGCGCGCGCCCGCGAGAAGCCCATATCATATTTTCCATTTGACACAGTTCCTCGCGATATGTTAAAAACACATCGTGAACCCTAATGGAGGAGATGGCCATGGCTCATGGCGCGGCGGCGGCTCCTTCCCCCTTACCTCTACCCCGTGCGGTGATGGCTCCCCTCCGACCCTGAAGCCGTTCGGCGACGCCTACCGCAACTCATCAACTCGACCCGTGCGGTACCGTCTCTCCTCCGACTCAGACCTCATGCGGCAGCGCCTACCGTGACTCGTTAGCTGGCCGGTGGCGGAGCTCCCTCCCTGTCCCCGACCTCTCGTCTCTCTCCACCGGGAACCCTGGTATGCTGCCGCCATGCAATTTCGTTCCAATTATGATATGAACTGGGGTTATCTTTTTAACTGTTGTAACATGATCTCCAGATTGCCTTTATTTAGCACCTGGTTCCTTTGATGGTTCAGTGATTGTAGGTAGGTATCTACCTTTTAGAACCCGTATCCTTCTGAAGTTATCCGACACATCACGGTCTCATCCGTGGCGCCTCTCCCTGTCACCCGCGTCGCCGCAGTTCCCCGTCTCTTCTTTCTCTCGGCGTTCCTTCATAGGTTGGAGGACGGGGAGGAGAAGGAAGGAGCTGTAGAATAATAGGGACCTATTAATAATAGGTATGTGGTGGACGAGGCAGGGAAACAGAGGATGAGTATGAATCACGAGAGACTTCAGTTCGAAATCATGAGAAAAGTAGCATGCACGATGCACATGGCCTGCATGCTGCAGGTTCAATCGTTCCTCCTCCAGCTCCTTATTTCCTTCTGATAGACAATGCACACGCTTGCCAAGAAAGTGGTTTCAGGTAGATGCATTGCAAAACATGAACGTTATTGGAAGTAAAAAAACATGGTCATTGTTTCCCAAAGGGACCTAACAGTAAGTGTGTTACCATGAATTTTGTTTGTTTCCATAATGATGTCTTAATGATCCTATTTTCCATGAAATTTACAATTGTTCTTTATCTATCTATTTCCTTGATCCTACTGTTTTCTAAGGTTTGTGTAATTAGTCATGGATTTGTGGAGTGGATCCAGCCAAGGCGCGCCGCGCGAGAGGGGATCCAGCAGAATCGCGGGATGCGGGTGAATCGCCGGCGTTAGAGGGCTGGTAAGGTGCACCGAATTTTACTGCCCTAAATTTTTGCTGAAGGTTTCCCTTCCCCAATACAATCCGTTCGCACTCAGTGTATATACTTTGATTGGGCTCCTGCTGATGTTGATTTCCGCTTTAATTTGTTGCAGTTACTGTCGCCCAAGTGCTCGGGACTGGTAGTGGCTTATTGGTTCAACAAATTTCTGTACAGTGTTTCTGTTTTTATTTTTGTTCCTGAATTCTGAAACTGAGGATCCCAATGGTTGTCGGAAGGTCAGTAAGTGGAATGTCATATTTTATTCCATATCCAATATGTTCATGGACTGCTTACTTTCCATGCTTATCCGTTCATAATTATTCATGACATGCTACTGCCCGCTATATTTTTGCTATATATGCATCAGGTTGTTTAGGACAGCAGAGCCTTATGCACAAGCATAATGTTGTTGTACACACTCTTAATTTATTCCTATATGATAAAATGACATATCTAATGTGTGTACAGTTCTTTATAACGACCATCATCGGAGGCAGCTGGAGACAGAATATACACCATGGATGTCCTTTTATTTGTGCTTTTCTATATATTCAGCCACCCAGTGACATGCTTTGTAGAGAGAGAGAATTGTTTATCATCTTTCATCCATTAAGTACTAAGATGGCTTTTCTTATCTTCGTTTAGAGAGAGACACTGCAGTTCCCAAGTGGTATTTCTTCACAACATTGACAAACAAAGGAATCTCCAATTTAGTCTGTTTTGGTTGCTTCACAATGCACCGTAATTAAGCGGCTTCTTGCATTCCAGTTAAGTAAACTCTCTTCCTTTTGCACTTTATCTGCAACTTTCTCCTTTGGGAGTATTGGAATAATTTTCAGTATGATTGTGTACAATGTATGTTGGTGTTAGGTTTATAATTAATTCTTTATTTTTTCCAAAGTTGAGCAGAAAGAACAAGAACAAAGCTTTCTGTTTATCTTTTCTGCTGGACCGAATACCTGGAGAACACCAGGTAAGAGGAATCAAAGATATGCGAGTATAAGACATGATGTTGACATCATTTTTATGAATTTTGTTTCTTGTACTTTTTTTATAAGTGTTTCTTGTACTGTTGTACGTAAACATTTCTCTCTCAATAATTCTAAAAAAACTCAAATTTAAATATGGTAACAACAGTTCTATGTCTTAGTTTGTTTATAATTTGTGTATTTCTAATCATCCTACCCTTCTCAGTTTTTGTAACTGGTACCCTTCTCATTTTCAGTGGAATTTACAAATATTATCATTATTTATTTTCTCCCTCAGAACTTGTATTATATGAAAGTTGCTTTACATGTCAATACCCTTTTGCAGAAAGAACTGCATATACTGGACACTTGAGAGGTGGTTTGATTCAACCTATATTGTCCTACTGACCCGTGAGTGAGGTTACACTAATCAATAATCACATGATGTTTTCTTTTTTCTGTTTTTCCAGTCTGCATGCTTTGTGAGTTACAGTGTTCCTAGATGTAAAGAGATCTATCTGGAATCTACTCTTTATTGCTCTCATGGCTGCTTTACCTGCAACTGACTTGTATATATACATGGTGTATCTATTATTTACAAACTTAGTATTACAAATTTTGTTACTCTTTGCTATAGTGTTTTTTAGGAGCAAAAACAGGTGACGATCAATCACAAACACATGTTTCCATCAGCCATCCTAATTTTAATCCCATAGACTATACCACAACTCGATCCAACAAGTCTATTAGACCTAAGAGGCAACACACTATTTTCTTGTAGATCAATTGGTTTCCTCACTTCAATTACATAGCATTATGGTAGATCAACCGGGTCCTCTCCTTGGTTACATAATTGTATTCAAAAATGAAATGGAAACAAAAACAAGCTACAAGAAAGACCAATGCATCAAAGCATTGCAAACAAATGTATATAAATTACTTCATATCCCTAACAACTAAGATCCTAAATAGACGGGCGCAGCAACGCGCGCCATCAATGATCTAGTGCTAAAGATAACTAGCGCTCTTCATCTTAACTACCGATTATAGCTATTTTGTAACAAAAGGTCTATATCTACGCAAGAAAATAATTTGATTTTTGTGAAAGATGATAGACCAAAGCAAAAGAAGCACTAAGAAACAACAACATCCGTGTTGCTAGTGCGATGAGTGGAAACAAAAATAATCGGAGTTGTTCGTCTGTCTCCACCCATCGCAACAACACTCATGTTGCAAAGTCGCGCTAGCAACAACAACCATGTTGCAAAGGTTGTTAATGTTGCCGCACGCCTGGACGAACTTTGCAACATGCACATCGGATTGGTCGCCTCTTGAGCCACTGAATCCCATGCATGACAACCGTTTTGACATGGGCAGAGTCAGCCGTTCAGCTGTGACCTGCCGTTTGCAATGTGGTCCATGTTGTGCTCGGTAAGTTTGCAACTGAGCAGGTGTTGCAAACACTCGTCAGCTGTCCGACCTCACATGGGTGGACCACATCACACCTTTTCCTTTTTTCTAGCAGGACCGCGTTGTCTGGGTGATGTTTCGATCGAATTGACCCATCGGTCCACGTGACAACCCTCTGATCTTCGCCCCCGTCAGTCGCAACCATTTGCAACAAGAACCGTGTTGTGGCTGGTGCTTTGGAACACGAGCTGCGTTGCAGTCCATTTCGGTCACCCAATGTGAACATTGCAACATGGATCATGTTGTGGTGAACCATCGCAATATGGACCATGTTATGGTCAACCAATGCAACATGGATGATGTTACAGTCACCCGGTTTCCAGCAACGGGTGGTCCTTGTAGCGACGCGCGGCTGATTTGCAGCAGCGGGTGGTCCTTGTAGCTACGCGCGATCAGTTTGCAGCAATGGCCGGTCCTTGCCCGAGATTGCAAAACATGGTAACATTTTCTTTCAACTGAACATGGGAACATTTTTTTTAACTGAACATGGCAATATTTGAAGCACTCCCTCCGGTCCTTTTCAGTTCGCATATAAGATTTGTATGAAGTCAAACCTCGTAAACTTTGACCAAGTTTATAGAAAAAATACCAACATTCAGAATGTGAAATCAACAATATTAGATGCGTCATGACTTTAGTTTTCATATTGTATAAATTTAGCATTGTAGATGTTAATATTTTTTCATATAAATATGGTCAAACTTTATGAAGTTTGACTTCAGACAATTCTTATATGCAAAATAAAAAGGACCGGAGGGAGCACCAGCGAAGTCTTGTAGAGTACTAGTAGCTACTAGTAGTACGCTAGTGCAAGAGCTAACATTGCGGCGTGAAAAAATGATGCTCAGTTGAAAGAAAATGTTACCATGTTTTGCAATGCGAACTACCATTGTCTCCTCGAACCCACACGGGATGACACCCTAGTCGACAGATCCAGACTGGTCGGAGTCTGATCCGCTGCCTGCCATGGCAGAGAAGGCCGAAAACCGCCGGAGGTGAGCTCGGGTAGCGGGTGGGAGTGGAGGGGAGTGGAGTGAAGTGGCTAGGGTTTGCTCCAGCGAGCGGATGGGGATGAATATATGTAGGGTCGGGTGGGCCAGCATGGACCGAGTCCGACGTGGCGGGCGTGCCCGGGCGCTCGCATATCCATCCCATTTTTGGGCTGGATATAAGGGGTGCCGGTCAGCCCGGGTGTTTGAGGCCCGTTTGAGGCGTCCGTCTGGATCGAAAAAACATGACCGGTCAGTGACCGGGCAGCCCGCCCAGGCGTATGAGGCGGGTTTGAGACGCCTAACTGTGGATGCTCTAACCAGGCTCGGCTCATACCCCTGAAAAAAGAAAAAATTAGGCTCGGCTGATCGGACGGCGCAGCGCGCGGCTTATGCGCTCGCTGTAATCAGTCGGCTAATTTCAAACCTTTTCCTATTCTTAAATGCAAATAATCTACGAAATTCCAAAAACAATTTTACGGAAAATGTGACACAATTTTTGAAAATTCAAACATTTTTAGAAAAGATGTGAACAACTTTTGGAATTCCGAACATCTTTTGACAAAGGTGAACAATTTTTAAAATCACGAACAGTTTTTAAAAATGTAAACAGAACTTGAGAATTCCAAACACTTTTTCTAAAACATAAAACATTTTTCAATTTGTGACAAAAAATAGAAAAACGGAACATTTTTTTAAATTCCGAACAATTTACGAAATGCGTGAACACTTTTTGAATTTATGAACAAATTTTCTCTTTGAAATGGATGAACTTTTTTTGAAACTTTGTGCATATTTTGTTCCGGATTCAAAATTGGTTTCCCTTTTTTTTAAATGTTTATATTTCAAAGAGTGTTCGCCTTTTAAAAAGTGATTGCGTTTTCAAAAAATTGTTATTAGTATTCAGAATTTCAAAAGGTGTGCGCACTTTAGCAAATGCTCGGGATTTCAAAGTTGTTTACATTTTCAAATTTTGTTTGCTCTTAAAAAAAGTTTTGAAATCTCGACGTTGCGGTCTCTGATTAACTATATCCGGGCTTCTAATTATCTCACTAACAGCCATATAGTCTGGTGGCTAGCAACTGGAGATCCGCGGCGCCAAGTCGCAACTTTGATTCTCCGGAGTGTGTTTTTTTGGTATTTTTACGTCACGCCTTACGGAAAAGTAAAAAAGAAAACCTCGCTTTGCGTCTGATGGGCCGGCCCAATCGCGTCCTTAGCCAACAATCCTGGGATTTGATCTGCCATGTCGACGATCCCTGTTTGGAAACGCCCGCAAGGTTCAAAATAACCGGGATCAAGGAGTTCGATGTGCTAATTTCCGCGAATGCAAGTCCAGGGTTCCATTTATTTTTCATCTACAAGTTCAAGGTTTGTTTTGGACTTTTTTTCAACCATATGTTGGAAATATGCCGTAGAGGCAATAATATTGTCTTATTATATTTCCATGTTCATAATTAGTGTTGGGAATCTTTGCATGGAAAACAAAAAAAAATTCTACGCACACGCAATGATCTATCCATGAAGATGCATAGCAACGAGGGGGAGAGTGTGTCTACGTACCCTCGTAGACCATAAGCGGAAGCGTTTAACAACGCGGTTGATGTAGTCGAACTTCTTCGCGCTCCAACCGATCAAGTACCGAACGTACGGCACCTCCGCGTTATGCACACGTTCAGCTCAGTGACGTCCCTCGCCTTCTTGATCCAGCAAGACGTCGAGGTAGTAGATGAGTTCCGTCAGCACGACGGCGTGGTGACGGTGATGGTGAAGTGATCTCCGCAGGGCTTCGCCTAAGCACTACGAAAATATGACCGGGAGTGTAAACGGTGGAGGGGGCGCCGCACACGGCTAAATAATTGTCTGGTTGTGCTAGGCACCCCCCCCCCCTCCCACATATATATAGGTGGAGGGGAGAAGGGAGCAACCAGGAGGGCGCCCCAAGTAGGCCGAATCCTACTTGGGGTCCTCCCAAGTGGCGCCCCCTGCCTTATTTGTCGGAGGGGGAAGGAAAGGGGGGGGGAGGTGGAAGGAAGGGGGAATCCTATTCCCTTTCTTTCCTTTCCTCCTTCCCCTTTCTTTCTCCACCTTGGCCGGCCCATATGGGGGGCGCACCAGCCCCTTGTGGCTGGTGTGTTTCCCCTCTTGGCCCATAAGGCCCATATCTTTTGCCGGGGGTGACCGGAACCCCTTCCGGTGACCCGATAAGTACCCGGTTGCCCCCGAAATACTTCCGGTGTCCGAATACCATCGTCCTATATTTCAATCTTTACCTCTCGACCATTTCGAGACTCCTCGTCATGTCCGTGATCTCATCCGGGACTCCAAACAACATTCGGTCACCAAATCACATAACTCATATAATACTATATCGTCAACGAACGTTAAGACTGCGGACCCTACAGGTAAGAGAACTATGTAGACATGACCGAGACACCTCTCCGGTCAATAACCAATAGCGGAACCTGGATGCTCATATTGGCTCCTACATATTCTACGAAGATCTTTATCGGTCGAACCGTTATGACAACATACGTAATTCCCTTTGTCCATCGGTATGTTACTTGCCCGAGATTCGATCGTCGGTATCTTCATACCTACCTCAATCTCGTTATCGGCAAGTCTCTTTACTCGTTCCGTAATACATCACCTCGTGACTAACTCCTTAGTCGTTTGCTTGCAAGCTTATGATGTGTATTACCAAGAGGGCCCAGAGATACCTCTCCGAAACTCGGAGTGACAAATCCTAATCTCGATCTATGCCAACTCAACAAATACCTTCGGAGATACCTGTAGGGCATCTTTATAATCACCCAGTTACATTGTGATGTTTGATAGCACACAAGGCACTCTTCCGGTATCCGGGAGTTGCATAATCTCATAGTCGAAGGAATATGTATTTGACATGAAGCAATAGCAATAAAACTGAACGATCATTATGCTAAGCTAACGGATGGGTCTTGTCCATCACATCATTCTCCTAATGATGTGATCCTGTTATCAAATGACAACTCATGTCCATGGTTTGGAAACCATAACCATCTTTGATCAATGAGCTAGTCAAGTAAAGGCTCACTAGGGACACGATGTTTGTTTATGTATTCACATATGTATTTAGGTTTCCGATCAATACAATTCTAGCATGAATAATAAACCTTTATCATGAATAAGGAAATATAAAATACTCATCGGACCGCATACATCGGTATGTATTATTTCCAATAAGTCATTAGCTCGCTCCATTGTTCTGGAGAACGGAGTTTTAGTCATCTTGCCCATGAGGCATGGTTCGCAAGTATCAAATGATTCATAATCAAGTGATTCCAAAAGCCCATCTGCATGGAGTTTCTTCATGCGCTTTACACCAATATGACCTAAACGGCAATGCCACAAATATGTTGGACTATCATTATCAACTTTGCATCTTTTGGCATCAATATTATGAATATGTGTATCACTACGATCGAGATTCAATAAACCATTTACATTGGGTGTATGACCATAGAAGGTTTTATTCATGTAAACAGAACACCAATTATTCTCTGACTTAAATGAATAACCGTATCGCAATAAACATGATCCAATCATATTCATGCTCAACGCAAACACCAAATAACATTTATTTAGGTCCAACACTAATCCCGAAGGTAGAGAGAGTGTGCGATGGTGATCTTATCAACCTTGGAATCACTTCCAACACACATCATCACCTCGTCCTTAACTAGTCTCTGTTCATTTTGCAACTCCTATTTCGAGTTACTAATCTTAGGAACTGAACTGGTATCAATTACCCAGAGGGGCTACTATGAACACTAGTAAAGTACACATCAATAACATGTATATCAAATATACCTTTGTTCACTTTGCCATCCTTCTTATCCGCCAAGTATTTGGGGCAGTTCCGCTTCCAGTGACCATTTCCTTTGCAGTAGAGGCACTCAGTTTCAGGCTTGGGTCCAGCTTTGGGCTTCTTCATGGGAGCGGCAACTTGCTTGCCATTCTTCTTGAAGTTCCCTTTCTTTCCCTTGCCTTTTTCTTGAAACTAGTGGTCTTGTTAACCGTCAACACTTGATGCTCTTTCTTGATTTCTACCATCGCTGATTTCAGCATCGCGAAGAGCTCGGGAATCATTTTTGTCATCCCTCGCATATTATAGTTCATCATAAAGTTCTAGTAGCATGGTGATAGTGACTAGAGAACTTTGACAATCACTATCTTATCTGGAAGATTAACTCCCACTTCATTCAAGCGATTGTAGTACTCAGACATTCTGAGCACATGCTCACTGGTTGAGCTATTCTCCTCCATCTTGTAGGCAAAGTACTTGTCAAAGGTCTCATACCTCTCGACACGGGCATGAGTCTGAAATACCAATTTCGGCTCTTGGAACATCTCATATGCTCCGTGGTGTTCAAAATGTCTTTGGAGCCCCGATTCTAAGCCGTAAAGCATGGCGCACTAAACTATCAAGTAGTCATCATATCGAGCTTGTAAAACGTTCATAACGTCTGCATCAGCTCCTGCAATAGGTCTGTCTCCTAGCGGTGCATCAAGGACATAATTCTTCTGTGCAGCAATGAGGATAATCCTCAGATCACGGACCTAGTCCGCATTATTGCTACCATCATCTTTCAACTTATTTTTCTCTAGGAACATATCAAAAATATATAGGAGCTATATCGCGAGCTATTGATCTACAACATAGATATGCAAATACTATCAGGACTAAGTTCATGATAAATTATGTTCAATTAATCAAATTACTTAAGAACTCCCACTTAAATAGACATCCCTCAAGTCATCTAAGTGATACGTGATCCAAATCAACTAATCCATGTCCGATCATCACGTGAGATGGGGTAGTTATCAATGGTGAACATCACTATGTTGATCATATCTACTATATGATTCACGTTCAATCTTTCGATCTCCAGTGTTCCGAGGCCATGTCTGTACATGCTAAGCTCGTCAAGTTTAACCCAAGTATTCCGTATGTGCAAAACTGTCTTGCACCCGTTGTATGTGAACGTAGAGTCTATCACACCCGATCATCACGTGGTGTCTCAACACGACGAACTGTAGCAACGGTGCATACTTAGTGAGAACACTTTTACTTTGAAATTTAGTGAAGGGGTCATCTTATAATGCTACCGCCGTTCTAAGAAAAATAAGATGCATAAAGGATAAACATCACAAGCAATCAAAATATGTGACATGATATGGCCATCATCTTGTGCTTTTGATCTCCATCTCCAAAGCATCGTCATGATCTCCGTTGTAACTAGCTCGACACCTTGATCTCCATCGTTGCGTCGTGGTCGTCTCGCCAACTATTGCTTCTACAACTATCGTTAACGCATAGTGATAAAGTAAAGCAATTACATGGCGTTTGCATTTCATACAATAAAGCGACAACCATAAGGCTCCTGCCAGTTGCCGATAACTTACAAAACATGATCATCTCATACAACAACGTATATCACATCATGTCTTGACCATATCACATCACAACATGCCCTGCAAAAACAAGTTAGACGTCCTCTACTTTGTTGGTGCAAGTTTTACGTGGCTGCTACGCGTTTCTAGCAAGAACCGTTCTTACCTACGGCAAAAACCACAACGGTGAATTATCAAGTTTGCTGTTTTAACCTTCTTCAAGGACCAGCCGCAGTCAAATTCGATTCAACTAAAGTAGGAGAAACAGACACCCGCCAGCCACCTTTATGCAAAACTAGTTGCATGTCAGTCGGTGGAACCGGTCTCATGTACGTGGACATGTAAGGTTGGTCCGGGCCGCTTCATCCCACAATGCCGCCGAATCAAAATAAGACGTTGGTGGTAAGCAGTATGAACATCACCGCCCACAACTTCTTTGTGTTCTAATCGTGCATATCATCTACGCATAGACCTGGCTCATGATGCCACTGTTGGGAATCGTTGCATGGAAAACAAAAAAAATTCTACGCACACGCAATGATCTATCCATGGAGATGCATAGCAACGAGGGGGAGAATGTGTCTACGTACCCTCGTAGACCGTAAGCGGAAGCGTTTAACAACGCGGTTGATGTAGTCGAACTTCTTCGCGCTCCAACCGATCAAGTACCGAACGTACGGCACCTCCGCGTTCTGCACACGTTCAGCTCGGTGACGTCCCTCGCCTTCTTGATCCAGCAAGACGTCGAGGTAGTAGATGAGTTCTGTCAGCACGACGGCGTGGTGACGGTGATGGTGAAGTGATCTCCGCAGGGCTTCGCCTAAGCACTACGAAAATATGACCGGGGGTGTAAACGGTGGAGGGGGGCGCCGCACACGGCTAAACAATTGTCTGGTTGTGCTAGGCGCCCCCCCCCCCCCCCCCCTCACAATATAGATGAGGTGGGGGAAGAGGAGACGGGTGGGAGGGAAAGGAGAGAGCAGCCAGGAGGGCACCCCAAGTAGGCCGAATCCTACTTGGGGTCCTCCCAAGTGGCGCGCCCCCCTGCCTTATTTGTCGGAGGGGGAAGGAAAGGGGGGAGGTGGAAGGAAGGGGGAATCCTATTCCCTTTCTTTCCTTTCCTCCTTCCCCTTTCCTTCTCCACCTTGGCCGGCCCATATGGGGGGCGCACCAGCCCCTTGTGGCTGGTGTGTTTCCCCTCTTGGCCCATAAGGCCCATATCTTTTGCCGGGGGTGCCCGGAACCCCTTCCGGTGACCCGATAAGTACCCGGTGGCCCTCGAAACACTTTCGGTGTCCGAATACCATCGTCCTATATATCAATCTTTACCTCTCAACCATTTCGAGACTCCTCGTCATGTCCGTGATCTCATCCGGGACTCCGAACAACATTCGGTCTCCAAATCACATAACTCATATAATACTATATCGTCAACGAACGTTAAGCGTGCGGACCCTACGGGTTCGAGAACTATGTAGACATGACCGAGACACCTCTCCGGTCAATAACCAATAGCAGAACCTGGATGCTCATATTGGCTCCTACATATTCTACGAAGATCTTTATTGGTCGAACCGTTATGACAACATACATAATTCCCTTTGTCCATCGATATGTTACTTGCCCGAGATTCGATCGTCGGTATCTTCATACCTAGTTCAATCTCATTACCAGCAAGTCTCTTTACTCGTTCTGTAATACATCACCTCGTGACCAACTCCTTAGTCATTTGCTTGCAAGCTTATGATGTGTATTACCGAGAGGGCCCAGAGATACCTCTCCGAAACTCAGAGTGACAAATCCTAATCTCGATCTATGCCAACTCAACAAATACCTTCGGAGATACCTGTAGAGCATCTTTATAATCACCCAGTTACATTGTGATGTTTGATAGCACACAAGGCACTCCTCCGGTATCCGGGAGTTGCATAATCTCATAGTTGAAGGAATATGTATTTGACATGAAGTAATAGCAATAAAACTGAACGATCATTATGCTAATCTAACGGATGGGTCTTATCCATCACATTATTCTCCTAATGATGTGATCCCGTTATCAAATGACAACTCATGTCCATGGTTAGGAAACCATAACCATCTTTGATCAACGAGCTAGTCAAGTAGAGGCTCACTAGGGACACGATGTTTGTTTATGTATTCACACATGTATTTAGGTTTCCGATCAATACAATTCTAGCATGAATAATAAACCTTTATCATGAATAAGGAAATATAAAATAACAACTTTATTATTTCCTCTAGGGCATATTTCATTCAATTAGTACTTTATATTCTATGTTATAACTGCTATAATCCTAGAATATACGATTCAGTGAAAAACTTATATGCACGTGTGGAATGATAAACGGCAAAATAATATTCCTAGTTTCGCCTCTAAGACTAGCTCAAGTGTTGTTTGTGATCATATTTTCTGGATCTTAGGATATCGTTAAGTGTAACGATAGTCCTAAAACAACTTTGAGAATATGATCCGAACTTGTAACATGGAGATCATATTGAAGTTTGTAACAAGTTTGTTATACCGAGATCATATTGAAGTTTGTAACATGGAGATCATATTGAAGTTTGTAAAAAGTAATATAATCCAAACATGGATTCAATTAGATGACTCAAGAGGCTATCGATACATCTCATCTCGTGTTTTGTAAAGTATCGCGAAGCAAAGGGACATCACATGGTAACCAAAGGTTCACTCGAATGTCATTCGTGTATTCATAGGGATCGATATGGACATCCACGGTTCAGCTATCTATCATTGAACGAAAGCAGTTTTGTTCATGTCTATGTTTTACCGAACCTACAGGGTCACGAGTTTCAGGGAATCACGATATGTTAACTTTTAGTGAAGCAAGAGTTATGAGAAAATATTCTCGAAATAGTTCTGGAAATATAAGGAATAGTTTCGAGAGAGTTCTGAAAGAGTTTCTGATATTTTCAGAAATGTTCTGGTGTGAGAACACCTTGGCTAGGGCCAAGGGATAAGGCCCACCAGGCTTGAGGTCAATGCAAAAAGGTGTTTTCCGGTGGACAAGGGCCAAATGCTAGGGTCCATGGTGTCCTCCTCGAATTCCAACACGAAACGCCAAGGTTCCCCGCGTTTCGTGTTGGAATCCAAGGAGGACTCTTCCTTGTGTTCCAAACCAACTTTGGGGAGGCCCCCTCCCCAAGTTGCAACCTCAGGGTTCAACATATAAATAGAGGGGCAGGGCTAGCCCCTAGAACACAAGTTTTGATGCCTCCTCTAGTTCTTTCTTTCTCTAGTTCTCATCTAGTTTGATCTAGACTAGATAGTTCTAGTTCTCTCTAATCCTCATAATAGAGAAGCCCCGTGAGGTTCTCTTCTCCCTCCTCTAATTCTCTGGCCATGATTATCTCTAGATGGCGAAGCGCTGCCGGATCGTGAAGTTTCTATGCTTGCAATCTATAGAGAGGTCGTGCTTTCGGTCTTCGGTTTGAGGTATCATTCGTGAACGATTCGAGGGACTTCATCAATGATCTACACCAACTCTTCTTCCGATGCAACTCGAAGTTGGTAACAATATGATCTAAACCTCTTATGCATCCTCATAGTGTTCTTGGTTGACCGTAGGGCGAAATTTTTTGTTTTCTACTATGTTTCCCAACACCATATAGGGTTTTGGGGGCATATAGGACCAGGGGTACTGAGAGGTAGTCGGGAGTTGGCCTATGGGCCTCACGCGCCTTGTTGGTGCGACCAGAGGCTAGGTCGGGTGGTGGGGCCGCATGGCCACCCCATAGGCCCCCTCAGTGAGGTCTGCCCCTTGTCAAACTTCCCGTGAGAATTTTTTATTTTATTTTTGTCTTCAAAAAAATTAATTCTTCACTTTTCTTCTTTTGGTGTTTTTCTGTAAATTTTGTGGCATTTTTCCTCTCCTGGTGAAATATGCAAATTAAGAGAGAAAATGCATTCGAATAGTTCTATGGTGTGCGGAACATCATTAATAGAAAGTAATTTGTACTAAACAAATAGTGATGCAAAATAGGTGTATCAACCCCCTCCTGAGGTAAATCCATTCTGAAACCTGTTGATTCTGACCAGCGGCAGAGCCTGCATGCAAACCACTTTGAATCTGACCTCTATGCTCAGATTGCGCCAAATTAGATTGGATATGCGAGTTCTGAACATGTTTCTCCCCTGACTTAGAATATTTTGTAGTCTCCTGTTTGCACTTGTCTCATTTCCTCTAGGGTTGTTGCAATTTCCTCTAGAGCCTACACTACTAAAATTGGAGCTACCTTCCCTGCCACCTCTGTTGCGTTGATACTGGTAACTAAAGTTGTTTCGATTTCTCTCCTGCCATTTTGACGAGGATTGCCATCCATGGGCGTTGCCTCCTTCTTAATTAGGTCTAACCCGAGATCAGGGAAAGGTAGGAAACTCTCGTCCTCCTCCTCCTCCTCCTAGTGAGGGATGGGATCAAGTGCATAAAAGTATAGGAAGGAGCATTGTCCCCTCCCACCACCAGCCCAGTGGGCTTCTCTAAATCAAACTCACAAGCCATGAACACTTATCTTTCTCAAGAAGGGTCTAAATCTATTCAAAAATCCACCCCTAAAAACTTTGCTACTTGAAGGAAATATGCCCTAGAGGCAATAATAAAGTTGTTATTTTATATTTTCTTATTCATGATAAAGTTTTATTATTCATGCTAGAAATGTATTGATCGGAAACTTAAATACATGTGTGAACACATAAACAAATACCATGTCCCTAGTAAGCCTCTACTAGACTAGCTCGTTGATCAAAGATGGTTAAGGTTTCCTAACCATAGACATGTGTTGTCATTTGATAACGGGATCACATCATTAGGAGAATGATGTGATCGACAAGACCCACCCGTTAGCTTAGCATATTGATCGTTCAGTTTATTGCTATTGCTTTCTTCATGTCAAATACATATTCCTTCGACTATGAGATTATGCAACTCCCGGGTACCGGAGGAATACCTTGTGTGCTATCAAACATCACAACGTAACTGGGTGATCATAAAGATGCTCTACTGGTATCTCCGAAGGTGTTTGTTGAGTTGGCATAGATCGAGATTAGGATTTGTCACTCCGAGTATCGGAGAGGTATCTCTGGGCCCTCTCGGTAATACACATCATAAGAAGCCTTGCAAGCAAAGTGAATAATGAGTTAGTTACAGGATGATGTATTACGGAACGAGTAAAGATACTTGACGGTAACAATATTGAACTAGGTATGAAGATACCAATGATCGAATCTCGGGTAAGTAACATATCGATGGACAAAGGGAATTGCGTATGTTGTCATAACGATTCGACCGATAAAGATCTTCGTAGAATATGTAGGAGCCAATATGGGCATCCAGGTTCCGCTATTGGTTATCGACCGGAGAGGTGTCTCGGTCATGTCTACATAGTTCTCGAACCCGTAGGGTCCGCACGCTTAACGTTCGTTGACGATATAGTGTTATATGAGTTATATGATTTGGTGACCGGATGTTGTTCGGAGTCCCGGATGAGATCACGGACATGACAAGGAGTCTCGAAATGGTTGAGAGGTAAAGATTGATATATAGGACGATGGTATTCGGACACCGAAAGGATTTCGGGATGCACCGGGTAGCAATCGGGTCATCGGAAGGGGTTCCGGACACCCCCGGTAGGTGTTATGGGCTTAATGGGCCAAGGGAGGGACAGACCAGCCCACAGGGGGCTGGTGCGCCCCTCTCCCTGGCCGGCCAGCCCTAGGGAAGGAAAAGGGGGAGGGCTAGCCCCTCCTGCCTTTCCCTCTCATGGGAGAAAGGAAAGGGGGGCACCACCCTCCCCTGCCTTTCCCACACACCTATATAAGGTAGGGGGCGTGGCTTGGAGGAGACCCCAAGTAGGATTCCTCCTACTTGGGCGCCCCCTTTGGCTGCTCCTTCCTCCTTCCCACCTATATATATGTGGGAGGGGGGCGCCTAGCACACAACAGACAATTGCCTAGCCGTGTGCGGCGCCCCCCTCCACCGTTTACACCCCCGGTCATATTTTCGTAGTGCTTAGGCGAAGCCCTACGGAGATAGCTTCACCATCACCATCACCACGCCGTCGTGCTGCCAGAACTCATCCACTACCTTGCCGTCTTGCTGGATCAAGAAGGCGGAGGACGTCATCGAGCTAAATGTGTGCTGAACGCGGAGGTGCCGTACGTTCGGTGCTCGATCGGTTGGAATACGAAGAAGTTCGACTACATCAACCGCGTTGTCAAACGCTTCCACTTACGGTCTACGTGGGTACGTAGACACACTCTCCCCCTCTCGTTGCTATGCATCTCCTTGATAGATCTTGCGTGTGCGTAGAAAATTTTTTGTTTTCCATGCAACTTTTCCCAACAGTGGCATCCGAGCCAGGTCTATGCGTAGATAATATGCACGAGTAGAACACAAAGAGTTGTGGGCGGTGATAGTCATACTGCTTACCACCAACGTCTTATTTTGATTCGGCGGTATTGTGGGATGGAGCGGGCCGGACCAACCTTACATGTCCACGCACATGAGACCGGTTCCACCGACAGACATGCAACTAATTTCGCATAAAGGTGGTTGGCGGGTGTCTGTTTCTCCTACTTTAGTTGAATCTAATTTGACTACGGCCGGTCCTTGAAGAAGGTTAAAACAGCAAACTTGATGAAACACCATTGTGGTTTTTGCGGTAGGTAAGAACGGCTCTTGCTAGAAGCCCGTAGCAGTCACGTAAAACTTGCAACAACAAAGTAGAGGACGTCTAACTTGTTTTTGCAGGGCATGTTGTGATGTGATATGGTCAAGATATGATGTGATATATGTTGATGTATGAGATGATCATGTTTTGTAATATCGACAACCGGCAGGAGCCTTAGGGTTGTCTCTTTATTGTATGAAGTGCAAGCGCCATGTAATTGCTTTACTTTATCAATATGCGTTAGCGATAGTTGTAGAAGAAATAGTTGGCGAGACGACCCCGACGTAACGATGGAGATCAAGGTGTGGAGCCGATGATGATGGAGATCATGACGATGCTTTGGAGATGGAGATCAAAAAGCACAAGATGATGATGGCCATATCATGTCACATATTTTGATTGCATGTGATGTTTATTCTTTATGCATCTTATTTTTCTTAGAACGGCGGTAGCATTATAAGATGATCCCTTCACTAAATTTCAAGATAAAAGTGTTCTCCCCGAGTATGCACCGTGGCCAAAGTTCGTCGTTTCGAAGCACCACATGATGATCGGGTTGATAGACTCTACATTCACATACAGCGGGTGTAAGACAGTTTTGCACATGCAGAATACTTGGGTTAAACTTGACGAGCCTAGCATGTACACACATGGTCTCGGAACACTGGAGACCGAAAGGTCGAACATGAGTCATATAGTAGATATGATCAACATAGAGATGTTCACCATTGATAACTACCCCATCTCATGTCCCCATCTCATGTGATGATCGGACATGGGTTAGTTGATTTGGATCACGTATCACTTAGATGACTTGAGGGATGTCTATTTAAGTGGGAGTTCATTAGTAATTTCATTAATTGAACTTAATTTGTCATGAACTTAATCTTATAGTTTTGCATATCTATGTTGTAGATCAATGGCCCGAGCTACCGTTCCCCTGAATTTTAATGCGTTCCTAGAGAAAGCTAAGTTGAAAGATGATGGTAGCAACTACACGGACTGGGTCCGTAACTTGAGGATTATCCTCATTGCTGCACAAAAGAATTATGTCCTTGATGCACCGCTAGGTGACAGACCTATTGCAGGAGCAGATGCAGACGTTATGAACGTTTAGCAAGCTCGATATGATGACTACTTGATAGTTTAGTGTGCCATGCTTTACGGCTTAGAATCGGGGCTTCAAAGACGTTTTTGAACGCCATGGAACATATGAGATGTTCCAAGAGCTGAAATTGGTATTTCAGACTTATGCCCGTGTTGAGAGGTATGAGACCTTTGACAAGTACTTTGCCTACAAGATGGAGGAGAACAGCTCAGCTAGTGAGCATGAACTCAGAATGTCTGGGTACTACAATCGCTTGAATCAAGTGGGAGTTAATCTTCTAGATAAGATAGTGATTGACAGAATTCTCTAGTCACTATCACCAAGCTACTAGAACTTCGTGATGAACTATAATATGCAAGGGATGACGAAAACGATTCCCGAGCTCTTCACGATGCTGAAATCGGCGAAGGTAGAAATCAAGAAAGAGCATCAAGTGTTGATGGTTAAAAAGACCACTAGTTTCAAGAAAAAGGGCGAGGGAAAGAAAGGGAACTTCAAGAAGAATGGCAAGCAAGTTGTCGCTCCAATGAAGAAGCCCAAAACTGGACCCAAGCCTGAAACTGAGTGCTTCTACTGCAAAGGAAATGGTCACTGGAAGCGGAACTGCCCCAAATACTTGGCGGATAAGAAGGATGGCAAAGTGAACAAAAGTATATTTGATATACATGTTATTGATGTGTACCTTACTAGTGTTCGTAGTAGCACCTGGGTATTCGATACCGGTTCAGTTGCTAAGATTAGTAACTCGAAACAGGAGTTGCAGAATAAACAGAGACTAGTTAAGTGTGAGATGACGATGTGTGTTGGAAGTGATTCCAAGGTTGATACGATCACCATCGCACACTCTCTCTACCTTCGGGATTAGTGTTGAACCTAAATAAATGTTATTTGGTGTTTGCGTTAAGCATGAATATGATTAGATCATGTTTATTGCAATACGGTTATTCATTTAAGTTAGAGAATAATTATTGTTATGTTTACATGAATAAAACCTTCTATGGTCATACACCCAATGTGAATGGTTTATTGAATCTTGATCGTAGTGATACACATATTCATAATATTGATGCCAAAAGATGCAAAGTCGATAATGATAGTGCAACATACTTGTGGCACTGTCGTTTAGGTCATATTGGTGTAAAACGCATGAAGAAACTCCATGCAGATGGACTTTTGGAGTCACTTGATTATGAATCATTTGATACTTGGGAACCATGCCTCATGGGCAAGATGACTAAAACTCCGTTCTCCGGAACAATGGAGCGAGCTAATGACTTATTGGAAATAATACATACCAATGTATGCGGTCTGATGAGTGTTGAAGCACGCGGCGGGTATCGTTATTTTCTGACCTTCACAGATGATTTGAGTATGTATGGGTATATCTACTTGACGAAACACAAGTCTGAAACATTTGAAAAGTTTAACGAATTTCAGAGTGAAGTGGAGAATCATCGTAAAAAGAAAATAAAGTTTCTACGATCTGATCACGGAGACGAATATTTGAGTTACGAGTCTGGCCTTCATTTAAAACAATGTGGAATTGTTTCACAACTCACGCCACCTGGAACACCACAACGTAATGGTGTGTCCAAACGTCGTAACCGTACTTTATTAGATATGGTGCGATCTATGACGTCTCTTACCGATTTACCATTATCGTTTTGGGGTTATGCATTAGAGACAGCCGCATTCACGTTAAATAGGGCACCGTCTAAATCCGTTGAGACTACACTGTATGAACTGTGGTTTGGCAAGAAACCTAAGCTATCGTTTCTTAAAGTTTGGGGATGCGACGCTTATGTCAAAAGGCTTCAGCCTGATAAGCTCGAACCTAAATCGGAGAAGTGCGTCTTCATAGGATACCCTAAAGAAACTATTGGGTACACCTTCTACCACAGATCCGAAGGCAAGATTTTTGTTGCCAAGAATGGAACCTTTCTAGAGAAGGAGTTTCTCTCAAAAGAAGTGAGTGGGAGGAAAGTAGAACTTGATGAGGTAATTGTACCTTCTCTCGAATTGGAAAGTAGCACATCACAGAAAACCGTTCCCATGATGCCTACACCAACTAGAAAGGAAGCAAATGATAATGATCATAAAACTTCAGATCAAGTTACTACTGAACCTCGTAGGTCAACCAGAGCACGATCCGCACCAGAGTGGTACGGTAATCCTGTTCTGGAAGTCATGTTACTAGACCAAGGCGAACCTACGAACTATGAAGAAGCTATGATGAGCCCAGATTCCGATAAATGGCTTGAGGCCATGAAATCTGAGATAGGATCCATGTATGAGAACAAAGTGTGGACTTTGGTGGAGTTGCCTGATGATCGGCAAGCCATTGAGAATAAATGGATCTTCAAGAAGAAGACTAACGCTAATGGTAATGTTACTGTCTACAAAGCTCAACTTGTCGCGAAAGGTTTTTGACAAGTTCAAGGAGTTGACTATGATGAGACTTTCTCACCCGTAGCGATGCTTAAGTTTGTCCGAATCATGTTAGCAATTGCCTCATTTTAGAATTATGAAATCTGGCAAATGGACGTCAAAATTGCATTCCTTAATGAATTTCTTAAAGAAGAGTTGTATATGATGCAACCGGAAGGTTTTGTCGATCCTAAAGGTGCTATCAAAGTGTGCAAGCTCCAGCGAATCCATCTATGTACTGGTGCAAGCATCTCGGAGTTTGAATATACGCCTTGATGAGGTGATCAAAGCATATGGTTTTATACAGACTTACGGTGAAGCCTGTATTTACAAGAAAGTGAGTGGGAGCTCTGTAGCATTTCTGATATTATATGTCGATGACATATTGTTGATTGGAAATGATTAGAATTTCTGGATAGCATAAAAGGATACTTGAATAAGAATTTTTCAATGAAAGACCTCGGTGAAGCTGCTTATATATTATGCATCAAGATCTATAGAGATAGAACAAGACGCTTGATAAGACTTTCAATGAGTACATACCTTGACAAGATTTTGAAGGAGTTCAAAATGGATCAGTCAAAGAAGGAGTTCTTGCCTGTATTGTAAGGTATGAAGTTGAGTAAGACTCAAAGCCCGACCACGGCAGAAGATAGAGAGAGAATGAAAGTCATTCCCTATGCCTCAGCCATAGGTTCTATAAAGTATGCCATGCTGTGTACCAGACCTGTTGTGTGCCTTGCCATGAGTCTACAAGGGGATACAATAGTGATCCAGTAGTGGATCACTGGACAACGGTCAAAATTATCCTTAGGTACCTAAGAGGACTAAGGAAATGTTTCTCGGTTATGGAGGTGATAAAGAGTTCGTCGTAAAGGGTTACGTCGATGCAAGATTTGACACCAATCCGGATGACTTTGAGTCTCAATATGGATACGTATTGAAAGTGGGAACAATCAGCTAGAGTAGCTCCATGCAGAGCATTGTAGACATTGAAATTTGCAAAATATATACGGATCTGAATGTGGCAAGCCCGTTGACAAAACTTCTCTCACAAGAAAAACATGATCACACCTCAGAACTCTTTGGGTGTTAATCACATGGCGATGTGAACTAGATTATTTACTCTAGTAAACTCTTTGGGTGTTAGTCACATGGCGATGTGAACTATGGGTGTTAATCACATGGCGATGTGAACTAGATTATTGACTCTAGTGCAAGTGGGAGATTGAAGGAAATATGCCCTAGAGGCAATAATAAAGTTGTTATTTTATATTTCCTTATTCATGATAAAGGTTTATTATTCATGCTAGAATTGTATTGATCGGAAACTTAAATACATGTGTGAATACATAAACAAATACCGTGTCCCTAGTAAGCCTCTAGTAGACTAGCTCGTTGATCAAAGATGGTTAAGGTTTCCTAACCATAGACATGTGTTGTCATTTGATAACGGGATCACATCATTAGGAGAATTATGTGATGGACAAGACTCACCCGTTAGCTTAGCATATTGATCATTCAGTTTATTGCTATTGCTTTATTCATGTCAAATACATATTCCTTCGACTATGAGATTATGCAACTCCCGGATACCGGAGGAATACCTTGTGTGCTATCAAACGTCACAACGTAACTGGGTGATCATAAAGATGCTCTATAGGTATCTCTGAAGGTGTTTGTTGAGTTGGCATAGATCAAGATTAGGATTTGTCATTCCGAGTATCGGAGAGGTATCTTTGGGCCCTCTTGGTAATACACATCATAAGAAGCCTTGCAAGCAAAGTGACTAATGAGTTAGTTACAGGATGATGTTTTACGGAACAAGTAAAGATACTTGCCGGTAACGAGATTGAACTAGGTATGAAGATACCAACGATCGAATCTCGGGCAAGTAACATATCGATGGACAAAGGGAATTGTGTATGTTGTCATAACGGTTCGATCAATAAAGATCTTCGTAGAATATGTAGGAGCCAATATGGGCATCCAGGTTCCGCTATTGGTTATCGACTAGAGAGGTGTCTCGGTCATGTCTACATAGTTCTCAAACCCGTAGGGTCCGCACGCTTAACGTTCGTTGACGATATAGTGTTATATGAGTTATATGATTTGGTGACCGGATGTTCTTCGGAGTCCCGGGTGAGATCATGGACACGACAAGGAGTCTCGAAATGGTCGAGAGGTATAGATTGATATATAGGACGATGGTATTCGGACACCGGAAGGGTTTCGGGATGCACCGGCTAGCAATCGGGTCACCGGAAGGGGTTCTGGACATCCCCGGTAGGTGTTATGGGCTTAATGGGCCAAGGGAGGGACAAACCAGCCCACAGGGGGCTGGTGCGCCCCTCTCCCTGGCCGGCCAGCCCTAGGAAAGGAAAAGGGGGAGGGCTAGCCCCTCCTGCCTTTCCCTCTCATGGGAGAAAGGAAAGGGGGGCGCCACCCTCCCCTGCCTTTCCCCCGCACCTATATAAGGCAGGGGGCGCCGCTTGGAGGAGACCCCAAGTAGGATTCCTCCTACTTGGGCGCCCCCTTTTGCTGCTCCTTCCTCCCTCCTACATATATATATGTGGGAGGGGGCGCCTAGCACACAACAGACAATTGCCTAGCCGTGTGCGGTGCCCCCCTCCACCGTTTACACCCCCGGTCATATTTTTGTAGTGCTTAGGCAAAGCCCTGCGGAGATAGCTTCACCATCACCGTCACCATGCCGTCGTGCTGCCTGAACTCATCCACTACCTCGCCATCTTGCTGGATCAAGAAGGCGGAGGACGTCATCGAGCTGAACGTGTGCTGAACACGGAGGTGTCGTACGTTCGGTGCTCGATCGGTTGGAACACGAAGAAGTTCGACTACATTAACCGCGTTGTCAAATGCTTCCGCTTACGGTCTACGAGGGTACGTAGACACACTCTCCCCCTCTCGTTGCTATGCATCTCCTTGATAGATCTTGCGTGTGCGTAGAAAAATTTTTGTTTTTCATGCAACGTTTCCCAACACTACTATCCCTTCCTCTATCGGCAAAATTTTCCAAGTTTTGGGAACGTCAATCTCAACATTTTTTAGTTTCCTTCCATGTAAAATGGTGGAATGCGAGGATAGGGATCTAGTTGCAGCTTATGCATAACAGATTTACTACTAAGAACACCATCTTGTTCAAAGCAAAATTCATTAGCACCATTTCCTCCCAAATTAGGAGAACTAGTCGCCGACCCGTGCTCTTGCACGGGCTAGTATCATATGGAAAGTTGAAATTCAACCATATAACCTTCTTAGAATTTTATGTCCTTAGAACTTTTTATGTATTGTATATGGTATATTTAAATTTACTTTTATATTTAATTATATACAACCAAATAAAAGTAGTTTGAAATTCTAACCTTTACAATATCGTTTGAAACATGAGTAGTAAGAAAAGGTTATTTGGCCAGTTTGCTAACTCCAAAAGGTCATCTACTTCTGATGCTCATTGACAAAGAGAACAGAATAAGTCTTAACCATCTGACTACGTGGAAGCATAATGATAAGATGATATTTTATGTTGGATTTGCAATTACAGACAGAGAACTACAACAATGGCCATATACGTACCACAAATGGTCCCATTGCTTGGCTGCACACATAAAATAAAGTATATTAGATGGGTTGCCTTCTCTATAGAAGGTCGGCCAAAAGAGAGTATCAATTATCAATTATATTTTGAATAAGACAATCATACAGTTGGATGATAGGAAATTTGCATATCGGAAGAAGTAGGATGATTTAAGGGCTAGAGAATATAAGTTATAAGGCGTGCTTCCATACACACCATATAAATATTGTTTCTTCATGCTTACAACCAATCTGGGTTAAGCATACAAAAGGAAAACCACACATCTATATATTATTTATTGTGGCAATTTCGTTAAGTATGATAGATTGGATTCGACTTTCAGTTGAAATAATATGCTTTAATGTACACCGTTGATTTCCATCAAACTTTCTAATATATTATTTAAGGCGCGTACCAACGAACACATCATAAGCTTATTGTCAATGAAGGTATCTTCCTTTTTTGTGTCTATTTTTGCACTTTGCTAGTTGTGTCATGCTACCTGCATGCAACACGTCGTACTTCCAATATATATGAAACAATAAGAACAGAAAGCGTCAATAGAGAACTGATATTATAATGGTCTTAATGTGGAAGTACACAAATCTCTCCCATAAAATTGAAATGAAGGGAATGGTATCGTGATGAAACATTATCTTTTTTGCTTAAGTTAATCATTGAGTTAAAAGACATCGGATGTGGACAAATAATCAGTACATAACCCAAAAATATAACGCCGCTAGAATTTGCACAAAACACAGGAAACAATGGTGCTGCAAGGAGAAATATGAAATACAATTAATTAACCATAAAACCGTACTTGAGAACATACGGTTAACATATCATAAGTGATCGGACTAACACAGAGTGCATTGAACCCGGGTAAAGCTTATGTTCCTGATATCTGATGCCTATGTTTTCTCTTTATTTTATAATAATTGCTCAAATTTCTTGTAAATAAATGATTCTAAAGATATTCTAAACTTTCAGCATAGATATGCAAGCAAATGGCTAGGGCGCATTGATTGGCGACAATACTCAGAAATGTTTGACTGGCTATACCACAAAATACAATCATGCATTTAACATAATACGTGCAGCTTATAGCAGGTTAAAAGAAACTCATAAAGATCTTACAACTAAACAGGGAGATCTCCTTTATTCAAAAATAGGTACCTGCAGCTGGGACTCCTGCCAAAAAACGGGCTCTTGTTCATCTAAATCAAGGTCTAGACATGTCAGAATAATCCTAGCAGCAAAGAAATCATACAGGTTAGAAACCCAAGAGTAAAGGAAGTATAATATTCTGATAGAGAAGTGATAGACTATGAAGAGAAGAACGAACCTGGGAAAGAAACACTAAAAATGCTCCAAAGCAAAAACTATTTTGGAGTAGAATCTGAGAAGAAATCAAATTCAAGTAGGAGAAAAATGATCTAGCTGCTGCTTACTCTTGACCGTTCCTTCCAAATAGCCACCATCTGAATTCATTCAAGCACACCTGATGAGAAAAAACAAATAATAATATCACCATTTCTTTCTCGGTCATCTACTTGTTGCAAGAAGAAACATTAATAATTCTGGAGGTGCAACTAAATTTTATAAGTAAACATGAGAGAGATTACTGTCGATTTCGTTGCAGCAATAATAAAACAATTGCCAATTGACAAACTGTTTAACCTGACCACAACACAACAACTACTGTATTTAATGTTTATAAAAAATCTATATAATTCATTAGCAGCAATAAGAATCTGCAGGCATGTAGAAAATATACCTGCAGAACAGTAGCTATTCATTGCAGCCTATACCATGCAATGCACCATAGCATAAATTAAATTTAGGACCTTGACCACTGATTTGAGGCATATATTGTTTGTTTTTATACATAATTTTGTCCCTTTTCAACTGTAAATCAGCAGAAACATATGAAGAGAAATAGCCCATGCATGGCTACGTTCTCCAAACATTAGCTCATACACATTGTGAGCAGGTCCAACAGTTATACGACTAAACTGAGATGGGATTATTGAAACTGGCAGAAAATGGGTATGGTGCAAATATTCAATGTATTGTGCTGAGAGGAGTAACACATACAGATAGGAGTCGATCTTGTCCTTGTTATGTCGTAGACAACATAGTCAAGTTGTTGCTGCTTGAAAGGAACATATGGATGGTGGGCTTCTTGTGGTGGTTGCAGGCCATGTTGATCTTCAATTGGCAGCACGTTCTGTCGGGGCCGGGACACACTATCCCAGAAATTAACCCCACGTGTCCTCACCAGCCCAGGATTACTGTTACTGGTGGACACGTCCTTGTTACAGATTACCAAGCTATTACAAGAGTTGGATACAAGACCATAAAGGTCTAATGATACAATAGTGATTCCTATGGTGGATGACGGAAATGACTCGTGGTTCTCCAACGTCGATGGGGCTCCATTCCCACAGGAACAGCTGACCCGGATAACTCCTATCCGCGTGGCTGCTAATCCTAGGCTCCGCACGGACGTCGCTGTGGTACTCCTCAAAGAAATCCTGACCTGGCCAAGTAAATAGTCAGGGACAAGCCTGTGAGTACGTTGGAATGTACTCGCAAATATCATGAACAAAAGATATACCGAATGCAACAATTAAATTATATGACCATGATGAACTACACTTTATGCAAATGCTCATGATGGACTTAGATGCCTACTGACAGGAATTTAATCATGGCATGATAAAATAATAGCATATGCAAATAAATGAACATATGGGAATGTTAGTGATAAATAAGGAAAGTCAAAGGAAATAAAATAAAAGAAATGTCGGTCGGATGTCAAGTGACACCACGGTAGGTCTTGAAGAGAAATGCCAATCGGGTGTCCAAAAGAGAAATCGGACGAGACAGGACCATCCGAGAACTCAGGCGACGCCATGAGAGGTCTTGAAAAGAAATGCCAGTCGGGTGTCTAAAAGAGAAATCGGACGAGACAGGACCATCCGAGAACTCAGGCGACGCCACGAGAGGTCTTGAAAAGAAATGCCAGTCGGGTGTCAAGTGACGCCACGGTCGGACTTGAAGAGAAATGCCAATCGGGTGTCCACAAGAGTAGTGGCGTGATAAACCGCCTGTTAACTCGAGGGACGCCTCGAGAGGTCTTGAAAATAAAATTGAGTGTCCGGGGTAGTCTAGCCAGCCCCTGAGACACTCAGGAAAATTAAAATAAGAGAAACAGGTTAGTTCACAATAATATGCATAACCATAAAAAATTTCACAGCAATAGTATTCAAATAACCATGACGGCGTTAGTGATGATAACAATATCCAGCGAAATAGTTCAGGCCCAATTAATTATTTTACTCCGAAGTCCGACACTAAGACCGACACTTGACCAACCCAGACTGTAGCCCTTAACCGCGGACACGGCTATTCGAATAGGTTTAAACTCTGCAGAGGGTGTACTCTTTACCCACAAGTAAAGGATTTCTTTAGTCAGTATCGTGACACTGACTAATTCTCATTACGGTCTTTGGGTTGAAAACACACCTGACCAGCACACACCAGAATAACTCTCCGGATGCCAGGAATCACATAAAGCATCGTTCAAGAAAAACTCTGAGACGGAGAGACCAACGTCCTGCATGGGATCACTATTAATACGCGCGGATTCCAAGGGGTGCCCCCCTCTCAGTCACAACTGGAAACACCCATGCCCCCTGACCCGATGACAGGATTTAGTCCATGGCCATTGGAAACCCTCATCGTGGCCCTCTGTACGGTGTGTGCTTGGAAAGGGGTTATCAACTTACTGAACCATACCCTACCTGTGGCAGCACGAAACAAGTATGGGGGTTACCGGAACAAGACTCGATCTACGGTCGACTCAGGAGGCATTAAGTTTCCTGCAACGGTTAACACAACAAGGTATTCTTTTAACAGCAATACCAACAGGGCCACAACCCTTGCTTGCTCCAACATGCACAACAAACAAGGCATGATCACGCTCCAACGTGATCATCCTCCTGCCGGTAACGGTATTTTTCTTATGCCTGCTCCTGCAAGTTAGTCATGGCAACACACGATGCACGGTACGATGAAACATGCCAACACTACACACATGCATAATTAGCCATGTGCCAGTTTTATTTGAATTCAACATATTCATGATGCAATTATTCTTGCAAACAACAACTATGCAATTCACCATATCAAGTGTTCAAGATGCTTGCCTTTAGTATGCAGAGATATTGGGTGCACTCCAAAAGTTTGAAAAGTTTCTTCCCTCCATTTTTTCTATTTTCAAAAATATTTATATTACCACATAAAGCAAAAATAGTGCCAAAAATTGCCTCAAATATTTTTTAAATAAATACTAAAATAAAATAGACAAAAAATTAGAGATACCGGAAAAAGAATTAAATTATTTGGAGTTCATATGATTTATCTAGAGAGTTTCTAAGCTGAAACAATTGATTAAAAGGACTATTTATTTGACCCAGTGATCATAATGCTCAGGAAAAATGTTCACCTAATCTAGATAAATAGAGCATATCTTTATGAGACTGTAGGAATTTTAATCACTGGATTTGGATGTGAAATGCAGGTTGTAGAATTATTGGAAGTTACTGGAAAAAGAAAAAGAGAAAGGCAGGGGGCGCCCTGAGCGCGGTTTAACCGCGAGGTGCTACTGGGCCGGCCTGGTCGATCGACCGCGCGAAGAGCTGCCACGTCGAAAGCGTACTCTGGAAAACCGTTTCCGCTTACGACGGGCCCAGCGCGGTCTCGGTCGCTGACAGTGGGCCCCACCTGGCCCACTGGTCAGGTTTGACCGGGTCAGCGCCGGCGCTTCCTCCCTCCTTTCCTCTGGCCGAACAGGGCGCGGCCTCCGGCGAAGCTCGCCGGCGAACGGCGGCTCCCCTCAACGAGCCGAGCCCTCCAGAGTTCTTGGTTGGTCCGTGCGGTCCCTCCGGTGTACGGTTTGGTCGGCGGGGAGCACGGGATTGCCGGCGGCGGGGCCTTCCCGAGAAGCTCCGGCGGAAGCGAATTTGGATCTCTGTCTATGGGCTAGCTCCGGTGGAATTGACGCACGGGATGAACCAGCGCATGCTTATGGAAGCTGATGGTGGAGAGAATTGAGAGGAGGAGGTCCTGGTGGCGTGGGAATCTCCGAGGAGGTGGTGGTGGTGGATTTCACCGGGGACGGGGAAGAAGAGAGCTCCCGGTGATGTGGTTGCTTAGTGTGGCTTCTGGAGGGTGAGTGATTGACTTGCGACGATCGAGACGAGCTCAGGCGGCTTATATAGGCACAGAGGAGGTCGGTTGCGTCGCTTCCAGTGACGGCCACGGCGACGGTGGCCATTAATGGCGCCGCCAAGGTGGTTGAGAACGGTGGAGGTCGGTGGAGTGGTCGGCGGGCTGTGGATAAGGTCGGTGGAGACAGCGGCGACCGTAGTTAAGGCGAGGGCGAGCTGGCAAGGCCAGGCGGCTCGGGCGGTGCCGTGCCCGAGTCGGCGACCACGGCGGCGGCTCTGGTCGGTGATGGCCGGCACCAGCGGCCAAGCTTGGGTGTCAGCAAGCTTCCAGAGGGTCGCGGTGATCAAGGGGTGGATCAGGACGGGCGAGGGAAGCAGCGGAGTGAGCGGCAGGACTCGATGCCAGAGGCTGCAGAACACGTGCCCTAGACGCGCTCCGTGCACGCGCGCAACCTGTTCGAGGCAATGCCAGTGGCATCTAGAGGTGTCGGTTGCAAGGGAGACTTAACAAGGTGGGGCTCCTTTAGATGGCAAGACTGGTGGACATGTTAAAATGGCCAGGGAAGCAGGTGTGCAATGCATGACAAAAGCTTTGCCAAATTTTGCCATGCACCTCACCTGTTTGACAGAATGATAGGGGTATCTAGGAAGCTTTTCTGGGCATCAAGATTTCCAGGATGGTGTCTCCTTAGATGAATAAAATGATGATGTGATTGGTTTGGTAAAATGCAAAACTTGCTAGTGCAAGTTTGGGGGAATTTCAATTCTGGACAGAGAATGCAGGGGAATATTTGGTGAACTAAAAAGAGGAAATTGGAGCTGATCTTATGGACTTAAGGTTTTGGTTGGAAGGACTATAAGTGGGAAAAATTTCAGAATTAATGGAGCAAGGAAAATTGGGGTTGTAGTAGAAACTCAAATTCAGGAAAGAATTGAAAATAGGTTGTTTCACTCAAAAATTTCAAAAGACTAAGCTAGGTTTTTGCACCAAAGTGATCTGTAGGCATTACATGACCTCCCACAATTTTTTGTGGGATTTTAAAACAATTATTTAAAGTGGTTGCAGCGTAACAGAGGCATTTAAAATACTGAAATAGCTATTAAAGAATTGTTTTGGTCAATTTTTATTATGAAAATAATTCTTACTGTTATTAAAATGTAATTGAAATGATTTGAGAAAACTACCAAAGCCACAATATTATTTCCAAAAATTTCTATATGGAGGGAAGAATTTTGAAATCAGAAAACAGAAAGGGTTCTGAAATTAAATAAAGACCTAGTATAATTCAAAATTTTATTTCTGGCCAAATTTTTATTTAGTAAAAACATGATTAAAATTTTGGGGTGTTACACGTTCCTAGATCTTTCTTGATCAACTGTATGACACATCTGCAATTCAAACCCATAGCTATGACATGAGATAACATAAAACAATTGATCTGCAATTCAAAACTCATAGTAGAAGTAATTGTAGCATATCACCTACCATTGCCTTATCCATCTTCATGGCCTTTTCCTGCAGCACACTGAGGTCCTTATAGCCCAATAGCCAGATCATCGTGAAACGCTGGAGGAATCGTGAGCTTGTCCCCGATCGTCATGTACGTGGCCGTGGCTGTTCTGGCTGGGGCGTTGCTGAGGTAGACCCTCAGAAGCTCGTACTATGGTGGATGAGAAGGCCGGGTTGAGGTGCCTCACCTGATTGGGAGTAGACAGCCATGTAATATGCACGGAAACAAATTAGTGCCAGAAACCTAACCAAGGAGAAGATCTGCGGGAGAGGTTCGATGTTCAATCCGTGAACAGCATGTAAAAAATTGAATATCAATTCAAAGGGAAAGATATGGTGGATTCAAGTGTAAGCCGTCAAGAAAACAAATCAAGAAACAACATGGGAACAATGTCCTAGATTGCTTGCTTTAGTTTGAGGGAGAGTCGATGGATTTGTTTTTCACGGGAGGTGGATTTGTTTTTCACAGGAGGAGAGAGAGACCATGGTAGAGATGTCCAGCCGCCAGATTTGCTTGAGGTTGTTGTTATTCCTTCAAACAGGGAGAGATAGATTGAGATGGTCGTTCAGCCATGGGAGAGAGATACGTGAGAGATTTTTACATGAGAGTTCGTTAGAGTAAAAAAAAACATGAGTTTGTTAGAGATACGTGAGAGATTGAGATAGTAAGGTCATGGGAGAGAGATGCCTGTTTTTTTCTTCCGTGAGTCGATCTACACCGTTATAATTCGGTCCCATCAGATTAACGGCTCGTAAAATCCTGTTTTTTTTTTCTTCTGTGAGTCGATCTACACCGTTATAATTCGGTCACATCAGATTAACGGCTCGTAAAATCTAATTAATGTGGTAATTTCTAGGGAGTCTCAAATTCCTGTTTTTTTTTCTTCTGTGAGTCGATCTACACCGTTATAATTCGGTCCCATCAGATTAACGGCTCGTAAAATCTAATTAATGTGGTAATTTCTAGGGAGTCTCAAATTAGTATAGGTATAGATAGATAGATAGATAGATAGATATAGACTAGCCCCACTATTTCCCTTACCAACATCAGCAATTAAAAATTTTCCATGACCGAAATCACATATAATCATACCAGTAGGAGAGTTAGGACGGGAAGGAGTAGTATTCCTCCTCTACCTACAAGATTTACTACGCCTATCGTTGCCAGAATTATTCATCCCATCACAAACCCGCTGGAGTCGGAGCTCGCCGCCGCGGAAGGTCAACGTGCTCTTCGCCGGCAGGTCGGGTGCAAACGTGATCGCTCAGACCCAGTGTACTGGCCAGTTCTTTTGGCAGCTTAAAAATAAGCTGCCTCCTCCCACAGCGTTTTCCATAAGCCGTCTATCTTATTCATTGGGGTTTCTAAACTAGTTATGGAATACCTATTTAAAAGTCACGAAAAACTTAAAGGGCGGCTTATTTTTTAAGCTGGGGAGAGGCAGCTTAATTTTAAGCCGTCCAAAAAAACTGGCCCTATATCACACGGGGCGACCCCCAGCTCAAAACCTGATCAGCTAACTGCCCATGCATTGACACCATTAAGAAAGAGTGGAATTAACTTCTCCTATCAACAACTAATTAGATGACTGGTAGCATTGACCATTGTGAAAACTCATAGAGGTCCGGCTTCATGTCATTAATATACCACACCCATGCTGAAATTCAATAGAGTCTCACAAGTCAATCGACAAAAGCGAGAAACGAGGTTGTTCTACAAGGCCACAATCTCCTTTTCTTCTTAGAGAAATTCAATACAAAAACAAAGGCGTTCCGCATTGGTAATGGTGTACTATGTACGGGTGGTATTTCAGGTGTAGCTGATCAGGTTTATTCTGAAAGTAAATCAATTGGTGCTTCGGAAAGTGGGCTCCAGAGGCTAGTCACTGCTTGGTTTACAAAACGGAATGATGAAAGAGATACCGAAGCAGATTTAGTATAGAAAAGAAGAAATTGATACCATTCATTCCACTTTATCTGATACCCACTTAAAGTTTCTATCAAACCATGTCTTTTTCTTCGAGCATCAATCTCGTAAGAATTTTGATTGGAAGTGTGGTAACGAAGGGCGGTGCCTTTACTCTTTGACTTGTTTCTTTGAATATAACATAATATTGACTCTGCACTTTGAAGATCAAGTATTATTTTTCTATCAATGAACTTTTCATAATACATCTCCGGAAGAGAACAGAGATAACTACTTAGACTATCACTATCAAGTATCAACTACTTGAACTCTATTACAGTAAAAATGGAACAAGTAACTACTTGTGATTATGCCATACCTCTATCAGTAGCATCTACTACTTATGAATTATGATAGAATGATGTTGGGTCTATGATGCATTTTATTTTGATTTTGGTTCATTTTTTCCTTTTTATTATCCCTATAGGTTTATTTGCTTATATCTTCATTTGGCCGAGTCCGTTCATTCCTCACCCTTCATGCATGATAGAGTTCTTGCTTGATGGAACAAGATCGGAGCTTAATGCTCTAACGTTGTAATGATAAGACCCTACGGAGCTAGCTAGAGCTTGAGAGTCAAGTCTATCTTGCTGGCGATCTCCTCATCTTGCTTCACTTCACTAACGTTGTGATCGCCACCGTTGCCACTGCCGCTGCCACCGGCCCACTGGATCGCGGTCATGGCCGGCGCAGCGTCAGGGAAGCCCGAGATGGGAGCCCTGGGCGACGTGCCATAGCCGTAGGCCTCCGCCCGGTACATCGGCTGGTTGGCGCCGGCGTGACGGGTGAGCCCGGCCAAGGTCGGCTGGGCCGCCGGGCCCCATCCTGGGCGGTTGTAGTGCATGTGCATCCCGTAGAACGGCGTCGCGGCGCCGACGAACGACCTGCCGGTGGCGGAATAGGGCCAGACGCTGGGGAAGCGGAGGTGGTGCGGCACTAGGGGGCCGCCAGGGCCGGTACCCCGCCCCGCGGCAACGCCCTTGATGAGGGAGCGCTCGCGCTTGTGCGCGTTCTGGTGGCCGCCCAGCGCCTGCGACGTGTAGAACTTGCGTTGGCAATAGTTGCACTTGAACATGCGGCGAGAAGCGCCGCCTCCGGCTGCCGCCACCGACGGCCCCGCCGCCTCGCTCGACATGGCCTTTCCCTTCTCCTCCTCAACGCCAAGAGCGCCGAGGAGGTTTAGCTCCAGGGCCGGCGCCGACGCCTCCTCATTGATCGGCTGCACCTCCTCATTGTCGACTTGCACCACGTCCATGGACGCGGTTTGGTTTTGGTTTATCTTGGCGCACGAATTGAGTAGTTCTTGGATGGGATCTGTGCGTGCCTACTTATACAAGGCAATCATTCAAAAAAACCTATGCAAGGCCGGAGATGATCTGGGAGGAATGCAAGTTCACTTGCTGAATTTGAAGATTGCGTGAGATCCGGGGTTTAATGTGGTCGAGATCACGGCCTTAAATCATAGTAATCTTGCCACATCTCTGTTCTCTCTCACTTCTCTGGACGCGTCCATGCACAGTCAATGTTTTCTATACTTGCAGAGATCAGATCACAAATGACCTCCTCATGTAGATTCAATGTTTTCCATACATGCATAGATCAGATCTCCAAGGATCTCTTCATGTAGATTCAATGTTTCGAGTTTTGAACTGTGGATGCCTTCACATAGGTTCTAAGATGCCTAATGGCGGGCTGGAACTTACTATTTCTCTTTTTTCAGTTCTCTAAGGATCCGTAGAAATTTATTGGGTACTTAATTGACATGGATGTGGAGAATGATTTGATACTCCACCCCGGTATCGTGAGAGAAAATTTGGCTAGATTTGGAAAGTTGTTATGTTTATATATTTTTAATGTTTGCTATATTATATATGTTGGTAGATCATCATCAAACATTTAAAAAGTTAATAAAATATATTGTAGAAAAAAAACTATATGCAATAACTTCATCGTGAGAGAAAATTTTCGTACCCGGGTATCTCCGGAACTGATCTGGTGGGCAACAAAAACGTTCACTATGGCCGTTGGGAGCTCCTACTCGGCGACCTACGCGCTGCTGAATAGGGAGGAAACGCGCACCCCCCCTCCCCCCCCCCCCACACACACACACACAAATATTTTTGGGCTGGCCCATGTGCGGGGCGGGATGCCCCCTTTTATACATTTTGCTTATCGTTTCCTCTTTTCTGTTTTATTTTATTACTTTCAAATAATTCAGAAATTCAAAAAAGGTTCACTTTTGAAAAAATGCGACTGAAAAAAATCATGATTTTGAAAATGTTTGAGAACTCATAAAATATTCGCAGCTTCAAAAAATGTTAGTGATTTTGAAAAAATCTTTTTATATTCAAAAAATGTTCATGATTTTGGAAAAAGGGTTTGAGAAATTAAAAAATGTTCATGATTTGGAAAAATGTCCGTTTACTAAAAAGATCATGAATTTTAACAAATGCTCACAATTTCAAAAAAATCATGAAATTTATCAAAAAATGTTCACAAATTACAAAAATTGTCTCCTAATTTCAAAAAATATATGTTCATCAAAAGAAAAAATATTATTGAATTCAAAAAAATTCCTAAATTTTAAAATGTTCACAAGTTTCAAAAAATCAAAATTTTCAAGAAATACATGAATTTATAAAAATAATATGCAAATTCTAAAAATGTTTGAAATTGAAAAATGTACATGATTTCAGAAAAGGTTCATGAATTTGAAAGATGATCGCAAATCAAAAATAAAATAAAAGAGAAAAAGGAAATTTAAAACAAACATGGAAAAAATGAAAACGAAAAGAAAAGGCCGAAAAGAGAAGGGAAAAGATAAAAGAAATTAAAAACAAAGAGAAAATTGGTTCAGGGAAGGTTCTAAATAATCTGAACCGCATAGATGCAAGTTATCATTAGAACAAAAGACAATTCTAAATCTGCTTTGTCTACGAATAAGGAAGCAATAAGTAATGCAACTTTGAATCTCATGGAGAGTCCAAAATCGAAATAGGGAGTCTGTTGTACAAGCCTACTTGGGCTGGCCGAATATGAAACTTAACGAGTGTAGGGGAATGTGTTTGGTCGCTATCGAGCGACCTACGCGCCACATAGGAGTCGCGATGGCCGTTTCCCCGCATCGAACGTTTTCGTTCGATACGAGGAACCAAGAGCACGAACCACCACGCCAACCTAGTATAAATACCAAAAAATCATGGTTGGTGAAATTGTCATGGAAAAAATGTAGTAAAAAGACAAAAGTTTAAGTCTGGACATATATTTAATAAACATGATGGCAAATATAAACACATGTTACAAATAGACCTGGCAAGAGGCATGGGAACAATTCTTGGAATTTTTCATCTAAATATACTCTCGTCCTAGTAAGTATGCAATCGACTTAGAATGTGTAGTCAATATTCTGACTGGATATATAGTAAAAAATGACATCATTTAAATATACTCTCATCATTAATATAGCTCAAAATAATGATGAAAGTTGGATATAGTGAAGACTCTTCATATTTGCAAATCGACAAATTGTTTTGAACAGGGCGATATATTAGATCATTTTTATTGCTATTTTATATAGTAGCAAAACTGTTTAGAATATACTCCCTCCATTCACAAATATAAGATGTTCTAACTTTCTCCTGAATTGGATGTATACAAACATGTTTTAGTGTGTTTGTTCACTCATTTCGGTTTGTATGTAGTCCATATTGAAATATCCAAAATATTTTATAGTTCTGAAGGGAGGAAGTATTTTTTCTTAAAACCATCTGAATTGTCATCTTTATATACTGTACGGAAAGACACTTCATAGATTACTCAATTTGCTAGTAGACACAATATAAGACGCAATAAATGGATGATGTTCTTACAACAACTGCGACACGCCACACACATTTTACTCACGTATTATGAAGTTCATACGACAACTTCCACACACCATTTATTTCATAACACCATCATGCACTTTATAAAGATTCACCCATATAATGTACCGCTGTACGTGCCACGGCTCACACAAACGGACCACACAGGTGCATGTGCGTCCTCTTCTAACGGGCTGCCGCATGTGTGTCTCCCTGCTCGCCACCACGCACCCAGATGATGCTGAGCTTAGTAAGGAAGTGGCACACAGCCACATCCCCCGGCTTGCGGTTGCGCAGCTCAAAGAACGGGTTCTTCGGGCTCCACCGCGACGTGTCAAGGTGGCACACGGCTAGAACCTCCATCACCGCCGGCGCCGTTGTGCCATCCACGCTCTCAAGGGTGACCGTGTACGCGGCGGTAGGGTTGGCGGTGTGGCAATAGTACACTGTGTATGGGTACGTCAGATCATGGCAGGTGACGATCTCCGATGAGTCGGAGAGCTTCCGCACGGCCGTCACGTTGTACATCCCGCGCAGCGCCGGCGTGCCTGCGGCATCGATGGGCAGATTGGCGGCCGAGAACGGATGGATGTTGTGTGTCCCGTGAAGGGATACTGCTAGCTCGGCGAGGGACTCAAGGGAGGTGGCGCAACCTGCTTTTTGGCCGGGAAGCATTCGCGGGTGGTCGCAGGTGTCCAGCGTCCATCGTATCTCTCTGCCCATCGCGAGCGACGCCGGTGCAAATATCGTGATGATGTCAGAGAGGCGCTCCATGGAGAACGGGATGGATTTGGCAACACCACGGGGAAGAAGGGCTGGCAAGGAGATTGTCAGTGGGATGGTTGGAGTTATCACAGAACCGGTCCGCAACATGTCGTGGAAGAAGAATACTTCTGCCTGTTTTTTGTTCCCGTGCTTGTGAGAGTGAGCATGGTGACTCCTCTCTCCTTTTACTACAACATGAAAATTAGAAGAAAAAAAACATCTATGATAACTTGTATATAGTCATACAATTGATTGACATGTATATGGGAATATAAAAACAGTAAAATTTACCTTTTAAATGTGTCGCATGTCCTGTTGAAAATGCCTTTAGATCCTTTTATTGTCCTGGCCCATATGACATTGTAGCTTTATGTGGATCCTCTTCATGTTCTGACCCGTATGACATTGTAGCTTTATGTGGATCCTCTTCATGTTCAGATCCATATGACATTGTAGCTTTATGTGGATCCTCTGCATCTCGGTTCAAGAATTTATTGTAATCACCTTTGCCTTCGTCCAACCCATATGACACAGAGATTTCCTTCAACTTTCCTTCTTGTTCTTTCCCATATGTAACAGGTGCTTCCTTTAGACTCTTCCTGCCTTCTACCCCATATGACACAGAGATTTCCTTTAGAACATCCTCGCCTTCTACCCCATAAGACAAAGATATTTCTTTCCAACTCCTTTTCACCTTCTAACCCATATGCCCTTGAGACTTTTGTTTCATCCTTTCCACCTTTTGATCCATATGATATAGATATTTCCTTTAGATTTTCTTGTTTCCTTGGCTTATATGCTGCAAAGATCTTCTTCAAGTTTGGGAGAACTTTGTTTAAGTATGTTTTGCCTTCTAACCCATATGACACTGATATTTCCTTTATATTTTCTTCCATGTTTGTTCTATGTGTTGCAAATATTTTTCCTGCTTCTTCTTCAACTTGTGATGAAATATGAACATGTTTATCCTCATGGGCAGGTTCCAACTTGAGTTTTTCATAGTATGATCCAATTTTCCGTGGTCCTTTGCCAGACTTGAGGTTATTTGGATTGATAATAATATCATCTAGAGAGGTGTGAACTGCATGCACATATGACAAACATGATGTATATAGACCTGTCAGTAGGTTAATAGTGGTGAGGACAAGTTGCATAAAATTGACGAGACAATCACAAAATATATCCTATGCACATTATGCGAAATGCATACATTGTTCCTCATTCACTCATGTTTGCAGTATATGTCGCTTAACTTGGCGAAACATAATTGTTGATATCCATGTCAAGCAAAGGGCTGGATCTGAGCGCTTTCTTCATTGAATCGCCGGTATCAACTAAGCATTGCCTTTAATTGCATCTAGATAATAATTCCTTCAGAAAAAATGTCGACATATACAGATATACGTATGAACAATTGCATGGGCTTAATTTACACACTCCGCTTCGAAACCATTTAAATTTAGAAGCACTTTTATGGTGCTCCCACTTTCCTCTTACAAAGTAAGAGTAGTATTTAATTCAATCATCACCCCCATCAATCAAAGGTAAGTTTGGCCGTAGGAGCTTTTGACCTAAAGTAATTTTTTGGCTGTGTATTGGGATGGAAATTTTGAAGGACCGTACCATTTGATTGATGACGCCCATATATATACACTTTTGTACTTTATACGACATGTAACGGTTTAGAAGGGTCGTTTTCCGCATGCACAAGTACTATGTTTCTTGTCAAAAGAAGTTACTTTATTCTTCATGGTACATATATCATGAAAATAGTTCGTGTATATGCAATAGTTCATATGTTTTAAGTTAACATTTACTCTAGTGTCAAAAACATCTTATATTTTGATATGGATGGAGTATCATTCACTGGCACAAAAGGTTATATATATATAAATGTTAGTGATGGATTGCAAACCAAGAGTTGTTATGAAAAGTGTGTACGTATCAATGAGAGAAATGTGCGCCACCAATAATTGCCAAAACCACTTAAATGAGATCACTAGAGAGAGAGAGAGAGAGAGAGAGAGAGAGAGAGAGAGGGACCGTTTTGTTGGGCTAACAGCAGGTTGATGATAGCTGGAGGCATTGGAATTCCAGGAAGCACTGCCTCCCAGTATGCCGCCGATGGTACCTCCTCCAAGTTTGGCACGCTGTCGTGGCCGCGTCGACGAAGCTCCCAAGCCACCTGCCTCCTCCGCCAGCGACCTGCGTGCATCACAACGAGCAACATAATGATCGTAACACACACACACACACACACACACACACAAAACACAAATCTGATTAGAGCATGATTTATGCACTCACCAATAAAAGCGAGATGAGCGGCAGAAGTAGATCCATGTTGTGTTGCAAGTGAGTAATGGTGGAGAAAACATGTTGAACGGGGTCCTATTTATAGTCCGGATGTTTGAGCTAGTTGCATAACTTAATTCTTAACAATCTTGTAGATGCTCGGCTACAAGAAACAGTGATCATGTAGATGCTCGACAAGTGTCAGGTTGAATATTCAAGATTCATGAGCAGAACAATCTGGCCTAGCTATACAGATGACCCAAAGGCCAACGTATGATGACATTGAACACTGACAACTCAGCCATTCACATAACACCTCGTAGTTAACAAGTACACCATGCGTTCCTCGTGTTTCTTTCTTTAGTGGATACTAGAGCTGTGTGGCGTGATCGGGGGACAGTAACTGTCCCGGACTGCTGGTGAAAATCTTGACTTAACCAAACAAAATACACCTTGCAATTTCCGACCGGAGGGAAACCCTATCTCGGCTTGGTGTCAGGAGTGGTGACGAGGACACTTCAGGGCGCCGTAATCCTTGTTGAAGGCGTTGCTACATTGCTCCCTTCCTCCCCTCGTGGTCTTTACTCCGGGGAAATCCTTGCTCCTTTCATGGGACGGACGATAGCGGCGATTTCTTCGTCGTTGACCTTCTTGGAGGCATTGTCTAGGAGCTGACTTGATCGCCAGGGCCGAGGAAGCTTGTTCAGCGTTGCTCTGGAGTGAGATCTATGGACGGCGACTTGATGCAGAGGACATGGATGTGCAACAGTGGCGGTGGAGTTATGGCTAGGCCGGCAGTCTCTGGTTGTGAGACATCGGTGGCCACGATCCCATCTGCAGAGGACAACGTCTGCCTGCTGCGTCATGGTATGGCGGTTCTCCGCTCGGGCGCATAGGCGAAGGCGTGGTTCTGCGCTGCTTGGTGCTTGCCGAGACGGGGCCGGAATCATGGATCTTCAAATCCGACGGCAATGATAATTTTGTTTTGCTGCCTGGTTCTGCCGCCATGGACAAGAACGGTGAAGCATGAGGACGGTGCGAGACTGTTGGAGCGTCACCATTTGGGATTTGATGGTGTCGGTGACTATCCTCCCTTGATCTCCGTTGCAAAGTGCGACGGCGACCTTCGTTGTTCGGAGTTTGTTGGCGGCGAGTGGCTCTTGTCGCGGCTTGATTGTCTACTTGTGCGGACATGGTTTTCACTTGCGTGGCATCTCACGTCAAGATCGTGCTATGCATGTAGTTGCTTGGGTCGTGGAAAGTGGTGGCAACATCACAACTGATGTCAACTGATGGTTGGTGCGAATATGGTTGCTGTTGTAGATTGTTGATCATTATTTTGATCACTTTGGAGTTTTTTTTTCTTTTTGCTGCACTAAGGCATAGCTTCGGTCATGTTTGACTTTGCAAGTTACCGGTGTGATTTTTGTGTGTGTTGGTGTTGGCTGTGTGCATCCTAACTATGCAGAGGCCGGGTGTGTACTCACTATGTTTGTATCACTTGATGCTTCATCTTGAGCTAATAAAATTCATCCTTTGTCGAAAAAAGATTCATGAACTGAAGTACAAGCTTAGAAGAACTGGTTTTATCCTTGTTCCTTTAAACCAAAGGACCGACGCCCCCATGGGTGATGAGTGATGACCAAGGCGAAGTGACAACACGTCCATCATGCATGCTGATTTCATCATCAATTGGGTCTATTTTATTTGTTCTTGAAAGAACTCGGTTTCTTCGGAGTCCTAATCTCAACACAATTTTTTGTTCAATTGTGTATCTATACCGCCCGTTGTTTGATGTAATGTTAGTCCGTAAACAACAAACCGTGTGGAACTCGCTTTAGTTATTTTAGTCTTAAACACGGAATATTGCAAACCCGGACCAGTTAGGATCTGAAACACACTGCAACCTATCATACATGTAGGCACGTTGATCACGACTGAATTACTCGCTCCAATCCAAAATAAGTCTCGCAGTTTCGAACTAAGGTTAGTTCGATCTTAGTTCAAAACTGTGACACTTATTATGCCGTACATGTAGTGTCGGTGTAAACACCGGCGGATCTCGGGTAGGGGGTCCCGAGCTGTGGATCTAGAATCAATGGAGAATAAAGGACGAAGAACACGGTGTTTACCCAGCTTCGGGCCCTCTCTAAGAGGTAAAACCCTATGTCCTGCTTGATTGTATTTGATGTGTATGATATGGTTACAGAGTCGATCTACCACGAGATCAGGCGAGCTAAACCCTAGGTTGATGGGGTGATGGATGTTGCTCTAACCCTAAAGACTAAAACCCCTTGGTTTATATAGACACCAGTAGGGTTAGGGTTACATGCGATCGGTTACAATAAAGTAAAGATCATGCCTAATCTTGACTTGGAGGACACACCATGACTCCGAAGATCTTCTATCCGTCCACGGATCCGCACTCTAGCTGGGCTCCATAGCAGCCCTTCAGTCCGGTCCACATGCAATGGGCCGACGGCCTGAGGACCCCTTAATCCAGGACTCCCTCAGTAGCCCCCGAACTAGCCTCCAACGCCGGAGATTGCCATCTAGCGTCTTTCAAATCTTCGGCTTGCGAGGTGAGTTCTTAACCCTTCCTTATACCGTTCGGAGATGTGTTCTTTGGCCGAATACTATCCAGAATCCGGATTAACGTCGGAGGTTCGTCGCCCAGCGCGACCTGTGTCAATTCCGCACTTGTGCCAGACCAATCTCAATAGTCTGAAGTCTGAGGACCTCATCAGACCATGGTGGGGCCATCGGAGTTTAATACATTCCTCGGAGCGAGGGCTAACTTTGACTGTCGTGCACCTTTTTAGAAGGCGAACGGCCCAATGCCACCTTTTTTGCAGACCCATCCTTTCAGCTTTAGGACGAAACGCTTATTTGTAGATCCAAAGGCGCGGGGGACGGCTGACCCATCCTCTCCGCCGAGACCAACTCTGGAGAAATTTTAGACACCATGGCCGACATCCCAGGCTCATCTTCACGTCCGCATGGCCCTCTCCCCGGTGATTGGACGAGCTGCTCAGTCTCACGCCTCCAGCTGAGCAATCTGCAGGCGCAAGGCTATCTTCCCGCGGCGGATCTCGTTCCCGTCCGCGCCGGATTAATCTCTTTTGACGGCCAAGCACTCGCCGAGAGCTCCCCTGCTCCAAGCAAGGAAGAGAGGGTATGTTTTGTGCCTTTCCTTCTACGAGGCCTAAGCTTTCCCATCCACCCTTTCCTGCGGGGTTTATTGGAGTTCTACGGGATCCAGCTCCACAACCTCACCCCAGGATCGATATTGCATATTTCTGGTTTTGTGGCACTTTGCGAGATATTCTTGAGTTGCGTGGCCCATTTTGATCTGTGGAGAAAATATTTCTATCTCGTACCTCGTACCCGGAGAGGGTCCATATTTGAAGTAGGCGGAGCCGAAATGTGGCGGATAGCCGGGACAGGGTATCCCATTGGAACCCCACGAAAAGATTCCGAGGAATGGACCTCGGAGTGGTTTTATATTGAAGACGTTCCCCTCTCCGACCCAGTCCGGAGGGGGCTGCCCGAATACTCAAGTGCCCCGCTAAAGAAGCGGTTCAACTGGCGATCCAAGAACCCTTCCCAACTAGACAGCGCAGAGGTGCACCTTTTAGCCACCAAAATTCGGCTGCTGGCCCATAGTAAACTGACCATGATCGAAGTGATGGCCGTCGCCATAGCCCGATGCGTACAGCCCCTTCAGCAGAGGGGGCATCCTTTATGGTGCTGCAACGGGACCAGCGACGCAACCCGCTACAAGCGACAAGGGCCAGACAATCAGGTGGCTATGGCCAAAATATTAGCCGACCTCTTCAAAGGAGAGGAGGAAGATTTTGCTCAATTAAGTATCCAGGAGGGTTGCTCCGGCTACAATCCGGTAGACTGGGTAAGCTTCAGTCCTTTGTCTTTAGTTCGAAGATTACGTCTGAACTCTTATCGGATGTACCTTTCTCTTAAACAGGGTTGGATTCGTCAGGTCGAGTCTGTCCATTGCCCCTCCCCTTAGCCGGAGAATCATTCCCGTGATGACGATCCGGAGACGTTGATTGATTTTGAAGACGGGGTCTTCTACCAGGAAAGCCTTGATGACACCAAGGTTGCCTTGACGGCCGACCACCCTGGGGCTCTTCCCTCCTCCACTGTAAGTGAAAGGAAGACCTCTTCCCGAACAGGGCGCTCGCCTCGCACCATCCCGAATGCGCTAACTTCTACTCCCAAGGGTCGCCGTACTGCGCGCCGAACAACCGCGGGAGGAGCGCGGAATATGCCGTCCTTGGCCCACGATGGGGCATCCAAACGGAAGGCCACTGCCGGAACGGGGGCAACCGCACCCTCGGCTCAAAGGTACTGTGTTCGGAGCCGTCGAGAGTCATTATCACCATTTTTTGACATTTGCTTGGTTTTGCAGAAGAAAAGCATCGCCGCGTCAATCCAAAGACACCCCGGGTGTACCGAGGCATAGTTCCAATCCTGGGTCTTCGGTGTAGACCGGGGGCCGTGCGGAGCATGCAGCGCCAAGCGTACCTCCAGAGGATCCAGACGATGTCTCAGTTACCAATTCCGAAGTTGAGAGTGTGATGAATCACCGCCGCCGGAGGGAATCCTTACGTCACGCCGCCTTCACCAACCAGGAACTTAATGCATTTAATTCGGTGGACGCGTACCTTGGAGCGGCCCGAACAGGGCTTGAAGGGATCGCCAGTCTTTTTTCCGCCAAAATGCAGGTGCAAGATTTAAATAGCTTAAGAGCATATCATAATCCCTAACCTAGTAGCCCCCAAGCCTTAATTTGGGCGGGACGGACGAGTTAAGGATCTGTATTATCTTGATTTTGTAGGCCGTGAGGGAACAGAATAACAAGTTATCCGAAGACCTCGAGCTGAGCCGAACACAGTTGGCCGATGCTAAAGCCGAACTGGAAGCGGCCAAGAAAGCTACTAGTGAAATTCCTGCTGAGTGAAAAAAGCTTTAGGATGCTTAAAAACTATACGACGTGTCCTGCGTATTAACACGATGTTGTCCCTGTAGCCACCGAATCCATGAGCCAATTGAGGAAGGGCCTGGAGGCTGGCAAACGAGTGCTGGCACGAAGTCATGAGGAGAAGAATGAGCTCAAGGCGGAAAATCAGCGGAAAGCCAAAGAAATTGAGAGTTTAAAATCTCAATTGGCGCAAGCCTTGGAGGAGAACCAGAAGCTAAAAGGTGGCATATTAGGTAAGTCACGACTTCAATATCACGCGTATGTGGGTGATCACAATATTTTGAAAAATATGCTGCCCTTGTTTGCTAGGTCTCCTGACAGGGCGGCCGGAAGAGGAGGTTGCTTCCTTTAGTGGGAACCTTTTGAAGGAACTGACCAAAACGCAAGAGAGAGCCCGGAAGGCCATGAAAAGCATGGTTAAGGCATTATGGCCGCTGGAAGTACCACCAGAGAGCATGGCTGAGCTGGCTAGCCGCTTTAAAGGGGCGAGGCGACGCCTTGAATTATGGAAGAAATCGACCTGTCAGGAAGGAGCGCGCGAGGCCTGGGCAATGGTGAAAACCCGGTTTACCAAACTCGAACCTGAACATATGGCTCGAGTTGGACCCATGGGGCCGGATGGGCAGGAAATACCTCTTAGCTTAGTATATGACCAAGTGATGCCTGCTGCTCGGTACTCTTAAAAGGATTGTGCCTTGGACAGTTTGATAGATGGTATTGATAAAGAGTAGGGTGCGTGATTCTATGTATCCATGTACTTTACATCACGCCATTCTCGAACCGCAATAAAAACGTTGTCTTAACCGGCTATCGGCTTCCGCCTCCCCGACCAGTGATCGGGGAGTGTTCCGTACTATATGCCCTGATGAACAGGGAATACTTCTGGTAACCAGGCAATCCGGCCATTTGGTGCGAATAGACAAAACACGCGCAGCGAGCTATGTTCACTACAAAAAAAAGACACATCCGTGACATTTTGGGCCGAACGAAAAAAAATTGTCATGCTTATGACACTTCTATGATGATAATTGTGACAAAACCCGGTATCATCATAGATGTGGTGGGCTCCTACTTCTATGACAAAAAATCATGACAAAAAATGGGCTTTTCGTCCTGGGCGGGCCGGAGACGCAGCTGCATGACATTCTTTGGGCCATCCATGACGGAAAAAACCGTGGTAGAAGCGAGGGCGAGGAAAATATCGGGGAGTTCCCGGTTACGGTGGGTGGTCGGGTCCGAGCGATGCACGGAGGGATTGCGCGTTTCTCTCGTACACGTACGCGCGTGGGTGCGAGGCGTTGGGCTCTAACTGAACCCGAGCGAGGCGTTCGCCTATTGAACCCGAGCGATTGCACTGCAGGCTACGCGTTACTGAACCCGAGCGATCGATCGATCTGGCTGTTAACTGAACCCGATCGAGCGATTCCTTCGCTACTGCTGCTAACTGAAGCCGATCGAACCTGCTGCCTCTTGATGAACAGTGAGCGTTGTTGGGGGTTGGATGAACAGTTCCCGGTGGGGGTTGGACGAACAGGACCCCGTGGTAGTAGAGGTCGTTGCCGCTGGATGAACAGGACCTCGATCGAGCCAGTTGGGGGTGGATGAACAGGACCCCGTGGAGGGTTGGTTGAATAGTAGCCGGTGGAGGGCTGGATGAACAGTAGCCCGTGGAGGGGTAGTTGAACAGTAGCCGGTGAAGGCTGCATAAACAGGAGCCCGTGGATGAACAGTAGCTGGTGGAGGCAGGAGGGAGACGTCGTGGATGAACAGTCGCAGGTGGAGGCTGGAGGAGGTCAACGGTGGATGAACAGTAGCCCGTGGAGGCTGGAGCGAGGCGGTAGACGGTGGATGAACAGTAGCCCGTGGAGTCCCGTTTTGCGGTACGTCACACCCCTCCCGATGAACAGGACCCCCGTTTCGACCGTAGGAGGTCGAAGAGAAGTCCGTTTCCTCCGTTTTGCGGTACGCCACACCCCTCCCGATCAACAGGACCCCGTTTTGACCGTAGGTACTCGAACAGAAGTCTGTTTCCTCCGTTTTGCGGTACACCAGACCCTTCCCAATGAACAGGACCCCGTATCGACCGTACGCGGTCGAACAGAAGGCCCGTTTCCTTCGTTCTGCGGTACGACAGGCCTCGTTTCGGCTGTTCCGTCCAAGTCGGTTGGCTCCCGATGAACACGACATATTCTGTTGCCTCCCAATGAACACGACGACGCAGTTTCTCCGTTTCGACCCAGCCGGTTGGCTGCCGACGCCGTCGCTGCTCTCCGCTGCCTCTCCATGTACACGAGCCCTGGCCGTACAGCGCGAGTAGGCGTTCGAGACCCCGCCCGTATGTATGTACGTGGCCGTATTTACTTTCTTGCACCCTGGCTGTACGTACGTGTACACGATATTGATGGGACTGGGCGACATGCTACGTCCGCGCCTCTACTACGACATGTGCCCTTCCTTACTCGGCCACGGTTCATCGCTGCAGCCTGCAGACAGACCGATCGACCAGTATGTACGTACATGTTCGCGACCTGAATGACAACGCTATGTACACTTCGACCAGGTGGGTCCCGACTGTCAGGGAGGATAAGGAGGCACTTCCTTGCGTGCGAAGATATAGCTGGTGGGTCCCAGCTGTCGGGGGAGAATCATTTTTTTTTCCCGTAATATGAACGCACTTCCTTGCGTGCGAAGATATAGCTGGTGGGTCCCAGCAGTCAGGGGGGAAATGTTTTTTTCGTGAAATACGGTGGCTCGTCCGGTGGGTCCCTGCTGTCAAGTGGAGGAATCATTATTTTGCGTGTAATAAGGAGGCACTTCCTTGCTGCGGCCGTGGACCCAGCTGTCAGCCTCTCCACGTACAGTACTCTTCCGATGGAAGTTGTTCCTTGACCACATTGACCACGCCGGGCCGAGAGCACCAAGGCGGTGGATGACGGTGAGGCGTAAGAAGGGGACGACGTGGAGCCGGGGAAGACGCGACAGTGGATGCCCATGCGGAGAGGAGTACGAGGGTTGATTGGTTCGGCTGCGGTGTGAGGCTGCCGTTGCTGCAGGGGTTGTGGGTGAGTAGAGGGATGGCCTGGCCAGAGGTTGGAGTAGGGTGGGGCGGTCAGGCCTGCGCGGCAGCAGAGCCGGCCACGGGAGGCAGGAGCAGGCGGCACGACCTGCGCTGGTTTGGGCGGCTGGAGCAAGAAGACCAGAGGTTGAAGAAGCACTACGGTCGTTGGATGGACATCGTACGGTCGCTGGAGCTAGAATCATTCATATTGACTAAGTTGACAAAGCCCTCCGTCCGCATCAACTTAGTAGGCCCACAAGTCAGCCTCCCACTATGGTGGGTCCCAGCTAGCAGGGGGAGTATTCATTTTTTTGTGCATAATAAGGAGGCACTTCCTTGCGTGCGAAGATATAGCTGGTGGGTCCGAGCTGTCAGCAGGCGGAACATTTTTTTCGCGAAATACAGAGGCCCTACCGGTGGGTCCCAGCTGTCAGGTGGAGGAATCATTATTTTGCGTGTAATAAGGAGGCATTTCCTTGTGTGCGGCCGTGGACCCAGCTGTCAGCCTCTCCACGTACAGTCCACTTCCGATGGATGTCGTTCGTTGACCACGCCGCGCCGAGAGCACCAGGGCGGTGGACGATGGCGAGGCCTAGGAAGGGAACGACACGGAGCCAGGGAAGACTCGGCAGTTGTTTCCCACGCGGAGGGGAGTACGAGGGTTTACTGGTTCGTCTGCCATCGCCGGAGAATAACAGTAGGTGTGGGTGAGTAGAGGGATGGCCAGGCCAGCGATGGGAGTAGGGTGGGGCGGTGAGGCCTGCGCGGCAGCACAGCCGGCCACGGGAGGAGGGAGCAGGCAGTCCCGTCGGCGCTTGTTTGAGCGGCTGGAGCAGGAAGAGCAGAGATTGAAGAAGCACGACGGCCGTTGGATGGACATCCAACAGTCACTACTCTCGTGTGTTGACTAAGTTGACACGGCGTAGCGTGTGCGTCAACCTTTTTTTAGGAAAACGTACGCGTCAACATACAGTAGGCGCACAAGTCAGCCTCAAATCTGTGAAAAACAGCATACAGCCCATCTGCCATTATTTCTAATAATTTACAGCCCATCAGCTAATTCTTAAGGATTTTTTTGAGCCCATATTCATTTTGTTAGCATTACAGCCCATATTGTGGCCACGGTTAAAACACTATACGAAATTTTGCATATTTCGGTGCGGTCCGAACTGTTTCTAATCCCAAAATTTCGAGTCACATTCAAACTAATTTGAAAAATAAATTCATATCAATATAAAATCTAAATAATTTTCCACGCATAAAAATCAATGGAATTTAAAATCTCGAAATAAAAAAATTTAATTTAAAACTAATCGCAGGTTTGATGTGTTTTAAAAGTGTACAGCCCATTTCTCATTACTGATAGCCCATTTTCTCGTCTTGAAAGATTTGCAGCCCAGTAGGGCTGACAAAGCAAGTAGGTCTCGGTTGGGTATTCTGCAAAAGAACAAAAAAACTGGGCTAGCCATTTTCAGAAAGAAAAAAAACTACTGGGCTGGTCTTGTGGTAAACATAAAAGAAAAGGCTGGCTAGACAGGCCAAAGTTCCCCGCACAGCCCAGTTGACACCCTGCTTCCGTCTCAAAAACAAAAATAACTGGGCAAGCTACTGGGTCCCTAGTGTGAGCCGTTCGTTGTGCAATTCTCTCGTTTATTGACTACGTTGATAATGGCATGGGACCCAGATGTCAGAAATCCACTAGGAGGAACCATTTTTTTGGCTTGAAATAAGGAGGCACTTGCTTGCATACTGCCATGACCCTGGTGGGTCCCTGCTGTCATCCTCTCCACGTACAATCATCTTCTGATTGTGTATGCGTCAACCTAGTAGGCCCACAAGTCAGCCTCTAAACCCGAGGCGGACAAATACAGCCCATTTAAAAAAATAACAGCCCATTCCATACGTTCACACGGAAAGTTCAACATTCAGAGCAAAGTAACAGGTCTGATCAGATATAGAGTACTGAACTTCCACCTTGACAACCATCATAGCCAAGTTAACTATCTACTCCCACTAACACTCTAGTGTACAAGTACTAACTTACTCCTAGCTAACTAGACGATGTCGGCCGCCATCTGCGGTACACGCTAAATGCCGGCACCGACGTCCTCCTCCTTGCCTCGGACTTGCCGGAGGTGCGATAGGGTGCGTTGCTCGCGCGCGTTGGCCCTTTCCATGCCGGCGTGGTCCACCGAAGCTTCGGCTTCTAAGCGGGAAACCCACTTGACGAGCTGGTAGTAAAATTCAGCGTCGCGCACGCGTGCGTGCCTGACAGCCTCTAGGGCTATTTGCCGGGCGCCGGCCTCCACGTAGTCGGCCCAGTCGCGGGCGCTCTGCTCGCGACTCAAAGCGGCGGTGCGCTGCTGCTCCATGCCCCGCTGGTGGCGCAAATCGGCGATACGCTGCTCCTCCGCCAAGCGGTCGCGCTCCAATAAGTCCTCATACTCCGCATTGCCATCTAAAGACCGATAGAATGCCTCCTCCCTCCGTCTTCCTTCCCGTGAATCACCGAACACTAGCTCCGGGGGTGAGCGCCTCTGGCGTCGCCTATTGCGGACGGTCGGGGGCATGACGGACGTGGCTAGAGCGAGGGCAAGTGGCAAGCGACGTCAGGACGGTGGGGGTTGTGAGGGGAGTCGATAGGGCGAGTTGGGTGACGGTGCTACCGGAGAACGCCAGGAACCAGTAATTATAGGCGGAAGGTAGGTGAAGCAGCGTGTCATGGGAAACGCAACTGTCATCGGAATTCAATGCATAAACAGGCATGGCTTAGCGCGCCAGCTTACCGTGGAAAACTGGAAAACTGATGTGCCGTCCCGTCCCGTCCGTGCTGGATCGCACATCGGCATGACGGTCAAACGAGTGCACTCAAATCATCCAGATGAGGTACTCCCTCCTTGTCAAAAATTATTCCACCACTCATCATCTACCTTGGTTGGTGAGATTTTTGAATTGAGCCCTGCAAACCGGAAAGGAGGTAGTACGTGCGTGATCCGCTATTTATTCGTGTAGGATCGAGTCGGTCGGATAGTGTACGTGTAGGATCGCATTAGCTGATGAACGTTCACTGGGAGATAAGGCATTTGCGAACGTTTTTGCTGACAGTTTCTTCAGATTCGCATGGCATTTTCTTCAGAACAGCTTGTCAGTTTCTTCAGAGGTAGGCATTTTTATTCAAAAAACTGCCACTTCGGATCTTGCGTCGCAACTAAAACTGCCAGGAGCATATTAGTAGGCTAGCTAGTGATCGATTAGTAACTTGTAAACACTGAGCGAACAGAAATAAGGAACTGCTAGTAACTTGTAAACACTGAGAACACAGAAATAGGGATCATGCTGTGCACTGTAGTCAGAGCCGATCCGTTCGAATGTTCACACGAGACTCACAGGCCTGGCATTGTAATATGTTCACATTAGTAGCCCAAATTCACAACCAACTAGTACGATTCCCATACATAAGATCAACATGTTAATGCATCTCAATGATTCACAGATCATATACAAATATGTAGCTCCAAAAGCAAAGATCTAGAAAAAACATCTGTTCTTCCTACTAACATGGATGCTTCTCTGGGCCAACATTCAGTACAGAGTGAAAGACAAATTTGTTTGTGAAGTCTACAATTCCTCTTGCAAACGTAAGTGGTTTCACCAACAGCTGGAACCATGAGAATGAACCACACATGATGGAGGAACATCCACTGCAATATGATTTGGTCTTCTCTCGATCACACGACGAGACTATTTTTGGAAAACAAACTTTAACTTAGGCAAAATGATGCCCATTGTATAATCAGACCAAAGCAATGAAGCACCTAGTGTTGGTCAATAAATAGTACAACACTACTTTTGTGCAGTCCATGAAGTGACTATCCAATCTTTCTGTGTCTATTTTCAAATGGCACTGCATGCAGTGACTATACTATTCTTTTGTGTAGTTCCACCAAAATTGAGGTCACTTTGTTTGTTTGCCAAATAGCAACGGGCACATCTGTCTGCACAAATATCAAGCAGCTAGTAAACATATACCCCACCTTGTATTTTTGGTTTAAACACGTCTCTTTCGCTTAGCATCTGTCATGTTTTGCACTGGACAATTTGATACTGTCATGTTTTGCCCTGGACAATTTCGTACTGAATTGATTTGCTGGTACAGAGCAGAAATATAGCGCCTATTCTTCATCAGACCAAGGATATCCATGTTCGCAGTGATGGAAGAGGTGAAATCGATACAACCAAAATTGAGCATCCAATCATTGAATCATGTCCTGCACCTCCAATGTAGGTCCACCCTGCCAATAAATTCACATGCAAACCACTAATATTACTATCTAATGACAGTACAAAAAGAGTAGCAAAATAGTAGCAAACCATGTACCTTCGTAATGAACAGCTCATAGTGACACCAAATGGATATAACGGTTTGGAAGAAAACATGCTCCTAATGTTGAACCATTTGGACTTTTTTGTGCAGTTCCACTAAAATCGAGCATCCCTGTTTGCATAGATATTGAAAGTGTGATTACTATAAAAGTGGCACTAGTTGAAGCATAGACTCACAAATATAAGCATTCCAATTTCTTAATGGGAAAAGGTAGCAAGACTGTTTCTAACCACCTGTTTGAAGGAATAAATAAGGCAACAGTGGCTGATGTCAGGAAGGCATACATAGTATTTTCTTAAAAACTGAACCATTCCTGACCTTTCCTCTTCTTTTAAGCATATTTTGTGCAGTTCAACTAAAATAAAATGCCATCACCACCTTGACAATTTAGTAACACTGTACAAAAAGAAATGACTTAACATTACATCATAATGTCAGGTATGTAATCGACAGGCATTAGAGACAAACATACAGACCTCCTTCGATAACATAATGAACATTAATTTTAACAAAGGTGTGACTAGCTTTACCGGGATAATTTCAGTGAACTCTACACCCTATGTTCCTTAATATAAGACGTTTTCGCAGTTCAATTTAAAGTACCCAAACGTCTAGTATTTAGAAAAATAGGTAGTAGTTTTCTTGAGCACATATCTAGGAAAGCTTGCCACACTTTATATATGTCCATACGCTAATGCAACAACATTCGAATAGTACAAATATACACTAATCGAGTGGCTAGTGCAATAGTAGAGTAGTTTTTTTATTACGGGATATAGTACAATGGTTTTACTGAACAGATTTTCATAAGCTAGCACTGGAAGATTTGTATAAACATTAACAATACAAAATGTAAAGGTAACAAGTTTCAGCATTAGTATACTAGCTGTGCAACAGCATTAAACCAAATACAAAAGTCTGAAGGTAACTAGCATTATTAACTAATGACAGTATAAAAAAAATTGCAAACCATGTACCTTCAAGGTAAATATCATTTCGAACTCGAGGGGACCTCAAAATTGCTATCCCAATCTTGATAATCGATCAAACATAAAAACTTGATCGAACGAATCAAGAGAACAGCCGAAGGAGGAGGTGCCCACTCTTGACTTTTCCTCTTGTCTTCATAATTTTTTGTGCATTTTAACCAAAATAAAATGACATCAGCGCCTTCGCATTTTGGTGACACTGTACAAAAAAAATTGACTTATCTCATGAAAGTGAGGTATGTAATCTATAAGCATTAACAGTGCAAAAATCTGAAGGTAGTAACAAGTTTCATCGTTGGTATACTGGTTGTGCAACAGCATTAGAATGCCTTAGCTGGAAAAATCCTTAATACATCCACAATCAACAGCTAACCCTGAAATAATCTAGTGACATTAAATGGCATTGCTTAAATTTATCGGTGGCATTAGACTGAGTGCGGCATTAGTTAAATGTGGCATCACTTTAGCAGTAGCATTGCTTGACTTTACCGCTGGCATTATACTAACAGCAAAAAAGTGGCAATAAGAGCATGGGAGGCCCATTCGGACAGTGGGTGCACCAGTACGATGTACCTCCACGGACGCATAGAGTGGTGAGGGAGGTATAGTTGCCCAGAGCAACAAATATCCAGGCAGCATATGTGGATTACATCCCATTTTTGTTCTCTTTAGCCACCTTTTTCCTATGTGAGGACAACAAACCGATCGACCTGGTCATTCTCTATTGCGTTGTCATGCCTTTCTACCCTTTTTCAACCAAGAGACACGAGACTCGTTCCTTAGCTACTGATTTTCCCCTTTTCAACCTAGATGCGGGTTCGATGCCTAGTCTCTTGGACAGTACTTTCTCCCTTCCTTTCCTTATTCAACCCAGACATGGATTAGTCTGCATGAAGTAGGGTTTCCTTTAATAGTGCAAATTAAGGTTTTCGTCTGCGTGACCAGCAGAGCAGAGGATAGGAAATTGGGAAGATGGTGGAGTGGAAAAAGATGCACATGCAGCGACGTGGCAGATGGGGCAATAGAACAAGGGTATGGTTCGAAAAGAGGTAGCATACCTGAGGGTCGGCGGGAAGTGGCTTCGCTCGTGGTCATCGTCCTCCGCACACACTACGGTAGCGAGCTTGGGGACGAAGGCCATCCCGCGTGGGCGCTAGCTCTGAGAGGACGGCCTTGTCGTCAGTGCGTGACCTCGCTCGCCGACGACGAGTGCGTCAACGCTGCACGTCCTTTTCTTCCCCGGCGGATCTGTGACCACCGGTGAGGAGGGAGAGAGAGGCCGTCTTTTTTAGATCTGGAGAGAGGGTGATAGTGTGAGAAGAAAGTGGGCAGCCCTCAGCAAGAAAGCGCTGAAGCTCCAGCCTATATATCTTTTTTGATACTAGTACTAGAGGTGGAGTAGTGGTAGAGTAGTTTATATTTTCTCTACATACAGTACCAGTTAGACGTGCTTCAAAACTGAACGGCACGCCATTAAAAAAATAAAGTCGAGAAATAATGCGGCACCTCGGGCCAACGCGGCCAGATCGCATTTTGCACGAGAAATGACACACCATGTTTTGTTGACATGTGGTCCCGTTCCAACATGTCAGTGAGACGACAGTGAGTCCTTTTGTACAATTTCCGAATGGACGTCTATGTAGGCCCGGGCGCCTCTTCCTGTACCGTGGCAACCGTCCACCGCCTCTTCGCCTTTCCCTCTTGATTTGGAACTGCTGTCGCATGCTCTTCCTCCCTCCTCCATTTGCCTTCACCTTTCCTTCTGCCATTGTTCGATCGTCTTCTCCATGGAGGGAACAGGCCGGAAACGACCCCGTTATTCTTGCCTCGATCTGAAAGATGACGTGGTGGAGGAACTCATTGATCGGTGCGATGTCATCACCTCGGCTAGCATGGCAGGTTCGTTCAAGACCATTCTCGACTCAACTAATAACATCATTACAAAGAACCCAAGGGTCCAGGAGCGGTTTGATCTCCCCTATCTTCTTCGCCATGACCCTGCTCGCTGGCGCGCGGACGACGGAAGCCTCGCCTTGTGCAAGTTGATGCCGCTTGATAATGATACGTGTGATGTTAAGATGCCATCGCTTAAGGATAAGGCCTAGGCAGGCGCAAATGGAGATTGGGTTGTTTATATTGAGCACAACTGCGAGTGGGAACTTGTGAATGTGTACACTCGTCACCGGGTTCCACTTCCAAAAATCTCAGAGTGCCCAGAGGTTGAGCACACAGATGGTCTACGTACGTTCAAGTATGATCATGGTGATTGTCGTCTATAGAAGATAGCAATTTGTCGAGTTCCCAACCGCTCTTGGGATTACACGAACTATCAAGTTGTTGCTATCTTCAACAAGCTTGTTGCCGTCCTTACTTCCACGCCTCCATGGATATTGCTCAAAAATCAGTTTCTGTACACGGATGTGTACTATGATGCAATTCAATACAAGGGTCTTGTGTTTGCTGCCACCACTCGTGGCACTGTTTTCGCATGGAATCCTGATGCTTTCGGTACGTTTGTCTTCCACCGTAATTATAATTGTTTCATCCACATGCATGCGGGTTAGCTAGTTTCCCTTTACTAATTAACCTTCTTGTGTTTCCAAGGTCCTGTGAACATTCCACCACCTATACTTGAAAAAATTTATAACCAAGGGGGAGATGACGATGGTGATGATCACGAGCATGAGGACGAGTAGGACCTATATACTCAGTGGCGCCTGGCAACTTATTCCGATGGATCACCTCTTCTTGTCTGTATACAGGGCACTGCTGATGTTACTAAGGAAGCAGGTGTTGTCTCCCATGGCGGCACTCTCCGGACCTATTCCAACATCTGTTGCAGGGTATTCGGGATGGATACTAGTGTGCTAGCGCCAGCACCTTCTCCCTGGTTCAATATTGATAGTCTTGGAGAAAACTCACTCTTCCTTGGACTAAACTATCCACTGATGGTGAAAGGCGATCCAGCTGCTGTTGGCACAATGTTACTACCATTTATGAGAAGCAACTGTATCTATACCTCGGACATTGCTATGGTTTCCTACCGTGGCTATCACAATATGCGTCCTGATATAGGCCACTTCAGCCTGGATGATCAGTCCTGCGTTGGTCTCGAGATTGACAATAGCTGGCCTTTCCCAGAGGCTTACCTATGGTTCAAAGCAAGCGTTTCCAATGCCGAGGATTGGTTGAGCTGAAGTTCATTTCATTGCTTGTTATTTGTTGTGTGATGAAAACTTTAGTATTTACTAGAATGTTTTGTTGGAACTAATCTATAATCCAACATGTATCCTCGTTGTCGTTGTGTGTTGATGACTTATTGTATGTAATGAATGGTACATTTGCATGTGCATGTCATAAACTTAATTTATGAATGGTTTTCGACTCACTTCTTGGAGTGTGAGTACCGTAGTAGTATAGCCAGCATCCGGTTATATGAAGTTGCCACATCACATAGAGCCAACCTAATATTGGAGTATGCTAGCACAATAGTTAGTTCTAGTTAGATCAACTAGAGCTAGATGTCGCACAGAGACCGAGAAATATGGTGATAGTGTGATTGCGTGAGGTGGGCTTGTACGTAGTATGATGTAGGCACAGGGCTTGCCGTGTTCCTACTCCTCCGGTCTAAATGTGGAGAAGATTTGGTCGAGTTCTTCCTCCTTTTGCCGACACGTGGGACATCCAGCATCCAGGTCGTGTCATGCAAGAAAATGGAGTGCTAGTTGAAGCCACGTGATGTGCATCTTGGGTTAAACTGTAAATAGAATCTTACTCTTGAGTAACTCCAAAAGCGGCCATCGAAGATCTTTATTGGATTTGTTTTTCATCACCAGCGCATCGAGGTGAAAGATGTGCAGGTTTAGTGGGTCGTCTTGTGTTTTCACTGACATGTGGGACCGCATGTGAGCAAACAGACGATGGGCTCCGCGCGTCTGCTGGCTGGCTGAGAAGAGAGAGAGAGAGGCGGGCAGTCGCAGGGCCACCAGTGCGTCAAAGAGGTTGTCACCATAGAGGCCATTGAGGGTGGCGGGCATCGCAGAGCTTGGGCGCGTGGGCTGGAGGCGTACGTCAAGGTCGTCCGTGAGCTTCTTGACAATGGTGAACTTGTCGAGGAAGCAGACGAGGACCTCGTCGAACAAGGAGACGAAGCTGTCATCCAAGCGGCCTCTCGCCCTGGCGGCCTCAAGCACGACCTGGAGACATTCCTCGGTGCCGGGCCGCAGGCCGGCGTCGTGGACCATCTGGCACAGCCGGCTGATGCTCGCGCTCATCGCCTCCATGGGTCTAGCTTCTAGTCAAGTGATCTTGCGATTGGAGTGATAACTCTTGCCCTTGGTTAGGGTGCGTAGGTGCGTAGGATTTCGTAGATTGGACTGGCGGGAAGCCTTTATATGAGAAGTGCAGACTGCATTGCATTCACGTGTGTGTTGGCCATCTACTCCTCGGCCCTCCCTCCGTGGGACTCAGCTCCGGTGCCTTAACTGCACCTGCCTTTGGCTGTATGACAGGTGGGCCAGCCACCTGTTGGGCCCACCTGTCATACACCCAAAGGCAGGTGCAGTAAGTCAATGAAGCTGCGTCCCCCTCCGTGCCGGTGCGGTATAGTCATCTCACCGGAACTCTAGTTGGGGCAAAACGAGAGAACTTTGATGTTTACTGGTTTATTGGTCCCCTTTGCATTTTGCGCCAAGTTTTGACCTTTGATTTAACTAATAAAATGTTTATGCATGTAACCAAAAATGTTGTGCTAAGTAGTCTCAAGTCATTGAATGCATATGCACCCCACGTCTCCTATTGGGTGATTTCTTTTTTCGTGGCAAAAAACAGGGAACGAGGTGGGTAGTTAATGCACCGCACCTAAAAGTTTTGGGATTATTTGGTTTTCGTAACGTGACTAATGCACCAGTACGGAGGGAGTACAATAGTAGTCTTTGATTGCAATTTTTTGTTGGTAGCTTACCAAGCTGAGCGCTCGGTGAGTACATAGTAGTCTGATTGATGAGACTTTATATTTGAGCCATCTACCGGAAGGGAGAGTGTATAATATCATCGGGAACTACGTTCAAAAACGAATAAAACAATACTCCATGTATTTATTTACAGAGGGAGTAGTATATTTTTTGTGACATGCATTACTAGATATTGCTAGTCAAATACTAAATCCAGACGGACGTGGTAGTACTACTAAATCCAGACGGTGGTGCTAGACTAGTAGTAGTAGTACTACCAATGTAGTACTAGTACTGTACTACCCGTTGGTTAAATTACTCCTCACAGTGAAGTGACAAGACCCTGCGCCGGAGATGACACCTGAGTGTAGGCGCCGTGTTCGGCATACCAAAGTCAGCCTCACCGTGTGCAGTCACTATCATCATGGCTGTAGAGCTAGCCTACTTACAACTAGCCATGTTCGACATAATTTCCCGTGCGTTGCCACGAGTATTTCTACTCTTTTCTTATACGGAGTACGAGTAAGATGCCTGTGCATTGCACGGAACACCAAGATTGGGGGTGGACGGCGCCAGCAGCGGCCATCGCGCCAGATTTTTCCATGGCCTTCTAGATGTGGTGGGGAGGAGATAAGGCTGATTGTGAGAGACAAGGAGTTGTTTGTAAATAGGGAACAAGTGCGGGCATCTTTTTGCAAAACTTCAGAAGTTTGCTTTTTATGCGTCAGATCTAGATCCGACGGCTATTGGTGAAAGATGGCAGGCACACCATCATCACCAACTCAGGACCTCTTTGATTCACAGGATTTTGAAAACGCAGGAATAGGACACGGCAATATTACAAGTTTCAAACTGATATTACAAATGTTAGGAGTAATGTTGCACCTACGAAGAGGGAATTACTAGGAAGTTTACGTAAGAACTTTCGTTACTTTAGGTGGATGCAGCATTATCGTACAAACTAAAATCCACCGCCCTGACAAGTCACTAATGGGCAAATAAATTTTCGAGTCTCTAGCAACTTGATGTTTCAAAAACAAATTCAGCTTCTGCGGAGACTTTGTCATTTAGGCTTAGACGCTTGCGGTGATCAGCACACCATTCATTGTTGCGCCAGAGAACGCCAAACCTCATTACCTTGAGCACACTTGCCTCCAGAACAAAGAACCTGGCCAATTTAATCTCAGATGTGCTACCTCGGTAGTCGATCAAATCAATTTCTGTAAGATGGAGGTCAAGGCATTCGATGAGATTGTTATAGTGCAGCACATTTTTCACTTTCGGGTCTTTTTTATCTGCAAAAGAAGAGAACATATTAGAGCAGTTGGATGTATAAGATTGCCGTGTCATCAAGAGGTACCAATATCATTCGCTCATACGATAGGGTTGGCTGGCTAGTGATATTTTTTCACTCTCTCTCTCTCTTTCTCTTTCCTCTCATTTACCTAGGAGCACATGAAGAGCTTGGGCATTTGTTGCCTTCCACTATGTGGCCGATGCCATATTTCTCAAAAGTATGCCACATAATGCGCATCGATGTCAAATCAAAAGATTTTGGCACCGCTCTAGCGATGTGAGAGAGTTGGCACCGCTGTGCACACAGACCCACATGTATAAACAAATCAATCAAACCAACTACACCAGCCTCTCACTCTCCCAAACAAGTGTTTTTTTATTGCCTCAGTCCTCTCCCTCTTCCACGCAAGTGTTTTTTCATTGCGTGAGTTAATTTGGCACCGGAGCAAAGTAGGTGATCCAGATTGGGGCACCAGGTGAGCAATGGAGGGGCATCGATGCCAAATGCATCACAAGTGAATTTGGCACGTGTTTTGGCCTACATAGTGGAGGGCCGTTATAGCCCACTTTTGTACTACCTCATATTTAGTGTAAAATTTTGACCATAGATTTACCTAAGAAAATGCCAATGCATGTCACCAAAAATTATACCATTTGAAATTATGTTCAAATACGAATCCAACGATATAATTTTTAGTGACATGCATTAACATTTTGTGAGTTAAATCTATGGTCAAATTTTGATACTAAAAAATAGGAAGAGTAAACCAAGACGGAGGTAGTACTTGCTCTTAGGGTAACCATAGAGTTACTAGTCTAAGTTACTTGCCACTATGACTAGCCTAGGCTACTAGTAGTACAACAAAAAAACGATGCAGGTGATCATGTGAGAAAAAATACTAAAAACATTTCTTTCGGTGCAGTGCGTAGATGCAGTTTTGAACACTACACTTGTCATCGTAATTTGGGAAAATTATGAAAAAATTGAGCTACGTTGTGATTACCGTTTACTAATAGGAAAGAAGTTTCACCTCGATGAGTAGCTTCTCCGTGCACGGAAAGCATGTAAGGAATCCAACAACTTGATCCAGATTGGGGCCGATAGATTTTATTGCCAAGATCTTCACTGTGCGCATAGACTGGGTCAAGCTTGTGGGAATCATTTTCTGGATGACAGTCATAAATACATCAAGAAGAAATTTAAAAATATGAATTTCAAGAAGACGGAGAAGAAGATGAGTGTTGTACCTGAACGATTACGGATCCAATAAAGAGTTCGGAGAATTTTGCAGACGAGTACACCAACGCTGTCAATTTCGGCGCGTCAATGACCTTGATTTTTGTTGGACCTTCTAGATCAAATACAAGCAATCTCTCAAGGAGAGGCGCATTCTCTATGACCATAATGTGGAACAGCTGGAGTGATCTCTTCCCAATTGATGTCTTGTTGCGGGGCCAGCAAGACACATAAATCCATCGGAGATTTGTCGAGGCAATGTGGAGGCCAATGAACCCGTGGATCTGCTGAAGACGAAGGTACTCGAGCGCAGTACAGCTGCGGAGCAGGTGCTCCATAGCCTTCTTCGAGATGCCAACGTCGAAGAGGTTGAGCTGCTTGAGTTGAGGGAGAAGAAGGGTGGGCGCGGCATTAATCTGGGGAAAATAGCAGGAGCTGAAGCTGGCGCGGCGCAGCGTTGGCGTGAGGCGGAGCGCGGACGGCGGCAGAGAGCGACATCGTCCAGCTTCAAACCTGAGCTCCTCGAGCTGATCTAGGGCGGGGGATAAGAACCACTCGTCGAACTTGGCTTGGACCTTGCAGTTGGTACTGAACATGCGAAGAGAGACACCCCTATAGCACATGTCCAATAGAGGTCTGGCCAACAAGGAACAAAGGTCGAGAGGGACGCATGGAGAAGATGGACGCATGGGGAGGGAGAGAGGGTGTGTTTGTGATAGAGAGATCCCCTCGAGATCGTGAGGGGACTATATGGGTGGGAGATCGAGGGACGAGGTGCGTGTGCGATAGAAAGATGCCCTGAGAGAAATCAAGATAGACCATGCACATGTTTGTGATGGAGACTAAGAATTAGCTAGTCATATACATATAGGGGGACTGCGTGTGCCTACAATTGAGTGAGAGACCATCATACTTGGCTAGGCGTGAGATTGTGTGTGTGTGCGTGTGAGATGGAGAGAGAACGAGGGAGAGAGATAGAGTTTTAGATGGGTCTATCGAGTGCGAGTGAGATATGCATGTGTATGTGTGACCCAGGGAGATGGAGAGTTTGAGAGAGAGAGGGAAGAGCTCCGAGACGGCAGAGTGGTGCGTGAGAGAGTTACGGGCAACGAGCCAGGGAATTTGTGTGCGTACGATGAGTGCACCCAAGATATTTAGCTTGGACTAGAGAATCATACATAGTGTGCGAGAGAGACCTATACATGGAGTGTGCATGCGAACTAGAAAGACCCCCCCCACACACACACACACAAAGAGAGAGAGAGAGAGAGAGAGAGAGAGGGAGAGGGACCAACAAGGTTTGTGTTTGGATGCGTGCGATAGAATTGAAGATTGTCGGCGAGAGAGAGAGCAGGAGTCCGGGAGAGGGGGAGGTCGCGTTTTATGCATCAAAGACTGGTATAAACCATGTTTCGATATAAACTTGCATTCAAATATTTAAATTGGAGAACATGTTGTTTGCAATCCACACATGAACGGAGATATGCGTATCAAACAAGTTCATTAATTTGACTTTCAACATGTTCATGGAGTACTATAATATTGTACAACATGCTACTCGATTGAGGTGTTCAATTTTGGATTTAGTTCACTATTTTGACCTGGTGAACGAGCTATTTCATTGAATCGAGATATTTCATTTTGGGTTTGATTCCCGTTTTTGAGTGGGTCAACTATTTGTCATATAGTAAATCGTTAGCAACGAGCATGTAAAAACACATTAGTCCCGAGCATCATCTCTCCATCTAAAAAAGAAGTGGCAAGCTAATATTTCAAAATTTGATTCGAATCGACTTGGTAAGGTAGACGTGGATGCTCGTTCTCCCAAAATTTGAACGAACCGCTAAACACCCTCTGCTCGGTGGAATTCGCCCGAGAAAATAAGTGGGAGACGCGAAATTACCGGCCTATGTGGGACACGCATCAATTGGCCCGTTGTACATCGAGGGTAGGTTCGTAACTTCATCCAAGCGCGCCTTCTCCTCGGCCGAAATGACATGTGCCGAATAATTCATAAACCATGGGCGGCAAAACACCCTCTCCTCTCCCGAAATCGCTCGCGCCGACTATTTCAAAACACGCCCTCCTCGCCCGAAATAGCTCGCGCCCACTATTTCAAAACACGCCCTCCTCGCCCGAAATCGCTCGCGCCCACTATTTCAAAACACGCCCTCCTCGCCCGAAATCGCTCGCGCCCACTATTCAGCCCCTCCTCCATGGCGCCCCCCACCACACCAAATTCACCGCCGCCCTCCTCCCCAATGCCGGAGACGATGTCCGTTTGCCGTCGTGCACTGGGCCGTGTGCCTCTTACTCCGTGCTGCCCGAGCTGCCTCGACGACGGCCGCGTGAACCGTACCGGAGCCGATTCACCCCCGCCGTTGTGCACGTCGCCGGAGCGGCTCCAACTTCGGATGTGTCCAGGGCCCCGGCGCTGCTTCCCCGTAGCCGTCGACCGTCGTGACATCTCTGCTTTCCTGCCGCCGGTAGCCACCGCAACCTCGCCGGCCTCACCGACTCGGCAGCTGGAGCTGTCTACTTCACCGGGCCGCAAGATAGGTCATACCCTCATCTCAAATCACTTTATTTAGGCGTCAGTTGTCTGAATTTTTATTCTGGGCTAATCGATTCCCAATGGGAAGCAGCACCCCTCGAGGCGGCGGAGCTCCTAGGTTGCCGGTTGGCTGGTGCCTAACGTAAGGGTGCGGGGGCACAAGTTCGCCGCGGAAGCAGCGCTTAGATGGCTATCTTAGAGTTGCGTGGGTTGAAGGTACTGCCGCCGCCGGATCTAGATGACGGGGAGTCTTTGTGGATTGGCCGGGGGCGGCGCAACCACGGCAGTGCGGTGGGGCGGGGAGCGGGGTTTTGGTCGAAGCTCTCGCGGCCACGGACGGCGGAGGCAGGTTGCTCTGCCGATGGTCGCTGGCTCTTCGGGGAAGATTCTGAACAGTGTCAGCCGGGAGGCACAAGACGGCCATCAAGCCATCCGGCGTAGATCGGACAGTACCAAAATAAAATAAAATCATGTGACCCCAATTTAGTCTTCAGTCAACAGACGTGTGACCACTCTCGTACCTTACTGTTGATCTCTTAGGGTATTTCTTCATATCAGAGATATGTGTCGTTCTTAACATTATGCGTTTCTGCGTCTTCGGCCACACCATCTTCCGACTCACTGCAGCTGCTCCAACAAGGGAAGCATACACCAGAAGGGAGCTATAGTCCCCACTCAACAGTTCCCTGCATCGAATGCGCGTGCCCGACATGGACAGCCACAACAACTGCAGGGCCATCGACAAGTCAGCACATGATGCTCACTCCTATGGATGGCGGCCAGATAGGTTGTACCCTCATCTTACTTGTGTGCAACATTTATGGCTTTGTTATTCATCTAAGCATGGAAAATAGATTATCACATTTCACTGTATATTCATGCTGATCTCTTACGGGTCTTGTTCAGGAGTTAACGCTATTACATAGTTCAGCTAAGAGACTTGTTCTTTAGGTAACGTTGTTCCATAGTTATCATCCATCAGCCAATGCTATCCCGCAGGCTGGTGATTATAGTATTATACCACTTCTAGTATTACCTATGTTGTTCTTTAATACTTTTGTGTGCCATCTAGTTAATCTCAAGTACAAACGATACATATTCTGTAGCTTTCATCTGTGTTCTCCCTTTAGTTTTTGAGACCTGTTGCTGCTAGTTAACCCCAGTCCTACTATCATCTCCTACAGGCACTCATTACATAAATCTAACTACTAGTTCTCTTCCATGCATGTCAGATATAATTACACACACTGATTTATCCACAAGAACCTCATGGAGCAATGTAACGGCCAACAAACTTGACGTCAATGATACCCAATATGATGGAACATGTAAAGGCAGTTCCTCAGAAGACTTGCAAAAAGATGATGAATCCTATTCACCCCACAAGGTCCTTGCTCTAACTTGGCCCGTGATATGGGTACAACATATCTACTCTGTTGCAATGCCATGTGCTTAGCCTGCTGATCATGCATGTAAATATGTCATGCCTTCCTGTTTTTCAGTACCTATTCCATTCATGATAACATGTTTTCAAATTCAAGTACTGTCATTCTACTCTATCGCAATGCCATCTGCTTAGTTTGGACATCATGCTTCTGAATATCTTATGCATTGTTATTCATCAGTATGTACTTCATCTGTCTACCATACCATGTTTTTTTTTACATTGAAGTGTTGTTCTAGTGGTCTGTTGCAATGCCATCTTAGTTTCCCAATCATACACGCATATGTTGCCTTAGTGTTTTTCTGTATGTATTCCGCTAGCATACAGTTTTACATTCAACTAGTGTTTTTTTTACACTGTTGTCCTGTCGTATCCCTAGCTCTTACATCATACTCCCTCCATCCGGATTACATGTCGCAGAAATGGATAAAAATGGATGTATCTAGAACTGAAATACGCCTAGACCCATCCATTTATTTTTGGATGGAGGGAATACATGTCAATATGTCATGCCTTTCTATTCTTCAGTACCTATTCCATCTCTCTGTTGTAGCATGTTTTATAATTGAAGCACCATCCTTCTATATAAGGCATGCAAGGGGAAGACGGCTATGTTAGAATCTGAAGGGTTACAAACAAGGTCTTTGCAAAAGATCCAAACACCAGGAGATAGTAAACCAACTCCAGTTTTCATAGATACTGCTCCAGCACAGAGAAACCCAACTCCTACTGATAATAAGCAGATTCCAGTGGCCAAAGAACTAGTCCGCTCCAGTCCAGCAAAAATATGTCAACTCCATTCTAAGAAGTGTGTGCGTATCCTCGCATCATGAAATTTTATAGCATTCTGATCATATTTTCTACATGTTTCTTACCCATCTCTCTTTTAGAAAATAAGCTTAAATGATAGAAGATTTTCTGCACTGGGATCGTATTCGAGGAAAGTATCTTGCGGGAATTCTCTGTGCTCCAATGCTGATGTAAGTACCTGTTGTATATCACTGTATTTTTACATCAACATGTATTTTGTTAATCGGCGTGAATCCAACCTTTATCTGATCTAAATTTAGTTGTAGCAAAATGTATAATTAAAGGCGACAATGTTGATTTTTGTAAGGAAAACTGCCTGGTAGTTTTGCATACTGAGCTGCATGAGTGTACTATCTCATGTCATGCACATTACTGAATTGTAGTGCTGCTCTGGTTGCCCATTCATTCATTGTGTCAATGTTGCTTTTGTATTACCTTACCTGGCTGATGATAGCTGTGCCATATTGTGTTAATTTGGTGTAGGCTGGTGTGGTCTGGTTGCCCAAACATTCGTTGTGTCAATGTTGCTTTCCTATTATCTGACCTGGCCAATGATAGCAATGCTAGTGTGTTAATTTGGCGCAGGCTACTGAAGATAAGAAGACAAACTCTGAAAACAGCAAGGCAACCCCATTGTTTCTTTCCAATAAATCTAGACCAGGTAATATGGCAATAACTCTTGATTAATCTGTTCGGTTCCCCTCCTAATTTATGTTATGATGCAGTGGTCGAGACACTCTCCATTATCAATAATACAAGCCTGCCAAAATCGCCATCTGAATATGTTCAGTTTCCTCTGTCTCAAATGCAACAGAAAAAATGTATGTTTGTGAACCAATTATTGGCTGAAGCAATGATGGAAATGGTGGAGGAATCAGAGGTGCACATTCTTGCGCAACAACAACTGATCAATGTTTTCAGAGACAGTGTAGCAAAGCAGGAAGAACTTGCCCACATGCTTATGGGCATCATCCGCGCTGAGGTTGCAGATTGTGATGTTGTAGATCGTTAGGTTCTGTTCATTTATTTGCACTGGCATCAATCTTTGATTGCCCAGTGGATGTAATTTCCTATAATATATGCTGGATGTGCAACGTTTTTCCCTGTATGTCGTACCTTTGCTTAGCGTGCCTCGCATTCCAGCTAACTAGTCGCTAGGAAGCTAAAAAAGCAATGAAATTATTAGTTAGCACGAACAGTCATGGGCCCTATATGAAGGAAGCAGCCCACTGCCCTTAATGGGCTTCCCTAATGGGCTCGCAGGGGCCAAAATTCTCATAGGCCTTTGATTGGTCGGTTTTGGTCATGTGCATAATTGCTCGTCGTAATGGGCTCAAATTATCTAATTGGGCCTACAGACATGTTCGAACTTTAGTGGGCCCATTAAGTTAATGGGCCGTTACCAGGCCGAAAGTTAATGCTTGGCCCTGTTACCTCCCGGGTCATTAACAGGCCGACATCGAAGCGGGCAACAGGTGGGCCCATTTGATTTCACGGGCCGTTAACAGGCCGATACTAAGGTCGGGCTACATATGGCCCAACTATACTGTGGGCCTTTAGCAGGTCGAAAGAGACAGCGGGATCGTACTGGACCATGAAGAGCATGGGCCGCTAAGATGCCGAAAGTCAGGTCGTACTGTATATGGCCCAACTGTGTTGTGGGCCTTTAGCAGGCCGAAAGAGAAATCGGGCTGGTATTGGACCATGAAGAGCATGGGCCGTTAAAAGGCCAAAACTCAGGTCTGACTGCAAATGGCCCAACTCATTTATGGGCCGTCAATAGGCTGAAAGACACACCGGGCCGGAAATTGGCCCAACACTTAAATGGGTCGCTAAAAGGCTGAAAGACGTACATCCTGAAAATTGGCCCATCCCTTGAATGGGCCGTTAACAGGCCGAAACCACATCGGGCCAATATTGAGCCCAAATATATAGCGGGCTGTTAACGGGCTCGAACTGACGATGGGTTGCAATGGTGTCAAATCGTTAGCGGGCTGTTGACGGGCCGAATTGGCACATCTCGTATGGGCCGTGGGCTTAAATGGACCTGACACAAGTAGGCCTTATATTGGCCGGCCTGCTAATTTTTACTGGGCCAGCCTTTTTCACCGGAATGGGCCACTATTGGGCCTTGCCACGTGCCGACGTATCATAGGCGCCTCCCGTACTATGAGTGGATGACATCTTTCCCAACGCTGAGCCGACACGTGGACCCTCCGGCGAATGAGAATTTTACACGTGGAAAATCCCCATTGGTCAGGGCTGTTAACGGGTTATCGGATCCAAACCGGAACCCGATAGCTTAACGGCGACCCGTTATGGTGGATTCCACGTGTCGGTTACCCTTGACGAAAGCAATTCTATGACGCGTGATTTATCGTCATGGAAGTGGACACTTCCGTGATGATAATTTTGGTAATGTCATGGAACACTTCTACGACAGCACAGGTATGACTATCTTGATTCTGTCATAAAATCGTCATGGATGTACATGCATGACAGAAAACGTGACCTACTGTGACAAACACGTATCATCACGGAAGTGTATTTTTTTTGTAGTGGTTATATTACTTTGTAACGTAAGAAACATCTTCCGAAGAAAATAGTTCCTTCAAGGGTTCCTTTCTTCGGGTGTGGTATGTTGACCATAAGCCGTGAGTCCGGATGCCGGTGACACACGGATGTCTGTGGATTTTAGGAACCAAGAATAGTGGGCTGGTGGCTAGCGCCTGTTTATTTTCACTTCCCTTGAGACCGACCCATTATTTTCTGTAAGAACGCTAGCTTTCGTCTTCACCCGTCTGAGGTACGTATCCGGATTACCCAGACGTAACAATCATAGAGGTGCTCCCTTTACTTCCTAGTCGAACAATAAAAAACGTAAGGGTAAACACAGGAGCTAGGCAACCCAGCTTGGCAAAGGACTTAAGTCAAATAGGTGCATATAATTGCTTGAAAGGTATGGGAAGGACATTGGTTCAAACAACATAAAAGAGGTTGTGAGATGAATATTGTAATTGGCCACTTTAAAAGAAGCCCCCAGGTAAAGATGGGTAGTACATCCGAAGATGTGTATAGTGGCAACCTGTCGTGTTACGGTTTATCCAAACTCTAGGTCGGGAGGCTAAAGCTCCAAGAGTAAAACAAAGAAAGATATAAACCGAAGGAAAACGAGGAGTGTCGATGACGACGCCGGACTAGGCGTAAAAACGCCGAAGCCGAGCGGCGTTCCACGGGATGGGTTCGAGGTGGTTATCTGACGGGCTGCGGAGGCGATATGCCCCTCCTGCGAGCACTTCATCTATAATGAAGGGGCCCTCCCATTTGGGTGAAAGCTTGTGCTTATGCTTCTCAGGGAGACGGAGGACGAGCTCTCCCACGTTGTATGCCTTCGCGCGGACCTCCCAATTCTGGTAGCGCCGTGCTTGTTGTTGATAAAATGCAGAGCGTGCGCGCGCGATGTCGCGCTCTCCTTCCAGGGCGTCCAGGTCATCCTGCCGATCCAGCTCGGCCTCCTTCTCTTCGTACATGCGTACTCTAGGTGCGTCATGGATCAAATCACATGGGAGGACTGCTTCGGCGCCGTACACCATAAAGAATGGGGTGTATCCTGTTGAACGATTAGGAGTGGTGCACAGCCCCCATAGCACAGAGTCCAGCTCCTCTGCCCAGTGGCAATCTGATTCTTCAAGTGAGCGGATTAAGCGAGATTTTATGCTGCTCATAATTAGTTTGTTTGCTCGCTCTACCTACCCATTAGTTTGCGGGTGGTACACCGAAGCGTAGTCGAGCTTTATGCCCATCTTAGCACACCAATCTTTAACCTCTTGGGCAGTAAAATTAGACCCATTATCAATGATTATGCTGTGGGGAACACCATAACGGTGTACGACACCAGATATGAAGTCAACAACTGGTCCGGATTCTGCAGAGGTTACCGATTTTGCTTCGATCCACTTAGTGAATTTATCGACCATAACCAGTAGGTACTTCTTTTTCTTGGTCCCCCCTTTAAGTGGTCTGACCACGTCAATCCCCCTGACTGCAAATGGCCAGGTTATCGGTATAGTCCGAAGAGCTGTGGGGGGCATATGGCTTTGATTTGCAAATAGCTGGCACCCAACGCAATGTTGGACTAGCGTACGTGCGTCCGCGTGGGCTGTGGGCCAGAAGAACCCTGCTTGGAAGGCCTTATTAACCAGGGCCTGAGCTACTGCGTGGTGGCTGCCCATGCCGGCATGTATCTCAGCGAGAAGCTGCTGCCCCTCCTCTTCGGAGATGCACCTCTGAAGGACCCCCATAGTTCTCTTTTTATAGAGCTCGCCCTCATGGACCTTGTACGCTTTAGAGCGCCGGACTATGCGCCGCGCCTCCATCTGATCATCGGGGAGTTCTTGCCGCAGGAGGTAGGAAAGCAAGGGCTCGGTCCATGGGGCGATTATGGCCATAATCTCGTAGGCCGAAGGTGTTTCTTCGAGTGCGGAGCCCCCGATGATATAGTCATCGGGCTCGATTTCTGGGGGGACGATCTGGGTGAGCTCATTGGTTGTGGTGCCACTGTCCACGCCCTGCCATACCACGGATGGCTTGAAGAGCCTTTCTAGAAAGGTGTTTTTAGGGACTGGGTCGCGCTTGGCACCCATGCGGGCAAGGACATCCGCGGCTTGGTTATTGTCTCGAGAGACATGATGGAATTCTAGACCCTCGAATCGGGCTGACATCCTGAGGACGACGCTTCTGTATGCCGCCATTTTTGGGTCTTTGGCGTCAAATTCGCCGTTGACCTGGGAGATGGCGAGGTTCGAATCTCCTCGCACCTCTAGCCGCCAAACACCCATCGACGTTGTCATCCTAAGACCGTGCAACAGTGCCTCGTATTCGGCTGCGTTATTGGAATCTGTGTACATGATCTGTAGAATGTACCGGATATTGTCGCCTATGGGGGATATTAGGATCACCCCAGTCCCCAGTCCGGCTAACATTTTAGAGCTGTCGAAGTACATCGTCCAGTGTGCATATGTATTATATTCCCTGGGGAGTTCGGCTTCGGTCCATTCGGATAGAAAATCAGCCAACACCTGAGATTTAATTGCTCGGCGTGGTTTGTATACGATCTTGAAGGGAAGGAGCTCTATGGCCCATTTAGCAATGCGACCCGTGGCATCCCCGTTATTGATTATATCATTGAGGGGTACCTCGGATACCACTGTCACTGAACACTCTTGAAAGTAGTGTTGCAGTTTTCGGGATGCCATAAAGACCGTATATGCTATCTTTTGGTAGTGTGGGTATCAGGATTTGCACGGTGTGAGGACCTCTGACACATAGTAGACTTGTTTTTGAACCTGGAACTTGTGGCCCTCTGGTTCCCGTTCTACGACAAGCACCGCACTCACCACTTGATTGGTGGCTGATATATACAGTAGCATAGGTTCACCGATGCCTGGTGCGGCCAGGATAGGGTTGCTTGCCAGGAGTGTTTTAATTTCCTCCAGTGCCGTGGTTGCTTCATTGGTCCACTCAAAGTTTTTTGTCTTCTTGAGTAGCCTGTAGAGAGGCAGTGCCTTTTCGCCAAGGCAGGAGATGAAACGGCTTAAAGCCGCCACGCAACTTGCCAGCTTCTGCACGTGTTTGAGCTCCGTTGGTATTGCTAGCTGGGACAGGGTCTTGATTTTAGCCGGATTGGCCTCAATTCCTCTATGGGAGACGATAAATATGAACAGTTTGCCGAAGGGGACTCCGAAGACGTATTTGTCCGGGTTGAGCCCTATATCGTAAGCCCGTAGATTTTCGAAGGTCAAGCAAAGGTCGTCCACGAGTTGATCGACTTTTTTGGTTTTAATGACCACATCATCTACGTATGCCTCGACTGTTTTGCCGATTTGGTTTTCCAGGCATGTTTGAATCATGCGTTGGTATGTGGCTCCCGCATTCTTTAACCCGAAAGGCATCGTGTTAAAGCAGAATGGCCTGTAGGCGGTGATGAACGCGGTTACAGCTTGGTCGGACTCCTTCATCTTTATTTGGTGATATCCAGAGTATGCATCGAGAAAGCATAGTGAGTCGTGCCCGGCAGTGGCGTCGATAATCTGATCTATGTGAGGTAAGGGGAAGGAATCCTTGGGGCAGGCTTTGTTTAGGTCCTTGAAATCGACGCAGAGCCGCTAGGACTTGTCCTTCTTGGGTACCATGACCAAATTTGCTAGCCACTCAGGATGCTTGATTTCACGGATGAATCCGGCCTCCAATAGCTTTGCCAATCTTCACCCATAGCCTGTCGTTTGGGTTCAGAGAATCGACGCAGTGTTTGTTTGACTAGCTTGAAGCATTTTATGATGTTCAAGCTGTGCTCCGCCAGCCTCCGTGGGATGCCTGGCATATCCGAAGGGTGCCAGGTGAATATGTCCCAGTTTTCGCGTAAAAACGCGTGTAACACTTCATCAACTACGGGGTCCAGTTGTGCTCCGATGGACGCCATTTTATTCGGGTATGTCGGGTGTACTTGGAATTTTACTATCTCGTCAGCTGGCTTAAATGACGTGGATTTTGGCCTTTTACTGAGGACCACATCGTCCCTGTTGACTATAGTGCGGAGCGTTGTTAATTCTTCGGCTGCAAGGGCCTCAGATAGTGCCGCAAGGGCAAGCGATGCGGTCTTATTTTAAGCTCGGAGGGTTGTGTTCGGATCGCTGGCAAGCGAAATCACGCCGTTAGGCCCTGGCATTTTGAGCTTCATGTATCCATAATGCAGTACGACCTGGAACCTTGCAAATGCCTCATGTCCCAAGAGGGTTCAGATCTGTAGTTGTCGGGAGTACCGAACACTACGTCCAAGTTTATGCATCCGGAACAGCCCGCCTCCCTGCCAGGTACAATTCCTCGAAATGTGGTATGACTGTGCTCGATGCGGGGTCTGTTGAGCTGCATTTTGTCAAGCGTGTCCTCGTAAATGAGGTTTAGGCAGCTGCCCTCGTCCATCAGTACTTTAGTTAGTCTGAAGCCATCGATTATGGGGTCGAGGACTAGTGCGGCGAGAGCGTGGGTGGAGCGGGACCTTGGCTCGTCCTTCTGATCAAAGGTGGTAGGTGTGTCTGCCCATGGTTGTGCGGTTGTCACCTGGTAGACTTGGCCGAGCTCTCAAAGAGCCCTTTTCCTTTGATTGTTTGAAGAGAACATCTCGTAAACTGTCAGGACATTATCATCGTGGGGTGCTACTTCTTGAGCTTGCGTTGGTTTTTCCCTTGAAGAGGAAAGGGTGATGCAGCAAAGTAGAGATAAGTATTTCCCTCAGTTTGAGAACCAAGGTATCAATCCAGTAGGAGACAACACACAAATCACCGAATACCTGCACAAACAATCAAACAACTTGCACCCAACGCGATAAAGGGGTTGTCAATCCCTTTAGGTTACTTGCAAAAGTGAGATCTGATAGATATAGATGAAACTAAATAAAAGATAAAGTAAATATTTTTGGTATTTTTGGTTTATAGATCGGAAAGTAAAAGATTGCAAAATAGTAGATCAGAAACTTATATGATGGAAAATAGTAGATTGGAAACTTATATGATGGAAAATAGACCCGGGGGCCATACGTTTCACTAGAGGCTTCTCTCAAGATAACAAATAATACGGTGGGTGAACAAATTACTGCCGAGCAATTGATAGAAAAGCGCAAAGTTATGACGATATCTAAGGCAATGATCATGAATATAGGCATCATGTCCGTGTCAAGTAGACCGAAATGATTCTGCATCTACTACTATTACTCCACACATCGACCGACTCCTGCCTGCATCTAGAGTATTAAGTTCATGAAGAACAGAGTAACGCATTAAGTAAGATGACATGATGTAGAGGAATAAACTCAAGCAATATGATGTAAACCCCATCTTTTTATCCTCGATGGCAACAATACAATACGTGCCTTGCTGCCCCTACTGTCACTGGGAAAGGACACCGCAAGATTGAACCCAAAGCTAAGCACTTCTCCCATTGCAAGAAAAACCAATCTAGTTGGCTAAACCAAACCGATAGTTCGAAGAGAATTACAAAGATATCAAATCATGCATAAAAGAATTCAGAGAAGATTCAAATAATATTCATAGATAATCTGATCATAAATCCACAATTCATCGGATCTCGGCAAACACACCGCAAAAAAGTATTACATCGAATAGATCTCCAAGAACATCGAGGAGAACATGGTATTGAGAATCAAAGAGAGAGAAGAAGCCATCTAGCTACTAGCTATGGACCCGTAGGTCTGAGATAAACTACTCATGCTTCATCGGAAGGGCAATAGGGTTGATGTAGAAGCCCTCCGTGATCGAATCCCCCTCCGGTAGGGTGCCGAAAAAGGTCCCTAGATGGGATCTCACGGGTACAGAAGGTTGCGACGGTGGAAAAGTGTTTTCGTGGATGCTTCTGGTGGTTTGGGAACATATGTGAATATATAGGCGAAAGAATTATATCAGGAGGGTCACGGGGGGCCCACAAGGCAGGGGGCGCACCCTACCCCCCTGGGCGTGCCCTCCACCCTTGTGGCCGCCTCGTGACCCCTCCGACTTCATCTCCAAGTCTCCTGAGTGTCTTCTGGTCCAAGAAAAATCATCGCGAAGATTTTATTCCGTTTGGTATTCCTTTTCCACTAAGCTAAAAAACAAGGAAAAAAACAGAAACTGGCACTGGGCTCTAGGTTAATAGGTTAGTCCCAAAAATAATATAAAATAGCATATTAATGCATATAAAACATCCAAAACAGATAATATAATATCATGGAACAATAAAAAATTATAGATACGTTGGAGACGTATCATGGGGTGGCGTTGTTGATCGTCTATCAGGAGGTGTGAGACCCAGGATATTTTTGCCACTTTTGGCCACCTACCTCACCACCCAACAAGCTCGAAGCCTGTGAGTCAGATTTGTGTTGAGCAGGGCCGAGTGTATAGGGCATGGTTTATCCAGCAATTCGTCCAGTACTGTTCTGGGTCTATTTTTCTTTTTGGCAGGTTCGTGCTCGGGCGACTGTCTCGCGTATGCTTGCTTTGCTTGGCCTTTCCTGGGCTGCGGGGCAGGGGCTGACTCCTTGCGCATTTGCTGTAACCTCCAGGTGCTTTCCATGGCGCAGTATTTGCGTACCATGTCCGATAATTCGGTGAAGTTTTGCACGCGGCGACGGGCGAGGGCATTTAAGATCCCTGCGTCCCAGCAGTATAGCCAAAAAGCTTCAATTATTTCTTCGTCACGACAGTCTGTTATCTTATTTTTGACCAGGAGAAATCTGGCCCAGTAATGATGGACTATTTCTTCGGGCTGCTGCTTGACGTACATCAGGTCCCATACGTCCGGTCTTCCCGCATCCAGACAATATTCGGCGTGGGAGGTGGGTGGGAGAATTTTTAGCATTCCTGTCTGTTGTGAGTCCGGAGCGTCGACAGCGGCGAGCCGTGCCTGGGCTATGTCCGGATCTGATCGTACCATGTTCGGACGCACGCCTGTATGTGGTTGGGCTGACTCAAGGTCAGATCCTACATCACAGGCTGAGCCCGAACTCTTATCTTGACGGGTCTCCGTCTCCGGGCTAGAGACCCGGGTGTATACTGTCTTCAGCTTCGGAGATCGTGATCCCTCTGCCTTTTCTTCGATGGTAGCGATGAGGTGGGTGATAGGAGGGATGTGGATCTCTCTGCTGTCAGGTTTAAGCCTGATCTGGTTGTAGGCCGTAGGCCTGCTGACGGAGATTCCCATAGCGAGGAATCGATCCAACAGGTGGTTTACCGAAGAGGTTCCCGTCGGGGCCATGCCTCCTGGATATTCGGCGGGATGTTCTTCGGGTACTTCGATGGGATCCGGCTTTAAGGCCAGATCCCGGATTGCGCCGGTGCCTTTTGTATCCCTGAGTCCGAGGTCAAGGCATCGGGCTCAGCGGGTTCTACGGGAGCAGGGCTTTGCCGAGGGCCGGCGTCGGACTCTAAGTTCTGGTGGCCGGCTTCGTGATTGGAGGTGAGGTTTTCAACCTGGTCCAAACGACCGGTGAGGTCGGCGCAAAAAGTGATGTTGCCGAACATAAAGATCTGGCCAGGGACGAAGATGTCCCTGGCGCTGGCGGGGTTTCCAACGAGTAGTTGGTCCATCGATCCTTTGGCGATCCGCAGTGGAACTCTCAATGAAAGCACCAATGTCGGTGTAAAAACCAGCGGATCTCGGGTAGGGGGTCTCGAGCTGTGGATCTAGGATCAATGGGGAACAAGCGACAAAGAACATGGTGTTTACTCAGGTTCGGGCCCTCTCTAAGAGGTAAAATCCTATGTTCTGCTTGATTGTATTTGATGTGTATGATATGGTTACAGAGTCGATCTACCACGAGATTAGGTAAGCTAAACCCTAGGTTGATGGGGTGATGGATGCTGCTCTAACCCTAAAGACTAAAACCCCTTGGTTTATATAGACACCAGTAGGGTTAGGGTTACATGCGATTGGTTACAATAAAGGAAAGATCATGCCTAATCTTGACTTGGAGGGCACACCACGACTCCGAAGATCTTCTATCCATCCACGGATCCACGCTCTAGCTGGGCTCCATAGCAGCCCTTCAGTTCGGCCCACATGCAATGGGCCGGCGGCCCGAGGACCTCTTAATCCAGGACTCCCTCATGTAGTTTCTATTTTTTCCGCTTTTATCTATTCTCTTTGTATACGTTGTTGCCATGTAATCCTCGCCGATTGATGGCTTTGTTAATTCAAAGTTGGGCTAGATTCGAGCTCTTCTCAGACTCGATCGACGCCTTTTCTCTAAAATAAAGTTCAAAATTGTGACTCTTATTATGCATCGGAGGGAGTAGTTAAAACAGGGCTAAGAACATCTTTAGCAACTCCCTAATGAGGATTGCATTGCTATAGACGGAACATCAAGATTTGAGTTTCACTGCACGGCTAGCAAATCATGAGCTGCTTAAGTGTTTTCTTGAACTCTTCTAAGTTAAGGGGGCCTGTTCCTTTTTGTCCCTGCAAAAACAAAAGATGACATCTACGTTCGTTTACTCAGTTGTATGTCAATTTTAAAAGCAAGTCTAGAGTTTTAAATACATTTGTTTTTGTCATAACTCTACGACAAAAAAGGGTGTTGTTGTAACCTGGTGACTTTGCATGACAAAACTATTCATCATAGAAGGCCACCGATAACCGCCCCAACCTTAGGCCGATGCATTCGCATGGCATGACAATCTCCTAAATGCCATCATTTCACGATGCTTTAGTTCTCCTCATTGGAAGTGATGACATGTTGCCGACGTGGTGTCTGATGTGGCTGCCAACTAACATGTTTCATCATAGAACTCTATCGACGTGACATTCCATCCCCTTTTCCCGAGCTAGTTTGTTTTTCTAGCCCAGCTACGACCCAAGCAACCGGCCCATTGAGATTTCCTGTGACACTGTTACCGCCCGACGATGGACTCAACGGCCCCTCAAGGTTGCTTTCTCTATTTGTCCTTCTCATGTGTGTTACTTCCTATAAGAGCAACTCTAGCAGAGTCATCAAAATGGCCCAAACACCACATTAGTTGCGTCATACACTCGCTATTACAAAGCCAGTCAACATTGACTGGCTAAAAGCAACCATCATTGTCTCACCTCGGACCCATCACTAGTTATCCGTCAAGGATGACTGCTATTGATATTCTCAGGTAATCATTATGCCGCGTGAATAGGGACAGAGATCATGTACAACCACTAGTGTTGGTTAACATGCTTAACAAGTTTGCCTCTAACCCAGCCAGAAAAATCGGTTGGCCCCAGCCCAGCCCCTTGGAGGAAGCTGCACAGGCCCAAAGTCTATGTTGGAAATTATAGTAGAAAACAAAAAAAAATCTGCCCTACGAATCAAGAACCAAGATCACTATGAAGATCCATACAAGGTTAGATCAAATCATTACCAACTTCAAGTTACAGCGAAAGAGTTGGTGTAGTTTGTTCTTGAAGTCACTCAAACCGTCCCACGAACGACCCCAAAAAGATCGAAAGCACGATCTCTCTATGGATTGCACGCGTACGAAGTAGATGATCTGATAGCGCTTCACCCTCCAGAGCTTTGCGTCGCTAGAGAACTAGAGGAGGGACAAGAGCCTCACGATAACTCTTTAATTATCTGGAGAACTAGAGAAAACTAGAGAGAACTGATGGGGAATGTTGCATGAAAATCAAAAAAATTCCTACGAACACCCAAGATCCAATCTAGGAGATGTATAGCAACGAGAGTGGAGTGTGTCTACATACCCTTGTAGACCGAAAGCATTAGCGTCATACCGCGGTTGATGTAGTCGTACTCTTTACGATCCAATCGTGATCCAATCCGATCTAGTGCCGAACGGACGGCACCTCCGAGTTTAGCACACGTACGGCTCGGTGGCATCCTCTCCTTCTTTATCTAGCAAGCGAGGAAGAGAAGGTAGATGAGATCTGAACCAACACGACGGCGCGGTGGTGGTGGTGGCAGCGGAACTCCGGCAGGGCTTCGCCAAGCGCGTGCCGGTGAAACGTGGGAGGAGTTGGGAGAGGTAACGGGTAAGGGTCGGCGGGGGGCTGCCCCCAATGCCTCCCCACCTTTATATAGGCGTGGAGGGGCTGGTGGCTTGCCCTCCAAGGCGCTAGGGTCGTTGGTCAAAGGGGGAGGAAGGAAATACCTCCTTTCCTTCCCCACCGATCGCTATCCCCCCATTTTAGGGATCTTGATCTTATTCCTTCGGGATATGATACTATTCCTTTTAAGGAAGGATCTTGGTGCGCCTATAACAGGGCCGTGGGGACTTTCCCACTACCCACGTTCATGTGGGTCCCCCCATGCAGGTGGGCCCCACTCCGGAACCATCTAGAACTTTCCCGGTACAATATCGAAAAAAACCCGAAAACAAATTTTCATATATGAATCTTTACCTCTGGACCATTCCAGAGCTCCTCGTGATGTCCTGGATCCCATCCGGGACTCCGAATAACCTTCGGACTTTCCACTATTAATATCTCAACACTACCCTAGCGCTACCGAACGTTAAGCGTGCGACCCTACGGGTTCGGGAACATGCAGACATGACCGAGACTCCTCTTCGATCAATAATCAATAGCGGAACCTGGATGCCATATTGATTCCTACATATTCAACGAAGATCTTTATCGGTTGAACCACGATGTCAAGGATTCAGTCAATCCTGTATGCAATTCCTTTTGTCCGGCGATATGTTACTTGCCCGAGATTCAATGTATCTCCATACCTAGTTCAATCTCGTTACCGGCAAGTCTCTTTACTCATTACATAATACAAGATCCCGTGGCTAAACTCATTAGTCACAGGAAGCTTCTTATGATGTTGCATTACCGAGAGGGCCCAGAGATATCTCTCTGTCACGCGGAGCAACAAATCTCAGTCTCGATCCATGCAACCCAACAAACACCTTCGGAGATACCTGTAGAGCACCTTTATGATCACCCAGTTACGAAGTGATGTTTGATAGCACACAAGGCATTCCTACGGTATCCGAGAGTGGCATGATCTCATGGTCTAAGGAACTGATACTTGACATGAAGAAAGCTATATCAAATAACTAAACGATCTGATGATAAGCTTACGGTTGGGTCTCGTCCATCACATCATTCTCCTAATGATGTGATCCCATTATCAAATGAAAACTCATGTCTATGGTTAGGAAACCTTAACCATCTTTGATTAATGAGCTAGTCTAGTAGAGGCTTACTAGGGACACAATGTAGTTTATGTATTCACACATGTATTTAAGTTTCCGATCAATACAATTCTAGCATGAATAATAATTTATCATGAACGGGAAATATGATAATAACCATTTTATTATTTCCTCTAGGGCATATTTCCAACAGTCTCCCACTTGCACTAGAGTCAATAATCTAGTTCACATTGCTATGTGATCAACCCCTAATGAGTTCTAGGGTTTGATCATGTTTTGCTTGTGAGAGAGGTTTTAGTCAACGGGTCTGCAACATTTAGATCCGTTTGTACTTTGCAAATCTCTATGTCATACTGTAGATGCTACTACCACGCCCACTTGGAGCTATTCCAAATGACTGCTCCACTATACGTATCCGGTTTGCGACTCAGAGTCAGCTGGATCGGTGTCAAAGCTTGCATCGACGTAATCCTTTACGACAAACTCTTTATCACCTCCATAACCGAGAAACATTTCCTTAGTCCTCTTTAGGCACCTAAGGATAATTTTGACTATTGTCCAGTGATCCACTCCTAGATCACTTTGTACCCCCTTTCCAGACTCATGGCAAGGCACACATCAGGTCTGGCACACAGCATGGCATACATTATAGAGCATATGGCTGAAGCATAGGGGACAATTTTTACCCTTTCTCTTTTTTCTGTCGTGGTCGAGCCTTGAGTCTTACTCAACTTTGCACCTTACAATAGAGGAAAGAACTCCTTCTTTGACTAATCCATTTTGAACTCCTTCAAAATCTTGTCAAGGTATGTGCTCTGTGAAAATCTTATCAGGCATCTTGACCTATCTCTATAGATCTTGATGTCCAATATGGAAGCAGCTTTACCCCGGTCTTCCTTTGAAGAACTCCTTTCAAACAACCCTTTATGCTTTCTAGAAATTCTACATCATTTCCAATCAACAATATGTCATTCACATATACTTATCAGAAATGCTATAGAGCTCCCACTCACTTTCTTGTAAATACAACCTTCTCCGTAAGTTTGTATAAAACCAAAAGCTTTGATCCCTCACCAAAATGTATATTGCAACTTCAAGATGCTTGCACCAGTCCATAGATGGATCGCTGGAGCTTGCATACTTTGTTAGCATCCTTAGGATTGACAAAACCTTCCGGTTGCATCATATACAACTCTTCCTTAAGGAAACAGTTAAGGAACGCTGTTTTGACATCCATCTGCCAGATTTCATAATCATAGTATGCGGCAATTTCTAACATAATTCTAATAGACTTAAGCATCACTACAGGTGAGAAAGTCCCATCGTAGTCAACTCCTTTAATTTGTCGAAAACCTTTTGCGACAAGTCGAGCTTTATAGACGGTGACATTACCATCAGCATCTGTCTTCTTCTTAAATATCCATTTATTCTCAATGGCTTGCTGGTCAACGAGCCAGTCCACCAAAGTCCATACTTTGTTCTCATACATGGTTCCTATCTCGGATTTCATGGCCTCAAGCCATTTTTCGGAATTTGGGCTCATCATTGCTTCTTCATAGTTCGTAGGTTCGCCGTTGTCCAACAACATGACTTCCAGGACAGGATTACCGTACCACTTTGGTGTGGAACGTGTCCTGGTCGACCTACGAAGTTTAGTAGTAACTTGATCTGAAGTTTCATGATCATCATCATTAGCTTCCTCTTTGGTTAGTGTAGGCATCACGGGAACTGCTTTTTGTGATGTGCTGCCTTCCAATTCGAGAGAAGGTACGATTACCTCATCAAGTTCTACTTTCCTCCCACTCACTTATTTCGAGAGAAACTCCTTCTCCGGAAAGGATCCATTCCTGACAACAAAGACTTGTCTTCGGATCTGTGATAGAAGGTATTCTATGAAGACGTACTTCTCCACTTTGGGTTCGAGCTTATCAGTCATAAGTCGCATCCCCAAACTTTAAGAAACTACAACATATGTTTCTTGCCAAACCATAGTTCTTATGGTGTCATCTCAACGGATTTAGATGGTGCCCTATTTAAAGTGAATGTTATTGTCTCTAATACATAGCCCTGAAACTATAGTGGCAAATCGATAAGAGGCATCATAGAACGCACCATATCCAATAGAGTACGGCTACAATGGTCGGACACACCATTACACTGTGGTGTTTCAGGTGGCATGAGTTGTGAAACAATTTTCACATTGTTTTAAATACATACCAAACTCGCAACTCAGATATTTTCCTCCACGATCATATCGTAGACATTTTATCTTCTTGTCACGATGATCTTCAACTTCACTCTGAAATTGCTTGAAATTTTCAAAAAATTCAGACTTGTGTTTCATCAAGTAAATATACTCGTATCTACTCAAATCATTTGTGAAGTAACATAATAACAACATCCACCACATGCTTCAACACTCATCGAACCGCATACATCAGTATGTAATATTTCCAACAAGTCACTAGCCCGCTCCATTGTTCCGGAAAACGGGGTTTTAGTCATCTTGCCCATAAGGCATGGTTCACATGTATTAAATGATTCATAATCAAGTGATTCCAAAAGTCCACCAGCATGGAGTTTCTTCATGCGCTTTACACCAATATGACCTAAGCGGCAGTGCCACAAGTATGTGGTACTATCATCATTAACTTTGCATCTTTTGGCATCAATATTATGAATATGTGTATCACTACGATCGAGATTCAACAAGAATAAACCATTCACAAGGGGTGCATGACCATAAAAGATATTATCCATGTAAACAGAACAACCATTATTCTCTGACTTAAATGAATAACTGTCTCACAATAAACAAGATCCAGATATAATGTTCATGCTTAATGCAGGCACCAAATAACAATTATTTAGGTTCATAACTAATCTCGAAGGTAAACGTAGATGGAGCGTGCCGCCGGCGATCACATCAACCTTGGAACCATTTCTGACGCGCATCATCACCTCGTCCTTATCTAGTCTCCATTTACTCCGCAGCTCTTGTTTCGAGTTACAAATATTAGCAACCGAATTAGTATCAAATACTCATGCGCTACTACGAGAACTAGTAAGGTACACATCAATGACATGCATATCAAATATACCTTTGTTGACGTTGCCAGCCTTCTTATCTGCCAAGTACTTGGCGCAGTTCCGCTTCCAGTGGCCCTTCCCCTTGCAATAGAAGCACTCAGTCTCGGGTTTGGGTCCAGCCTTGCATTTCTTCACGGGAGCAGCAACTGTCTTGCCATTCTTCTTGAAGTCCCCTTTCTTTCCCATGCCCTTCTTGAAACTGGTGGTCTTATTGACCATCAACACTTGATGCACTTTCTTGATTTCTACCTCCACGGCCTTAAGCATCGCGAAGAGCTCAGGGATTGTTTTCACCATCCCTTGCATATTATAGTTCATCACAAAGCCCTTGTAGCTTGGTGGCAGTGACTGAAGAACTCTATCAATCGCTACTTCATCCGGAAGATTAACTCCCAATTGATTCAAGCGGTTGTAGTACCCACACATTCTGAGTACATGCCCACTAATGGAGCTATTCTCCTCCATCTTGCAGCTAAAGAACTTGTCAGAGGTGTCATACCTCTCAACCCGGGCATGAGCCTGAAATACCAATTTCAGCTCCCGGAACTTCTCATATGCTCTGTGGTGCTCAAAACATCTTTGGAGCCTCGATTCTAAGCCGTAAAGCATGGCACACTGAACTATCGAGTACTCATCAGAACTTGCTTGATACGTCTCCGTCGTATCTATAATTTTTGATTGTTTCATGCCAATATTCTACAACTGATCCAGTTGGCAACTTTTTATATTATTTTTGGGACTAGCATATTGATCCAGTGCCCAGTGCTAGTTCCTGTTTGTTACATGTTTTTTGTTTCGCATAATATACATATCAAACGGAGTCCAAACGCGATAAAAACTTATGGAGATTTTTTTTGGAATATATGTGATTTTTGGGAAAAAGAATCAACGCGAGACGATGCCCGAGGGGCCCACAAGCCCTAGGGGCGTGCACCCCTACCCTAGCATGCCTGGGAGGCTTGTGGCCACCCCGTAAGGCGGTTGGTGCCCTTCTTTCGCCGCAAGAAATATAATATTCGGATAAAAATCGTGTTAAAATTTCAGCCCAATCGGAGTTACGTATCTCCAAGAATTTAAGAAACGGTGAAAGGCCAGAAAATAGGAACGCAGAAACAGAAGGAAACAGAGAAAGAGAGAGAGAGAGAGAGAGAGAGAGAGAGAGAGAGAGAGAGAGAGAGAGAGAGAGATCCAATCTCGGAGGGGCTCCCGCCCCTCCGCCGCCATGGAGGGCATGGACCAAAGGGGAAACCCTCCTCCCATCTAGGGGGGAGGTCAAGGAAGAAGAATAAGGAGGGGGGCTCTCTCCCCCTCTCTCCCGGTGGCGCCGGAACGCCGTCGGGGCCATCATCATGACGGCGATCTACACCAACAACTTTGCCGCCGTCATCACCAACTCTCTCCCCATCTATGCAGCGGTGTAACACCCCTTTTCCCCACTGTAATCTCTACTTAAACATGGTGCTCAACGCTATATACTGTTTTGCAATGATGTATGGCTATCCTATGATGTTTGAGTAGATCCGTTTTGTCCCATGGGTTGATTGATGATCGTGATTGGTTTGAGTTGTATGTTTTATTATTGGTACTGTCCTATGGTGCTCTCCATGTCGTACAAGCATGAGGCATCCCTGCTGTAGGGTTTGCAATATGTTCATGATTCTCTTATGGTGGGTGGCATGAGTGACAAAAGCACAGAGCCGAGTAAGTAGGTTGTTTGTGTATGGGAGTAAAGAGGACTTGATACTTTAATGCTATGGTTGGGTTTTACCTTAATGATCTTTAGTAGTTGCGGATGCTTGCTAGAATTCCAATCATAAGTGCATATGATCCAAGTAGATAAAGTATGTTAGCTTATGCCTTTCCCTCATATAAAATTGCAATAATGATTACCGGTCTAGTTATCGATTGCCTAGGGACAAATAACTTTCTTGTGACAAAAATCTCTCTACTAAAACTAACTTAATTGTTTCTTTATCTAAACAGACCCTAGCTTTTATTTATGTGTTCTTTATTATCTTACAAACCTATCCTATCACACCTACAAAGTACTTCTAGTTTCATACTTGTTCTAGGTAAAGCGAACGTTAAGCGTGTTGGGGAACGTAGCATGCAATTTCAAAAAAGTTCTACGCTCACGCAAGATCTATCTAGGAGATGCATAGCAACGAGAGGGGGAGAGTGTGTCCACGTACCCTCGTAGACCGAAAGCGAAAGCGTTAGCTTTACGCGGTTGATGTAGTCGAACATCTTCTCGATTCAACCGATCAAGAACCGAACGTACGACACCTCCGAGTTCTGCACACGTTCAGCTCGATGACGTCCCTCGAACTCTTGATCCAGCAAAGTGTCGAGGGAGAGTTTCGTCAGCATGACGGCGTGGTGACGGTGATGGTGAAGTGATCTACGCAGGGCTTCGCCTAAGCACTACGACAATATGACCGGAGGAGTAAACGGTGGAGGGGGCACCGCACACAGCTAAGAACAATTGGTGTGTCCTTGGAGGCGCTCCCCGTCCCCGTATATAAAGGAGGGAGAGGGGAGGAGGCTGGCCTAGGGGCGCCCCAAGTGGGAGGAGTCCCACTTGGGCTCCTAGTAGGATTCGGCCCCCCTTTTCTTTTACCGGAAGGGGAAAGGGGGAAGGAGAGGGAGGAGGAGAAGGAAAGGGGGGCGCCACCCCCTCCCCTTGTCCAATTGGGACTCCCCATGGGGGGGACGCGCGGCCACCCCTTGTGGGCTGCCTAGCCTCCCTCCTATGGCCCATATGGCCCATATCTTTCCCCCGGTGTTCGGTAACCCCCCCCCCCCCCCCCCCGGTACTCCGATACGTACTCGATACATTCTGAAACACTTCCGGCGTCCGAATACTATCGTCCAATATATCAATCTTTACCTCTCGACCATTTCAAGAGTCCTCATCATGTCCGTGATCTCATCCGGGACTCCGAACAATCTTCGGTCACCAAAACACATAACTCATAATACAAATCGTCATCGAACGTTAAGCGTGCGGACCCTACGGGTTCGAGAACTATGTAGACATGACCGAGACACATCTCCGGTCAATAACCAACAGCGGAACCTGGATGCTCATATTGGTTCCTACATATTCTACGAAGATCTTTATCGGTCAAACCGCAATGACAGCATACGTCATTCACTTTGTCATCAGTATGTCACTTGCCCGAGATTCGATCGTCGGTATCTCCATACCTAGTTCAATCTCATTACCGGCAAGTCTCTTTACTCATTCCATAATGCATCATCCCGTAACTAACTCATTAGTCACATTGCTTGCAAGGCTTATCATGATGTGCATTACCGAGAGGGCCCATAGATACCTCTCCGATACTCGGAGTGACAAATCCTAATCTCGATCTATGCCAACCCAACAAACACCTTCGGAGACACCTGTAGAGCATCTTTATAATCACCCAGTTACATTGTGACGTTTGATAGCACACAAGGTGTTCCTCCGGTATTCAGGAGTTGCATAATCTCATAGTCAAAGGAATATGTATAAGTCATGAAGAAAGCAATAGCAATAAAACTTAACGATCATTATGCTAAGCTAATGGATGGGTCTTGTCCATCACATCATTCTCCTAATGATGTGATCCTGTTCATCAAATGACAACACATGTCTATGGTTAGGAAACTTAACCATCTTTGATCAATGAGCTAGTCTAGTAGAGGCTTACTAGGGACTTGGTGTTTTGTCTATGTATTCACACATGTATCAAGTTTCCGGTTAATACAATTCTAGCATGAATAATAAACATTTATCATGATATAAGGAAATATAAATAACAACTTTATTATTGCCTCTAGGGCATATTTCCTTTAGTCTCCCACTTGCACTAGAGTCAACAATCTAGATTACATAGTAATGATTCTAACACCCATGGAGTCTTGGTGCTGATCATGTTTTGCTCGTGGAAGAGGCTTAGTTAATGGGTCTGCCACATTCAGATCCGTATGTATTTTGCAAATCTCTATGTCTCCCTCCTTGACTTGATCACGGATGGAGTTGAAGCGTCTCTTGATGTGTTTGGTTCTTTTGTGAAATCTGGATTCCTTCGCCAAGGCAATTGCTCCAGTATTGTCACAAAAGATTTTCATTGGACCCGATGCACTAGGTATTACGCCTAGATCGGATATGAACTCCTTCATCCAGACTCCTTCATTTGCTGCTTCCGAAGCAGCTATATACTCCGCTTCACACGTAGATCCCGCCACGACGCTTTGCTTGGAACTGCACCAACTGACAATTCCACCATTCAATATAAATACGTATCCGGTTTGTGACTTAGAGTCATCCGAATCAGTGTCAAAACTAGCATCGACGTAACCATTAACGACGAGCTCTTTGTCACCCCCATATACGAGAAACATATCCTTAGTCCTTTTTAGGTACTTCAGGATGTTCTTGACCGCTATCCAGTGATCCACTCCTGGATTACTTTGGTACCTCCCTACTAAACTTATAGAAAGGCACACATCAGGTCTGGTACACAGCATTGCATACATGATAGAACCTATGGCTGAGGCATAGGGAATGACTTTCATTTTCTCTCTATCTTCTGCAGTGGTCGGGCATTGAGTCTGACTCAACTTCACACCTTGTAACACAGGCAAGAACCCTTTCTTTGACTGATCCATTTTGAACTTCTTCAAAACTTTATCAAGGTATGTGCTTTGTGAAAGTCCAATTAAGCGTCTTGATCTATCTCTATAGATCTTGATGCCCAATATATAAGCAGCTTCACCGAGGTCTTTCATTGAAAAATTCTTATTCAAGTATCCTTTTATGCTATCCAGAAATTCTATATCATTTCCAATCAACAATATGTCATCCACATATAATATTAGAAATGCTATAGAGCTCCCACTCACTTTCTTATTAATACAGGCTTCTCCAAAAGTCTGTATAAAACCATATGCTTTGATCACACTATCAAAGCGTATATTCCAACTCCGAGATGCTTGCACCAGTCCATAAATGGATCGCTGGAGCTTGCACACTTTGTTAGCACCTTTAGGATCGACAAAACCTTCTGGTTGCATCATATACAACTCTTCTTTAAGAAATCCATTAAGGAATGCAGTTTTGATGTCCATTTGCCAGATTTCATAATCATAAAATGCGGCAATTGCTAACATGATTCGGACAGACTTAAGCATCGCTACAGGTGAGAAGGTCTCATCGTAGTCAACTCCTTGAACTTGTCGAAAACCTTTCGTAACAAGTTGAGCTTTGTAGACAATAACATTACCATCAGCGTCAGTCTTCTTCTTGAAGAGCCATTTATTCTCTATGGCTTGCCGATCATCGGGCAAGTCAACCAAAGTCCACACTTTGTTCTCATACATGGATCCCATCTCAGATTTCATGGCCTCAAGCCATTTCGCGGAATCTGGGCTCATCATCGCTTCCTCATAGTTCGTAGGTTCGTCATGGTCTAGTAACATGACTTCCAGAACAGGATTACCGTACCACTCTGGTGCGGAACATACTCTGGTTGACCTACGAGGTTCTGTAGAAACTTGATCTGAAGTTTCATGATCATCATCATTAGCCTCCTCACTAATTGGTGTAGACATCACGGGAACAGATTTCTCTGATGAGCTACTTTCCAAATTGAGAGGAGGTACAATTACCTCATCAAGTTCTACTTTCCTCCCACTCACTTCTTTCGAGAGAAACTCCTTCTCTAGAAAGGATCCATTCTTAGCAACAAAGATCTTACCTTCGGATCTGTGATAGAAGGTGTACCCAACAGTTTCTTTTGGGTATCCTATGAAGACGCACTTCTCCGATTTGGGTTCGAGCTTATCAGGCTGTAGCTTTTTCACATAAGCATCGCAACCCCAAACTTTAAGAAACGACAGCTTAGGTTTCTTGCCAAACCACAGTTCATACGGTGTCATCTCAACGGATTTAGATGGTGCCCTATTTAACGTGAATGCAACTGTCTCTAATGCATAACCCCAAAACGATAGTGGTAAATCGGTAAGAGACATCATAGATCGCACCATATCTAATAAAGTACGGTTACGACGTTTGGACACACCATTACGCTGTGGTGTTCCAGGTGGCGTGAGTTGTGAAACTATTCCACATTGTTTTAAATGAAGGCCAAACTCGTAACTCAAATATTCGCCTCCGCGATCATATCGTAGAAACTTTATTTTCTTGTTACGATGATTCTCCACTTCACTCTGAAATTCTTTGAACTTTTCAAATGTTTCAAACTTGTGTTTCATTAAGTAGATATACCCATATCTACTCAAATCATCTGTGAAGGTCAGAAAATAACGATACCCGCCGCGAGCCTCAACACTCATCGGACCGCATACATCGGTATGTATTATTTCCAATAAGTCAGTGGCTCGCTCCATTGTTCCGGAGAACGGAGTCTTAGTCATCTTGCCCATGAGGCATGGTTCGCAAGCATCAAATAATTCATAATCAAGTGATTCCAAAAGTCCATCCGCATGGAGTTTCTTCATGCGCTTTACACCAATATGACCTAAATGGCAGTGCCACAAATATGTTGCACTATCATTATCAACTTTGCATCTTTTGGCATCAATATTATGAATATGTGTATCACCACGATCGAGATTCAACAAAAATAGACCACTCTTCAAGGGTGCATGACCATAAAAGATATTACTCATATAAATAGAACAACCATTATTCTCTGATTTAAATGAATAACCGTCTCGCATCAAACAAGATCCAGATATAATGTTCATGCTCAACGCTGGCACCAAATAACAATTATTCAGGTCTAAAACTAATCCCGAAGGTAGATGTAGAGGTAGCGTGCCAACGGCGATCACATCGACCTTGGAACCATTTCCGACGTGCATCGTCACCTCGTCCTTAGCCAATCTTCGTTTAATCCGAAGCCCCTGTTTCGAGTTGCAAATATGAGCAACAGAACCAGTATCAAATACCCAGGCGCTACTACGAGCATTAGTAAGGTACACATCAATAACATGTATATCAAATATACCTTTGTTCACTTTGCCATCCTTCTTATCCGCCAAATACTTGGGGCAGTTCCGCTTCTAGTGACCAGTCCCTTTGCAGTAGAAGCACTCAGTTTCAGGCTTCGGTCCAGACTTGGGCTTCTTCCCGGGAGTGGCAACTTGCTTGCCATTCTTCTTGAAGTTCCCCTTCTTTCCTTTGCCCTTTTTCTTGAAACTAGTGGTCTTGTTAACCATCAACACTTGATGCTCCTTCTTGATTTCTACCTCCGCAGCTTTGAGCATAGCGAAGAGCTCGGGAATTGTCTTATCCATCCCTTGCATGTTATAGTTCATCACGAAGCCTTTGTAGCTTGGTGGCAGTGATTGAAGAACTCTGTCAATAACACTATCATCCGGAAGATTAACTCCCAGCTGAGTCAAGTGATTATGATATCCAGACATTCTGAGTATGTGTTCACTGACAAAACTGTTCTCCTCCATCTTGCAGCTATAGAACTTGTTGGAGACTTCATATCTCTCAACTCGGGCATTTGCTTGAAATATTAACTTCAACTCCTGGAACATCTCATATGGTCCATGACGTTCAAAACGTCTTTGAAGTCCCGATTCTAAGCCGTAAAGCATGGCACACTAAACTATCGAGTAGTCATCAGATCGAGCTTGCCAGGCGTTCATAACATCAGCATCTACTCCTGCAGCAGGCCTTTCACCTAGCGGTGCATCAAGGACATAATTCTTCTGTGCAGCAATGAGGATAATCCTCAAGTTATGGACCCAGTCCGTGTAGTTGCTACCATCATCTTTCAACTTAGCTTTCTCTAGGAACGCATTAAAATTCAAGGGAACGGTAGCATGGGCCATTGATCTACAACATAGATATGCAAAAACTATCAGGACTAAGTTCATGATAAATTAAGTTCAATTAATCATATTACTTAAGAACTCCCACTTAGATAGACATCCCTCGAGTCATCTAAATGATCACGTGATCCATATCAAGTAAACCATGTCCGATCATCACGTGAGATGGAGTAGTTTTCAATGGTGAACATCTCTATGTTGATCATATCTACTATATGATTCACGTTCGACCTTTCGGTCTCCAGTGTTCCGAGGCCATGTCTGTACATGCTAGGCTCGTCAAGTTTAACCCGAGTATTCTGCACGTGCAAAACTGTTTTGCACCCGTTGTATGTGAACGTAGAGCTTATCACACCCGATCATCACGTGGTGTCTCGGCACGACGAACTGTCACAACGGTGCATACTCAGGGAGAACACTTATACCTTGAAATTTTAGTGAGGGATCATCTTATAATGCTACCGCCGTACTAAGCAAAATAAGATGCATAAAAGATAAACATCACATGCAATCAAAATATGTGACATGATATGGCCATCATCATCTTGTGCCTTTGATCTCCATCTCCAAAGCACCGTTATGATCTCCATCGTCACCGGCATGACACCTTGATCTTCATGGTAGCGCCGTGGTCGTCTCGCCAACTATTGCTTCTACAACTATCGCTAACGCATAGTGATAAAGTAAAGCAATTACATGGCGTTTGCATTTCATACAATAAAGCGACAACCATAAGGCTCCTGCCAGTTGCCGATAACTTTTACAAAACATGATCATCTCATACAACAACGTATATCACATCATGTCTTGACCATATCACATCACAACATGCCCTGCAAAAACAAGTTAGACGTCCTCTACTTTGTTGTTGCAAGTTTTACGTGGCTGCTACGGGCTTCTAGCAAGAACCGTTCTTACCTACGCATCAAAACCACAACGGTGTTTCATCAAATTTGCTGTTTTAACCTTCAACAAGGACCGGTCGTAGTTAAATTCGATTCAACTAAAGTTGGAGAAACAGACACCCGCCAGCCACCTTTATGCAAAACTAGTTGCATGTCTGTCGGTGGAACCGGTCTCATGAACGCGGTCATGTAAGGTTGGTCCGGGCCGCTTCATCCAACAATACCGCCGAATCAAAATAAGACGTTGGTGGTAAGCAGTATGACTATCACCGCCCACAACTCTTTGTGTTCTACTCGTGCATATCATCTACGCATAGACCTGACTCTGATACCACTGTTGGGGAACGTAGCATGCAATTTCAAAAAAATTATACGCTCACGCAAGATCTATCTAGGAGATGCATAGCAACGAGAGGGGGAGACTGTGTCCACGTACCCTCGTAGATCGAAAGCGGAAGCGTTAGCTTAACGCGGTTGATGTAGTCGAACGTCTTCTCGATTCAACTGATCAAGCACCGAACGTACGGCACCTCCGAGTTCTGCACACGTTCAGCTCGATGACGTCCCTCGAACTCTTGATCCAGCAAAGTGTCGAGGGGGAGTTTCATCAGCACGATGGCGTGGTGACGGTGATGGTGAAGTGATCCGCGCAGGGCTTCGCCTAAGCACTACGACAATATGACACGAGGAGTAAACGATGGAGGGGGGCGCCGCACACGGCTAAGAACAATTGGTGTGTCCTTGGAGGCGCCCCCCGTCCCCGTATATAAAGGAGGGAGAGGGGAGGAGGCCGGCCTAGGGGCGCCCCAAGTGGGAGGAGTCCCAGTTGGGCTCCTAGTAGGATTCGCCCCCCCCCCCTTCTTTTACCGGAAGGGGAAAGGGGGAAGGAGAGGGAGGAGGAGAAGGAAAGGGGGGCACCACCCCCTCCCCTTGTTCAATTCGGACTCCCCATGGGGGGGGGCGCGGCCACCCCTTGTGGGCTGCCTAGCCTCCCTCCTATGGCCCATATGGCCCATATCTTTCCCCCGGGGGTTCTGGTAACCCCCCCCCCCCCCCCCCCCCCCCCCCGGATCTCACGATTAAGTACTCTCAGGGCCCGGGATACCATCGAAACACTTCCGGTGTCCGAATACTATCGTCCAATATATCAATCTTTACCTCTCAATCATTTCGAGAGTCCTCGTCATGTCCGTGATCTCATCCGGCACTCCGAACAATCTTCGGTCACCAAAACACATAACTCATAATACAAATCGTCATCGAACGTTAAGCGTGCGGACCCTACGGGTTCGAGAACTATGTAGACATGACCGAGACACATCTCCGATCAATAACCAACAGCGGAACCTGGATGCTCATATTGGTTCCTACATATTCTACGAAGATCTTTATCGGTCAAACCGCAATGACAACATACGTCATTCCCTTTGTCATCGGTATGTTACTTGCCCGAGATTCGATCGTCGGTATCTCCATACCTAGTTCAATCTCGTTACCGGCAAGTCTCTTTACTCGTTCCATAATGCATCATCCCATAACTAACTCATTAGTCACATTGCTTGCAAGGCTTATCATGATGTGCATTACCGAGAGGGCCTAGAGATACCTCTCCGATACTCGGAGTGACAAATCCTAATCTCGATCTATGCCAACCCAACAAACACCTTCGGAGACACCTGTAGAGCATCTTTATAATCACCCAGTTACGTTGTGACGTTTGATAGCACACAAGGTGTTCCTCCGGTATTCGGGAGTTGCATAATCTCATAGTCAAAGGAATATGTATAAGTCATGAAGAAAGCAATAGCAATAAAACTTAACGATCATTATGCTAAGCTAATGGATGGGTCTTGTCCATCACATCATTCTCCTAATGATGTGATCCCGTTCATCAAATGACAACACATGTCTATGGTTAGGAAACTTAACCATCTTTGATCAACGAGCTAGTCTAGTAGAGGCTTACTAGGGCCTCGGTGTTTTGTCTATGTATTCACACATGTATCAAGTTTCCGGTTAATACAATTCTAGCATGAATAATAAACATTTATCATGATATAAGGAAATATAAATAACAACTTTATTATTGCCTCTAGGGCATATTTCCTTCAAAGCGTGCGTAGAGTTGTATCGGTGGTCGATAGAACTTGAGGGAATATTTGTTCTACCTTTAGCTCCTCGTTGGGTTCGACACTCTTACTTATTGAGAAAGGCTACAATTGATCCCCTATACTTGTGGGTTACCAAGACCTTTTTCTGGCACCGTTGCCGGGGAGCAATAGCGTGGGGTGAATATTCTCGTGTGTGCTTGTTTGCTTTATCACTAAGTAATTTATATTTTCTGTTATAAGTTGGTCTCTATCTTTAGTTATGGATATGGAACACGAAATACCAAAAAAATTAGGTGTACTTGCTACTCATGGAGATGGGGAACCTCCTAAAACCCTCGATGCTCGTTACGTGAAAAATATTAAACACTACTTTGATAATCCTGAGAAAACCCCATTCAACTTGATAATGGGAGACACGTTGGATCAACGTGAATAATTTAGGGATTATCGCTTGACTCAAAAAGGGAAACTCTTATGGGATCAAATTCATATGTTGCATTGGTATGCTCGGGATCTATGCTTGAGATATTATTATACTTGTTGCTCTAGGATGAAGGCTTCACACCTTCCCTTTTCATGTAAATTTAATGATAATGAATCCTTGGCTTCTTATGCTAATGGTATATATGATTACTATGATGTGGAACGAATAGAAGAATTTGTTGCTTTTAAGGGTGCTTATGAAATTGAATCTTTGTTTAAAAAGTGTGAAAATTATGATGATGCTGTTTACAGACCTGAAAATTATGCTATACTTAAATATTGCTATGAGAATTATGAATATAATGTTGATATTAATGAGTTTATTGAGAAAGTCTTCGCTGTCCAAGAAGAGACTAATATTTTGCAGGAATCTATGGAAGAAGAAATTGATGACACTGTGAGCTTATTAGATGAAAAAGATGACGAGGAGAGCGAAGAACAAAAGGAGGAAGAGCAGATTAGCTACCCGTGCCCACCTTCTAATGAGAGTAACTCTTCAACTCATAAATTGTTTTAATCTCCCTTCGTGCTTACCGAAGGATGAATGCTATGATAATTGCTATGATCCCTTGGATTCGTTTGAAATATCCCTTTTTGATGAAATTGATGCTTGCTATGCTTGTGGCCATGATGACAATATGAATTATGCTTATGGAGATGAACTTGCTATAGTTCCTTATGTTAAGAATGAAATTGTTGCTATTACACCCACACATGATAGTCCTATTATCTTTTTGAATTCTCCCAACTACACTATATTGGAGAAGTTTGCGCTTATTAAGGATTATATTGATGGGTTGCGTTTTACTACTACACATGATGATTTTGATAGATATAATATGCATGTGCTTGCTGCTCCTACTTGCAATTATTATGAGAGAGGAACTACATCTCCACCTCTCTATGTTTCCAACACAACAAAATTGCAAGAAACTGTTTATGCTATGTATCGGCCTTTACTTTGTGTGCATGAATTGTTCTTTTATGACATGCCGATGCATAGGAAGAGAGTTAGACTTCGTTGTTGCATGATATATGTTGCTTTGTGCTCAATACTAAATTACAAATCATTGTTAACTAAAATTGGCTTTGATATATCTTGGGATCCGGGTGGATCAATTACTTGAGCACTTTATGCCTAGCTTAATGGCCTTAAAGAAAGCGCTCCCAGGGAGACAACCCGGAAGTTTTAGAGAGTCATTTTATTCTGCTGTGTGATTTTAAAAAAGTTTAAACACAAAAAAATATAGAGGGGAACTTAAAAAACTTTTTCAAAAAGAGAAGCGATTGGAAGGTTATGCATTGGAGAAGTGAGGGTCGACCTTGAACACTTGTGTTCATGCTCATGGAAACAATGTAGAATTTTTCATGGAAGTTTCTCACAAAAATAATTATCCCCTTGTACAAATCCATTGTATTCTAAAAATAATGTGCCAAGATTTGCCTTTAGGATGATTAGATTGCTTGTTTGGTTTGTGCAGTGCAAAAACAGAAACTTTGGATGTAGTACGTGAATTTACCCTTTTATTGGAATGTCAAAAGTTTCTGATTTTTTTACGCAGTAATGCTATCCATTTTTTTTATTTTGTCCTAATTTTTCAGAATTTTTGGAGTTACAGAAGTATGGTCAATGTTCAGATTGCTACAGACTGTTCTGTTTTTAACAGATTCTGTTTTTGATGCATTGTTTTGCGTGTTTTGATGAATCTATGGATTGTATCGGTGATATAAGCCATGGTGAAGTTAGAGTATAGTAGGTATAATGCAAAAATAAAATATGAATGGGTTTGTAACAGTACTTAAAGTAGTGATTTGCTTTATTATACTAACGGATCTCATGAGGGTTTTGTTAAGCTTTGTGTAATTGAAGTTTTCAAGTTTTGGGTGAGATCACGATGGATGAAGGAATAAGGAGTCGCAAGAGCCTAAGCTTGGGGATGCCCGAGGCACCCCAAGGTAATATTCAAGTACTCCCAAGCAACTAAGCTTGGGGATGCCCCGGAAGGCATCCCCTCTTTCTTCTAACGACCATCGGTAATTTTACTTGGAGCTATATTTTTATTCGTCACATGATATGTGTAAATCTTGGAGCATCATGTGCTTTTTATTTTTATTTTAATAATGCACCATGCTGGTATGAGATAGTCCTTGATTAATTTATAGAATTCTCTTTGCACTTCACTTATATCTTTTGAGCATGGCTTTATAGAATGCTTCATGTGCTTCACTTATATCATTTGAAGTTTGGATTGCCTGTTTCTCTACACATAGAAAACCGCCAATTGTAGAATGCTCTTTTACTTCACTTATATTTGTTAGAGCGTGGGCAAATCTTTTGTAAAAAGAATTAAACTCTCTTGCTTCACTTATATCTATTTAGAGAGTCAACAGGAATTGGTCATTCACATGGTTAGTCATAAAATCCTACATAAAACTTGTAGATCACTGAATATGATATGTTTGATTCCTTGCAACAGTTTTGCGATATAAAGATGGTGATATTAGAGTCATGCTAGTGAGTAATTGTGTATTGGTAGAAATACATGTGTTAAGGTTTGTGATTCCCGAAGCATGCATGTATGGTGAACCGTTATGTGATGAAGTCGGAGCATGATCTATTTTTTGATTATCTTCCTTATGAGTGGCGGTCGGGGACGAGCGATGGTCTTTTCCTACCAATCTATCCCCCTAGGGGCATGCGTATTAGTACTTTGCTTCGATGGCTAATAATTTTTTGCAATAAGTATGTGAGTTCTTTATGACTAATGTTGAGTCCATGGATTATGCGCACTCTTACCCTTCCACCATTGCTAGCCTCTCTAGTACCGCGCAACTTTCGCCGGTGCATTAAACCCACTATACCCTTCCTCAAAACAGCCACCATACCTACCTATTATGGCATTTCCATAGCCATTCTGAGATATATTGCCATGCAACTTCCACCGTTCTGTTTATTATGACACGCACCATCATTGTCATATTGCTTTGCATGATCGTAAGATAGCTAGCATGATGTTTTCATGGCTTGTCCATTTTTTGATGTCATTGCTACGCTAGATCATTGCACATCCCGGTACACTTCCGGAGGCATTCATATAGAGTCATATCTTTGTTCTAGTATCGAGTTGTAATTCTTGAGTTGCAAGTAAATAAAAGTGTGATATCATTATTAGAGCATTGCCCATGTGAGGAAAGGATGATGGAAGCTATGATTACCTCACAAGTTGGGATGAGTCTCCGGACTTAAAAAAATAAGAGGCCAAATAAGCCCAAATAAAAAAAAAGAGGCCAAAGAGCCCAACATAAAAAAATGAGAGAAAAAGAGAGAAGGGACAATGTTACTATCCTTTTCCACACTTGTGCTTCAAAAATAGCACCATGTTCTTCATGATAGAAAGTCTCCTATTTTATCACTTTCATATACTAATGGGAATTTTTCATTATAGAACTTGGCTTGTATATTCCAATGATGGGCTTCCTCAAATTTCCCTAGGTCTTCGTGAGCAAGCAAGTTGGATGCACACCCACTTAGTTTTCTTTTGAGCTTTCATACACTTATAGCTCTAGTGCATCCGTTGCATGGCAATCCCTACTCACTTGCATCGATATCGATTGATGGGCATCTCCATAGCCCATTAATTTGCCTAGTTGATGTGAGACTTTCTCCCTTTTTGTCTTCTCCTCACAACCACCATATTCTATTCTACCTATAGTGCTATATCCATGGCTCATGCTCATGTATTACGTGAAAGTTGAAAAGGCTTGAGAACGTTAAAAGTATGAAACAATTGCTTGGCTTGTCATCGGGGTTGTGCATGACGAAATACTTTGTGTGATGAAGATGGAGCATAGCCAGACTATATAATTTTGTAGGGATAACTTTCTTTTAGCCATGATATTTTGAGAAGACATGATTGCTTTATTAGTATGCTAAAAGTATTATTGTCTTTATGTCAAATTATAGACTATTGCTTTGAATCACTCGTGTCTTAATATTCATGCCATGATTAGATTATATGATCAAGATTATGCTAGGTAGCATTCCACATCAAAAATTATCTTTTTTATCATTTACCTACTCGAGAACGAGCAGGAATTAAGCTTGGGGATGGTGATACGTCTCTGTCGTATCTATAATTTTTGATTGTTTCATGCCAATATTCTACAACTTTCATATACTTTTGGCAACTTTTTATATTATTTTTGGGACTATCATATTGATCTAGTGCCCAGTGCCAGTTCCTGTTTGTTGCATGTTTTTGTTTCGCAGAATATCCATATCAAACGGAGTCCAAACGCGATAAAAACTTATGGAGATTTTTTGGAATATATGATTTTTGGGAAAAAGAATCAATGTGAGACGACGCCCGAGGGGCCCACAAGCCCTAGGGGCGCGCCCCCTACCCTGGGCGCGCCTGGGAGGCTTGTGGCCACCCCGTAAGGCGGTTGGTGCCCTTATTTCGCTGCAATAAAGATAATATCCGGATAAAAATCGTGTTAAAATTTCAGCCCAATCGGAGTTACGGATCTCCGGGAATTTAAGAAACGGTGAAAGGCCAGAGAGAGAGATCCAATCTCGGAGGGGCTCCCACCCCTCCGCCGCCATGTAGGCTATGGACCAGAGGGGAAACCCTCCTCCCATCTAGGGGGGAGGTCAAGGAAGAAGAAGGAGGAGGGGGGCTCTCTCCCCCTCTCTCCCGGTGGCGCCGGAACACCGCCGGGGCCATCATCGTGACGGCGATCTAGACCAACAACTTCGCCGCCGTCATCACCAACTCTCTCCCCCTCTATGCAGCAGTGTAACACCCCTTCTCCCCGCTGTAATCTCTACTTAAACATGGTGCTCAACGCTATATACTATTTCCCAATGATGTATGGCTATCCTATGATGTTTGAGTAGATCCGTTTTGTCCTATGGGTTGATTGATCATCGTGATTGGTTTGAGTTGTATGTTTTATTATTGGTGCTGTCCTATGGTGCTCTCCGTGTCGCGCAAGTGTGAGGGATCCCCGCTGTAGGCTTTGCAATATGTTCATGATTCGCTTATGGTGGGTGGCGTGAGTGACAGAAGCACAGACCCGAGTAAGTAGGTTGCTTGCGTATGGGAGTAAAGAGGAGTTGATATTTTAATGCTATGGTTGGGTTTTACCTTAATGATCTTTAGTAGTTGCAGATGCTTGCTAGAGTTCCAATCATAAGTGCATATGATCCAAGTAGAGAAAGTATGTTAGCTTATGCCTCTCCCTCATATAAAAATGCAATAATGATTACCAGTCTAGTTATCGATTGCCTAGGGACAAATAAATTTCTTGTGACAAAAAGCTCTCTACTAAAACTAACTTAATTGTTTCTTTATCTAAACAGCCCCTAGCTTTTATTTACGTGTTATTTATTATCTTGCAAACCTATCCTTTCACACCTACAAAGTACTTCTAGTTTCATACTTGTTCTAGGTAAAGCAAACGTTAAGCATGCGTAGAGTTGTATCGGTGGTCGATAGAACTTGAGGGAATATTTGTTCTACCTTTAGCTCCTCGTTGGGTTCGACACTCTTACTTATCGAGAAAGGCTACAATTGATCCCCTATACTTGTGGGTTATCAGTGCCTGCCAGACGTTCATAACTTCTACAGGCGAGCTTTGAGGGGGTGCATCACCAAGTGGTGCATTAAGGACATAAGCCTTCTGTGCAGCAGTGAGGATGATCCTCAAATTACGGACCCAGTCTGTATAGTTGCTTCCATCATCTTTCAACTTTTGTTTCTCTAGGAATGCCTTGAAATTCAGGGGAGCTACAACACGAGCCATTGATCTACAACATAATTTTACAAAGACAATTAGACTATGTTCATGTAAAGGGTTCAGTTAATCAAATTACTAGTGAAATCCCACTTAAATCAACATCCCTCAAGTTGTCTAAGTGTTTACACGATCCATATCAACCAACCCATGTCCGATCATCACGTGAGATGGGGTGGTCATCAACGGTGAACATCTCCATGTTGATCATATCTACTATATGACTCGTGTTCGACCTTTCGGTCCTTCGTGTTCCGAGGCCATGTCTGTACATGCAAGGCTCGTCAAGTTTAACCCAAGTATTCCGCATGTGTAAAACTGGCTTACACCCGTTGTATGCGAACGTAGAGTCTATCATACCCGATCATCATGAGGTGCTTCGAAACGACGAACTTTCGCAACGGTGCATACTTAGGGAGAACATTTTTGTCTTCAATTTTAGTGAAGGGATCATCTTATAATGCTACCGTCATCCTAAGCAAAATAAGATGCATAAAAGATAAACATCGCATGCAATCAATATATGTGACATGATATGACCATTATCATCTTGTGCTTTTGATCTCCACCTCCAAAGCACCGGCATGATATTCATCGTCACCGGCATGACACCATCATCTCCATCATCGTTTCGTCACGTGGTTGTCTCCGCCAACTATTGCTTCTACAACCATTGCTAACTCATAGCGATAAAGTAAAGCAATTACATGGCATTTAATGATTGACACACAGGTCATACAATAAATTAAATACAACCCTATGGCTCCTGCCGGTTGCCGCACTCATCGACATGCAAGTCGTGAACCTATTACAAAGCATGATCATCTCATACATCAACATATATCGCATCATGTTTTGGCCATACCACATCACAACATGCCCTGCAAAAACAAGTTAGACGTCCTCTACTTTGTTGTTGCAATTTATACATGGCTGCTAGGGCAAACTATAAGAACCGTTCTTATCTACGCAAAACCATAACGGTGATATAAAAGTTGCCTTTTAACCTTCTACAAGGACCGTTATTGTCAAATCAGATTCAACTAAGTAGGAGAGACAGACACCCGCAAAGCCACTTTTATACAATACAAGTTGCATGTCAGTCAGTGGAACCGGTCTCTTGTGCGTGGACATGTAAGGTTTGGTCCGAGCCGCTTCATCCCACAATGCCGCCGAATCCAAATAAGACAAGGAAAGTAAGCAAGCTGAACATCAACGCCCACAACTTATTTGTGTTCTACTCGTGCATATACATCTACGCATAGACCTAGCTCATGATGCCACTGATGGGGAATGTTGCATGAAAATCAAATTTTTTCCTACGAACACCCAAGATCCAGTCTAGGAGATGTATAGCAATGAGAGGGGAGTGTGTCTACATACCCTTGTAGAACGAAAGTGTTAGCGTTGTAACGCGGTTGATGTAGTCGTACTCTTCACGATCCAATCCGATCTAGTGCCGAACGGACGACACCTTCGAGTTTAGCACACGTACGGCTCATCAACGTCCTCTCCTTATTTATATAGAAATCGAGGGAGAGGAGGTAGATGAGATCTGAACCAACATGACGGCGTGGTGGTGGTGGTGGCAGGGGAACTCCGGCAGCGCTTCACCAAGCGCGTATCGGTGAAACGTGAGAGGAGTTGGGAGAGGTAACGGGCAAGGGTCGAAGGGGGGCTGCCCCCAATGCCTCGCCACCTTTATATATAGGCGTGGAGGGGGTTGGTGGCTTTCCCTCCAAGGCCCTAGGGTCGTTGGTCAAAGGGGGAGGAAGGAAATCCCTCCTTTCCTTCCCCACCGATCGCTATCCCCCCTTTTTAGGGATCCTGATCTTATTCCTTCGGGATATGATACTATTCCTTTTAAGGGAGGATCTTGGTGCGCCTAGACCAGGGTTGTGGGGAATTTCCCCACTACCCACGTTCATGTGGGCCCCACTCTGGAACCTTCTAGAACTTTCCCGGTACAATATCGAAAAAACCCGAACTTTTTCTGGAACCCCGAAAACAACTTTTCATATATGAATCTTTACCTCCGGACCATTCTAGAGCTCCTCGTGATGTCCTGGATCCCATCCGGGGACTCCGAACAACCTTCGGACTTTCCACTATTAATATCTCAACACTACCCTAGCGCTACCGAACGTTAAGCGTGCGACCCTACGGGTTCGAGAACATGCAGACATGACTGAGAATCCTCTTCGATCAATAATCAATAGCGGTACCTGGATGCCCATATTGATTCCTACATATTCAACGAAGATCTTTATTGGTTGAACCACGATGTCAATGATTCAGTCAATCCCGTATGCAATTCCCTTTGTCCGGCGATATGTTACTTGCCCGAGATTCGATCGTCGGTATCTCCATACCTAGTTCAATCTCGTTACCAGCAAGTATCTTTACTCTTTATGTAATACAAGATCCCGTGACTAAACTCATTAGTCACATGAAGCTTCTTATGATGTTGCATTACCGAGAGCGCCCAGAGATATCTCTCCGTCACACGGAGCAACAAATCCCAGTCTCGATCCATGTAACCCAACGGACACCTTCGGAGATACCTGTAGAGCACATTTATGATCACTCAGTTACGAAGTGACGTCTGATTGCACACAAGGCATTCCTCCGGTATCCGGGAGTGGCATGATCTCATGGTCTAAGGAATTGATACTTGACATGAAGAAAGCTATAGCAAATAACTAAACGATCTAATGCTAAGCTTACGGTTGGGTCTCGTCCATCACATCATTCTCCTAATGATGTGATCCCGTTATGAAATGACAAATCATGTCTACGGTTAGGAAACATTAACCATATTTGATCAATGAGCTAGTCTAGTAGAGGCTTACTAGGGACACAGTGTTGTTTATGTATTCACACATGTATTTAAGTTTCCGATCAATACAATTCTAGCATGAATAATAAACATTTATCATGAACGGGAAATATGATAATAACCATTTTATTATTGCCTCTAGGGCATATTTCCAACAAGAACTAGAGGGGACACCTGGAACCGAAGGAGTTTGTGTGTTCCAGGGGGCGCCCCTCATGTATATGTAGGTGGAGGGGAGGGGGTGGCCGACTTGGGGATGGAACTCCCCACCCTTGGCGTGTCGACCAAGGAGGGGGAGTCCTCCAACTCCCCTTCACCCCCTTTAGCTTATTGGGCACCACCCTTAATGGCTCTCTAGGCCCATGTGGCTCCCTTCCTAATAGTCTTTAGCCTATTGGGGCAGTCCATGGCGCCTAGAATAATCCACGAATCCACCGGGGGGCTCCCGGTAATTCCCGGAGCCCTCCTATATTATTATTAGGTCCTGAGAACTTTTTCCACCTCCCGGTTTAACCCGGTTTTCTCTGAAATGCTTCTGGTCTGCTCGAAACACTTCCAATTATCTCTCAAAACAATTTCTGTTATCTCCAAAAAAACCTGTGATATTTTCTCAAACTCCCAACTCCAATAGAGCTCAAAAGATCATAAACCCTTAACCATGTGAGCCTGCATGTTCGGTGAATATAGACATGAACAGAAACACCTTTTGTTCAACGATCCATAGAGGAACCGTGGACATCCATAATGGCCCCTATACTCACACGAATGGTATTCCATTGAATATTTGGTTATCATATGTTATTCCTTTTGCTTCGTGCTACTTTACAAAACCCGAGGTGAAATATAGCGGCATCCCCGTGAGTCAAACTCATTGTCACTATGACAGTCTCCTCGTTATCGGTTTTGTTCTCTTTCTCGCTTTCATGTTTTGGCATCCCCATGAACAATTCACGTTATGTCTGGCCAGACGATGATGGATGTTGTCACATCGAGAGGGCCCTAATAATATCTCTCCATCATTGGAGGAAAATTCCACTCCTGAGTTATCTAGCCCATTGTCTCATACGCTTCTGATAAAGCCGTAAGTTGTCGTTATGATCACCCTGTTACAGATGACGTTGGAACAACCCCAAAGTGTATCATCCAGTATGAATTGACTTGATACTCTGATGCTCTAAGGTATTGTGCATACGTTAGCATCGCGTGTTATGGACTACAGACTTGCGGTGAAATCATCTCTAAGTATAACATACAACTTGGATCAAATAAATACGAGTGTTCTTCTAACGTCGTGCCCTCAATGTTGTCGGCATCATTGTTACACTTAACACATGCCTATGATTAGGAAAACAAACCATCATGCAACACTTGAGCTAGTCCTAGAGGCAAGATTAGGAATCTATTTTATCGTTTATATTTCTACATGTGCATATGAGTTTTCCTCCGAGCCTCTTGTTTATCGTAGAATTAGAGTCATTGCACTTATATCATAGACCATAAACATTTAATTATAAACTTGAAAAATAAATAATACACTTATTATTGCGTCTAGGGCATATTTCTAACAGTCTCAGCCCAATTATAGCAGCAGGAGGCCCCGGCGACGAGGAAGAACTAGGGGTTCGATGAGGCGCCAGTAAGAATTTATAGCAGTGAGAGGTCAATCAGCCGCCGGGCTGGTGGTTCTGCCCTTTTTTCCCAACAAGAAGAGCTAGTTTTGGTTTAAGTAAAAATGGTGTTGCTTTCTCAAATTTGAGACAAAAAGATATCTTTTGAGATGTATCTCCTCAAGTTTTTGAGAAGTTATCTTTTTCGTTGTTGTTGGTATTTTAGAAAAGTTATCGGTTTGAGACTTCGGTTTAGTTGGGGTTTAACTTCTTAGAAGATGCCAATTTGAGGAGTTAGGGCATCTCCAACGCCGAGCCTCAGAACGCCCGCATATGTCCGGGCCAAGCTGTCCGGATGTAGTTTGCCATCCAACGCGGTACCCCATTGATCCGCGGACGCGTCCGGTTGTTCGAATTCCCGCAAACCGGATGCAAACTGAGGGGAGCTTTGCGGGTGTCCGGACCGCCGCCACGTAGGACCCCAACATCCCGACACTCAAATCCCCCACCAGGCCACTTTTCTTCCACTCCGCCCCCCATGCTCTTCATTCGCACCCTCATCATCAGCCGCCGCTGTTGTACCTCTTTGACCGCCACCCAGGCATTGTCGGGTGTCCGAAGCCCCCACCCACGCGCCTGCCCGCCTTGGACTACACCGCCGTCCACCTTGGATCTTTCCGCAGTCAGATCCCCTCCGCCCTTGCCGACACCGTCCATGACGGACACCAGGGCCGACAGGTGTTCGGTCAAATGCCATTGAGTTCTTTTTTACCTTCTTGTTGTTTCCTAGAGTAAGCACAATGAAGAGGTACTCAATGATGGAGGATGACCTCTTTATTTCAGACTTGTGCGTTGGACAGTTAGTTTAAGACTTTGCCGCAAGTGTGTGTTAGTTTAATTATATGTGACTACTATCTAAGACTCTAGTTTATGCTGTGCTTGTTAATTGCATATGATTATGTTGTGCGCGCTGGTAACCTCACCGCTCGAACAAAATGTTGCCAAATCACATTGTCTTGTATGTAACCAAACAACAACACTTTGCATCTGCGTAGCACAAGTTTACAACCAAACACTAGCGTTTGTGTTTTTGCTCAGCCAGGCTGGAGGGGACGCAGACAAATAAATCATGTGCAAAAACATGATTTTTTGCTTGTATTCACGTAGCCTGGAAACCCCTTTTGGTTCAAAAAAAATATATTCACGTAGCCTGGCTTACTCAGACCACGATACAAAGTGTTTAAAATCCATGCAGGTAAACAAACGCCTCCTTGGTGAAAGAAACAGCACGATGTCAATCGATCGTGGAAAACCGAGAAATACGCTTTCCAAATCGTCCGGGCAACAACCTGAGTTTACGCCTTCGAACTAGTTTCGTCACGGGCGCACAACTCACGGGCCCACCGGCCAGAATTCCATCCGAAATTTCGCGGCAGCGAGCAACGCCGCGCGCAAAAGCAATCCGTCCAAAAACCGTGCGGTCCCACCTGCCAGCCACCCACCGACGCGCACGCCCTCCTCTCATCGCTGCACCCCCGCCTCCTCCTCAGAAAAGAAACACAACCTCCCAGCCACGTCACCGATCCGCGCCACCCCTCCTCCCCCGCTCCCCGCCACCCATCTCCCATCCGACGGCCCGCACCCCGCATCACGCGGATCGCGGCCGCTCCCTGGCACCAAGCCGGCGGCTATAAATCCGGCTCGCCCCAGAATCCTCCACCATCGAGCTCATCGCTCCACCTCACAGAGACAAGTCAATCTCACCGGAGGGGGAAGAAACAAGGGAGAAGCGAGAAGATGTCGGGCCGCGGCAAGGGAGGCAAGGGTCTGGGCAAGGGCGGCGCCAAGCGCCACAGGAAGGTCCTCCGCGACAACATCCAGGGGATCACCAAGCCGGCGATCCGGCGGCTGGCGCGTCGGGGCGGCGTGAAGCGCATCTCGGGGCTCATCTACGAGGAGACCCGCGGCGTGCTCAAGATCTTCCTCGAGAACGTCATCCGCGACGCCGTCACCTACACCGAGCACGCCCGCCGAAAGACCGTCACCGCCATGGACGTCGTCTACGCCCTCAAGCGCCAGGGACGCACCCTCTACGGCTTCGGCGGCTAGGCCGCCACCAGATTAGAGTATCTAGGGTTCGTGGTCGTTGTTGTAATCGCAGTATCTCGCTGTTGTTTGCTATCTTCTGTAGAATGGATTCGAATGGAAATTGAACTCGTTTATCGTCGAAATCTGCTGCGTCTGTCAATTCCCCATTCTGTGGCTCTCAAATCTTCTGTGCTCAAATCGCTTTTGTTGGTTTTGGTGCATACAATTCGAACCATCCCTTCAATTTGTTCGTCTCTTAACTGTGAAATGGCCACTCCAAGCTTATCCCAAGTCCAAATCCGTCGAGTAATGGCTGCAGGCACAGCGCTTCGGCATCGGCACAAACGCGCGTACGAGGTCCCCTTTCAGCAATTTCGTCGAGCACCCGAGGTGCGTTGTGTTTTCCTTGCCTTCTTGTCTTTTGAAGGCATCGATGTTCATTACTCTGCTTCTGGAGCAGGTTGCGTTGCCGCTGACAACAGAGTAGGAGGCAGGTGATCGTGCTGGAGCCTTGGAACGTGCTGGGATTGATCGGTACGCATCTGTTTTATTTACCTGCCCCTGTGTCTTCCCAAATTTTCTCATGATAAATGGCTTCCATGGCTTGACCACATGAAAATCTGTTCCTCTGATATAATTAGAAGTTTCTTTTAACTGTAAGTAATTAGAAGTTATGAGTCATGAGACGCGAGTAGCTGGCCTGACCATTGAATTGTGATGGGATGGAGCTGATTCTTGGCCGAAAGTGGATTTTGACTACCTGATCCAACTTCTTGAATTACAGTAACCAGCGGCTAGGCAAAGGCCACGCCCCAGCTCCAGATCAGATTAGTAGCTATGGTTCATAGTGCGGCAGGCAGTCTCTTGCTGCTGTTTGCTCTGGTCTGTGCTTCATGTTAGGATGTGCAAGGAACTGGCCACTGCTTGTTTGCTGGAATGGATTGGATTGGGTTGTAGTGAATTTCAGTTGTCTACCCTGAATGCGTATTCTTCATTCCGTTCCCCAATTTCTTGTTCTGCTGATTGCTCTGGTCTTTAATTCATGTTACTGTGTTAGGATGCACGATGAACTGGCTACTGCTTGTTCGCTCGAATGTATTGGATTGGGTTGTAGTGAATGTCAGGCTCTGTTGATCTACATCTGTGTATTGTTCCTTCCGTTCCCCAAACCAACCATGTTCACGTCAGGATACGATCTGAACTGTCTTTGCATTTTGGTATCTTAGAAGTCGAATTTTCACGGTGACTAGTTGCAGAAGCAAAGTCCAGTTCAGAATGCCTTGTGGTTTTGGAAGGCAACGGAGGGGGAGGGGGATGGAACTACTCATCCTCGAAACCTCTTTACATATTTCAACGATTTTGTCGCATTGAGCACCTCTGCTGCTTTAGTGCCTTCTCAAAAGTTGTCATGATCAGTTTCTACCATGTCTGTTCTGAACTTCTGATGCGTAACTTTTCTCAGTGCTGTACAAACTGTAGGGAGTGGTGTTCTGTATTCAAGTTTTTCTTATACTACGTAGTACTAAGATAAGTCAATAGTAATATCCTTCACCCATTTTTTCCTAATATCATCTTTACCCTTTTATGTTTTCTTCTCAAAGTTTGTGCCCTTGCTTTTATCTTCTATGGACTCCATTTTGGTGTCTTGGACTTCCATACTGCTGCAGGCTTCTCAGTTGGCCAATGTTTTCTTTCCTTTCCGCAGTGATTTATGAGCGCTTTTTAATGATTTACTGAACAAGGTACTAAGATCATTTAAAAACAGAACCACTTTATTAGTCACTCCATTGATGTGGTTGAAAACTGTTATTCCTTTACAAAATAAACAATGCGAACTTTGGCTCATATTGATCATAGCAGCAGCAAATTGTATGATGATTTGCTGTGCAATTCATTTGGTCTGCTTGTGACATGTTCGTCATTTACATCGCATATTGGTCTGGACAGCAGATTGTTTACCACTGATTCATTTAACAATAACTGACCCATCATTTCTTACTATTTTATACCCACATTTTAATTTCATCATGGCCCATTTGTTGACCCTTTTATAGTGAGCCTCACCCTAAGCAGTGATCGTTCTTTTTATCCCGCTGGCAGAGGAACTAAGCTAAACTAAAATGTTCTTAGCATTCCTACGACTTCTTTTTATGCTTTGGACCGTTATACAGGGTTCCCTAAATTTCACGCAAGATGTAAGTAAAGATACATAAAATGTAATTTACTTGTGATTTTGAGTATACAACATAGCAAATAACTGCCTAGGTCTTTTTTTTTTCACTGCCTCAGTTTTTGTGTGTGGGAAGGGAACAGTACACAAAAACTCTACAAGAGTCCAAAGGACCCAAAAGGCAAAATAAAAGAACTCAAGGGAAGCAACTAAGCCTCCCCTAACCACCTTGAAAGAGCAAAAAACATCCGAGGAGATGCTGTAATTAAAATTTATTGTGGTAAATTGCAGAAGTTATTTCCTGTAGTTAAAGCTAACAACAAACTTGCTAAAACATAGACTTGCTGAAATCATCTATAGAGCACTGAAGGTATCTGCTCTTGTCTCTTCTTTTGCTTTGAATATACTAGTGAAAAATGTGCTGTTGTCTTCAGCAAAGGCCTGCATAATCAGCAGGTCCATATGGCTGGAACCATTCAGCCAGGAATCCTTTCTTTCTAGTGTTGCATCCGATGTGTTGGCACAGCAAATCATTAAAGCAAATATCCACGGTGCTTATACAAGATTGGTCAAAATATTTTCCGTTGTAAATATCCTTCTACTTTGCCTACTCTGCTACACTCTCTTCCATGCATCTTATGCTTGGAATAGTGTGATTTCTTACTTCCTAACCTCATCATTATGCTTTGAATATACTAGTTCACTTTTCCCCTTATTTTTCCGTGTTACAACTGTTAAGCGGTGGTGAAGTTCTCTAGGAAAAAAGTTGTTCTCCCTAGGCTAGTATTTATTGTCCTCCAAACATGCCAACCCCAAGAAATTGTCCAACCTGTATACCTACCTGTACAGAGGAACTGATGTATCTGATGATCCTATCACTATATTTCTACTCCAGTTTGTTGCGAAGATGTCCCTAAGCTTCTGGACTCCTCTGAATCCTGTTGCTAGAATTATAATATCACTCTTTATGTATTCATATCCTTCCTCCAGGATGATCCCATCACTGCATAAGCTGAACCTCTTGGATTTCTTAAGAATAATGCTACCCTCATCAACCCTGTCATAAAACCCTTTTGGCAGCATTGCAATCAAGCAAGAAGACATAGCAAAGGAGAAGCTGTAGTCAGGTACCATCCCCATGTTTTTGTAAATGAATCCTTTACTCCAGGTAGGTTTCAATTACTTTTGTAATTGCCCATCTCTGGAAACAACATGGATTCTTTGTATTCGTGAGCTTTCTATGCACGAGTTCTCTATACTGCTTTTGAACTCTATTCGAGTTGGAAGTAATTATTTACCAAGGGAGAGAGTACGGAAGCCAATATATAGCGCAGAAATCCTTCACCGGGTTTATAAACAAGTAGTTGCGAGATGCGGTTAAGGTATAAGCGATTAAAGTTAAGTCCCCATATATGCTAGATTTATCAACAGCCCGTGTTCAGTTCTACATATCATGGTTCACAGCTGAGCCGCACCTGCATTGGGATCGAACTGTCAGGCACTTATTCCTTTGAACGGTTGTTGATAGTTAGTGAGGTCTTAGTTCTCCTGGATTCACCATTCAGCTTGGCAACCTCTGCAGTAATATCAAATGCTGATTTTCCGGACCCAAGTATCGTCACGAGGTTGTCAGCGCCTGACGCCTCGTCGACTCCAAGTTATGCGCCCACACTCCGCCAATGGTGTCATCAGCCTCGAATACCACTGGCCTGAACCCCTTGTCCAGCGCGTGCATGCAGGCGGCTAGGCCGCTCACACCAACACCAACGACGCCCACCCTCTTCCTGTCCATTTTTGCTGCCCTTCTTCAGAGTTCTGTCTAGGAGGGAGGAGCTGAGGATGGAGAGGGAAGGGTTTCTATTATGTAAACCTTGGGTTCGATTTATTTTTGGGTGGCTGGATGACAAAACTCTTGTACAAATAGAAACACTTGCTTGATATCTTTCGTTGCTTTCTTGGTTTATTCCTGTGACCCCATGCCCTGTTTTATTTTCTGTCAGTTATCGTTTTTGTCTTGTGGGAGTGTGGGATGCGTGTACAAATAACTGACCCCTTTCGAATTTAAGTCGAAACTGGCATGTAGAGTTAGCTACCTGCATACTTTGAGGTGATACTTCCAGGTGGCGTAAGGACTGCTCCAATAAATCTAAAGAAAGTCACTTGCAGGTTACAGCCAAAGTGGAAGCTCTTAGTCGCCAATGCCAATTGGTGATGGTTCAGTATGTATTGGTTGGTTTGGTTTCAGAGGTGAGCATCATCTAGCTGGACAGCTAATACTACTTTCAGAGCAGTCTTTTGGACCCTTGGTTGAATTAGAGAATCCCTTGAAAGAGACAATTTATATGTCACCGTAGAGTAGCTAAAGATCCGAGTTCAGAGCGGGCACCATTTTAGTTTTTAGGAAGTTAATTCTGAATAGTGTTGAGAATCAATTGACAAGTCTGCTCAGTTTTTCATTTGACGGCATGTCTGGTTGATGTGCACATAGTTCATGAGGAAATTTACATGAAGCATATCATCATCTTTTGAAACTAATACTGATAATGGTTTGGTCGTTTAAATTTACATGAACAAGTACTATGATTTAACAGCTGACTTGCTGCACCAATATTTAGGAACAGGGCACCAGGTCTAGGTTCAACCGAAGAGCTTATTCTATGACATTTAGTTTGTACAATAATCAGCACAGCGTCGCTGGTAAGGGCAATTTCACTGTTTGATTTAAGAGCGGGGATGGCATGACAGATCTCATATGTCACTTCTTCATGTTGATATCCTTGTAATCTGATGGAAGATATGGCAACAGCCAATCTGCAAAGAACCCTTTCTTCCTCCTGGGTTCACACCCCATGTCCTGGCACAACTGGTCATTGTACCAGATATGGAGAGCTCCAACGCAAGATCGACGGAAGTATTCACGAGAGTACCTCTTCATGTATTCATCCCATTCCTTTATATCTATCTCCATAGATTTTATGCTAGGCAACTGAAATACCCCGTCAAGGAAATGCGCCAACCATTTGGAGCGCACGTTGAATGTATGCAGGTTTGCTATGCTCTCAGAGTAGCCGATGATCGCCAGCTGTGGGATCCTAGGATGCACGCATTGCCTGCCCAGTTCACAAAAACAACTGTGAGCTTCAGCATATATGCGGACAGCTAAACAAGCATGTTTAAGAGATGCATGGAGAGGTTAAACCTGTAAAGAGGAATAATATTGGATGGTGAGCCAGTCACAATGTCTCTGAACAAGGATGATGCGAACATCTCCTTGAGCTTTTGGTCTCCCTTGTATCCGGTGGCGAATATGACCACGTCGCTCTTTATCGGCGCGGAATCACCTTCGACAATCACACCTTGTTTGCAGAAGCTGAAGCTCTTTGCTTTCTTGAGAACAATGCTTCCTTGATCAACCATGTCATAGAATTTGTCTGGCAATATTGCAACCAAGCAAGAGCTGATGGCCTGGAAGAAACTGTGGTCGGGCACCATTCCGTGCTTATCCATGGGCACCGCCCATCTATAGTAGCTCTCGACAAACTTCGAGAACAGCCATCTCTGATCAGGTAGGTGTATATTCGGGGTTAAATACATGCATGAACACATATTGATGATCTGTATTTACTTGGGAGAGTGGTGTGGTAAGTAGGAACTACTAGTGGCTAGTGGCCCTTACCAAGGGTGATAAGAAGGTAGCAAGAATGCTAAGGAGCAGCCCCTCTCCTGGCTTGTGTACTAGGAGCTCCGAGAAGCGGTTGAGGTAGAAGAACGCAATGGGAACGCCCCAAGCGTAGTAGTCGGGTATGATCCATCTCTTCGTTCGACATATTATTGTGCATGGATAATTGGCTCCTGAGTGCAACAACAATGAACCAGATTAAGATATATGTGACCTCAGTGCTCGGAACCCTTCTTCCTTTTGATCACTCTGCAGTGAAGAGTTGCAGGAAAGCTAGAGATCTCACCGTTTGTGTTTGCGCACTCCGCGGCGATGTCGATAGCGGACTTCTGGTAGCCGACAACGGTGACGAGCTTGCCCCTGATGAGTTCGGTGGCCTCTGCGGTGCCCATGTCGGAGTAGTCCATGGAGTGGATCACCATGCCGTCGAACTTCTCTGGCCCTTTGTCGGGAGGGAATGTGGGTATATTCGGGATGCCGCTGAATCTCCCGGTGCACAGGATCACAAAATCTGCGACGTGTGTCTGGAAATGGATAGTTGTGAGTTGACATCAGAGCCAAGAATCAGCTGTTGCCAATGTTAGTATGAAGTGAAGTGTTAGCTCATATAAATCGGTACTGATAAATAAATTGGTTGTCTATATAAGTATCAGACCCTATAAGTATATATGTATATATGCTGATAAATAAATTGGTTGTCTATATAAGTATATACTCCCTCCGTCCCAAAATAAGTGACTAACTTTGGGGAGTATGTCTTGGTGGCCTGCTTGTTTGGATATACACTTTCTTTCTTTGAGAATCAGCAACATTTTTTGGTTGGAGAACGTCAAGAACGACAGCAAATATCTAATGATGGGCTCATGGATGACACTGTACTGGAGTGAAAGACGAGCCACACAAATTTCGCTGTCGTACAGTATGAGGTTCCTACTGTACGTACTACTGCTCTTAGTCTTACCTCGACGTCGCCGCCACCCTGCTGCTGCACGGTGAGCCGCCACTCGCCGCGGCCGGTGCCGAAGGCCGACCCATCGCCGGCCCACCGGTCCCACGCCAGGACCTCGTCCTCGCCGACGCCGGCGTACTCCATCGCCGTCACGCGGCAGCCGAACCTGACGCGCTCCAGCACGCCGAACCGCTCTGCGTAGGAGCGCAGGTACGCCGCGGCCTGGGCGTGGTCCGGGAACACCTCGGCGACCTCCGGCGGCCACGGGAAGTCGGAGAACTCGTAGAGCGTGCGCGGCGTCTGCAGCCGCGTGGACGCCAGCGCGCGCGCCCACACGCCGCCGATGGCGCCCGAGGACTCGAAGACGACCGGCTGGAGGCCGCGCTCCAGCGCGTGCTTGCACGCCGCCAGGCCGCTCGCGCCGGCGCCGACGATGGCCACCCTCTTCTGTGTCTTCTCCATGATGGGATGGGCTACGTGTCAGACTGGCTGGCTAGTGTGTGATGTGGGCTGGCGTTTGCTTGTGAGGAGTGGGGGAGGTGATGTAGAGCGTGGCTGGGTGGGTTCAGCTGGGTTTGGACTTTGCGGGTCACATGCTTGGTAGTGTACGTGCCACTCGACTCGAGTGAGCTAGTACTAGGCTACTAGCTTAGGTGTCACGCGGCATCGCGCAAATGGGTGTGATTAGCCTTTTCTACAACTGTCAGTTTAGCATTTGCTCTTTTTTTTGAAGGACAGTTTAGCATTTGCTCTGAGTGGTGAGATGTGCAAGAAACTACTGGAGAGTGCTAGGTAGGAGTAGTGGTTACAGCAGGTCTTCATTTTGCGCTACTAATTCCGGAGAAGGGTCGTCAAATCTACCTTAGCTTATCATATCTCTTCGTCAAGAAGATGTAGGAGAAATGTGCAAAAGATGATAGCGATGGTCGCCGATCAGAAAAAAAAAATGCATCGTGGAGCGAAGAAAAGCCCCGAACCACACGTGGTGAATCAAGCTTCCTTTTTTTTTTCCAGATGATTACTCAACTCATAGTATGCATACAATCAGCAAGAGCTAGCTCAATGACAACATCCGCCCAGAACCAATCCAAATCATGGTTCTGCCTTCTAATCTGGCAAAACTAGCTAAGCTATCGCTAACTTTGGTTTAAGAGCGGATTACATGAGTAATACAAGAATCACGAAGACCCATTAGATGCTTGATCTCCCTAACTAATGAGGAATATATCGATCTGTCCAAATCCCTCGCTAGGATCAGTTTGACTGCAATGATAGAATCCAGCTCAACCATGATAGAATCAAGCTTGCAACGTGCCAGCGGTTTCACAGGGCAAGGACAATATGGCTGAGGACATGTATTCTGATTAAATATCTCCGTGCCAAAATATAAACATTTTGGTAGGCCGTCTTATATTTTGGTATAATATATGTGTTGCTACTGAAATACCAAACAAAATACACACAAAAAAAGATGGGTCCGACTATTTCACATCTAAATGTGAGATAATACCTCACATCTAACTATGATATCATCCAACATCAGCAGATAAATAAAGCCTTATCATTGTATTGTTTGTTTGTTTTGTTTCGTTTTCTTGCAGTTTTTTTTTGTTTGTCACCCAGGACACCCAGCCCAAAACGACGGGAGCTTCTCCGACTGGCCTGGCCCAGTGTCAAACTGACAACCAGCAGTCGCGTGCAAAAATCTCCAAAAAAGAATGTCCCGTGAGGCCATGGTTCGAACTGCGGACCTTCTATTGGTGCACTCGTCTTGCAAGCCACGGAAACCGACTAGTTGTACTGATAAATTAGTAGCGCGTAGTTTAAAGAACTAATGGCAGCGCGTAACTGAACATTACTGAAAAATTGCAAACAACTTTTCAAGTTTCAAACACTTTTTCAAAATTATGAACATTTTTTATTAAACCCGAGAAGTTTTAAAAATTTCTAAACAATTTTAAAGTTGTGAAGAAATTTTAAATATTCCCAAACATTTTTTAAATTTGGAAAAGCAAAACTTGAAAATGTGAACATCTTTTGAAATTTGGAGCAATGTTTGAAAACACATTTTTTAAAAAATACCCCAGAACATTTTCTAAAATGCGAACTTTTTTTGAATTAGTGAACACAATTTTTTGAAAATGCGAACATTTTCTAAAATTCCACAACAATTTTTAATTGGTGAAGAAACTAGCCTTATATACAGAAGGATATGACTCAAAACGGCGTGTCTCATTTGTATGCAACTATGTAATTTCAAAGATAGGTGGGGAACTAGCTCAATGCGTTGGGAACTAAAAATCATATAAATGGTGGCTTTAAAAAACCTACATGAAAACCTTGGCCCTTCTGACTCAGTCGCATTTCTTTCAAAAAACAAAATGGGTCGAAGATGGGCTTGCAATTGGGACATTTGAAAAATGGGTTAGGCCCAAAAATTTAAAAACAAACAATGTTAAGCATCTAAAAAGGGCAAAAAAAGGTGGACTAGTAACTGTCAGGGTCAGGGCTCACATTTTGCGTATTTAAGATGGAATTGTACCTGGCATAAAAATTGATGGCTCACCCCAGTTGAAGGTTGATGTGAACTTGTAATTGTGTTGAGTCCAATTTATGTGATGATTTTCATAGTTGTTTTTTGTCTACATGATAGGCTTTGTGAAATTTTACCGTGTTCGCGCACCTCTTTTTGTTGATATCTCTTAGCTGACGCTTTGGACCATTGAGCACTTTACGGAAGGAATCCCAGGAAATGGTAGTGAAATCACGTATTAAAGCAAGGAGGCCAAAGGAGTCGTTGCAGCGCTTCCAGAGCGGAAGACGGCATTCCATACGAGCGTGACCGCTCGTATGGGCGGTCGTATGAGGTGCCAGTGCTGCCGCCTCATCGACTACTTCCACCCCGTGAAATCAGATCGGGGATTAGACGCCCAGAGGGACCAGAAACTCGTCCAGAATGCAGAACCCTAGCCTCCAGAGATCATCCGGAGGAGGGATTAGCAAGGAGAAGAGGGAAAAACAAATAAAAACAGAAAACCGATGAAATCCATTGAAGAAATAGAGAAAAAAGAAACATTTTCTGAATTTTTTTTTTGAAATTTGACATTTTTTGATAAAGCAAACAATTTCTGAATATTGAACATTTTTTTGAAATTTTTGATTTTTTTATAACGAAAAGTTAAAAGAAATAGAAAAAGAGAAAAATAAATAAATGAAACCTATAAAAAATGAAATAGAAAAACTGATTCAACCTTCTAGATAGTTTCCAAAACCGTTAAAACCCAAACTGGGAACGCTTGAGAAGGTTCGTAAAACCGGGAGGACCACCTCGCCAATTCCCTGTGCGAAGGCACGACTATTGGATGCAATGAGCGTCCAATCAAAAATTGCTAGAAGACACCCTTTACCCTGACCCACATGGCCGTAAGTAGCGAGTATCCATCATCCCTGACCATGGTGGCTAGGCCCATAGGATTTGGGCTCCCCAAATTAAAATGCTCTTTTTATGTTGAGATATAGATGGCACATATCTTGGTTCGTCAGCCTTGGTTATACAAGGTCAAGTTGATCCAGTCTCGTTAGAAGCAATTGCTTGTACAGAAGCTCTATCTCTAGGAACAGATCTTGGCATGCAACATCTCCACATTGCATCAGATTGCAAGGGAGTGGTGAACCATATTCATGAAGGCAATGGAGGTCCTTATGGGAATATCATCAAAGAGATCAAGCAGATGGAGAAATCTTTTAGTTCATGAACTCCGAGCTTCAAACTTTGAGGCCCATAACTTGGCGAGGTTAGGCATCTCCCTATCTCAAGGGAGACACATTTGGTTAGGCACTCCCCAAATTCTCAAAAAGAAAAAAGGTTAGGCACTCCTCAAATTCTCAAAAAGAAAAAAGGTTAGGCACTCCCCATGACACTAATGTAATACCTATAAGTGTTGCCTCTAATTAATAAAACATACTCCCTCCGTCCGGTGAAAAATGTACATTTGGCTTTAAAATTTGTCCACAAAAAAGTGTACATCTATCTTCCCAATGCACATTAAAGTAGAAAAAAATGTTTGTCTCTCATCACACGGTAATCAAGACCAATAGCATTCTACACATGTTCTCCTTTATTTTTACATGCACTTAGGTCATTGAGGGTAGGATAATTAAAGAGGAGAGAGATGGTGGCTTACACCTTTCCAATGCATTTTTTACTCCAATCCATAATCTGTTTTAAAATTTCTATATGTACACTCTTCACCGGACGGAGGGAGTAGCGTACTTTGACAGAAAAAAAAACCCTTTTTAGGGAATCTTAGATATTCCTTGTTAACAACAATTTCGGCCCAGCTCGAACGCCAGCTATGGGTGGGCCGACTGCGTAGTGTCCGTTCTGGTAGTATGGGCCCGTCGTGGAAGATTTGGTAATTGGTTTTTTTATGTCACTGTGTGTGTGTGTCTAAATGATGATTGGCGGACGACGTGTTGGTGGCTTGGTGCCATGCATGCATGCACAGCTAGCCGATGGAGCAAATCACAGCCAACGATCAGGGTTTGTCCAAGCACCTGCTAACCTCTGGATTTCGGTCTCTGCGCACAAAAGTGACGGTGGCCCTACCTAACATGCATGCACGAGCACGACCATGCCCGCCGCGGCGACGAATGTGCCGTGCCGAGTGTATCGCGGTGCACCGCCAGCGCCAGCGCCAGGTGTGAGGCCTTGTACAATGGTGGGAGCAGTTATTTCTTCCAAGCACGGGCTGGCACCGGAAGCAAAAGTTTGCTTCTCCTCCCCCCCTTTCTAAGCACCCGTGCAGTCCAATCTCTGGCACATGTCTGAGCACCTGCCATTGTACAGGGCCTGAGCTCCCTCCCTCGTAGCATGTTGATCTGTTGTTCTCTGCATTCAGACGAAATCACTGTTTTGACCTTATACCGAAAGAATTGCACAAAATGAACTTGATTTGAAAGTATTTCACAATCTGACTCTTTTAGAAATGCCAGATCCTGCGGCGTTGCTGCGACACATAGAAACGCCGAGCTATCTAGCGTTGCGGATCCACATGGAAACGCCGAGCTACCCCGCGTTGCTGCTCCACATGGAAACGCCATGAGTTTTGTCGTTTCTTACCCGTATGGAAACGCCATTGGCTTTGGCGTTTCATATTAGTCTACTATATTATCTAGTGTGATTGCGATGTGGCCGGAATATTTTATTCATATAAGCCATAGGCCACATATGAAACGCCAAATCCAATGGCGTTTCCATACGGGGAAGAAACGCCAAAACCCATGGCGTTTCCATGTGGAGAAGCAACGCGAGGTAGCTCGGCGTTTCTATGTGGATCCGCAACGCGAGATAGCTCGGCGTTTCTATGTGTAACAGCAACGCCGCGGGATCTGGCGTTTCTAAAAGGGTCAGATTGTGAAATACTTTCAAATCAAGTTCATTTTGTGCAATTCTTTCGGTACAAGGTCAGAACGGTGATTTCGGCCCCTGCGCTCGCGTTGGACCATGGCACAGCTCGGGTTTCGGTGCAAAAAGCGCAGCTCCTTTTGGTCAAGGCAGAAGAGGCGCCTATCCATTGCCATTCAGGTAGCATGCAAGGGCCAGGCTGCCAGCTTTTGTGTCTTGGAGAAGGGGAACGGAATTCTCTCTCCCGTGGCTGGTGGCTCGCTACGGCTACGCAGGCAGGCGCCGGATCCACCACCGAACGTCCTACTGCCGTTGCAACTTGCAACCCCAGCCCAGTGTCGCGCTACAGTCTCCATCGACTCAAACAGGTTTCGACACGACACTCGTAGTTGTCCTGTTAGTACATCTTTTTTTTGAGAATACTACATGAAAATGCGGAAAATTAGCAACATAAACTACGCCCTCCGTTCCTAAATATAAGTCTTTGTTGAGATTCCACTATGGACTATATACAAAGCAAAATGAATGAATCTACGCTCTAAAATGCATCTACATACATCCGTTTTGTGTTCATAGTGAAATCTCTACAAATACTTATATTTAGGAACATTTGGATGATACGTCTAGTTGTGCAGGCTGGCAGTTTGTTTGAAAAAGCATGACAATTTCTTTTGAGAAGGGCATTTTTCTTTCAAAATCAGCACCTTCTGATCTCTCAAAGCAACTAAGACTGTCAGGGAAAAGCTTTCGCTTGTCATCCACTTCCCAGCTGACGTTTGCCAGATAACATTTTTGTAACAAAAAGGGAAATCGACTAAATTAACTTCAAACATTAATACACCCGTAAAAAATATTTAGCCGTTTATAAGATGGGAAAATTAAAAAAAAAACAACAACAAGTATATTAGGAAATATAGAATATTCTATAAACTTTTTTACAAAAAGAGCAAAGTAATTTTTAAAATTTCATTGGAATCCATGAATTTTCAAGGTTACATTGTGAATTGTTAAAATTGCAGTAATCATTGTTCAGTCCTTGGATGCTTATATTTTTTATCGAACTTTTTCTCAATCTTAGAGCATCTACAGTCGCATATGACAGATATGACCCCTCAAACGCCCGCGGACGCGCCCGGGCGCGTCCGCGGGCGGTGAGCGGGCATTCCTCAAATTAACACAACTGCATCTCAACATCTCATACTAGATTCTCAAATCCATACAAAAGCACGCAAACGATGAAACCTACATGCTACGTAGATGATCTAGCTACGTGCCCGGCTCCGGCAGCATGGGCGGCAGTTGCAGCTCCGGATCCTCCGACGCCTTCGGCTGCTCCGCTCCGGCCTCCTCCTCCTCTATCTCTGCCTTGAGTTCGGCGTCTGACGTGCTCTTCGCCGAATGGATGATACGTTTAGTTGTGCGGGTTGGCCTCCACATAGGCCTCATCCTGAATGGACTCCAGGATGGCCTACTGCTCCGCCATCTCCGCGGCTTGGGCGACGGCGAACTCCGCCTCCGCCTCCGTCATGTTGAACCCCGGAGCAGGCTGCTTCGCCTCCTCCTCCTCCTCCTCCTCCGGATCAGCCAGCTACATCGACTTCGGTAGCTGCTCTCCCTCCTCCTCCGGCTCCTCCTCCTTTTGCTCCGGCGAGTTCGGAGGCAGCCCAGCAGCGATGCGGACGGCGCGCCTCGCCTGGATCTCCTCCGCGATCTGCCTCCAGCGCTTCGGCCTCAGCAATAGTGTACGTCGTGATCTTGCGCCGGACCATCGCGATGCCGGAGAGCGTGGGAGAGCGGGGGAGAGGAGGCGGACGGGCTCGGGTGGCGGCGCAGAGAGGGAGGAGGTGGATGGGCTAGGGTTGGGGGACGCCGGCCGGCTTAAATAGCCAGATTTGGCCTCGGGCGGCGAGCCGGAGCGGCGCCACGCGGCGTTCACACCGCGGCGATGGAGGAGGCGTTCGTCGGACAGCAAGGTTTCCGGGCGATTCCGCGTGGGACCACGCCGTCAGTCCGACGTGGCGGGCGCGCCCCCATATCCGTCCCATATTTGGGCTGGATATGAGGAGTGCCGGTTAGCCCGGGCGTTTGAGGCCCGTTTAAGGCGCCCGTCCGTTTGGGTCAGATTTTCGTAACCGGTCAGTGATTGGGCGGGCCGCCCGAGCGTTTGAGGCCGGTTTGGGGCGCTTGGATGTAGATGCTCTTACTATTTTCTTTTACATTGACTTCCAGAGCATGTCGAGCAGATTCTCTAGACAAAAATTTGGGGGGCTAGAGGTAAGATTTTTTTTCAAGAGTACGCAAATTGCATACCATAGCTTTATAGAAGAGAGAATTTCAAGTACAAGATAACTACAACTCATTGCGAACAACAAGTGTAGCGCACACTCCACACCCGGTTAGTCCAAAGATAGCCACCACGACAAAACAACTACAACGCAAAAGAGCCTGACCAAAACAGAAAAACCATGCCGCGTCTCAACCTACACCGGTCACCTCCGAAGAACCGTAGCTCCTGCCAAGCTTCCCTTGTCGACGCACCATCCACCCTTTATGCCTAAAGGAGGTGGCAAGTGCATGGCGGGACTCAATCAGACCGGAGGAAGGCACAACCTTGGAATCACCAGCGACGGCCGTACATTGCGCCGCGGAAGATCCATCATGGACAACGGCGAACACCGGAGGAGCCCAACGAAGGACCTCCAGACCGTGTCTCCAGACACGATGCCCCCAACAGAGGGACGACGTCGAGGATGCCGCCATCGTGCCGACCCTGCACAGAATCAAGGCTTTCGCCCGGAGACAACAACCCAACACCAAGCAAGTGAGGAAGATAGCAACACCTCGGCGACGCCTCCAAGGAGGGAAATGACACCCGTGGATGCCATTGCCGCCGGCCCAACAAAAACCGGGCAGGATTTTCATCCGTATCACCGCACATCTCCGCACCTCCAAGGTCTGGGGCAGCACCGTCCTTGTAGCCTCACACCGCTGCCAACGCAACACCTCGCCGTCGAAGCCGCACAACCGTGGTAAGAAAATGATTGAGCCGCTCATGCATGCCATGCGCGCGGCGGCGGCACATGGCGCCGGCCTCTCCTCTCGATCATGGAGAACGACAAAGGATCTACTCCACATGGAATCCCCTACAAAATTGTACGTTCCACGTGACAGAATCCCTTCAAACTAAACGCAAACTCGACTCGATGTACGTGAATTGCTAACCGTGGTGTGGACATACACGAGCATGGCTGGCTCTTGTGCTGCTCCGGCCGGTCAGCTCCCAGTCCCAGCCACGCAAGCTTCTGGTCAAATCAGAAGGGGCAGTTTATCTGCTTCTGGCAAGCAGCATCAGCATGCCAGGGCCAGAATCGCTTTTGCAGTTTTGCGTCTTGGAGAGGGGAGAACCGAATCTCTCTCGCACGCGACATACACGAGCATGGCTGGCTACGGCTACGGCTACGCAGACTACATGCACGCGAACCTGCACCGCGACGTGCACCCGTCAGACCGAACGCGACCGCCCGACAAGGCTGTGCCATCCCTGCCGCCGTTGCAACGTTGAAATCACGCGCAAAGTTAAACCCGGTTTAAACTACTTTCTTACCGACGAAATTTGATTATACTACCAGGTGTTCATTTTTGGGATAGATGAGGTTAATTTTTCTGTACGTCCATTAACCACACTGAAAAGGTCAAAATTGCTCCTTCGGCTCTATACCGGATAAATAGTCACTTGTGTTCACCCGCAAAAAATAGTCACTTGTGTGTCAAAAACTGTCAAGGGTTCAGCGAGGCAATGAAAATGTTAGGGGGGAAACAAGTATTTTAGATAATATTTCCGGAAAAACTATACTACTCACTCCGATCCATATTAGTTGACGCACACTTAGTACAACTTCCCGACTGTCATTGACAAGGTCAGACCGACTCCGGTAAGGGAGCGGAGACAACGGCGCGTCGGCGGCTCGTTCTGGTGATAGTATTGGTCGTTTGGTGGTCTAAGTATCTCGATGTATTTTTTATTATGCTTGGGATGCTTTGTACTTCTGATGAACTTTTTATAAGAGATATGAATGCTTTTTTCATTTAAAATAATAATTTGGATCGCAGGGAGTAGTATAATGTTTTTTGCCAAATAAATTGTTTAAGATATTGTTGAAGTCCATGGATTTTCAAGGTTATGTTGTACAATGTCAAAATCAGAATAGTCATTGTTCACTTTCCATTCTCTCTATAGATTTACCCTTATTCTCACAAGAATATTTTTTCTTTATATCTAGCCTACGGTGTAAGGGATTACTGGATGTGTGAAACCAACGTGGCATCATCAAAAACCACTTTCAGCTGAGCAGTGGTGGAGTTTGAAAGAAATCTTTGGAGGGGTGAAGCAGTAAAAAAACCCAAAATACGAACTCATACGAATACAACAAGTTAGATATTGCAAACATCTAGAAACTTAGATAATTATATTGATCTTCTCCACATTAGCTTATAAAATACATTTCTAATCTGTAGAGAATTTGGTTCACTACAAATGAGCTCTTCGTTTCTTTGCACCCTTAAAGTCCTATTTAACCATGGAGCATTCGGTTCAGCACACATCAGCTCCATAACAAAAGGAACTATACAAAAATACAATTTAACCATGGAGCATTACAAATCAGCTCGCCGTTTCTTTGCACCCTTAAAGTGCATAAGAACATATTTGTAGTTGTACTTCTCTATGATTTCGCTCTCTATGTTTACTAGCAAGCTAATGGCTAGATAACCATCTTCCATAGTATTACGTAGCCTTGTCTTAATGATCTTCAAAGGAGAGAATTCTCGCTTGGCACTTGCTGTAGAAACTGAAAGAATTAGAAGCAATCGCAACAATCGATCAACCAAATAGTAGATAGATTGTCTCCCTGTCTCAAAGAGATGTCGACAAAGATTTATTAAGGACACATTTTTGAACCCGTTATCATTGGGGTTATCCACAACAAAGTGTTTTAGTTGCCGCTCCAATCCATATATTTCCTATTGGGTGAAATTTGCTGGATAATATTTCTTCACTAAATCGCAAATATCATCAACTTTAAAATGTCTGAATTTATTTTTGGGGGAAAAAAGTCCATTTTACTACCCTGAAAAAAGTTGGTGGTTCACATAACCCTCTGATCTTTTTTTTCTGCTCCTTTACCCCCCTCAACTATCTCAAACCGGTCAAAACACTTCCCAGGCTGGTTTACCCGGGCCAGATGCTGACGTGGATGAGGTCAAAGTGGTATTTGACCAGTGGCCCCCCCTCGTCAGTGACCCATGAATGTCTCTGTGACTTTTCTTCACCTGCGTTCAGATAATAGCCAGTTATTTAACCATGGGGACCCACCCGTCATTGTCTTTTTAGGTGAAACAGAAGCAATTAGGACTAAGCTAATTACGTCGACATCAGCTCGCCGGATTTAGTTGCCGGCGACCTCAACCGGCGACGCAGGTTCGCCGTGTGCTCGCTACAGGGCACTATTTTATGCGCGGTTTGCGGCACAAGGAAGCTAAGGCTCGCGCGCAACGAACGGTGGTGGACACGGTCCAAATGGTCCCCGGAATCGAAGCCGACGACGAGGTTGGCGACGGTAGTGGCACGGGCTGGACGCGGTTGGAGCTACAAAACACATTTGGGCTAACTAAGAGTGCTCAACGGAATCATAGGAGCTCCTCGAGCATGCGCATGTGACTGGATGCAACAGGGGAGCTCAAACTGCTTGACTTCGTCGGCCATGGCGGCGGCCGTGCTTAGAGCTCACGGGGGATGATGCTGCACTTCAAATTAAAGCAGAGGAGATGGGGGAAATCAAGATGAGCTCACTTAGATGCGGTGGAGGAGTTCAGCTGGCTCGGGGCAAGCTTGGAGGCGGCGAATCGACGGGGAGGAGCGGCCGGCGCTAGCGGCTGAGAAAGGCTCGATTCGGTCGTCTCCGGCCATCAGTGCACGAACCCGTCGATGAGGGAGATCAGCGCGAGGTGGCGGAGCTCAGGGACACGATATGGCGGAGATTCGTCGGCGGTGGCTACGCAGGCTACAATCAGCGGTGAACTAGCGCTCTCGGGCGGCTCGGAGGAGACTTGCGGCGTCGCGCATCACGCGGTATAAGCCAGGCGGCGAGGTAGAATAGAAGAGCGAGGAGCAAGAACGACGGTGGGGGGTGGGGTGTCTGGCTTGGCTCGTCGGCGACGACCTGCGGTGCGGCGCGGGGTCATCGGCGGGGTCAGACGCGAGGGCGCAGTGCACGGGGAGGCACGCGAGGTCAAAACCGCATGCAGGTCCACCAGCAGGTCAAAACCACCATTGACTGTTGCCACGTCAGCATCCGGTCTAGTCAAACCATCCAGGGACCAAGTTTGTCCGGTATGGGATTGTTTAGGGGGTGAAGGGAGCAGAAATAAAGATCAGGGGGTTATGTGAACCACCAACTTTTTTCAGAGTAGTAAAATGGACTTTTTTCTTTTTGGGGATCAGGGTAGCACTAGTGGTTAAAAGATCCATTACTTTGTCATTGAACATGAATTCTAATTCATGCAGCTGAGTATCAAGTGTTGCACGAGATACTTCCACCCAAATAATGCTCCTTAATAAAACGATCTGGTTGGCGATGAGCATGACCACCACACATAATATAAGTTTCTCCCAGATCTGAAATATCAATGGAATGATTTACACAAAACTCAACAACCCTATCCAAAAAAGGCTTCCCGACCATCATCTGATCTCATTTCATCAAGACGAACTTTTGTTGTGAACTCTAGACGCGTGACTTTTACTATGTCCTGTGACTTCTTTTGCAATGCTTGACCAAGATCTTCGGTTATCTCCAATAATACTTCCATCAGACATAAGACAAATATGAACTCAAAAGAGGACAAATAGCTGAAACCAGTGTCTCCATCTGCACGAATTGAGCCAGCTGACCCATCAAAGGCTATATTTTGAAGTACTTAATTTACTACATTACAATTTTCTTTAGGCTGGATATATATGTTGGGAAACCTAGTAGAAAACAATTTTTTGGCCCTACGAACACCCATTAACAATATGAAGATGCATATAGGGTTTGGATCAACGATCGTTACCGACTCCAGAGTGTAGCGAAAGTAGACGAGTCGGTGTAGATAGTACTTGGAGTCCCTCGAACCGTTGGTGACGATCCCGTGAACCGCCCTCGAACGATCCCTCGAACGGAAGACCGAAAGCACAACCTCTCTACTTGGTTGCAAGCATATGGTCATCACAATCCGGCAGCGCTTCGCCGTCCAGAGACCGTCGCCGGAGAATTAGAGGGAGGAGATGAGAACCACACTGGGCTTCTAATTATGAGGATTAGAGGAACTAGGTATAGCTCTAATTAGTCAACTATGACCAACTAGAACTATAACTAGATGAACTAGAGGAGGCTCCAAAACTTGTGTATTGAAAAGGGCCAACACCTCATATATATATAGGTTAGAGGGGGAGAGGAAGGCCGCCACCAAGGAGGGAAAGGCCCTCCTTGGTGCGCCGGCTAGGTGGAGGAGTTGGACTCCTCCCCCACTAGGATTTGCCCCCCTCCCACCACAAGGAAGGGGGGGGGGGGGCACTCCACTTGGGCCCTTGTGGCCCAAGTTACCTTCCACCTCCACCTCTTGGCCCGTTGATATTTAATTAAATATAAAAGCCTTCTAATAATTACTAGAGCCTTTTATATATAATTTAACATCGACGAAAACATTTTACACCTATATATTAATTATCAGGAATAGATTGTATGACTGCTTAGGAGAATTTCCTTCCCTCCCAATGACAGAAGTGTAACACCCCCTTGTAATAAGCTCTGTGACACTCTGTTAAAACTGCCAAGTCATGATCGTTTGCAGTGCCATGTCATATGGGTTAATGATCCAATTCAAATTCACATATGAAAATCAACTCAAATTCAAAAGTGAATTATAAAGTTGATCAAACATTGTTGTGAAAATGTTCATTAAATGGCAAATAATCCAGGAACATTTGTAAAATCATCATCAATAAAGTTGGAGTTAGATAAGTGACTCTAACTAGATGAAACAGCATCCAAAACAGCAATATTAAATTCATTTAAAATCATTACTAAATCAAATGGCTTCCAAAACTGTTCAAACCACTTTTTGGTGAGAGCTAATATTGCATTGCAATATTTGGGACAACTCTCACATTTTTCAAAAGTGTAGAAATGCCCTAACTATTTTAAAACAGAAAAGGAAAGAAAAACAGAAAAGTAAGAAAAAGAAAAAGGTTAAATTGGACTGGACCAAGTGCACAGTGCACTGGCCCAGCCCAGCAGGCCCATTTCCCCCTTACCTCTCTCCTGCGTGTCGCCGGCGCCTTGGCCGAGCACGCGCGCGCCGGTGGGCACGCGACACCGCGACGCCACCGAAGAAACAGTGCGGCGGCGAGGATAAGGTCGAGGCCCGGAGCTCTCCCCCTGGCTTCCCCCGTCATTTCTCCTCTCCCTCCCTCGCTCGCCTCTCCCTCTGCTTCCCCAGATCCGAGACGCCCGAGCGCCGCCGTCGCCACGCATCGCCACCGCCGTGGTCAGCGGCCTCCCCGCAACGTCTGGAGGTGCCAGGGAGAAGCGCCGTCGTCGGCCACGTCTAACAGCGCAGTTAGAAGGAGCCGGGGAGCCCTGTAGCAAGCCAATCGAGCCGTCCCCGCACCTCTCTGCCTCCGGCGAGCTTTGTCGTCTCCGGCGCCGTCTGCAGCTACTAAGCCTAACGAGGGCTTTTCTTAGCCGCGCGGTGAGCCACTCTACCTTCCCCGTCTCTCTGTTTGGCCTCGCACGCTCCCTAGCCCTAGTCTCACCGGCGCCCGAACGCGCCTCCGCATGAGCTCGCCGCCGGCGCCCTTCCGGTGACCAAATGGTCACCGGGCCGAGCCCTTTGCGCTCAGCGCATCGAGTAGGTTCCCAACAGCCTCGCCATTTGGTCCCTTGCGCGCTGCTGCCTCGATCCCGTCGATGACCGAACTCCGGCGCCCGCCGCAAAGCTCGCCGTCGGCGACACACGTCGTTTCCGGCCACCTCACCGTCACCGTTAGACGCGCCGTCGAACGGCCGTTCGAACGCACCCGGCCTCGTCCCATTTGGGCGCCCGTAGGCGAAATCCGACGCCGGCCTGCGCCCTCCGCCGCGTTTCGACGTCGCCGGCGGCTAAATGCCGGTCGCCGCCAGCGTGGCTGGCGTGGGGTCCACTCTGGGACGCTGACCAGTGGGCCCCCTGGCCATTTTGACAACGGTGACCACGGTCAACCGTGGTTACTGTTCATCCCCTCTCACTGACATGTGGGCCCCCGCGATTAATTAGACTAATTGAATAGTTAATTAAATAAAATTAATTAGATTAACCTAATGTCTCACTGACAAGTGGGGCCCGCCCCCTAATTAACCCTGTGGATTAAGTTAATCCACTGTTAGACTAAACAGAGACTGACATGTGGGTCCCACTGGACCCACATGTCAGGTTTGACCCTGGTCAACCGCAGTTGACCTGCTGACGTCACTGTGACGCGGTGATGACGTCATAATCCATTTCTGTGATTTAAAATAATTCCAGAAAATCGAATAAACTTTAAAATTTAATAACTTTTAAACCGTAGCTCGGATCGAAAAAGTTAAAACATGAAACTTGCTCAGAACGACGAGCCGAGTCTGATCGTGCCGTCTGTTTCTCCATCGAAACCCCCTATGTAGAAGAACTCGTAACTCCGGACCCGAATCCGGCATATGAATAGTGCACACACCTCGGTTAATAAATTCCAGAATAATTCTAAAAATAACTAAATGACTTAGATGCATAATTAGGCAACCCTGCACTGCATCATAGCATCACACGCACCGTATTGCATTTGTTTGCATTATGTTTACCTGTTTCTCCCCCCTCTTCTCTCTCGATAGACCCCGACATTGGCGTAGCTCCCGAGGCAGACGCAGCTCAGGAGTACGATTACGTCCCCGACGATACCACTGAAGACCTTGCCCTTGCCCCCGAGCAAACAGGAAAGCACCCCCATTTTGAGCATGCCTATATCGCCTATTCTCTTCTCTCTTATGCTTGCATTAGAACTGCTACTGCTACTGTTTTCCTATATCTGCTGCATAGCCTGATTATTGTACCCTGCCATGTTACCTTACTGGTTATCCTAGACTGCTTAGTATAGGCTGGGTAGAGACACGGCAGAGACCCCCACTTGATCCCGACTGCCCTGCTGGATATCAGAAGACCCGATCAACGGGATTGAAGACTAGACCCGGGCACCGCACATCACTTCCACCTTAGTTGCCGACACTGCTGGGTTACCGTCGAGTGCCGAGGGTGATACCTCGTCAGCACTTCTGATGTTAACCTTGTAGGTTAGTTACTCGGTCGTGGTAAGCGAGGGTGATTCCTCCTACACCACCCCCGATAACGACATCGTCGTGCAATCCCTCAAGTGTGGACCTCGAGGGTGATTCCTCCTTCGTTCACCTTGATGATAACATCGAGCGGGAATTCCGTCGAGGGTGATTCCTCAGGGTTCCCTTCGGTGTCAGACACACAGTTACCTTGGATATTATGACCTGCACTAAACCATGTTACTAAAGACGGGTCGGCCCTGAGGGGTACCCGCGCGAGCTTATTGCGAAGTGATGTGGAGTCGGGTTGACCTGGATGGTGCCCGCGAGATAACTACGAGGCGTGGCCGGGCATTCTTAGCCCTTGGCGCAAGTCCTCGAGACGGGGCGACGGGGTCACATCGATCGTGAGTCTCTGCTCGTTTCCGCGCGCTCCTAATCCACTACGGTTTGGATATTTGATCCGAGGGGCCTCTGGCCCGATAGCACTAACCATCACGTGGGCATAGTATGGGCGTTCTGCGTCGTATACTTCAGCCGAAGCTTAATAGATGTCAGCAACTGAGCGGCACACGCTGGGTTGGACTGGGAACACAACCGCGCTTGTATTAAGGGGTTGCTAGGTCTGCTCACCGGCGGTGTACGCAACGTGCAGGAGCGTCTGGGGCGATGGCCCAAGACCCCTGGGGGCATAGGTTAGTCCGGCGTGCTGACCTCTCTGTTAAGTATTTGGTCGGGTTGCGGCGTGTTGCTTAGCCGAGGCCGGGCATGACCCAGAAAAGTGTGTCCGGCCAGAGTTAAGTGAGCGTGGTGGGTAAGTTGGTGCACCCCTGCAGGGAAGAAACTTCTATCGATAGCCTGTCCTACGGTAACGGACACTCGGAGTTGTATCCCGATCGGTACAACTAGAACATGAGATGAGAACTGGATAGTACGGCTCTGGGATTGCTTTCTCGCAGGGAGTCGAGAAAGGATCTCAGGTCGAGGTTGATGATACTACTACTACTACTTTACATTATGTTCATCTGATCTCTTCTATTGCTGCAAGACTGTTGAAGATTGTTGAAGATGCTAGTCTTCGATAGGACTAGGCTTTCCCCCTCTATTCTGGCATTTCTGCAGCCCAGTCCACATATACAGCCATTCCTTTGAAAATGATGCATATGTAGTGTAGATCCTTGCTTGCTGAGTACTCACGTTTGCTTTATTTTCTTTTCCCCCATATTCCATTTGATGCCACTAGACGACGGAGCCCCTGAGTCAGACGCCCCAGCCGACGTCCAGTACTACTACCCGCCTGGCGAGTACTACTACTACGAGGAGCCGACTGACGACCAGGAGTAGGATCGGAGGGTCCAGGGCAGGAGGCCTACGCCTTTCGATCGTAGTATTTTATTTTACCCCACCTCTGTGAAGGCCTATTTCTCTCTCTCTCTCTGTAATATATCTGTACCCAGATATCTAATGCTTCCGCTGACGCTTGTATGCCATCGAGCTATGTATTCGAGCCCTCGAGGCCCTGACTTGTAATATAAAGCTTGTATGACTTTATTTATGTTTTAGAGTTGTGTTGTGATATCTTCAAGTGAGTCCTTAGGCTTGATCGTGCGCATTTGCGTGTATGATTAGTGCACGATTAAGCCGGGGTCGTCACAAGAAGCTTCTCCTTCCAGGTTTCTAGTCTACTAATAATTCTCTCTAACAAGTGCACAAAACTGTCACTTCTATCCACCCCTACCATAGCCGGTAGTCCTAAATATTTATCTGACAGTGCTTCAGACATGATATTAAGCTTAGTACAAATATTTGCTTTTGTTTCAACACTCACGTTAGGACTAAAATAAAGGGACATTTACATTTCCCCCCCTAATCTTGCCACAGTCTCATCTTTACCCCTAAAAGAAACATGTGCTCAACTTTGCCCCTCTTCCGTCTGGCGCCGTTTCAGAAATACCCCTCCGTACCCTTTCCGTCCAGTCAAAGAGCTTTGACTGTGCTGGAGACACATTTCGGACAATTTACCCCTGGTACTTACATGTGGGGCTCTTCGGACAGTTACACTCACTCGCAGATCTCCTCTCCTCTCTTCTCTTCTCTCTGGCGACTAGAACCCTAACCCTAGCCCGCCCGCGATTTCGTTCGCCGTCGGCCGCCGTGGAGGGATAGCGCGGGGATTGAGATGCGCGGCGGCTGGATCTGACCCGCCGCTCCTCTTCACCGAGGGATTTCGCGGATGGCTGCCGTTCGTGGAAGCGGCACCGACAGCGGCAGAGCTGAGAGCTCTCAGACCACAGAGACGACCACACCGACTGTTCCAACGGGGTAAGTGTCTCTGCACAGTCACCATTAGCTTACTCGCACGATTGCTATGCTCACTGTCTTTGATTTCCTCTATTTTTTCTCAACATTTACCTTAGGATGGATCCAGCTAGAGCTTTCTATCTCAACTGTAGGATGGAAACTGCCGTGTTAGGCAGTTCTGGTACAAAAGGATCCGGCACAGGGTTTAATTTCCGTCTTGTAGTTGACTGGACATCAACATTTGTGAAGTTTAGAGCTGCAATCTCAGATAAATATCCATGGGGCCTATATGATGCTGTAGAAATTAGGTATTGGGACATGGGAAATACTTATTGGGTGCCAGTGCAGTCTGATGATGAATTGGGAATTATGTTTGCAACCAATGCTGAAACTAAGACAGTAGAGTTAGAAATTAATATGATACAAAGGCTTAGAGGAGAGACTGAGAGGAGAGGAACTAGATCTCAAGCTAGGTGCAGTCAAACAAGAGGAAGAGGGAGTTCAGGCGCAAGAGGGAATTCAGGTGGCAGAGGTAGTTCAGGTGGAAGAAGAAATTTAGAAAATAGTTCAGTGCATGAACCAGGTCCTAGCAGTAGCAAACAAGCAGATGCTGATCCAATCATAGAAGAGGAACAACCTGATGATGTACCCACAGATGATGAGGATGAATTAATGCATCCTGAATTTGTAATAGGGAAGAAGCCAAAGGGGAAGGAAGCAGCTCAACAGGATGATTACATTGCTCCTCCAGAGTTTGATCAGACAGATTCAGATGAGAGAGAGGAGGAGAATGACATGGGTTACTCTGAGAGTTCTGATGAGGCCAGGCCAGATGTGCATTTTGACAGAGATGATCCTTCTCTTGCAGAAGGAACTATATTCTCTGATGTTGTGGAGTGCAGAAATGCATTAGCCACTTATGCAATCAAGACTCAAAGTGAATTCAAAATTGACAAGAGTGAGCCTGGTAGGCTAACAGTACACTGTGCATATAGAAGGTGTAAGTGGAAGATGCATGCATCCTTTCTGAAAAATACCAAACTATTTCAGGTAGACTAACAGTTAACTAGAGTGATGAACTGTTATGTTTGATGTAATGTGTTAACTGATGTTGGTTGCTTTGCATGTTATCAAACTATTGTGAACTCCTGTGTAATGTGCCAATGTTGTCCCTGTGCTACACTTGTGTGCTCATATTTGTCCCTGTGCTACACTTGTGTGCTCATATTTGCCCCTGCGCTACACTTGTGTGCTCATATTTGCCCCTGGATTGATATATATCTGTGCTCATATTTACCACATGGAAACAAGACTAGCCAAAAGTACCTCAATGTGCATTCATAAAGGATTTAAACCACATTAAGCATCGGTACATTCAAAGGTCACAACATACCATTGCATCTACTACAATTTCATAGTTCACACCATTATATAAAGGCTCCATTACATAAAGGCTCCAGAACATAACTAGATAACCTAGATCAGCAAACACTTAATTAGCCTAATTTGACCACATGGAAACAAGACTAGCCACAATGCTTATGCCAAGAACAATGACAAAGCACATTGTTTCCATCAGCTCATTCTTTTTCTTCAACTTTTGCTTCAGCTTCTTGTTTTTAGTGGTAAGATCCATAACCCTCCTCTCCAGATTGCTTGCTTTGATCCAACTGTGTTCAAGGGCAGCATGTAAATCCTCAAAATCAAGCCCAACATAGTCAGTAGGAGGGGGGTTCAATCCATACAACCCAATCACATTCATCAGAAGCTGCAAAAGAATAGTTCAAAAATAATGTCAAACTGAAACCTTAGCATCAATTCGACAGAAAAATATATCAAATTGAGGGAAATCTAGCACTTACATCAACTGGACAACCCAAAAAAATCTACCAGTGCTTGCTCCTCCCCAAGCTACACGGCGAGCCGGAACTAGCCCGTGCCTTGGGCATCTACGCTTCGAGCGCTCCTCAAGGCCACAGAAGATGGGATTGGGAATGAAATGCTCTGACCTAAACTGCACAATGCCGCAACCATCCACCTACAAACGAAATCGGATGCACATGGATAAAAAATCCCAAATCCGCACAAACCCTAGGTCTCAAATCCCCAAATATGCAGACTTTACTAACCTCGTCGTCCGCGGCTGAAGTCACCAAGCACTGAGCCATCGAGGACATGGACGCCATCTTCCTTTCCTAGCTCTCCAGCACTGAGCCGTCGAAATCTCCTGTGCGGCCGCCTCCTCCTACACTCTGTTCTTAGCGTCGGGAGGAAGAAGAAAACCGAGAGAGATAACTGTTCGGTGGGCCCCACATGTAAGTAGGGGCAAACTTGTCCCAAAATTGTCCCGAAAATGGTCAAAGCTCTTTGACTGGACGGAAACGGCGCGGAGGGGTATTTCTGAAATGGCACCAGACGGAAGAGGGGCAAAGTTGAGCACATGCTTTTTTTAGGGGTAAAGATGAGACTGGGGCAAGAATAGGGAAAAAAATGGAATTGACCCTAAAATAAATGCTACACTTTGCTTCGCTTACCAACTGCCCTGAACTTGCATAATATTGATCTAGAACCTGTCTCAATGAGGTTGCATTTTTCATATCAGCTTTCATAAGGATAAGGGAATCATCAGCAAATAATAAGTGCGAGACCGATGACGCATTTCTGCAGACCCTGACACCTTCAATGCGATAAACCTCCTCTCTATGAGCCAGAAGACTAGACAATCCTTTTGCATAGATCAAGAACAAATAGGGTGATAGGGGGTCTCCCTGGTGGAGCCCTCTTTCAGGAATAAAAGATTCTGTCTCTTGATTATTGAACCTGACCTTGTACTGAACTGACCAAACACATGCCATTAAAAGATTAACAAAATCAACATGAAAACCCAAACGAGTCATCATACTGCTCAAGAACCTCCATTCAACACTATCATAGGCATGTATTGCATGTATACTCTAATAAGCCAGCAGAATATTATCGGTAATGAGCCTACCCGGTACGAAGGCATTATTTACCGGAGAGATAATATCATCTAGAACAAATTTTAAACGATGGCAATCATTTTGGATATTACCTTATAAAGAACATTGCATAAGCTGATGGGTTTGTACTGTGTATTAATTCTGGATTTTCCACCTTCGGAATTAGGACAATGATCGTGTCATTCCATCCTGCTGGTATAACCTTGTTGTTAATTGCTTGAAGGACTTCAGAAGTCAAAGAGTCACCCAATATATTCCAGCATTTTTTGAAGAAAATTGCATGGGGTCCATCACAGCCAGGTGCTTTCATATCACCTATAGAAAAGAGCGCCTTCTTCACTTCCTCAGCAGAATATGGTTTCAGTAAGTTATCATCCATCACCGTCGAAACTCGTGGGACAACCTTGTTAAGTAACTCCGGGTCCGGCTCATCAATATCTGTAGAAAATAAGCCCGCAAAAAATTGTGACACATGTGGGTTCAGCGAGGTATTTCCTTCCAACCAAACACCATTCTCTCCCTTCAGTTTTTTAATCATATTTTTCTTCCGTCTTTCTGATGCAAAATTTTGGAAATAGGAGGTGTTCCAGTCTCCGAACTTTAGCCAGTCCACCCCGCTTCTTTGTGCATGGTGTATTTCCTCTTGCTCTAGTAACCACTCGATCTCCTTCACTAACTCCTTCTACTTAAAAAGGCTTGACTCATTTATTGGTCCATTGACCATTTTTTCTAACGCTCATTGTGCAGACCTGATCCTCTTCTTTGTATTCTGGAGCACGCTCTTGTCCCATTTATGAAGATGGTCATGGACCATAGCTAGCTCGACCGCCAAGCTGTTAGGACTGCAAACTCCCGCCTGTTCCCAAGCCTCTTCGACCACCTGACGAAAATTGGCTTCCCGCAGCCACTTTGCCTCGAAGCACAAGACAGTCGGCCCACGTATGTCCTGATTTTCCGCTTCCTCTAAGCAAATCAGAATTGGTCGATGATCTGACCTACTATACTCCAGGTTTCTTAAGACCGCGTCACCAAATTCTTGGTTCCATGCTTCATTTGTCAAGGCTCGATCAAGTCTTTCTCTAATCCTTCCTCTGTGCCATGTAAAATTTTCACCCACGTATACGAAATCTGACAAGTTACAATCATCCAATGCATCCCTAAAGGCCCTCATAAAGTCAGGGGGTCTTGGGTTTCCACCATCTTTTTCAAACAGATATAGTATCTCGTTAATGCCCCCCATAACCAGGCACGGCATATCAACTTGAGCATGAAGATCTCTCAGTCGTTGCCATGTCAAGTGCTTATCTTGCCATCTCGGCTCTCCATAAAAACTAGTGAAGCGCCACGCATTCACATGGCCCGCCCCATTGTCTCGAAGCCGCCGCCATGCCCGCCAAAGTAGGTCTCCAAGAGCAAGACCGGCTTCGTCGTTGTGCAAAGAAGCCGTCCGAGAACTTCAGCGTGGAGTTCCAGTCCGATGGCTATCGCTGCTTGATCGGCACGTTCGACCTCCCCCGATGTGGCCGGCGCTTGCTTACGACATGCCATGTGGCGTTTCGGCCAATAGAGGCACGGGATGAACTTCTCGGAGATCGAAACCCAGGCGGAGGCGGAGTTCATCGGGCCGAAGAATATTAACATTCGGCGGATGGACAGAAGGAGGAGGAGGAGAAGAAGAAGAAGAAGCCGACGATTCACATTGCTCCCGGCGACAGTGATGACGCACCACTTTGCCTCGAGCACAAGACAGCCCCACCTTATGTCCTGATTTTCCGCTTCCTCTAAGCAAATCAGAATGGTCGATGATCTGACCTACTATACTCCAGGTTTCTAAGACCGCGTCACCAAATTCTTGGTTCCATGCTTCATTTGTCAAGGCTCGATCAAGTCTTTCTCTAATCCTTCCTCTGTGGCATGTAAATTTTTCACCCACGTATACGAAATCGACAAGTTACAATCATCCAATGCATCCCTAAAGGCTCTCATAAAGTGAGGGGGTCTCGGGTTTCCACCATCTTTTTCAAACAGATATAGTATCTCATTAATGCCCCCCATAACCAGCACCGCATATCAACTTAAGCATGAAGATCTCTCAGTCGTTGCCATGTCAGTGCTTATCTTGCCATCTCGGCTCTCCATAAAAACTAGTGTGCCACGCATTCACATCTGGCACCCCCCAGTCGTCCTCGAAGCCGCCACCATGCCGCCAAAGTAGGTCTCCAAGAGCAAGACCGGCTTCGTCGTTGTGCAGAAGAAGCCGTCCGGGAACTTCGGCGTGGAGTTCCAGTCCGATGGCTATCGCTGCTTGATCGGCACGTTCGACTCCCCCGACGTGGCCGCGCGTGCGTACGACATCGCCATGTGGCGTTTCGGCCTATAGAGGCACGGGCTGAGCTTCTCGGAGATCGAAACCCAGGCGGAGGCGGAGTTCATCGGGCCGAAGAATATTAACATTCGGCGGATGGACGAGAAGAAGGAGGAGGAGGAGAAGAAGAAGAAGCCGACGATTCACATTGCTCCCGGCGACAGTGATGACGCAACCACTTTGCCTCGAAGCACAAGACAGTCGGCCCACGTATGTCCTGATTTTCCGCTTCCTCTAAGCAAATCAGAATTGGTCGATGATCTGACCTACTATACTCCAGGTTTCTTAAGACCGCGTCACCAAATTCTTGGTTCCATGCTTCATTTGTCAAGGCTCGATCAAGTCTTTCTCTAATCCTTCCTCTGTGCCATGTAAAATTTTCACCCACGTATACGAAATCTGACAAGTTACAATCATCCAATGCATCCCTAAAGGCCCTCATAAAGTCAGGGGGTCTTGGGTTTCCACCATCTTTTTCAAACAGATATAGTATCTCGTTAATGCCCCCCATAACCAGGCACGGCATATCAACTTGAGCATGAAGATCTCTCAGTCGTTGCCATGTCAAGTGCTTATCTTGACATCTCGGCTCTCCATAAAAACTAGTGAAGCGCCACGCATTCACATGGCCCGCCCCATTGTCTCGAAGCCGCCGCCATGCCGCCAAAGTAGGTCTCCAAGAGCAAGACCGGCTTCGTCGTTGTGCAGAAGAAGCCGTCCGAGAACTTCAGCGTGGAGTTCCAGTCCGATGGCTATCGCTGCTTGATCGGCACGTTCGACTCCCCCGATGTGGCCGCGCGTGCGTACGACATCGCCATGTGGCGTTTCGGCCAATAGAGGCACGGGATGAACTTCTCGGAGATCGAAACCCAGGCGGAGGCGGAGTTCATCGGGCCGAAGAATATTAACATTCGGCGGATGGACGAGAAGGAGGAGGAGGAGAAGAAGAAGAAGAAGCCAACGATTCACATTGCTCCCGGCGACAGTGATGACGCAGCCACTTTGCCTCGAAGCACAAGACAGCCAGCCCACTTATGTCCTGATTTTCCGCTTCCTCTAAGCAAATCAGAATTGGTCGATGATCTGACCTACTATACTCCAGGTTTCTTAAGACCGCGTCACCAAATTCTTGGTTCCATGCTTCATTTGTCAAGGCTCGATCAAGTCTTTCTCTAATCCTTCCTCCGTGGCATGTAAATTTTTCACCCACGTATACGAAATCCGACAAGTTACAATCATCCAATGCATCCCTAAAGGCTCTCATAAAGTGAGGGGGTCTCGGGTTTCCACCATCTTTTTCAAACAGATATAGTATCTCATTAATGCCCCCCATAACCAGGCACCGCATATCAACTTAATGTGACGACCCCGGCTTAATCATGCACTAATCATACACGCAAATGCGCACGATCAAGCCTAAGGACTCACTTGAAGATATCACAACACAACTCTAAAACATAAAATAAAGTCATACAAGCTTAATATTACAAGCCAGGGCCTCGAGGGCTCGAATACAAGCTCGATGGCATACAAGCGTCAGCGGAAGCATTAGATATCTGAGTACAGATATATTACAGAGAGAGAGATAAGCCTTCACAGAGGCGGGGTAAAAATAAAAACTACGATCGAAAGGCGTAGGCCTCCTGCCCTGGACCCTCCGATCCTACTCCTGGTCGTCGAACGGCTCCTCGTAGTAGTAGTACTCGCCAGGCGGATAGTAGTACTGGTCGTCGGCTGGGGCTTCTGGCTCAGGGGCTCCGTCGTCTGGTGGCATCAAATGGAAAATGGGGGAAAAAGAAAATAAAGCAAACGTGAGTACTCATCCGAAGTACTCAGCAAGCAAGGATCTACACTACATATGCATCATTGTCAAAGGAATGGCTGTATATGTGGACTGGGCTGCAGAAATGCCAGAGTAGAGGGGGAAAGCCTAGTCCTATCGAAGACTAGCATCTTCAACAATCTTCGACAGTCTTGCAGCATCAGGAGAGAGCAGATGAACATAATGTAAAGTAATAGTAGTAATATCATCAACCTCGACCTGAGATCCTTTCTCGACTCCCTGCGAGAAAGCAATCCCAGAGCCGTACTATCCAGTTCTCATCACATGTTCTAGTTGTACCGATCGGGATACAACTCCGAGTGTCCGTTACCGTAGGACAGGCTATCGATAGAAGTTTCTTCCCTGCAGGGGTGCACCAACTTACCCACCACGCTCACTTAACTCTGGCCGGACACACTTTTCTGGGTCATGCCCGGCCTCGGCTAAGCAACACGCCGCAACCCGACCTAGGCTTATAAGAGAGGTCAGCACGCCGGACTAAACCTATGCCCCCAGGGGTCTTGGGCCATCGCCCCGGGAACTCCTGCACGTTACGGGGCCACCGAGAGCAGACCTAGCAACCCCTTATACAAGCGCGGTTGCGTTACCAGTCCAACTCGGCGTGCGCCGCTCCTTACTGACGTCAAACAAGCTTCGGCTGATGTGTACGATGCAGAACGCCCATACCATGCCCACGTGATGGTTAGTGCTATCGGGCCAGAGGCCCCTCGGATCAAATATCCAAACCGTAGTGGATTAGGAGCGCGCGGAAACGAGCAGAGACTCACGATCGATGTGACCCCGTCGCCCCGTCTCGAGGACTTGCGGCAAGGGCTAAGAATGCCCGGCCACGCCTCGTAGTTATCTCGCGGGCACCATCCAGGTCAACCCGACTCCACATCACTTCGCGTTAAGCTCGCGCGGGTACCCCTCAGGGCCGACCCGTCTTTAGTATCATAGTTTAGTGCAAGTCATAATATCCAAGGTAACTGTGTGTCTGACACCGAAGGGAACCCTGAGGAATCACCCTCGATGGAATTCCCGCTCGATGTTATCATCAAGGTGAACGAAGGAGGAATCACCCTCGAGGTCCACCTTGAGGAGTTGCGCGACGACGTCGTTATCGGGGGTGGTGTAGAAGGAATCACCCTCGCTTACCACGACCGAGTAACTAACCTACAAGGTTAACATCAGAAGTGCTGACGAGGTATCACCCTCGGCACTCGATGGTAACCCAGCAGTGTCGGCAACTAAGGGGAAGTGATGTGCGGTGCCATGGTCTAGTCTTCAATCCCGATGATCGGGTCTTCTGATATCCAGCAGGGCAGTCGGGATCAAGGGGGGTCTCTGTCGTGTCTCTACCCACCTTATACTAAGCAGTCTAGGATAACCAGTAAGGTAACAAAGCAGGGTACAATAATCAGGCTATGCAGCAGATATAGGAAAACAGTAGCAGTAGCAGTTCTAATGCAAGCATAAGAGAGAAGAGAATAGGCGATATAGGCATGCTCAAAATGGGGGTGCTTGCCTGTTTGCTCGGGGGCAAGGGCAAGGTCTTCAGTAGTATCGTCGGGGACGTAGTCGTACTCCTGTGCGGCGTCTGCCTCGGGAGCTACGTCAACGTCGGGGGCTACCGAGAGAGAAGAGGGGGAAGAAACAGGTAAACATAATGCAAACAAATGCAACACGGTGCGTGTGATGCTATGATGCAGTGCAGGGTTGCCTAAATATGCATCTAAGTCATTTTAGTTATTTTTAGAATTATTCTGGGATTTAATATCCGACGTGTGTGCACTATTCATCTGTCGGATTCGGGTCCGGAGTTACGAGTTCTTCTACGTAGGAGGTTCCGATGGAGAAACAGACGGCACGATAAGACTCGTCTCGTCGTTCTGAGCAACTTTCATGTTTTAACTTTTTCGATCCGAGCTACGGTTTAAAAGTTATTAATTTTTAAAGATTATTTGAATTTCTGGAATTAATTTTATTTACAGAAAATGAATTATGACGTCAGCATGACGCGCTGCTGACGTCAGCAAGTCAACATGACGGTTGACCAGTCAAACCTGACATGTGGGTCCAGTGGGACCCACATGTCAGCCTCTATTTCTTTAATCAGTGATTCAGTTTAATTACCAGGATTAATTAGGGGGTGGACCCCACATGTCAGTGAGACATTAGGTTAATCAGTTTATTTTTATTTCTAATTTGTTTTAACTAATTAATCAGGGAGGTGGGGCCCGCCTGTCAGCGGCTGGGCCGGTCCAGTCAGCAGGGCTGACCGGTCAGCTGGGCTGGTCGGGCCCCTGGGGCCCACGGGTCAGTGACCCAGGGCGACCCACGTGGCGGCCACGTCGGCGGCCGGCGCCGGAACTGCTCCGGCGACCAAGGCAGCGGCGGCGCGTCGCCGGAGCTCGCCGGAATCACGCTAGGAGACACCGTTTCGCGCGCGGTCTGATGCATTCGAAAGCTAGAAAAGCGCCGCGTCGACTGGTGGCCTTGGACCGACCGGAGGTGTGTTAGTTCGACGGCGGCGAGCGGCGAAACGGACGCCGGAGCTCGGGCTTCGTCGGGTTCGACGCTATGCGGCACGGGGAGAGGTGCTAGAGGCTTTGCTGGACTCGCACGAGCTCCAGGAGCTCGAAGCTGGGCTCAGTTGCGCATGACGGCGGCGTTGGCCACGGCAGCGAGCTCGTCGGCGGCAGCGGGTTCGGGCTCCTCGGGTGCGGCCACTACGGCGACAGAGAGGTGCGGATCGAAGAGGGGAAAGACGAGGGGGAGCTCACCGGGTGGCTAAGAAAAGCCGGTGACGGTTTAGGAGCAGCAGTCGTCGCCGGATTTGGAGAAGATCGCCGGCAGCCGAGAGGAAAGGGGGCGGCGCGTAGTAGTCGTTGTGGTGCTCCCCGGCTCGATCTCTGGCTTCCAGTCGAAGGAGTCGACGAACCCGGAGCTCGTGGTCACGAGGATGGAGCCGGAGGAGCTCGGTGGCCACGGCGGTGCTAAGACGCGGCGACGGCGGCGTTCGGTGGCGGATCTGGAGGAAGGGTGGAGGCGCGGAGCGGCGAGGGAGAGGAATGGGGAACGACTAGGGTTCGGGTGAGGCCGCAGGGCCTCTTATTCCCCTACGCGGCGGCAGCGGCGCCGGAGGATGGTCGACACGCGCCGCGCTCGTCGGCGTGTCGGCGCGCGCGTTTGACAGCGCGGCGAGGAGGACGATGGGGAGATGGGCTGGGCCGGTTGGACCTCAAATCGGGGCACTGTGCACTAAGGCCCAGTGCACAGTGTCCCTTTTAATTATTTCTCTGATTCTGTTTTCTTTTTCTTTTATTTCCTTTTCTGTTTCAAAATGTTTAGGGCACTTGTGCACTTTTGAAAAATGTGGGAGTTGGCCCAAATATTGCAATGCAATATTATCTCTCACCAAAAAGTGGTTTGGACAAATTTGGATTCCATGTGAGTTTGATATTAATTTAATAGATGTAAATAGTCTGTTTTGAGTGCTGTTTCAGGTTGTTTCACTCACTTAGCTAACTCCAAAAATAATGATTATGATTTTGCCATGACCACTGGATTATTTGCTAATTAAATAACATTTCTCCAGCAGAGTTTGATCAACTTCAATTTGCACTTTGGAATTTAATTTGATTTTCAGATTTTGAATTTGAATTGGATTATTAACCCAAATGATTTGGCACTGCAAATGATCATGACTTGGCAGTTTTAACAGAGTGTCATAGAGCTTATTACTAGGGGGTGTTACACTTAAGCATGAAGATCTCTCAGTCGTTGCCATGTCAAGTGCTTATCTTGCCATCTCGGCTCTCCATAAAAACTAGTGAAGTGCCACGCATTCACATGGCCCGCCCCATCGTCTCGAAGCCGCCACCATGCCGCCAAAGTAGGTCTCCAAGAGCAAGACCGGCTTCGTCGTTGTGCAGAAGAAGCCGTCCGGGAACTTCGGCGTGGAGTTCCAGTCCGATGGCTATCGCTGCTTGATCGGCACGTTCGACTCCCCCGATGTGGCCGCGCGTGCGTACGACATCGCCATGTGGCGTTTCGGCCAATAGAGGCACGGGATGAACTTCTCGGAGATCGAAACCCAGGCGGAGGCGGAGTTCATCGGGCCGAAGAATATTAACATTCGGCGGATGGACGAGAAGGAGGAGGAGGAGAAGAAGAAGAAGAAGCCGACGATTCACATTGCTCCCGGCGACAGTGATGACGCAGCCACTTTGCCTCGAAGCACAAGACAGCCAGCCCACTTATGTCCTGATTTTCCGCTTCCTCTAAGCAAATCAGAATTGGTCGATGATCTGACCTACTATACTCCAGGTTTCTTAAGACCGCGTCACCAAATTCTTGGTTCCATGCTTCATTTGTCAAGGCTCGATCAAGTCTTTCTCTAATCCTTCCTCCGTGGCATGTAAATTTTTCACCCACGTATACGAAATCCGACAAGTTACAATCATCCAATGCATCCCTAAAGGCTCTCATAAAGTGAGGGGGTCTCGGGTTTCCACCATCTTTTTCAAACAGATATAGTATCTCATTAATGACCCCCATAACCAGGCACCGCATATCAACTTAAGCATGAAGATCTCTCAGTCGTTGCCATGTCAAGTGCTTATCTTGCCATCTCGGCTCTCCATAAAAACTAGTGAAGTGCCACACATTCACATGGCCCGCCCCATCGTCTCGAAGCCGCCACCATGCCGCCAAAGTAGGTCTCCAAGAGCAAGACCGGCTTCGTCGTTGTGCAGAAGAAGCCGTCCGGGAACTTCGGCGTGGAGTTCCAGTCCGATGGCTATCGCTGCTTGATCGGCACGTTCGACTCCCCCGATGTGGCCGCGCGTGCGTACGACATCGCCATGTGGCGTTTCGGCCAATAGAGGCACGGGATGAACTTCTCGGAGATCGAAACCCAGGCGGAGGCGGAGTTCATCGGGCCGAAGAATATTAACATTCGGCGGATGGACGAGAAGGAGGAGGAGGAGAAGAAGAAGAAGAAGCCGACGATTCACATTGCTCCCGGCGACAGTGATGACGCAGCCACTTTGCCTCGAAGCACAAGACAGCCAGCCCACTTATGTCCTGATTTTCCGCTTCCTCTAAGCAAATCAGAATTGGTCGATGATCTGACCTACTATACTCCAGGTTTCTTAAGACCGCGTCACCAAATTCTTGGTTCCATGCTTCATTTGTCAAGGCTCGATCAAGTCTTTCTCTAATCCTTCCTCCGTGGCATGTAAATTTTTCACCCACGTATACGAAATCCGACAAGTTACAATCATCCAATGCATCCCTAAAGGCTCTCATAAAGTGAGGGGGTCTCGGGTTTCCACCATCTTTTTCAAACAGATATAGTATCTCATTAATGCCCCCCATAACCAGGCACCGCATATCAACTTAAGCATGAAGATCTCTCAGTCGTTGCCATGTCAAGTGCTTATCTTGCCATCTCGGCTCTCCATAAAAACTAGTGAAGTGCCACGCATTCACATGGCCCGCCCCATCGTCTCGAAGCCGCCACCATGCCGCCAAAGTAGGTCTCCAAGAGCAAGACCGGCTTCGTCGTTGTGCAGAAGAAGCCGTCCGGGAACTTCGGCGTGGAGTTCCAGTCCGATGGCTATCGCTGCTTGATCGGCACGTTCGACTCCCCCGACGTGGCCGCGCGTGCGTACGACATCGCCATGTGGCGTTTCGGCCTATAGAGGCACGGGCTGAGCTTCTCGGAGATCGAAACCCAGGCGGAGGCGGAGTTCATCGGGCCGAAGAATATTAACATTCGGCGGATGGACGAGAAGAAGGAGGAGGAGGAGAAGAAGAAGAAGCCGACGATTCACATTGCTCCCGGCGACAGTGATGACGCAGCCACTTTGCCTCGAAGCACAAGACAGTCGGCCCACGTATGTCCTGATTTTCCGCTTCCTCTAAGCAAATCAGAATTGGTCGATGATCTGACCTACTATACTCCAGGTTTCTTAAGACCGCGTCACCAAATTCTTGGTTCCATGCTTCATTTGTCAAGGCTCGATCAAGTCTTTCTCTAATCCTTCCTCTGTGCCATGTAAAATTTTCACCCACGGATACGAAATCTGACAAGTTACAATCATCCAATGCATCCCTAAAGGCTCTCATAAAGTGAGGGGGTCTCGGGTTTCCACCATCTTTTTCAAACAGATATAGTATCTCATTAATGCCCCCCATAACCAGGCACGGCATATCAACTTGAGCATGAAGATCTCTCAGTCGTTGCCATGTCAAGTGCTTATCTTGCCATCTCGGCTCTCCATAAAAACTAGTGATGAAGCGCCACGCATTCACATGGCCCGCCCCAACAAAAACATCAATAAAATTATCCATCTTGAATCCAAGAGAGACATCGATTTCTTTTCACCACAAAAGTACCAGTCCACCTTTCCCGCCGTCACTAGCCACCACCTCTTTGCAATCCATCCTAATTTTACGACACAAATATTCTGCTGGGTACTCTTGCAGGTGAGTTTCCGATAGGAACAAGACATCCGAGCAACTCCGCTTCACAAGATTTTGCGGAGCCCGGATCGCTGCAGCCCGAATGAGGCCGCAACAATTGTACCTTAATATATTCATGGCAGAGCAGACTCCATCAATCGAACTTGCTGTAAGGCCTTCCGATTTTTGTCACAACCACTCTAAGCAGGGCTAGACCACAAGTTCCCCACAAAATCTCAGACTTTCATGCACAACAAACTGATCTGATCAAGACCATCAGGCAGGCCAACTGATCCTACTATTGGTGACCTGGTGACCTGAAGCGACCACACCCGTAGTGGAGACAGAGAACCAGCAGGACGCCGGCCCCCGCCGAGGAGGCGGCCGGCGGCGGACCAGCGGAAAACCTAGTCGCCCGGAGATCGCCTCTCTGTGTGGAAAAACGCTTCTGTGTCAGACGCAACGGGAACAGAAGAGATCTGTTCACGTGCTAGTTTATTATTTTTAGTGTTAGTTGTACTGCAAGATATGAATAGATCAACAGTTTTTTTTAAATGTAAATAAAGGTCCGTGCTTTTTCCAAAAATTTCACACATGTATTTTTTTGAGGCAAAAAAGTTCACACATGTAAGGCGAATTTTTTTGTACAACATAAATATTGCACATAAATATCTCGGTTTTGGCGTCTGCGTGAAGAGCGACACACGCTGAAGGCCAACCAACATGCGTGCATGGGATTGAGCCGCGGCGACCAAAGCGCGCCTATGTTTTTTTTTTTTGAACGGGAAAGGCCCCGAAGGGCCTCGAAGCATGAATTACTTCAGCGGTGAGATTACAATTACAGGAGGGATCCTAAGGATTAAAGAAATTACAAACTGGTCCTCGCACTTTGCAAACAAGCCCTCGAAAAGATAAACAGAAAAGCAATCAAGGGCTTCGTCTTCACCGCTCCTCGCCAACGACCTCAAGGCCTGGGCGCCAGCAACAGCTCCGGGGACGAAACCACTTGGAGTGAAGCCAGCGTTGATCCCCACACCGAGATCCAAGATCTTCCAGTGAAGGAAGAAGCAGCCCGGGCTGGACAAGCAGCCGAGCGCGGAGGGCCTCCCTTGGCCATGGATAGCATCGGCAAACAAGGGCCTCTGCTGATGCACTCCGCCACATAATCCAGCTTCAGAAGCACAGGTGAGGACCTGTGCTCCAACTTCCCTCAGAGCAGCAGCCTCAAGCTTCACCGAGACGAAGAATTCGTCCTCTTCCCTCCCGCCTCCATGACGACAGGGAGAAGAACGCATAGCCCCTCGATCCAGCCGAAGCCCTGCTCCACCGGCTGAAACCTCCAGATCTGGAGGATTCACTTCGAGCTTATTTAAAGGGTAGGCAGCAAGACCCTCCCCCCCCCCCCCCCCCCCCCCCCATCTTCATCTCCGATCACCGGAGCAGCACGAAGAGGAGAACAATCCCCACCAGCCACCAGATGCAGCTCGGGTGCATCGGCGACCAACTCCCCATCGGCATCACGCCATTCTCCACGTAGGAAAAACAACAACTACACCTATCTCTGTCTACAGAGAGGGGCCGGCCTCCCCTCCCCCATCCACTCCGGCTGGCGAGGCCGCCGGAGGGAAGAGGGAGAGGAGCCGGGGCGGCGTGGGTGACTCTCAAAAAAGAACAAGGAGAGAGAGGAGGAGAAAGAGAAATGAGAGCCCCTGCCCGCGCGCCTATGTAGGGTGCGGACTGCGGACAGACACGAACACGGCTGGCTTGTGCTTGTGCGGTGCACCGGCACCGGCCGGTGAGCTCCCTCCCACGCTGGCTTTTCTGACGGAATCTCCGTCCATCCTTGTCGGTTCCTTGTGTTGACGTTGGACGAAGGCGCAGCCGCTTTTGGTCCAGTCAGAGGAGGAGTCTACCGCTTCCGGTAAGATTCTGAAGCATCAGAATGCATGCCAGGGGCCGGCCCAGAATCGCTTTTGTAGTTTTGTGTCTCGGGGAAGGAGAAGGGAGTCTCTCTCTCTTGCTTGCAAGTGACAATGTATGCATGGCGGTTGGTGGCTTGGCTACGGTTACGCAGACAGGCACACTGAACCTAGGCATCGGGCATCGACTAGACCGGACACGTAGCCTCCCATCCTGCTGCCGTTGCAATGCTATCGAAAAGCCACGCGCAAAGTTAAACCGATTTTCTTTCTTTCTCTAGGCCAACTCCAGCGCAGGACCCATCCCGTCCGGCCCTGTCCGTTTGTGGCAAAATGAACAAACCTCACGGTCCAACGCGCGACGACCTGAACCTATCTTGTCCATTTTGTGTCCGGCCTGACCCGTTTCTAGCGCAAACATGCGGCCGGTTTGGGTCCAGGCGGACAGCGAACGGACGCATCTCTTGTCCCGCATCGGGGCCGCGTGGCACGCGGCCACCTACCTCCCACCGCCCAAATTAACTGCGCATGCGCAGTCGGCCCCACCTGTCATCCGCCCAGGCGAGCGGTCGCCGTCCTTAATGGGAAGCCGTCGACCGGTCACAGTCCACGCTCCCACTCCAGTCCTGCTGCCTCCTCGAAACCCGACGCCCAAACCCTACTTCTCCCCTCCCCTTCCTCGAGCTCGCCGGCCGCCGACGGCCATGGTGTGGTGGAGCACCGGCCGCAAGGGGGCGCACGACCACGAGGCTGGTTCGTCCTCCGGCCGCTGCCGCGCCGCTAGCTCAGAGCCCGCACCTCCCCCACGGAGGGCCCCCGCACCGCCCGCATTCGCCATCGCCCCTCCGGCCGCCGACGTGCGCGACCGGCACTACATCCACGCGGATGTTTGCCGGCGTTATTGGGAAACACGGACGCCGCTCCCCTGGAGCGACGTTCACCTGCCCAATAACTGGCATCTGTTCGCGGATCGGGTGCCGATCCCGCCGATCCCGATGAGCGGCCGTGCCTGCCGCGTGGAGATCGACCGCCGCCGCCGCTTGCCTAACGACCTGTACTACGACCCAAGGTACGCCGTCGATTCCGCGATGTGGGACACTTGGTTTCGGGATGAGCACGACGTGCGGCGCGCGTCATACTTTGTTGGGCACCCAGCTAGCCCGCGGCAGCCACGTACAGACACTAGTGTAAAACAGGGCATTAAACCCGGTTCTAGAGGGCCTTTAGTCCCGATTTTTAAACCCGGACAAAACAAACGGGACTAGTACTCAAAACCTTTACTCCCGATTGGCTTACGAACCGGGACCAAAGGTGCTCCACGTGGCCGCTGTGGGGCGCCCAGGCAGGAGGACCTTTAGTCCCGGTTGGTAACACCAACCGGGACCAAAAGGCAGCCACGCGTCAGCAGCTCGCAGGCGCTGGGGTTTTTGTTTTTTTTTGAAAGGGGGGATTTAGGGGTTTTGGAGGGTTTTAGGGGTTTCATATTGTGTTAGCTAGCTACTACATATAGAGAGAAGTGACCTCTCTTTCTCCGTGCTTGGTCGACGGTAGCTACTACATATAGAGAGAACTCGACGCTAGCTAGTAAGCAAATGAAGGAACCATTAATTACACAATATCGTGATCATGAACATATAGAGAGAAGTGATCTCTCTTTCTCCGTGCTTGGTCGAACAACAAGTTTTCGTATATCTATCCGACGCTACTACATATATACAATATAACATCCCTTACATAATCAAGCGCCAAACTCCCATTGAATTTCTGTATGGTATTCTCCGTCTTTATGTATGACGTGGTCAAGAAAGAATCCCGCCAATTCCTCTTGAATTGCTCATATGCGATCATGTGGTAGGAGTTCATCCCGCATCTGCCACATCTAATTTAAAGAAGAGGGTCAATACATATATATGAATGAAACTCAACACAATTGATGGTAATAAAATAAAATTGTGAATATTATTTACGTACTTCATATTGTTTGTCAGAGTAGCCCCGCTCAGAGGCCGAGTGGCGCATGAACTCGCAAACGTAGTATCCACATAAATCAGTCCCGGGTGCCTGCCACAAGCACTTTACGAGAATATAGTTCAATCAAACTGATAATCAAGCATGATAAATGGTATTGATGAAACTAGAATCAATAAGAGATGCGCGGAACTAGGTAGTACTACTTACTTTGGGGTGTGTAAATCGCAGCTCCTTCTGCAGACCCGGAACCATTCTGGTGAACTTTTTTCAAACCCTGTCAGGCAAAGAAAATGATTACTTGATATCAGGAAATGAACGAAAGTTGCCGATATGGTGCGATAATGATTGAACTTACTTTTGAAGCATTGCAGTCATGTCCGCATAATCCTGGGGATCTTTACATCTCGAGTTTAAGACAGTTACTACTCCCCCATCAAGTTTAATGGATAGCAGAATAAAGTGGAACCTGCGCACGCATAACTCATCAATTACATTACTTAACCTCGAGTAAGCGAAACCGAATATGCACAAGACAGTAACACTCACTTGAAGTTGTAAGGAAAGAGCATTTTCCCTTTGTTTTGATATCGAAGGAACGATTTTAGCAAGTTTTGCTCAGTATCTTCAACTCTGTTTTGTACCGTCCATTCATTTACGGTATTTGGGCTAATGAACCCAATGTCATAGATTTGTCCTCTTTTGCATTCGATGATCTTCAATCTGCATAATATAGTGAGGATAATTATATATACATGCAATGAACGAGCTGAGCTAGAGACTTAATTACAGAAGTAATACTTAAAAACAGTAGCAAGTGATGAGTTGTTTGTCGTGGGCCTCTTGATTGAATAACTGAAATAATTCCACAAATTCAACAGGCATCAGGTCGACTCCAATGAGCTCGTGCTCATCTTTAATTCTCACCATCAAACTATCGGTCCCATTCTTCCTGCAGCTTTCCAAGTACCAGTCATGCAATCTTCGCATCATCGTTGTTAGAGGAGGATGATCAGGTTTGACGAGAGGCTTCCCGTGCTCGTATCTAAAGATCTCTACTACCTCAGCCGTTTCAAACTGTACATCATCGCCCACGTAATCACCAAGAGTGGTACCGGGCAGTAGCCCCGGATGATTAGCGATATCGCTAGACACCTTGAGCGGGGGGCACGATTGCTTCTCCTGTAAGCCGAGCTAGGGAATTGTTTTCCCACTTCTTCATTTTGCTTCCCTTGCAGCACTGGTAGTACTTCCCGACCGCCGCTTTTCATCATATGTCTTTTCAATACATCGGTCATAGTTGGATTGCGGCAGAGGTGGTGGTGGTCGCTTAAGGGCATCCAGAGTGCGCTTCGCTTTCACCGGATCTACCGTTTCCTTCGGAGGTGGAGGTTTCCGTTCAAAATGGGCTTGCACTTGGGCTGCCACGATGTCATCGGTTTCCTCGTCAGTCCTCTCATATGGTAACTTTGGAAGAGCCTTGAGGCTTGGACCAAACTGCAGGGTCCTTCTTCTGATTCCATTCTTGGACGCTGATCGGGACGCTGTCCCTAACAACAACTCCGCACTGATGTACAAATACGTCCTTGGTCCGCTTGGGAGCAATCGGTTGGCCATCTTTCGCGACTTCTATGATCGTGAACCTTTCATCCTGGCGCAACCTTTTCTTTGGGCCTCGTCTCCTTACGGAAGTTTGGCTTGATCCGGAGGGCTAAAAGAAGAAAGAAGCGTTAATATATGTACATACAAAACAATTAATGCATGAAGTCAGCACAAGCTTTATATATATATATATATATATATATATATATATATATATATATATATAAATATATATATATATATATATACACACCTCGCCGGACTTTGCAACAGTTAAGGCTCCCTCCTCCGTTCGGTCACCGGAGCCGTGATCATGATCTCCTTCCTCCGCCATTCGGTCACCGGAGCCGTCATGATCTTCTTCCTCCTCCATTGTTGGATCACCGGAGCGATCATCCTCTCCTTCCTGACCATCGGTGTCGTTGAGAAACGGCAAGGGATCACCTCCGTCGCGGATTATATCCCCCAACAACTCTTCTTGTTCTAAGTCTCTGTCCATAGTTTCTGCAAACATTACAACATGGCAATATTCAAACATGAGAGATGGATTAGTGGCAAACATGTGGATATACAAACATGAGAGATGGATTAGTGGTCGTCGAGGATACTTTGCGGACCTCCCCCCCTCATGTCAAAGTTATCGGGGATATGTTGAATTCCCGAGAGAGTTACGACAATCGCTATGCAAGAGATCGAACTATCCATTCTACCCCATTGACCTATGCCGCCTACCGAATAAATCGATATTATTGTTGTAGCGTTATATATAAGACCCCACCCGCCACCTTCGACAAACTGCAGTGATATTCTAGATCAAAGCCATCATCAGAATAGTTGTGGAGAGAAAGTCTTCACTTTTTCTTCGTGTGTGTCCCTTGCTTATTGCGTCGTAACCATGGATAATCTTCATCATTTAACAGGGCGCTTGGGTCAGCCTTGACTTTGAAGGGAGGAATTTCATGAAACTTTTCATAATCTTTAGACATGTCTGTCTTGCCCTCCACTCCCACGATGTCTCTTTTCCCTGAAAGAACTATGTGGCGCTTTGGCTCATCGTATGATGTATTCGCTTCCTTATTTTTTCTTTTTCTCGGTTTGGTAGACATGTCCTTCACATAGAAAACCCGCTCCACATCATTGGCTAGGACGAATGGTTCATTTGTGTACCCAAGATTGTTGAGATCCACTGTTGTCATTTTGTACTGCGGGTCTACCTGTACCCCGCCTCCTGACAGATTGACCCATTTGCACCGAAACAAAGGGACCTTAAAATCATGTCGATAGTCAAGTTCCCATATGTCCACTATGTAACCATAATATATGTCCTTTCCCCTGTTGGTTGCTGCATCAAAGCGGACACCACTGTTTTGGTTGGTGCTCTTTTGATCTTGGGCGATTGTGTAAAATGTATTTCAATTTATCTCGTACCCTTTGTAAGTCAATACAGTCGAAGATGGTCCCCTGGCCAATGAGTACAGCTCATTTGCAACAGTGGTGTTACCCATGAGATGTGTTTGCAACCATCTGCCAAAAGTCCTGATGTGTTCACATGTAATCCAGTCGTCACACTGCTCCGGGTGTTTGGAGGGCAGAATATTCTTGTGTCCATTGACATACGGGGTCACCAAGGTTTAATTCTGTAGAACTGTGTAGTGTGCTTGAGCCCAAGAATGCCCGTCCCTACATATTATTGAGTCCGCTCCTAGCGTGCTTTTTCCAGTCAGTCTCCCCTCATACCGCGATTGAGGGAGACCAATCGGCTTAAGGTCAGGAATGAAGTCAACACAAAACCCAATGACCTCCTCTGTTTGATGGCCCGTGGAGATGCTTTCTTCTAGCCTAGCACGGTTACGAACATATTTCTTTAAGACTCCCATGAACCTCTCAAAGGGGAACATATTGTATAGAAATACAGGGCCCAGAATGGCAGTCTCGTCGACTAGATGAACTAGGATGTGCGTCATGATATTGAAGAAGGATGGTGGGAACACCAGCTCGAAACTGACAAGACATTGCACCAAATCATTCTTTAACCTTGGTAGGATTTCTGGATCGATTACCTTCTGAGAGATTGCATTGAGGAATGCACATAGCTTCACAATGGCTAATCGAACATTTTCCGGTAGAAGCCCCCTCAATGCAACCGGAAGCAGTTGCGTCATAATCACGTGGCAGTCATGGGACTTTAGGTTCTGGAATTTTTTCTCTACCATATTTATTATTCCCTTTATATTGGACGAGAAGCCAGACGGGACCTTCATACTAAGCAGGCATTCAAAGAAGATTTTCTTCTCTTCTTTGGTAAGAGCATAGCTGGCAGGACCTTGATACTGCTTTGGATGCATGCCGTCTTTTTCGTGCACACGTTGCTGGTCCTCCCGTGCCTTCGGTGTATCTTTTGTCTTTCCATACACGCCCAAGAAGTCTAGCAGGTTCACGCAAAGATTCTTCGTCACGTGCATCATGTCGATTGTAGAGCAGACCTCTAGGTCTTTCCAATAGGGTAGGTCCCAAAATATAGATTTCTTCTTCCACATGGGTGCGCGTCCCTCAGCGTCATTCGGAACAGATAGTCCGCCAGGACCCTTTCCAAAGATTACTTGTAAATCATTGGCCATATCAAGTATGTGATCACCAGTACGGAGGGCGGGCTTCTTCCGGTGATCTGCCTCACCTTTGAAATGCTTGCCTTTCTTTCGACATTGATGGTTGGTCGGAAGAAATCGACGATGTCCTAGGTACACATTCTTCCTGCATTTGTCCAAATATATACTTTCGGTGTCATCTAAACAGTGCGTGCATGCGTGGTATCCCTTGTTTGTTTGTCCTGAAAGGTTACTGAGAGCAGGCCAATCATTGATGGTTACAAACAGCAACACATGTAGGTCAAATTCCTCCTGGTTGTGCTCATCCCACACACGTACACCTTTTCCATTCCACAGCTGTAAAAGTTCTTCAACTAATGGCCTTAGGTACACATCAATGTCGTTCCTGGGTTGCTTAGGGCCTTGGATGAGCACTGACATCATAATGAACTTCCGCTTCATGCACAACCAAGGAGGAAGGTTATAGATACATAGAGTCACGGGCCAGGTGCTATGATTGCTGCTCTGCTTCCCAAAAGGATTAATGCCATCTGCGCTTAAACCAAACCATACGTTCCTTGCGTCACCTGCAACGTCCCCCACCTTCTCTCGATTTTTCTTCACTGCGATCCGTCAGCGGGTGCTCTCAACTTCCTGTCTTTCTTACGGTCCTCTTTGTGCCATCGCATCAACTTGGCATGCTCTTTGTTTCTGAACAGACGTTTCAACCGTGGTATTATAGGAGCATACCACATCACCTTGGTAGGAACCCTCTTCCTGGGGCTCTCACCCTCAACATCACCAGGGTCATCTCGTCTGATCTTATACCGCAATGCACCGCATACCAGGCATGCGTTCAAATCCTCGTACTCACCGTGGTAGAGGATGCAGTCATTAGGGCATGCATGTATCTTCTGCACCCCCAAATCCGTTGTCAGATACACCATTGTCTGCCTTCCATTGCAGCAATTCCAGTGTGGTACCGAGCTTTGTGTTGTCATCTTCGCAATTTGGGTACAACCCTTTTTGTGATCCTCTTACATGCGATCGAACTTCAACTTCTCTCTTTCACTTTGGCATTGTCTCTTTGCATCAACAATAACCCGGCGAAGATCATCATCGGGCACATTGTCTGTTTCCTCTTGATCTTCAGCTTCCCCCATTGCAGTATCACCGTATTCACGGGGCGGATAGTTGTCATCATCCTCTTCTTCTTTGTTGTCTTCCATCATAACCCCTCTTTTTCCGTGCTTGGTCCAAACATTATAGTGTGGCATGAAACCCTTCTCAAGCAGGTGGACGCGAAGGGTTTTTGAGTCAAAGTAATCCTTCGTATTCCTACAGATAGGGCATGGACAATACATACCATTCTGCTTGTTTGCCTCAGCCGCTTCGAGAAAATTATGCAGGCCCTCAATTACTCGGAGGTGCGTCTGTCACCGTACATCCATTGCTGGTTCATCTGTGTGCATTATATAATTAACTGTATCAAAAACCATTACAGAACATCATGAATAGAGAAGTGACCAAATTAATACAAGTTCATCATCACATTAAAACCAAAGTACAGTAGTGATCAAATGTTATTACTGAAAAAATAAATACATAAAGTTCATACATAGTTCTCATTGAACAACATATAGCTCTCTAGAGCATCTAATTAAAACATATATTGAAACTATGTAAAACATTTCAATGCAACAACAAATGCGATCATAATCGCAACTAAGGTAACAATTGATCCAACGACATAATGATACCAAGCCTCAGTATGAATGGTATATTTTGTAATCTTTCTAATCTTCAAGCGCATTGCATCCATCTTGATCTTGTGATCATCGATGACATCCGCAACATGCAACTCCAATTCCATCTTCTCCTACTCAATTCTTTTCAATTATTTCTTCAAGTAATTGTTCTCTTTTTCAACTAAATTTAACCTCTCGGCAAGAGAGTCGGTTGGAATTTCCGGTTCACATACCTTCTAGATAAAAACATCTATGTCACGTTGGTCGGCATAATTGCCATAAACACTAAAAGAAACAAATAGTTATAAAAGATAATATACCACATCCGAATCATAGACAGGACGAGGGCCGACGGGGGCGGATACCAAAACCATGGCACTATATAATAACAAACAATAATAAAAGTAAGAAAATTATACAAGTATCTATCTAAATCATACAAGTAAGAATTTTTTTCTTTTAGAAAGAAGATAAGAACAAGAGGCTCACCACACGGTGGTGCCGGTGATGAGATCGACGCGGGCGATCGACGGCGGTGAGGACGGGGACGGGACGGGACGGACCGCCAAACCTAGACAAATCTTGAGGAAAATGGAGCTTGGAGGTCGAGCTTGGAAAGGAGAAAGCTTAAGTGTGGCTCGAGCATTTCATCAAACACCTCATGTGCATGCATAGAAGTGAGAACAGAGCAGCGCATGCACACCTCCCACGGGGCCAAAAAACAAAGGAGAGGGTGGGTGGGGCGAGGGTATATATAGGCATCTCTTTAGTCCCGGTTGGTGGCTAGAACCGGGACAGAAGACTGACCTTTAGTCCCGGTTCCAGCCACCAACCGGGACTAAAGGTGTTGCGCCAGGAGCGAGGCCCATTGGTCCTGGTTCGTGTCTGGAACCGGGACCAAAGGGGTCAGATGAACCGGGACCAATGGCCCCCGAGGCCCGGCCGGCGCCCTGGCCTCACGAACCGGGACTGATGCACCCATTGGTCCCGGTTCGTAGGAGAACTGGGATTAATTCCCTTTTCTGGCCTGGACCAAAGCCATGTTTCTACTAGTGAGACCACCGAGCGCGTGCTTCGAGCCCTCCCCAGGTGCGCGGGCGTACGCGGGTGCGCGGCATCACACCGACGCCATCGCCTTCGCCCTCTCCGTCGCCACCACCACCTCCTCCCATGACAGAGGAGGAGAAGGCCCGGCTCATTCAACGTGTCTGGGAAGACTCCATGAACACGCACGATGAGCGCCAATGGGAGGGTCTGGACACCATGCTAGCCCTCTCTGCGGCCGGCGACCTGGCCGTACCGGAGCTGGAGATGATGGACGTCAAGGAGGAGGTGAAGGAGGAGGTGCTTGATACGTCTCCAACGTATCTATAATTTTTGATTGTTCCATGCTATTATATTATCTGTTTTGGATGTTTTATATGCATTAATACGCTATTTTATATTATTTTTGGGACTAATCTATTAACCTAGAGCCCAGTGCCAGTTTCTATTTTTTCCTTGTTTTTTAGCTTCGTGGAGAAGGAATACCAAACGGAGGCCAAACAGAATAAAATCTTCGAGATGATTTTTCTTGGACCAGAAGACATCCAGGAGACTTGAAGATGAATTCAGAGGAGCCACGAGGCGGCCACAAGGGGGGTAGGGCGCGCCCCCTGCCTTGTGGGCCCCCCGTGACCCTTCTGACCTAATTCTTTCGCCTATATATTCACATATATTCCCAAACCACCAGAAGCATCCACGAAAATACTTTTCCACCGCCGCAACCTTCTGTACCCGTGAGATCCCATCTAGGGACCTTTTCCGGCACCCTGCCGGGGGGGGGGGGATTCGATCACGGAGGGCTTCTACATCAACCCTATTGCCCTTCCGATGAAGCATGAGTAGTTTATCTCAGACCTACGAGTCCATAGCTAGTAGCTAGATGGCTTCTTCTCTCTCTTTGATTCTCAATACCATGTTCTCCTCGATGTTCTTGGAGGTCTATTCGATGTAATACTTTTTTGAAGTGTGTTTGCCGAGATCCGATGAATTGTGGATTTATGATCAGATTATCTATGAATATTATTTGAATCTTCTCTGAATTCTTTTATGCATGATTTGATATCTTTGTAATTCTCTTCGAACTATCGGTTTGGTTTGGCCAACTAGATTGGTTTTTCTTGCAATGGGAGAAGTGCTTAGCTTTGGGTTCAATCTTGCGGTGTCCTTTCCCAGTGACAGTAGGGGCAGCAAGGCACGTATTGTATTGTTGCCATCGAGGATAAAAAGATGGGGTTTACATCATATTGCTTGAGTTTATTCCTCTACATCATGTCATCTTACTTAATGCGTTACTCTGTTCTTCATGAACTTAATACTCTAGATGCAGGCAGGAGTCGGTCGATGTGTGGAGTAATAGTAGTAGATGCAGAATCATTTCGGTCTACTTGACACGGACGTGATGCCTATATTCATGATCATTGCCTTAGATATCGTCATAACTTTGCACTTTTCTATCAATTGCTCGGCAGTAATTTGTTCACCCACCGTACTATTTGCTATCTTGAGAGAAGCCTCTAGTGAAACCTATGGCCCCCGGGTCTATTTTCCATCATATAAATTTCCGATCTACTATTTTCCATCATATTAGTTTCCGATCTACTATTTTCCATCATATAAGTTTCCGATCTACTATTTTGCAATCTTTTACTTTCCGATCTATAAACCAAAAATACCAAAAATATTTACTTTATCTTTTATTTAGTTTCATCTATATCTATCAGATCTCACTTTTGCGAGTAACCGTGAAGGGATTGACAACCCCTTTATCGCGTTGGGTGCAAGTTGTTTGATTGTTTGTGCAGGTATTCGGTGATTTGTGCGTTGTCTCCTACTGGATTGATATCTTGGTTCTCAAACTGAGGGAAATACTTATCTCTACTTTGCTGCATCACCCTTTCCTCTTCAAGGAAAAAACCAACGCAAGCTCAAGAAGTAGCAGCAAGAATTTCTGGCGCCGTTGCCGGGGAGATCTACGCCAAGTCAAGACATACCAAGTACCCATTATAAACTCTCATCTCTTGCATTACATTATTCGCCATTCGCCTCTTGTTTTCCTCTCCCCCACTTCTAAAACAATTTCAGAAAAACACAAAAATATTTGCCTTTTTGTTTGCCTTCTTTTCGTTCGATCTTTTGTTTGCTTGTGTTACCATGTGCCTTCTTTTTGCTTGCATCTTCGCTTGCTAAGAGTTTATGGATCCTTATCCACTTGCTAATCTTTTTAAGAGATCCAATTATGATGAATCGATTTCTAGTGGTTTAAGTACACTAGATTATCTTTATGAAGTTTTGCTTGAAATTCGTGAATCTGAAAATTGTGACGAAGTGTTAAAAGAAGAAATTTATGAAGTGATTCACGATAGCTCCTTGAATGAAAAGCATGAATGCAATGATGTTTTTATAAATTCTATTAATGACAATTGTACTAATAATATGCAAAACCCTAAGCTTGGGGATGCTAATTTTGCTATGCCCACTACTTATTGTAATGATCATGATTGGGGTGATTCTTCTTATGATCTTAAAAATTTATTTAAGCCTCATGATGAATACATTTGCAATAATATTGAAAGTGGGTTTGGAAGTGTGTCAGCTTTAGGTAATAATGATCCCACTACTTTGGAGTATGATCAATCTTATGAATTTTTTGATAAAAGTGGGCTTGGAGAGGTCATGACTTTAGTTAATGTTAATCCCACTATCTTAGAAGAGTGTCAACTTTGCATGCATGTGGATCATGTAGAGAATATTTTATGTGATAGTTATATTGTTGAATTTGATTATGATCCCACATGTAATTATTATGAGAGAGGAGAATATGCTTGTAGAAATTTTCATGTCACTAAATTACCTCTCGTCATGTTGAGATTGCTATTGTCTCTTTCTTCTTCTTTGCATATGCTAGGATTTGCTTGCCTTGATAATTTGTTTGCCTATAAGATGCCTATGCATAGGAAGTATGTTAGACTTAGATGTGTTTTTCACGATGCTCTCTTTGTGCTTCAATTCTTGTCTTTCATGTGAGCGTCATCAAAATTATCAATGCCTAGCTAAAAGGCTTTATAGAAAAGCGCTTGTTGGGAGACAGCCCAATATTTTTTGTTGTTGTTTTTCAATAAATTTTTCATCTAGCCTCTGGTTAGATGTGTTTTGGTGTTTTAATTTGGGTTTGTCCCAAGTAAGACCTTTGGGATGGCTTACGGTGATAGTTGATTTGATCTTGCTGAAAAACAGAAACTTTTGTGTCCAGTCACAGAATTTTAATAATTCCATTGAGCATTGAAAAACCCTGAATTTTTTATACAAGATTTATATACAAATTTCATCTGTTTTCCTATTTTTTCAGAATTTTTGGAGGTATATAAGTATTAGAACAATTCAGATCTTCGCAGACTATTCTGTTTTTGACAGATTCTGTTTTCTTTGTGTTGTTTGCTTATTTTGATAAATCTATGGGTAGTATCGGGGGGTATGAACCATGGAGAAGTTGGAATACAGTAGATATTACACCAATATAAATAAAGAATGAGTTCACAACAGTACCAAAAGTAGTGATTTATTTTCTTATACTAACGGAGCTTATGAGATTTTCTGTTGAGTTTTGTGTTGTGAAGTTTTCAAGTTTTGGGTAAGGATTTGATGGACTATGGAATAAGGAGTAGCAAGAGCCTAAGCTTGGGGATGCCCAAGGCACCCCAAGGTAATATTCAAGGACAACCAAGAGCCTAAGCTTGGGGATGCCCCAGAAGGCATCCCCTCTTTCGTCTTCGTCTATCGGTAAATTACGGCACCCTGCCGGAGGGGGATTCGATCATGGAGGGCTTCTACATCAACCCTATTGCCCTGCCGATGAAGCGTGAGTAGTTTATCTCAGACCTACAGGTCCATAGCTAGTAGCTAGATGGCTTCTTCTCTCTCTTTGATTCTCAATATCATGTTCTCCTCGATGTTCTTGGAGATCTATTCGATGTAATACTTTTTTGCGGTGTGTTTGCCGAGATCCGATGAATTGTGGATTTATGATCAGATTATCTACGAATATTATTTGAATCTTCTCTGAATTCTTTTATGCATGATTTGATATCTTTGTAATTCTCTTCGAACTATCGGTTTGGTTTGGCCAACTAGATTGGTTTTTCTTGCAATGGGAGAAGTGCTTAGCTTTGGGTTCAATCTTGCGGTGTCCTTTCCCAGTGACAGTAGGGACAGCAAGGCAAGTATTGTATTGTTGCCATCGAGGATAAAAAGATGGGGTCTACATCATATTGCTTGAGTTTATTCCTCTACATCATGTCATCTTACTTAATGCGTTACTCTGTTCTTCATGAACTTAATACTCTAGATGCAGGCAGGAGTCGGTCGATGTGTGGAGTAATAGTAGTAGATGCAGAATCGTTTCGGTCTACTTGACACGGACGTGATGCCTATATTCATGATCATTGCCTTAGATATCGTCATAACTTTGCGCTTTTCTATCAATTGCTCGGCAGTAATTTGTTCACCCACCGTATTATTTGCTATCTTGAGAGAAGCCTCTAGTGAAACCTATGGCCCCCGGGTCTATTTTCCATCATATAAGTTTCCGATATACTGTTTTCCATCATATTAGTTTCCGATCTACTATTTTCCATCATATAAGTTTCCGATCTACTATTTTGCAATCTTTTACTTTCCGATCTATAAACCAAAAATACCAAAAATATTTACTTTATCTTTTATTTAGTTTCATCTATATCTATCAGATCTCACTTTTGCGAGTAACCGTGAAGGGATTGACAACCCCTTTATCGCGTTGGGTGCAAGTTGTTTGATTGTTTGTGCAGGTATTCGGTGATTTGTGCGTTGTCTCCTACTGGATTGATATCTTGGTTCTCAAACTGAGGGAAATACTTATCTCTACTTTGCTGCATCACCCTTTCCTCTTCAAGGAAAAAACCAACGCAAGCTCAAGAAGTAGCAGCAAGAATTTCTGGCGCCGTTGCCGGGGAGATCTACGCCAAGTCAAGACATACCAAGTACCCATTATAAACTCTCATCTCTTGCATTACATTATTCGCCATTCGCCTCTTGTTTTCCTCTCCCCCACTTCTAAAACAATTTCAGAAAAACACAAAAATATTTGCCTTTTTGTTTGCCTTCTTTTCGTTCGATCTTTTGTTTGCTTGTGTTACCATGTGCCTTCTTTTTGCTTGCATCTTCGCTTGCTAAGAGTTTATGGATCCTTATCCACTTGCTAATCTTTTTAAGAGATCCAATTATGATGAATCGATTTCTAGTGGTTTAAGTACACTAGATTATCTTTATGAAGTTTTGCTTGAAATTCGTGAATCTGAAAATTGTGACGAAGTGTTAAAATAAGAAATTTATGAAGTGATTCACGATAGCTCCTTGAATGAAAAGCATGAATGCAATGATGTTTTTATAAATTCTATTAATGACAATTGTACTAATAATATGCAAAACCCTAAGCTTGGGGATGCTAATTTTGCTATGCCCACTACTTATTGTAATGATCATGATTGGGGTGATTCTTCTTATGATCTTAAAAATTTATTTAAGCCTCATGATGAATACATTTGCAATAATATTGAAAGTGGGTTTGGAAGTGTGTCAGCTTTAGGTAATAATGATCCCACTACTTTGGAGTATGATCAATCTTATGATTTTTTTGATAAAAGTGGGCTTGGAGAGGTCATGACTTTAGTTAATGTTAATCCCACTATCTTAGAAGAGTGTCAACTTTGCATGCATGTGGATCATGTAGAGAATATTTTATGTGATAGTTATATTGTTGAATTTGATTATGATCCCACATGTAATTATTATGAGAGAGGAGAATATGCTTGTAGAAATTTTCATGTCACTAAATTACCTCTCGTCATGTTGAGATTGCTATTGTCTCTTTCTTCTTCTTTGCATATGCTAGGATTTGCTTGCCTTGATAATTTGTTTGCCTATAAGATGCCTATGCATAGGAAGTATGTTAGACTTAGATGTGTTTTTCACGATGCTCTCTTTGTGCTTCAATTCTTGTCTTTCATGTGAGCGTCATCAAAATTATCAATGCCTAGCTAAAAGGCTTTATAGAAAAGCGCTTGTTGGGAGACAGCCCAATATTTTTTGTTGTTGTTTTTCAATAAATTTTTCATCTAGCCTCTGGTTAGATGTGTTTTGGTGTTTTAATTTGGGTTTGTCCCAAGTAAGACCTTTGGGATGGCTTACGGTGATAGTTGATTTGATCTTGCTGAAAAACAGAAACTTTTGTGTCCAGTCACAGAATTTTAATAATTCCATTGAGCATTGAAAAACCCTGAATTTTTTATACAAGATTTATATACAAATTTCATCTGTTTTCCTATTTTTTCAGAATTTTTGGAGGTACATAAGTATTAGAACAATTCAGATCTTCGCAGACTATTCTGTTTTTGACAGATTCTGTTTTCTTTGTGTTGTTTGCTTATTTTGATAAATCTATGGGTAGTATCGGGGGGTATGAACCATGGAGAAGTTGGAATACAGTAGATATTACACCAATATAAATAAAGAATGAGTTCACAACAGTACCAAAAGTAGTGATTTATTTTCTTATACTAACGGAGCTTATGAGATTTTCTGTTGAGTTTTGTGTTGTGAAGTTTTCAAGTTTTGGGTAAGGATTTGATGGACTATGGAATAAGGAGTAGCAAGAGCCTAAGCTTGGGGATGCCCAAGGCACCCCAAGGTAATATTCAAGGACAACCAAGAGCCTAAGCTTGGGGATGCCCCAGAAGGCATCCCCTCTTTCGTCTTCGTCTATCGGTAAATTACGGCACCCTGCCGGAGGGGGATTCGATCATGGAGGGCTTCTACATCAACCCTATTGCCCTGCCGATGAAGCGTGAGTAGTTTATCTCAGACCTACAGGTCCATAGCTAGTAGCTAGATGGCTTCTTCTCTCTCTTTGATTCTCAATATCATGTTCTCCTCGATGTTCTTGGAGATCTATTCGATGTAATACTTTTTTGCGGTGTGTTTGCCGAGATCCGATGAATTGTGGATTTATGATCAGATTATCTACGAATATTATTTGAATCTTCTCTGAATTCTTTTATGCATGATTTGATATCTTTGTAATTCTCTTCGAACTATCGGTTTGGTTTGGCCAACTAGATTGGTTTTTCTTGCAATGGGAGAAGTGCTTAGCTTTGGGTTCAATCTTGCGGTGTCCTTTCCCAGTGACAGTAGGGACAGCAAGGCAAGTATTGTATTGTTGCCATCGAGGATAAAAAGATGGGGTCTACATCATATTGCTTGAGTTTATTCCTCTACATCATGTCATCTTACTTAATGCGTTACTCTGTTCTTCATGAACTTAATACTCTAGATGCAGGCAGGAGTCGGTCGATGTGTGGAGTAATAGTAGTAGATGCAGAATCGTTTCGGTCTCCTTGACACGGACGTGATGCCTATATTCATGATCATTGCCTTAGATATCGTCATAACTTTGCGCTTTTCTATCAATTGCTCGGCAGTAATTTGTTCACCCACCGTATTATTTGCTATCTTGAGAGAAGCCTCTAGTGAAACCTATGGCCCCCGGGTCTATTTTCCATCATATAAGTTTCCGATATACTGTTTTCCATCATATTAGTTTCCGATCTACTATTTTCCATCATATAAGTTTCCGATCTACTATTTTGCAATCTTTTACTTTCCGATCTATAAACCAAAAATACCAAAAATATTTACTTTATCTTTTATTTAGTTTCATCTATATCTATCAGATCTCACTTTTGCGAGTAACCGTGAAGGGATTGACAACCCCTTTATCGCGTTGGGTGCAAGTTGTTTGATTGTTTGTGCAGGTATTCGGTGATTTGTGCGTTGTCTCCTACTGGATTGATATCTTGGTTCTCAAACTGAGGGAAATACTTATCTCTACTTTGCTGCATCACCCTTTCCTCTTCAAGGAAAAAACCAACGCAAGCTCAAGAAGTAGCAGCAAGAATTTCTGGCGCCGTTGCCGGGGAGATCTACGCCAAGTCAAGACATACCAAGTACCCATTATAAACTCTCATCTCTTGCATTACATTATTCGCCATTCGCCTCTTGTTTTCCTCTCCCCCACTTCTAAAACAATTTCAGAAAAACACAAAAATATTTGCCTTTTTGTTTGCCTTCTTTTCGTTCGATCTTTTGTTTGCTTGTGTTACCATGTGCCTTCTTTTTGCTTGCATCTTCGCTTGCTAAGAGTTTATGGATCCTTATCCACTTGCTAATCTTTTTAAGAGATCCAATTATGATGAATCAATTTCTAGTGGTTTAAGTACACTAGATTATCTTTATGAAGTTTTGCTTGAAATTCGTGAATCTGAAAATTGTGACGAAGTGTTAAAATAAGAAATTTATGAAGTGATTCACGATAGCTCCTTGAATGAAAAGCATGAATGCAATGATGTTTTTATAAATTCTATTAATGACAATTGTACTAATAATATGCAAAACCCTAAGCTTGGGGATGCTAATTTTGCTATGCCCACTACTTATTGTAATGATCATGATTGGGGTGATTCTTCTTATGATCTTAAAAATTTATTTAAGCCCATGATGATACATTTGCAATAATATTGAAGTGGGTTTGGAAGTGTGTCAGCTTTAGGTAATAATGATCCCACTACTTTGGAGTATGATCAATCTTATGATTTTTTTGATAAAAGTGGGCTTGGAGAGGTCATGACTTTAGTTAATGTTATCCCACTATCTTAGAAGAGTGTCAACTTTGCATGCATGTGGATATGTAGAGAATATTTTATGTGATAGTTATATTGTTGAATTTGATTATGATCCCACATGTAATTATTATGAGAGAGGAGAATATGCTTGTAGAAATTTTCATGTCACTAAATTACCTCTCGTCATGTTGAGATTGCTATTGTCTCTTTCTTCTTCTTTGCATATGCTAGGATTTGCTTGCCTTGATAATTTGTTTGCCTATAAGATGCCTATGCATAGGAAGTATGTTAGACTTAGATGTGTTTTTCACGATGCTCTCTTTGTGCTTCAATTCTTGTCTTTCATGTGAGCGTCATCAAAATTATCAATGCCTAGCTAAAAGGCTTTATAGAAAAGCGCTTGTTGGGAGACAGCCCAATATTTTTTGTTGTTGTTTTTCAATAAATTTTTCATCTAGCCTCTGGTTAGATGTGTTTTGGTGTTTTAATTTGGGTTTGTCCCAAGTAAGACCTTTGGGATGGCTTACGGTGATAGTTGATTTGATCTTGCTGAAAAACAGAAACTTTTGTGTCCAGTCACAGAATTTTAATAATTCCATTGAGCATTGAAAAACCCTGAATTTTTTATACAAGATTTATATACAAATTTCATCTGTTTTCCTAATTTTTCAGAATTTTTGGAGGTACATAAGTATTAGAACAATTCAGATCTTCGCAGACTATTCTGTTTTTGACAGATTCTGTTTTCTTTGTGTTGTTTGCTTATTTTGATAAATCTATGGGTAGTATCGGGGGGTATGAACCATGGAGAAGTTGGAATACAGTAGATATTACACCAATATAAATAAAGAATGAGTTCACAACAGTACCAAAAGTAGTGATTTATTTTCTTATACTAACGGAGCTTATGAGATTTTCTGTTGAGTTTTGTGTTGTGAAGTTTTCAAGTTTTGGGTAAGGATTTGATGGACTATGGAATAAGGAGTAGCAAGAGCCTAAGCATGGGGATGCCCAAGGCACCCCAAGGTAATATTCAAGGACAACCAAGAGCCTAAGCTTGGGGATGCCCCAGAAGGCATCCCCTCTTTCGTCTTCGTCTATCGGTAAATTACGGCACCCTGCCGGAGGGGGATTCGATCATGGAGGGCTTCTACATCAACCCTATTGCCCTGCCGATGAAGCGTGAGTAGTTTATCTCAGACCTACAGGTCCATAGCTAGTAGCTAGATGGATTCTTCTCTCTCTTTGATTCTCAATATCATGTTCTCCTCGATGTTCTTGGAGATCTATTCGATGTAATACTTTTTTGCGGTGTGTTTGCCGAGATCCGATGAATTGTGGATTTATGATCAGATTATCTACGAATATTATTTGAATCTTCTCTGAATTCTTTTATGCATGATTTGATATCTTTGTAATTCTCTTCGAACTATCGGTTTGGTTTGGCCAACTAGATTGGTTTTTCTTGCAATGGGAGAAGTGCTTAGCTTTGGGTTCAATCTTGCGGTGTCCTTTCCCAGTGACAGTAGGGACAGCAAGGCAAGTATTGTATTGTTGCCATCGAGGATAAAAAGATGGGGTCTACATCATATTGCTTGAGTTTATTCCTCTACATCATGTCATCTTACTTAATGCGTTACTCTGTTCTTCATGAACTTAATACTCTCATCTCTTGCATTACATTATTCGCCATTCGCCTCTCGTTTTCCTCTCCCCCACTTCTAAAACAATTTCAGAAAAACACAAAAATATTTGCCTTTTTGTTTGCCTTCTTTTCGTTCGATCTTTTGTTGGCTTGTGTTACCATGTGCCTTCTTTTTGCTTGCATCTTCGCTTGCTAAGAGTTTATGGATCCTTATCCACTTGCTAATCTTTTTAAGAGATCCACTTATGATGAACCAATTTCTAGTGGTTTAAGTACACTAGATTATCTTTATGAAGTTTTGCTTGAAATTCGTGAATCTGAAAATTGTGACGAAGTGTTAAAATAAGAAATTTATAAAGTGATTCACGATAGCTCCTTGAATGAAAAGCATGAATGCAATGATGTTTTTATAAATTCTATTAATGACAATTGTACTAATAATATGCAAAACCCTAAGCTTGGGGATGCTAATTTTGCTATGCCCACTACTTATTGTAATGATCATGATTGGGGTGATTCTTCTTATGATCTTGCCATCGAGGATAAAAAGATGGGGTTTACATCATATTGCTTGAGTTTATTCCTCTACATCATGTCATCTTACTTAATACGTTACTCTGTTCTTCATGAACTTAATACTCTAGATGCAGGCAGGAGTCGGTCGATGTGTGGAGTAATAGTAGTAGATGCAGAATCGTTTCGGTCTACTTGACACGGACGTGATGCCTATATTCATGATCATTGCCTTAGATATCGTCATAACTTTGCGCTTTTCTATCAATTGCTCGGCAGTAATTTGTTCACCCACAGTATTATTTGCCATCTTGAAAGAAGCCTCTAGTGAAACCTATGGCCCCCGGGTCTATTTTTCATCATATAAGTTTCCGATCTACTATTTTCCAATCTTTTACTTTCCGATCTATAAACCAAAAATATTTACTTTATCTTTTATTTAGTTTCATCTATCTCTATCAGATCTCACTTTTACGAGTAACCGTGAAGGGATTGACAACCTCTTTATCGCGTTGGGTGCAAGTTGTTTGATTGTTTGTGCAGGTATTCGGTGATTTGTGCGTTGTCTCCTACTGAATTGATACCTTGGTTCTCAAATTGAGGGAAATACTTATCTCTACTTTGCTGCATCACCCTTTCCTCTTCAAGGGAAAAATCAACGCAAGCTAAAGAAGTAGCAGTGCTGGAGGAGCAGCCCGTCGCCGCGTTCCACCCGTGCCTGGTGGGCCAGCGGTGGAGCTGGTCGTGCACGGCCACGGACATGGCCGACGCCGTGGGCGTCGGGTCTTGGTGCCCCACGCCGCCGCAGTCACCGGAGCGCGAACCGTCGCCACGGGGGGAGGTGGTGCAGGCGCCGCCCACCTTTCAGGGACCACCGTCCCACCTCTGGATGCCGCCGCCCTACATCGACCTCACTGGTGACGAGGACGACAACGGCGGCGCGTGAGACGGCGACGGGCACGGCATCGACGGACTGTCTTTTTTTTTTTAGCTTTTACGTTAATTATGTTCTAAGCACTGTGGAGGCCATGAAGACTATAATGTTTAATTATGTTTTAATCATTATGTTTGCGTATTATTTGTTTTTTGGTATTTATTTGAGTTTTGTGATTTTTTTAATATCATGTCCACCCTGGACATGATTTGGGGTGTGGCCGCGCGTTGGGCGCACCGACACGGCAACGGCCCAATCCGGACATGGGCTATCCCATTGCCGTCCCAAACGAACAAAAACAGACCGAAGCGGACGTTCATTTAGGGTCGTGCGCTGGAGTTGGCCTTATGGATGGATACCACGGACCGCATCGAATGACAGCTCGTCGTGCACAAGATTTATCGCTACATGTAGACAAGGCAAAGAGCACACAAGAGATGAAGAGAAGACATGTTTTTACTCTTGGAAATGCCCTAACATGCATGCATGTGCACCAACAATGACACCAAGAGTACATTGAACGTGACCGAATCAACGAGAGAACCTGATCCTTCACGTCTGAACCGGCGCAACAACTTATCTCTCTCTCTCACGTGAGAGGTTGGTAGCACGCCAGCATGAACAGCACCCTACCGTGTACAGCTAGATGCATAATACGGTGACATGCACGCGGCCGTTGCAAGCAGGCACGAGGTCACCGGTCTGGCTCCGCGCGCGCTGCCCTCTCTCTCCTCCGACTGGACTTGCATGCAATTGCAATGCAACCCTGGTCTGGTCTGGCCTGGCCTGATGCATGCAGTGCATTATTTGTGCGATTTTTGTGCGTGTGTGCCAAGAAGCAAAGGAAGCACCAACGTTCAAACGAAAAGTACGCCGGCAAATGCAACAGAGAGAACAAAGTTCCGCTCCTTTTCCTTTTCCTTTTTATCTATCTAGCTCCATTGGTTGCTTTATTACATACGTCATCTTATCTGCACCGGGGACGGGGCAAACCAAGGCGCTGCGCATCCGGAGCGTGACACGCACGCCGCTCAACCATAGCCAGCCTACTTATTATAACCCGTGCCGTCGGTTTATTTGGTACACACACTCCGTATTATATTTCCATCGTTTTATATTCTAGATATTCATCACGCTAGATGTAACATCCCTATGTAATGGCTACAGTGATTGCCTTTTGATAATGCCAAGCAATCCTGTTCAACAGTGCTTGATCATCATTATTATCATCCATTTCAAATTCCAATTCAAATGAATTTTTCAAACTTTAAGTGATAAATAAAAGTTGTTCAAATCCAGGAACTAAAATGTTTCTACTGTTGCAAATAATCCCAATGAAATTATAAAATTTGAAATCAACTTAATTTGACTCGCAAATAAATTCCTAGGAAATTAATAAATGGTTCAACAGCAAATAAAATGTCCTTTTCAAAATAAATAAATAATTAAACATTTCCAATTTTCCTAAAACTTTTTGTGCTACACCACAATGTCACCTAGTATTTATGTGCCAAATCTCATAGGCAACAAAAGTCGTTTGGTCACTCAACTTAATCCAAAATAGGAGAGAAAATAAGGACAGAAAAGAATAAAACAAAAAGGAGCATACTACTGTGCTTGTGGACTCTAGTTGCACAGTGCACATAGGCCCAGCCCACCAGGTCTTCTGCTGCCTCACGTACAGGAGAAGGCAGGGGCCATGGCGTGGCCGTGCGCACGCCGTCCACGCGCCATACGTCGTCGTGTCGCTCATCCGTCGGCACCCCGAGGAGTATATGGACGGCCTCAACTCCCAGGACAAACCCTAGCCCACCAAATCCCCCTCGCTCGTTCTCTTCCTCTCGTTTTGACGGCGCCCGATACGTGAGTGCCATGGCCATCGTCGCCGTCGCGACGACCGGCCTCCCCATCGCCTGATAGCATGTCCAGGAGCTTCAGCGTGGACGACTCCTCCGACTACGTGCACCGGTTCGAGCTCGGAGGCCTCATACGCTCGCCTTCGCCGTCGTCTTCGCCCACGGCCGATGCATCTCATCGTCGAGTTCATCGCATCCGGCCACCCCCGCACCTCCTAACCATGTCTACGAGCATCGCTGTGAGATCCTCTGCCGACTCCCCCCATTTCCCCTTTCGATCCGTGCCATATGGTGCCGTTGTTTGCCGTGGACCGGAGCTTGCCCGAGCCCCTGCTTACGCATGTGTGCGTACTGCTGCTGCTGCTCCTAGCGCTGCTAGTGCTTGCTACTGCCGCTGGCTGCTGCTGCTGCTGGCCGCCGCCCGCCGCTACCTGACGCAGCCACGGCCAGCCGGCCTCGCCGCACGCGCGCCCGTGCCACGCCGCTGCCGCCCCCTGCTGCTGCGTTGCTCGCTGCCTGTGCTGCCCGCTGCTGCTAGTGCAGCGATGCTACAGTAACATTCAGTTACTGTAGCAGCTGCTAGCTTTTCTAAAACTGCATTGGATAGCCCCCTGAACAGTCTCAAAACAGCTACTAAACAAATCTTAACATACCTAAAATAAATATGTGTGGGTAGTACACTTGACAAGGTTCAATTCTTTCCATTGGACCAAATCCAAAAGTTGCCTGGATTAATTCCTATGAAAATGACAAAAGTCTATGTTCTGTTAACTGGAAGAACTAATAACAGATATACTGCCATAGCAACTTTGGAGCAGAAAATAAACAAGTTACAGGGATCTAACAGAGATGCAATTGATACCATCTTGTAGACCACAGGAAAACGATCAATATTGGTAAAAGGCACCAATTCATAGGATGAATAGAACACTAGTTATAGCCTCTGAAAAACACCTAAATGATGTTTAAAACTGAGGACTTAGCAGAATTTCAGTAATTTTAGAAAATGCCTAAAACTTCCAAAATTCTTAGAAAATTAACCGTAGCTCGGATCGAAAAACTTTCTACATGAAAGTTGATCAGAACGACGAGACAAAGCTGACCGTTCCTTCTGTTCCCAAGCCGGGACCCTCTACGGGGGTGAACCCGCAACTTTTTGCCCTTTTTCGGTAGATGAATAGTGCATAACTACCTGTTAATAAATCCAACTTAAATCCTAAAAATAACTATTATGACTTAGACATGCTTTTAGGCAACCCTGCACTGCACGTTAGTATAGCATGCTTTGTATTGCATCTGTTCGCTGTATATTCATCTGTTTTGTCCCCCTCTTCTCTCTCGATAGAGCCCGGTACCGACGTAGCCTCCGAGACCGATGCAGCTCCGGAGATCGACTACGCCTCTGACGACCCTGCCTTTGCCGCTGAGCAACCAGGCAAGCACCCCCTCTTTGAGCATACCGATATCGCCTATTCTTTCTCTCTCATGCTTGCATTAGAAATGCTGCTGTTACTGCTTTACCTATTCTGATGCATAGCCTGTTTATTGTAACTTGCAATTGAAACCTTACCTGCTTACCCTAAACTGTATAGTATAGGCTGGGTAGAGACCTATCAGTGACCCCACTAGTCCCGACTGCCCCGCTGGATTATCAGAAGACCCGATCAACGGGATCGAAGACCAGGCCCCGGCACCGCACATCACCCCCTTAGTTGTAACGACACTGCAGCGTTACTATCGAGTGCCGAGGGTGATACCTCGTGTAGCACTTCTGATGTTAACTCTGTAGAGTAGCTATTCGGTCGTGGTCATCGAGGGTGATTCCTCATTCACCACTTCCGATAACGACGCTGTCGTGCAACACCTCAAGCGTGAACCCATCGAGGGTGATTCCTCTGAGTTCACCTTGACGGTTACATCGAGTAGGAATCCAACGAGGGTGATACCTCGGATTCCCCTGATGTTATGGACACACGGATGCTTGGACTTTACGCTGTTACTTGGAAAGGCGGGTCGACCCTGAGGGGTACCCGCGTGAGCCTAAGTGGCGAGTGTTGTGGAGACAGGTTGACCTGGAGGTTGCCCGAGATATGAATACGAGGCGTGGCCGGCATTCTTAGCCCTTGCCGCAAGTCCTCGAGACGGGGCGACGGGGTCACATCGATCGTGAGTCTCTGCTCGTTACCGCACCCCAAGGTACTAACGATTTGGATATTTGATTCGAGTGGGCCTCTGGCCCGATAGCACTAACCATCACGCAGGAAAAGTTATGGGCACTCCGCATCGTGGCATCAGCCTAAAGTTCTGTCAGACGTCCAGTTCAGCATTGTGGCACGGTCGGATCGTACCGACCATCCGAGGCGGTGCTGATATCCACCCTGCAGACAACGACCCGGAGTGCACAGGGCGATGGCCCAAGACCCCTGGGTGCTTAGGTTGTAGACCGGCGGGGACCTCTCTGCTGAGCTCTAGGTAGGGTTGCGGTGTGTCGTTTGGCCGAGGCCGGGCATGACCCTGAAAAGTGTGTCCGGTCGGAGTTAAGCGAGCGTGGTGGGTAAGTTGGTGCACCCCTGCAGGGAAGAACTAATCTATGCATAGCCGGATCCTCCGTAATGGACACTCGGAGTTGTATCCCGATCGATACAACTAGAATTGGATACTATGGCTCTGGGATTGCTTCTCGCAGGGAGTCTAGAAGGGATCTCTGGACGAGGTTGATGACTGTATGGCTCTGGGATTGCTTTCTCGCAGGGAGTCGAGGAAGGATCTCTGGCCGAGGTTGATACTTATTGATACTACTACTTTATACTGTACAAATCTACACTCTTCTAATGCTGCAAGACCTCTGAAGATGCTAGTCTTCGATAGGACTAGGCCTTTCCTCTATTCTGGCATTTTTGCAGCCCAGTCCACATATACAGCCTCTCTTTGATAATGTTGCATATGTAGTGTAGATCCTTGCTTGCTGAGTACTTCGGATGAGTACTCATGGTTGCTTTACTTTTTCTCCCCATATCCTTTTGACGCAACCAGATGACGGAGGCCCGGATACTGCTGCCCACGCCGACGATCGTTACTACTACCCCGAGGGTGGATACTACTACGAGTTGGCCGACGACTAGGAGTAGGATCGGAGGGTCCCAGGCAGGAGGCCTGCGCCTTTTGATCGTAGTGTTTTCTTTTGCCCCGCCTTCTAAGGGCTTATCTGTGTTTTCTTTTATATCTGTACTCAGATATCTGATGCTTCCGCTGACGCTTGTATGCGAGCTTATGTATTCAAACCCTCGAGGCCCCTGGCTTGTAATATAAAGCTTGTATGACTTTATTTATGTTTTAGAGTTGTTTTATGATATCTTCCCGTGAGTCCTTAGGCTTGATCGTGTGCATTTGCGTGTATGATTAGTGCACGATTGAGCCGGGGGCGTCACACTAGACAAGCATCTTCAATACATGATGTACATGTATAAATACCTACTTTTTACCTCACTTGGATGTTGAACTACCAAAACGTCATATATTTAGAAACGGAGGGAGTACAACAAGAGGTGTTTTTTTGCATCACTTGGAGATGCAAATATACATCTACACCAGCCGCCCATCGTGCGAACACCAACCGCCTAGGAAATCCCCCCCCCCTCCTCGACTGCCCATTGCACCCTGCCGCCGGAAGATCCGCCAACCCTAGCCCTGCCACCGCTCGATCCGCCGTCCCGCCGCCGCTCCATTTGAAGCTTTTTCGTCGCCGTCTGCACCCCGCTGACGCGCGATTTGAAGCTCAACCTCGCTGGTTCATTTGAAGCTTGGCCGTGTTGTTCGTCTCGAAGCCGCCACCGTGCCGACGAAGTAGGTCTCCAAGAGCAAGACCGGCTTCGTCGGTGTGCGGAAGAAGCCGTCCGGGAACTTCAGTGTGGAGTTCCAGTTCGATGGCTATCGCTGCTGGATCGGCACGTTTGACTCCGCCGATGTGGCCGCGCGTCCGTACAGCATCGCCACATGGCGTTTAGGCCAGTCGAGGCACGAGATGAACTTCCTAGAGATCGAAACCCAGGCGGAGGCGGATTTCATCGGGCCGAAGAGTATTAACATTCGGCGGATGGACGAGAAGAAGGAGGAGGAGGAGAAGAAGAAGCCGGCGATTCACATTGCTCCTGGCGATAGTGACGACGCGACGATGGCGAGGTTCGCGTGGGAGCATCCGGAGTATGTTCCGGCCGAGCGGGAGTTCTTTTGGAAGCGCGAGGCCGAGCAGAAAAAGAAGACGGTGAAGAAGAAGGACGAGTCCGGCCCTTGGCAATGATCCCCGTCGAGTCTGACTCGTCGGACTGGGATGACTCGGAGGAGGAGGACGATGAGTGCAACGAACCTAGTAAGGACAATCATAGTGACGATGATGAGTAGTTTTATGTTTGATGTACTTGAAGTAGACTCGTAGTAGTAGTAGTAGTTTGTGTGACGTAGCAGTTGAACTATGTTTAATTATTTTTAAGAATTATGTTTGCTTCAGATGAGCTTGCTATGTTTGACTTATGTTTGAAAAATGATGTAGTAGTTGAACTAGTTTTACATGACGCGTTGGAGCACTAGTTTTGCATCATCTATTATACATCATCTGTTGGAGTTGCATGGTTTTCAGTGATGTAAAAACATTTTTTGGTGATGTAAAATTTATATCTAGCATTTTTTATGATGTAAGTTTACATCGTCTATTGAAGAAGATGCTCTTATGTATTTTTCCATACGTGCATGTAGATATTGGAGTTTCTCTGTCGCTCTCGCGAGTGCAGCGGCTACGCAGACAAGACAGGCACACTGAACGTATGCATGCCGCCACGTACGTGCACGGACTAGGCACTAGACACGAACCCATCCTGCCGCCCTCCCGTTGAAATGCCATAGGCACGCGCGAAGTAACCCGATTTTTACTGTTGGAAATGCAGCAACAAAGTCCATTGAACGTCTGAGCCGCCCGGCGCAACAACTCAAGGCAAGGCAGAGCTAGCAATCGCTTTTGGTCTTGGACTCTTGGAGACCGGAGTCCATCCCTCTTTCTCACGTGAGAGTCGCCATTGGTAGCACGCCTGAGCTGCATGAACAGTACCCTTGCCGCGTACAGCTACAGCTAGCTACATCTACGGTCACAGCCTCACAGGCACGCGGCCGTACGTCGCAAGCAGGCAGGCACGAGGTCACCCGGCTCCGCGCGCGCGGCTGGACTTGCATGCAATGCAACCGTCTGGTCCATGCATTTGTGGGGTTTTTGTGGGCGTGCCAAGAAGCCAAGGAAGCGCCAACGGCAATGAATGAATGAAGGCTTGTTCAAACGAAAAGTACGCCCGCCGGCAAATGCAACAGAGAGATAAGAAAGTTCCAGTCCTTTTTTCTTTTCCTTTTCAGCTTTGCTAAGCCTCAGTCGACTTAGACTTTATTATATCTCAGTCAATAGTATCTTCCTTTGATTTTGCATGGAGATTCGTACAAAAAAATTCTTTTCAGTTTTTCTTTTCTCTTCTTGCATATTATATCACTTGACTTAGACTTAGTTAAGTCTCAGTCGACTGAGACCTAGCCACACCCTTTCCTTTTTATCTATCTACTCTACGTAGCTCCATCTCCATTGGCCTCAGGCTTTATTACGTCGTCTTGTCTGCACCGGGGCGGGGACGGGATGGAGCGAGCGCAAATGTATATCTGCATGCCTTCTCTGATGGAAAATACATCACATGTTTAAAACAGGGGAGTGCCTAGGACTCATCTAGATGAGATATAATTTGGTCTTATTCACCTGAGAAACAAAAACATATTAAAGTAGTACTACAACCCACGTCAGCACACACGCATCTTATAGTATACATCCAATGGCTATAAAAGTGAATGAGACATAACTAAAACTCAGCTAGATGAGTTCTAGCAAAACTGATAAAACAGACTTCACTCGGGCGGGGACGGGAAGGAGCGAGCGCACCAAACCAAGGCGCATGCGGAGCGTGACACGCACAACACCGCCTAGCCATAGCCAGCCTAGTTATAACCCACGTACCGTAACTAGGTACGATTTATTTGGTACACATAATATTTCGTGTCATATTCCAGCTATATATTCATCACCATAGAGATGATGTACATGTATAAATACCTACTTTTTATGTCACTTGGATCAAAAACACCCTCCAATAGATGTTGTACATGTAAAAAACAAAATCTACTTACAATTTACATCTGATGTATTTTCCATCACTTGGAGATGCAAATATACATCTGCACTCACTCGTGCGGTGATGTAAAATCAGCCGCCCAGGAAAGCCCCCCTCCCGCGAGTGACTGCCCACCGCACCCCGCGGCCGTCGGATCCTCTGCCCCACGCCTCTAAATCGCCCGAATCCACCGCCCCACGCATCTAAATTGACCGAATCCGCCGCCGCTCCATTTCAAGCTTTTTCGTCGCCATCTACACCCCCGCCGGCCACCCCACCCCCGCGGACGCGCTATTTGAAATTCGGTTGCCGACGCGGCATTTGGACATCGGCCGCGCCGATTAATTTGAAGCTCTGTCGCGCCGGTTGCCCCGAAGCCGTAGCCGCGACACCACCATGCCGCCGAAAGAAGGTCTCCAAGAGCAAGACCGACTTCTTTGGGGTGCGGAAGAAGTTATCCAGGAACTTCGGCATGGAGTCCCAGTGCGATGGCTATTGCTACAGGATTGGCATGGTCGACTCCACCGGCGTGGCTTGCTCGTGTTTACGACATCGCCACGTGGAGTTTTGGCCGGACGAGGCACGAGATGAGCCTCCCGGAGATCAAAACCGAGGCGGAGGCGGAGTTCATCGAGCAAAAGAATATTAACATTCGATGGATGGGCTAGAAGAGTGAGGAGGAGAAGAAGAAGCAGGCGATTCACATTGGTCCCGGCAATAGTGACGCCGCGACGATGGCGAGGTTCGCGCGGGACCATCCGAGTATTTCTAGGCCGAGCGGGAGTTCTTTTGAAAGCGCGAGACTGAGTGGAAGAAGAAGATGACGAAGAAGGAGGACGAGGTCGGCTCCTCGATGGTGATCCCGTCGAGTTTGACTCGTCGGGCTGGGATGACTCGGGGAAGGAGGACGGTGAATGCGACGACCCAGTAACGACGAGTTCTGGGAGCAGTTCCATAGCGATGATGATGAGTAGTTTTATGTTTGATGTAGTGGAAGTAGACTCGTCGTAGTAGTAGTAGTAGTTTGTGTGATGTAGTAGTTGAACTATGTTTAATTATTTTTAAAAACTATGTTTGCTTCAAATGAATTTGCTAGGCTTGAAGGGAGTCTCTCTCTCACGTGACATGCCCATCCGTTCCGTTGGTGGTATAGCACTAGCACGCACGCGCCGTTGCAAACAGGCACAAGTACAACAGTTTTGCTAGAACTCATCTGGATGAGATATAATTTGGTCTCATTCATTTTTTATAGCCATTGAATGTGATGCTATAAGATACATGCGTGCTGACGTGGGTTATATCTGTTCTTGTTTTCCAGGTGAATAAGACCATATTATATCTCATCTAGACGAGTTCTAGTACTCCCCAAGTACAAGGGCCGGGTCACCTGTCTGTCTCCGCTCTGTCCGGCTGGCTACACCCACACCACCTGCTCCTCGCCGCCTGCCTCCCGCCGCCTCCTCCTCTCTCGCGGATGGCATCCACCGCGCCGCCGCCGCCGCCGCCGTTTCCGGACGCGGTGGTGATGTCCGCCTTTTCTCCGACGCTGTGGAGCTCACGGCACACCCCTCTCCCTGCCTACAAGACGCCGCTCGCTCCACCTCTCTCCACCCAGCCTGGTTTGCCTCCGACCGGCGGGTTCGTCGTCATCACCGGCGCCTTACCTCTCCCCGACGAGGAGATGGGCATCGGGCCACCTTCCTCGCCGCGGTGCCTTCCACCACCAGCAGCGCTGTCTTCTCCGGCGCCAGCGATTGGATCCCTGCTTCCGCACACCGGGATGCGCTACAAGCCAAGATCCACACCGGCTCCTTCCGTCTACTCCATGGTGCTTCCTACACGCGGCGGCGGGCACGTCGTCGCCGACGAGGAGATGGGCGTGACGGCGTGCTCCACCTCCACCACCCCGCAGGCCTCCGCACGGCTCGCAGTCGACCCACTCGTCGTCGTGGCCTCCAAGTCCAAGCGCGCTTCCCTCTCTCGCTGCAGCGGGAACGGCCACCGCAAAGCCGGCGTGGCGTCGATCTGCAAGTCCGGCGCTTCTCTCCCCTGCCGCAGCGGTCACAGCAACGCCGCCGTGTCCTCCAAGCGCGCCTCCCTCTGCTGCTGGTGCGGCGGGAACGGCCACCGCAACACGTGCGGCAACGCCGGTGTGGCCTGGATCTACAAGTTCGTCGCCTCTCTCGCCTGGTGCAGCGGCCACAACAACGCCGCCGAGCTCTCCAAGTCCAAGCGCGCTTCCCTCTCATGCGGCAGCTGGAACGGCCACCGCAGCGCGTGCAGCAACGTCGGTGCGGCCACGATCTCCAACTCCGGCGCTTCTCCCCCCTGCTGCAGCGGCCACGCCAACGACGCCGAGCCCTCCAAGCCCGCTTCACTCTCCTGCTGCAGCGGCCACACCAACGCCGCCATGGCCTCCAAGCGTTCTTCCCTCTCCTGCTGCAGCGGGAACGACCACGGCAACGCGTGCAGCAACGCCGGCGTGGCCTCGATCACCAAGTCCGTCGCTTCTCTCCTCTGCTGCAGCGGCCACAGCAACGGCGCCGTGGCCTCCAACTCTGCCCCCTCCCACTTCAGCGGCGCCGAGGTCTGGGCGTGGACGGGTGTCCCACCAGAGGCCGACACCACCGTGGCCTCCGTGCACGCCTTCTCGTGCCACGGGCAGCAACAGCATGTCGTTCCTTTCACTCGAGGTCACCGAATCGCACGGGCAGGGAGTCCAAGATAACAATGACGAGAGGGATGATCAGGATGACAGCACTGAAGATGCGGAGCTTCGTCTCATGGCCGGGCACGAGCACGACACGGAGTATCATCCTCTCCGCAACATGAGTAATCAAGGTGGACAAATTACTGCTGCCCGCCGGCGTGTGGGAGCTGCTGGTAGAGGAGGTGGAGGTGGTGATGGAGGAGGAGGAGGTGCAGTTGGAGCTTCACAACCCCAAGGTGAGAAATGGTACATGATTCCTCCTATGCTGGTGCTTGGTGTGGTGGGAATGTACCTGGTATATCATCTTGCTCTCACTGGGGTGTCCTGGATTATAAGTCTTCTCCCCAAAGAACGTCAAAGCAAGATCGGCAACTGGCTCTGGGCTTCGTTTTGGGTGGCAACCATTCCCTGTTTTGTCTTCCCATACTTGAACCTATGTGATCGCTTCACGCAAGCCAAAGCGTCTCGTGAGGCAGCTAGGCTAGCAGCAGCACCAAATCAAGCAAATGAGCAACCTCAGGACGCAGCTAGGGCGCCAGCAGCAGCAGCAGCATCCAACCAAGCAAATGAACAAGGTGAGGATGGGCGTTACAGATTCGGCAAAGCCAATGCTACTGCGCTAATGATGTGGATTGGCGGGGCTGCGAGGATCGCATTTCTCGTCTTCGGCAACTCCTTTCCTATGGTCGCAGTTGCACACGCTGTGGCATTCGTTGTTGAGGTAATTGAGCTGCTCTTCAAATACTTGGTGGAGGGTGAGATAGCTGTGCAACTGCCTGTGATATGATGATACTCCATGTTGTCACTTAACTGCAGCAAGTCTTTAGGATCCAGAACCCAATTGGATGCACTATTTATCTCCATTTTGAGTGCTGTCACTTTCCCAGTGCATGCATGTGTATCTTTGTGCGAGCGTGTCCTTATGTTGTTTCTGAGCTGAAACCTCAGTGTTCATTGCTACTTAATTTTGTATGGATATGTATGCTTGTGCACAATTCTAAATCTCAGTATTCCAATAATGAGCTGCTACTTCCCTGAATGTGTCCATGCTGACCATGCAAATTACAATTAAATTCGAAATTTTGTTAATCTTACTCAAAAATGTTTGCCAGTAACATTTTACAAAAAAAAAAATGTTTGGACATATTTCATATAGTTTCATTTTTTTTTACAAAAATCATCTGGACTCATTATCTGCACTGGAGTCCACCACACAAGATCGATCACTAATTATCTCTTGTCAATCCAAGTCATTGCATATTTTAGTTTTTTTTTTTGCGATGGATATTCCCTGGGTGCACATCAGACCAAACAAGTTGTTAATGCCCCTTGTTCAGTCTAGTAGGCCAGGAAACGCAACAACATGCCTGAACTACAAGCTGTGACATCTCCTGAATTCATTCTCCGTAAACATGCCGGATATCAGCTCAAGCGACTATTTCGCGAGCGTGGTCGCCACACCGGCACGGTGCCACCCATGGACAGTGGCACTGCCTCGCCGTCCTCTCTGCCTGAGCCACACCCTCCTCTGCAAAAATGCTACACTTACGGGGCTGGCGTTACGGAAGGAAGTTACGGGACGACGTGTGCCAATACAATCGATCGCCTCCCCAGCATTGAACTGTGGGGACCGGCCCGTGGTTAATCCTTGCGCCTCCACCTCAGCCTCGTAAGTGTTTTCCGTAGAAAATTCCCGTAAGTGTAGCATCGCTGCCCTCCTCTGACCCGACCAACCCCCTATCCTTCTTCGGAGGCGACGACTGACCCCACATTAAACCCGCACCCGTCAACCTTCAACCTCACCTCCACCAGCAATGTTGCTGCTCAACGTACGACCTCCCTGTTTTCGGCTCAGGGTTTGCACATGGAAGGAACTGACCGAAGCCAAATAATCCAGTCACTTGGTAAATAGCAATCACAAAGATCAAATGGTGCTAGCTTGGCGATCAAAGCCGAAAGCACATGGTTTTTCAATGCTCTTGTAACTTATCACATGAGCCATATTGCTTTATCAGAAAACTTTGTTTCTTACGATCCACATTAGAAATGCACACAAACCAATTTATTACAAAGGAGTGACTAGGGCGCAAGGGACTTCAAAATTTAAAGAAAGGCTGAGTCACTTTGTCTCCACCATTAGTGCAAAGGAGTATTAGGGCAAGCTAGCAATTTACAGAGGGGCTTCAAAAAATATACTGGAGTTATTATAAAGGTTGAGTCACAAAATTTAAAATTGCTAGCTTGCCCTAATATAATGGAGTTATTACAAAGGAGTGACTAGAGCGCATGTGAATAGGCCTCCTCCAACGAATATACTGAAGTATTTACATGGCATGGGTTCACCAGAGGAACAATTAGATGTCCTTGAGATTTGTCGTCATTGCTAGTTTGCCCAAGCAAAGTCTATAAGGATTTTTTTTTGCGAGGAAGTTTACGTGTTAATTGACAAGCATATATCTTCATAGGTGGCCATATGCCATGGAGTACAAAATTGCATGCATCGCAGGTGACACGTACTTGAACTAGTTGTTTGCTCACACTAGAAATATTATCGATCAATTGGTGCCCTAGGCACAACCAAAGATGGCTAGCACACGTTGGAGGGCGGCAGGTCGGTGACTCCGGCGATGGCACGCTTGTTTCTTCGGCAGCGGAGGGGCGAGTCTTCCCGCAGAAGCCCATAGATGAAACCGGCGGCGATAAGCTGACAGGGCGTTCCTAGGGGCTGATTTGGATCCATATGTTTCATGCTATGATTAGATTTATCTTAATTATTCTTTTGTAGTTGCGGATGCTTGCGAGAAGGGGTAATCATAATTAGGAGGCTTATTGAAGTAAGAGCAGCACCCAAGCACCGGTCCATCCACATATAAAATTATCAAAGTAGCTTAAATGATCGATACAGTCGACTAGAGAAGGGGGGGGGGGGGGGGGGGGTTTGAATAAGAGACTACAAATTTTAATCTTTCTTGTCAATTTTAAGGTTTAGCGGATAAATAGGGTTCACTAGATATGCAACTAGGTGATCACAACCTATATGACAAGCAAGCTTAAAGCTAAATATGGTAGGCAACAACCTAATTAGCAAGCCAACAAGCATATAAAGCAAAGTAAAGTGCGGGAAAGGATTAACCACAAGTGAGACGAGGACTCGAATTTTATCCCGAAGTTCACTCTTCTTTGGGGAAGAGCTACTCTCCGTTTAGAGCGGTGCCAGAGCCAAAGCTTGTGGAACGCCATCGAAGGCTCACTGTAATCTCTTTCGAGTCACCCCCAACGGATGAGCCTCGAATCACTTGGGGTTGGTCTTGAAGGCGACCACCACACCTTGACAAACTTCTCCGGAGCACACCACAAGCAAGGAAGCTTGCGGAGGAACCTCTAACCGCCTAAGAGCCCAAGCTCCAAGAGTAACAAGTAAATGGTGGAGAAATGTTGCGGGGAACGAGATTTGGTTGGTCAAAGTGTAGATCGGGTCTTGATCTCCCAATCCCCAAAGTTTCAACAAGTTTGGGTGGAGGGATTGAGAGTATTGAGCAAAGAGAGGTGTAGCAATGGTGGAGCTCAACCAGACATTAGGGTTAGGGATGGAGGAGGAAGAAGGGGGTTGTTTATAGTGTTCTTCGCTGGGTACTATTTCTGCCCGTTGGACCACGTGCGCACGGGCTAAGTTAGCCCCGTGCGCACGGGGTATCCAGGAACTTATGTAGCACCCCATGCACATGGGGTACCCAGAGAGTTTACGCAGTACCCCGTGCGCACGGGGTATCCAGAAACCTTAAGTTGCAAACTTTCTGGGTACCACAACTAGCACACCAAGGATAATGGGTGGTAGGAGTGGGAAGGCTGGTGTATAAGTTTTGGTAATGGTATTCCCACATGACATAGATCCACAATGACCCCTCTTAATAGTGCGGTCTTTCCTACGACTCAAATCGAACCAAAAAAGAAAACCTTCAAGCCGCCGGTAAACCACGCCTTTGATCTTTTTGAATTGGGGGGTCGCACACCTTCATCAAGAATAACTTGGAACCAATATCATGAGATAAACTTTAGCAACCGATATTAGTTCCACTAACCATATTGTCATCACACCAAAATATAATTTAAGTGACACTTGCACTTTCAATCTCCCCCTTTTTGGTGCATTGATGATAACATGGTTAGTGAAGGAAATATGCCCTAGAGGCAATAATAAAGTTGTTATTTTATATTTTCTTATTCATGATAAAGGTTTATTATTCATGCTAGAATTGTATTGATCGAAAACTTAAATACATGTGTGAATACATAAACAAATAATGTGTCCCTAGTAAGCCTCTACTAGACTAGCTCATTGATCAAAGATGGTTAAGGTTTCCTAACCATAGACATGTGTTGTCATTTGATAACGGGATCACATCATTAGGAGAATGATGTGATGGACAAGACTCATCCGTTAGCTTAGCATATTGATCGTTCAGTTTATTGCTATTGCTTTCTTCATGTCAAATACATATTCCTTCGACTATGAGATTATGCAACTCCTGGATACCGGAGGAATGCCTTGTGTGCTATCAAACATCACAACGTAACTGGGTGATCATAAAGATGCTCTACAGGTATCTACGAAGGTGTTTGTTGAGTTGGCATTGATCAAGATTAGGATTTGTCACTCCGAGTATCGGAGAGGTATCTCTGGGCCCTCTCGGTAATACACATCATAAGCTTGCAAGCAAATGACTAAGGAGTTAGTCACAAGGTGATGTATTACGGAACGAGTAAAGAGACTTGCCGGTAATGAGATTGAACTAGGTATAGAGACACCGACGATCGAATCTCGGGCAAGTAACATACCGATGACAAAGGGAGTTACGTATGTTGTCATAACGGTTCGACTGATAAAGATCTTCGTAGAATATGTAGGAGCCAATATGGGCATCCAGGTTCTGCTATTGGTTATTGACCGGAGAGGTGTCTCGGTCATGTCTACATAGTTCTCAAACCCGTAGGGTCCGCACGCTTAACGTTCGTTGACGATATAGTATTATATGAGTTATGTGATTTGGTGACCGAATGTTGTTCAGAGTCCCGTATGAGATCACGGACATGACGAGGAGTCTCGAAATGGTCGAGAGGTAAAGATTGATATATAGGACGATGGTATTCGGACACCGGAAGCGTTTCGGGTGGTACCGGGTACTTATCGGGTCACCGGAAGGGGTTCCGGGCAGCCCCGGTAGGTTTTTGGGCCAAAATGGGAAAAGCACACCAGCCCACAAGGGGCTGGTGCGCCCCTCTACCCCCTGCCCACGCACCAAAGGATGGAGGGAAGGAAAGGGGAGGCGCCCTAAGGCAGCCATCTCCCTTTCCTTTCCCCCTCATGTCCAAATAAGGAAAGGGGGGCAGCCATCTACCTAATGAAACACAAGTTTGAAACATTTGAAAAGTTCAAAGAATTTCAGAGTGAAGTGGAGAATCATCGTAATAAAATAAAGTTTCTACGATCTGATCACGGGGGCGAATATTTGAGTTACGAGTTTGGCCTTCATTTAAAACAATGTGGAATTGTTTCACAACTAACGCCACCTGAAACACCACAGCGTAATGGTGTGTCCGAATGTCGTAACCGTACTTTATTAGATATGGTGCGATATATGATGTCTTTTACTGATTTACCACTATCATTTTGGGGTTATGCATTAGAGACAGCTGCATTCACGTTAAATAGGGCACCGTCTAAATCCGTTGAGACGACACCGTATGAACTGTGGTTTGGCATGAAACCTAAGCTGTCGTTTCTTAAAGTTTGGGGTTGCGACATTTATGTCAAAAGGCTTCAGTCTGATAAGCTCGAACCCAAATCGGAGAAGTGCGTCTTCATAGGATACCCTAAGGAAACAATTAGGTACACCTTCTACCACAGATCCGAAGGCAGGATCTTTGTTGCCAAGAATGGAACCTTTCTAGAGAAGGAGTTTCTCTCGAAAGAAGTGAGTGGGAGGAAAGTAGAACTTGATGAGGTAATTGTACCTTCTCTCGAATTGGAAAGTAACACATCACAGAAAACCGTTCCCGTGATGCCTACACCAACTAGAAAGGAAATAATGATAATGATCATGAAACTTCAGATCAAGTTGCTACTGAACCTCGTAGGTCAACCAGAGCACGATCCGCACCAGAGTGGTATGGTAATCCTGTCCTGGAAGTCATGTTACTAGACCAAGGCGAACCTACGAACTATGAAGAAGCTATGATGAGCCCAGATTCCGACAGATGGCTTGAGGCCATGAAATCTGAGATAGGATCCATGTATGAGAACAAAGTGTGGATTTTGGTGGACTTGCCCGATGATCGGCAAGCCATAGAGAATAAATGGATCTTCAAGTAGAAGACTGACGATGATGGTAATGTTACTGTCTACAAAGGTCGACTTGTCGCAAAAGGTTTTCGACAAGTTCAAGGGGTTGACTACGATGAGACTTTCTCACCCGTAGCGATGCTTAAGTCCGTCCGAATCATGTTAGAAATTGCCACATTTTATGATTATGAAATATGGCAAATGGACGTCAAAACTGCATTCCTTAATGGATTTCTTAAAGAAGAGTTGTATATGATGCAACCAGAAGGTTTTGTCGATCCTAAAGGTGCTAACAAAGTGTGCAAACTCCAGCGATCCATCTATGGACTGGTGCAAGCATCTCGGAGTTGGAATATACGGTTTGATGAGGTGATCAAAGCATATGGTTTTATACAGACTTTCGGTGAAGCCTGTATTTATAAGAAAGTGAGTGGGAGCTATGTAGCATTTCTGATATTATATGTAGATGACATATTGTTGATTGGAAATGATATAGAATTTCTGGATAGCATAAAAGGATACTTGAATAAGAATTTTTCAATAAAAACCTCGGTGAAGTTGCTTACATATTAGGCATCAAGATCTATAGAGATAGATCAAAATGCTTGATAAGATTTTCAATGAGTACATGCCTTGACAAAATTTTGAAGGAGTTCAAAATGGATTAGTCAAAGAAGGAGTTCTAGCCTGTATTGTAAGGTGTGAAGTTGAGTAAGACTCAAAGCACCACCACGGCAGAAGATAGAAAGAGAATGAAAGTCATTCCCTATGCCTCAGCCATAGGTTCTATAAAGTATGCCATGCTGTGTACCAGACCTATGGTGTACCTTGCCATGAGTTTGGCAAAGGGGGTACAATAGTGATCCAGGAGTAGATCACTGGACAGCGGTTAAAATTATCCTTAGTTACGTAAGAGGACTAAGAAAATATTTCTCGGTTATGGAGGTGATAAAGAGTTCATCGTAAAGAGTTACGTCGATGCAAGCTTTGACACTGATCTAGATGACTCTAAGTCTCAATATGGATACATATTGAACGTGGGAGCAATTAGCTAGAGTAGCTCAATGCAGAGCATTGTATACATAGAAATTTGCAAAATACATACGGATCTGAATGTGGCAGACCCGTTGACTAAACCTCTCTCACACGCAAAACATGATCACACCTTAGTGCTCTTTTGAGTGTTAATCACATGGCGATGTGAACTAGATTATTGACTCTAGTAAACTCTTCGGGTGTTAGTCACATGGCGATGTGAACTATGGGTGTTAGTCACATGACGATGTGAACTAGATTATTGACTCTAGTGCAAGTGGGAGACTGAAGGAAATATGCCCTAGAGGCAATAATAAAGTTGTTATTTTATATTTCCTTATTCATGATAAAGGTTTATTATTCATGCTAGAATTGTATTGATCGGAAACTTAAATACATGTGTGAATACATAAACAAATACCATGTCCCTAATAAGCCTCTACTAGAATAGCTCATTGATCAAAGATGGTTAAGGTTTCCTAATCATAGACATGTGTTGTCATTTGATAACGGGATCACATCATTAGGAGAATGATGTGATGGACAAGACCCATCCGTTAGCTTAGCATATTGATCGTTTAGTTTATTGCTATTGCTTTCATCATGTCAAATACATACTCCTTCGGCTATGAGATTATGCAACTCCCGGATACCGGAGGAATGCCTTGTGTGCTATCAAAGGTCACAACGTAACTAGGTGATCATAAAGATGCTCTACAGGTATCTCCGAAGGTGTTTGTTGAGTTGGCATAGATCAAGATTAGGATTTGTCACTCCGAGTATCGGAGAGGTATCTCTGGGCCCTCTCGGTAATACACATCATAAGCTTGCAAGAAAATGACTAAGGAGTTAGTCACGAGGTGATGTATTACGGAACGAGTAAAGAGACTTGCCGGTAACGAGATTGAACTAGGTATAGAGATACCGACGATCGAATCTCGGGCAAGTAACATACCGATGACAAAGGGAATTATGTATGTTATCATAACGGTTCGACCGATAAAGATCTTCATAGAATATGTAGGAGCCAATATGGGCATCCAGGTTCCGCTATTGGTTATTGACCGGAGAGGTGTCTCGGTCATGTCTACATAGTTCTCGAACCCGTAGGGTCCGCATGCTTAACGTTCGTTGATGATATAATATTTTATGAGTTATGTGATTTGGTGACCGAATGTTGTTTGGAGTCTCGGATGAGATCACAGACATGACGAGGAGCCTTGAAATGGTCGAGAGGTAAAGATTGATATATAGGACGATGGTATTTGGACACCGGAAGTGTTTCGGGTGGTACCGGGTACTTATCGCGTCACCAGAAGGGGTTCCGGGCAGCCCCGGTAGGTTTTTGGGCCTTATGGGCCAAAAGGGGAAGAGCACACCAGCCCAAAAGGGGCTGGTGCGCCCCTCTACCCCCTGCCCATGCACCAAAGGAGGGAGGGAAGGAAAGGGGAGGCGCCCTAAGGCAGCCATCTCCCTTTCCTTTCCCCCTCATGTCCAAATAAGGAAAGGGGGTGCAGGGCAAGGCGGTAGCCCTAGGGCTGCCACCAGGTCTCTTGGGGCGCCCTAGGGGTTGCCTCCTCCCCTCCCACCTATATATATGTGGGGAGGGGGCGTGACACAAGGACACAACATTCTCTCAGCCATGTGCGGCGCCCCCGTCCACCATTTACTCCCTCGGTCATATTTTCGTAGTGCTTAGGCGAAGCCCTGCGGAGATCACATCACCATCACCGTCACCACGCCGTCGTGCTGTCAGAACTCATCTACTACCTCACCGTCTTGCTGGATCAAGAAGGCATAGAACGTCTCCGAGCTGAACGCGGAGGTGCTGTGCGTTCGGTACTAGATCGGTTGGAGCGCGAAGAAAGTTCGACTACATCAACCGCGTTGTGAAAAGCTTCCGCTTACGGTCTACGAGGGTATGTAGACACATTCTCCCCCTCGTTGCTATACATCTCCATGGATAGATCATTGCATGTGCATAGATTTTTGTTTTGTTTTTCCATGCAACGATTCCCAACAGTTAGGACATGGCATCAAAGATATAAATAAGCAAGTAGCCATGCGACAATGGTTCATCTTCAGAGCACCCCCTATATGTGTGCAAGAATAAAATGATATGCTTGAGTATGCATCAAGCACACACATAAGAGGCTCCCCCTAGATTAATATTGTCAAGGCATGAGGTCAACAAAATAAAACTTATAACGGTGCCTAAATCTCATGCAAAGGTAGTGTGGTGAGCAAGTATCGTGAGACAACAACATAATAATAGCATAAGCATATTAAGCATAAAAGATCCAAAGATAAATAAATAGTCTCTCGAACTAACAACGAGTAGCTCACAACCACACCACGGAAAGCAAATAAGAGTATCTCAAGCCTATTAAACACAACCAACAAAGCGAAATAACCACGAGGCTTGAGATCTCAACACACTCTAAAGAAGACACCACTTCTCCCCCTTTGTCATCAAGACAACAAAAAGGGAAAAGGCAACACAAAGACAACACTAGACAAGAGGAGGCGCGCTCGAATCATCTTCATCTTCATCAAAGCGCCACCCTCATCGGAAAGGAACGAGTTGTGGCAACACTGTCGTTCTCCTCGGACCCTGGGCCAACCTCCTCACCAGCTGCAGCACACTCAGCCTTCTTCTGATGCCTCACAAGCTTATCCTTGTTGATCCCCTTGATCTGTCGGTGTTGAATGTATTGTCACATCTTGAACAAGTTGCTCATGGTCTTTAAACAGAGACCTCTTCTTCCCTCCAGTGAAACTAGCCTCATACACCACTTTCTTGCCCTTACCACGAGGAATCCGGGTAGTGGAGGACATGCCAGGAGTGTACTTGGCTCGATCTTTGGGCCTAGGATTGCGCCCCTTCTTGGGAGGCACATATGGAGCAGGAGCAGCAGGGGTCCAGTTGGTGTTGCGCTTAGGAATTGAAGTCTTGTACTGAGAGATGAACTTAGCTCGGCATACAAACTCAATCAACGCCTGAATGAAAGGAGCATATATCAAGGACTTGTTGTCCTACACACACTGACGAAGCTCATAGAACATGAAATCCAGAACATCCACCTTCTTCTAATGCAAGAACACAAACACATCCAACATGGAACTCCTCAGGTTATGTGAATCACCTACCTTAGGTGTGAGAGTGTACCTCGGGATATGGCGCATAGTATCATAGACAGGCATAAGGTCCTTGATGGAACCGGTGACAAAAAGACTTCTCTGGCTTATAAGCAAAGGCAATCTCATCTTTGTGGCAATGCCCACTTTCACGAACACGGCCATACTCCTCATTTTCTCCCTCTTCATTAATGAATGGGTACGGAATAATCTCAGAGAACTTGGCCATAGAAAGCAGAGCACCGATATGTCCCAGACATCCAAATGAGGGTGGAAGCAGAGTCATTGGTGAAGTACAAAGTGGCAAATAACTATATCACTAGATCCTCATTGTATGGCTGGTTGAAAGTGACAAAATGAAGGAGTCCCAACCTCCCAATACTAGAATTGATGCCAGGATAGAGATGATCATTGTCCTGGAGACACTCAACATTGACTTTCTTTGTGCAAGGCAAACTTCTTGGCCTTAGTCATAAGGAGCTCATGGTACACTCTCTGCTAAAAGTCATTCTTGAATCTTGGATCCACACCTAGACCAGTGGTAGCAGCATATGGATGAGCCTGCCTCTTAGCCCAGATCTCTAGCTTGCTCCATTTGGAGAGAGGCATCCCCCTAAGATCTCGCCCGCCTGGAATGGCTTTCTCGGGACTAGACTCATCTTCTTCTTCATCATCACCATCAACAAAATCATCCTCGGCTTCTATCTCTGCATCCGCGGTTTTGACATAGTGAGCATCTTCTTGGGAGTCATACTCCTCTCCGGAGTACTCTGAGGCCTAAACCACGGGCTGCTTGGTGGCGGAACGGTGAACACGGCCCTGACCAGAACCCTGACCAATTCCCTCTAACGGCTGACGACGAGCAATAGTGAACTCCTTGGAACCTACCTTTGTGCACTTGCGACGAACCTTGGACCTCTTGTCAGCGGAGTCTGAAACACAACAGCAACAAAACACAACAAACAAGAGACACACAAATGAGTACAAATGCTCGAGACGCTGGCAAGTGCTACTTCCTGAGCTTGCGTTAGTTTTTCCCTTGAAGAGGAATGGGTGATGCAGCAAAGTAGAGATAAGTATTTCCCTTAGTTTGAGAACAAAGGTATCAATCCAGTAGGAGGAACACACAAGTCACCAAAGGTTGCACCTACACAAACAAACAAATACTTGAGCCCAATGCGATAATGGGGTTGTCAATCCCTTCACGGTTACTTGCAAGGATGAGATCTGATAGACATAGGTATAAAAGATAAATAAAAGTGCAAAATAAATTAAAGGTAAATAAACTACAACAAGGTATTTTTAGGTTTTTGGTTTTGTAGATTTGAAAATAATATGATAAAAATAGACCCGGGGGCCATAGTTTTCACTAGAGGCTTCTGTCTTGAAAGAACGCATACGGTGGGTAAAGAAATTACTGTTGAGCAAATTGATAGAAAAGTGCAAAGTTATGATGATATCTAAGGCAATGATCATGAATATAGACATCACATCCGTGACAAGTAGATCGACTCCTACCTGAATCTACTACTATTACTCCACGCATCGACCGCTATCCAGCATTCATCTAGTGTATTAAGTTAACAAGAACGGAGTAACGCCTTAAGCAAGATGACATGATGTTGAGGGATAGATCCTATCAATATGAATAAACCCCACCTTTTTATCCTTAATGGCAACAATACAAATATATGTCATGTCCCCTTCTGTCACTGGGTATGAGCACCGCAAGATTGAACCCATTACAAAGCATCTCTCCCATGGCAAGAAAAATCAATCTAGTTGGCCAAACCAAATCAATAGATCGGAGAGAAATACAAAGCTATCTTAATCATGCATAAAAGAGTTCAGAGAAGACTCAAATAATATTCATAGATAATATGATCATAAATCCACAATTCATCGGATCTCAACAAACGCACCGCAAAGAAGATTACATCGAATAGATCTCTAAGAACATCATGGAGAACATTGTATTGAAGATCAAAGAGAGAGAAGAAGCCATCTAGCTAGTAGCTATGGACCCGTACGTCCATGGTAAACTACTCACACATCATCATAAGGGAAACAAGGTTGATGTAGAGGCCCTCCGTGATCGAATTCCCCTCCGGCGAAGTACCGGAACATGTCCCTAGATGGGATCTCACGAGGACAGAAACTTGCGGCGGCGGAAAAGTATTTTTGGTCTGCCCTCTAGTATACGGGGAATATTTGGGTATTTATAGAGCAAACATTAGGGTTAGAGGAGCATCAGGGGGCCCACATGCCTGGGGGCGCCCCCTCCCCCTAGGGCGCGCCCTCCGAGCTTGTCGCCAACTGGTGGCCCCTCTGACCTCCCCCCGAAGGTTCCTGGGTGTCTTCTGGTCCAAGAAAAATCCTCAAAAAGTTTCGTTCCGTTTGGACTCCGTTTGGTATTGATTTTCTGTAGAAGACAAAAACAAGGAAAAAAGCAACAACTGGCACTGGGCACTAGGTTAATAGGTTAGTCCCAAAAATGATATAAAATAGCATAATAATGCATATAAAACATCCAAGATGGATAATATAATAATATGGAACAATAAAAAATTTATAGATACGTTGGAGATGTATAAAGCATCCCCAAGGTTAATTCCTGCTCGTCCTCGAGTAGGTAAATGATAAAAACAATTTTTTTGATGTGGAATGCTACCTAACATGTTTATCATATCTATCTTAATGTGGCATGAATATTCAGATCCATAAGATTCAAAACAAAAGTTTAATATTGACATAAAAACAATAATACTTCAAGCATACTAAAAAGCAATCATGTCTTCTCAAAATATCATGGCTAAAAAAAGTTATCCCTACAAAATCATATAATCTTGTCATGATCTATCTTTTCAACACAAAGTATTTATCATGCACAACCCCGATGACAAGCCAAGTAATTGGTTCATACTTTTTAACGCGCTTCAGCTTTTTCAACTCTCACGCAATACATGAGCGTGAGCCATGGATATAGCACTATGGGTGGAATTGAATATGATGGTGGAGGTTTTGGGGAGAAGACAAAAAAGGAGAAAGTCTCACATTGACGAGGCTAATCAACGGGCTATGGAGATGCCCATCAATTGATGTCAATGCAAGGAGTAGGGATTGCCATGCAACGGATGCACTAGAGCTATAAGTGTATGAAAGCTCAAAACAAAACTAAGTGGGTGTGCATCCAACTTGCTTGCTCATGAAGACCTAGGGCATTTGAGGAAGCCCATCATTGGAATATACAAGCCAAGTTCTATAATGAAAAATTCCCACTAGTAATATATGAAAGTGACAAAATAGGAGACTCTCTATCATGAAGAACATGGTGCTACTTTGAAGCACAAGTGTGGGAAAGGATAGTAACATTATCCCTTCTCTCTTTTTCTCTCATTTTTTCTTTTGGGCTCTTTTTTTATTTTGGGCTCTTTGGCCTCTTTTTTTATTTAAGTCCGGAGTCTCATCCTGACTTGTGGGGGAATCATAGTCTCTGTCGTCCTTTCCTCACATGGGACAATGCTCTAACAATGATGATCACCACACTTTTATTTACTTACAACTCAAGAATTACAACTCGATACTAGAACAAAAATATGACTCTATATGAATGCCTCCGGTGGTGTACCGAGATGTGCAATGATCTAGCGTGACATGTATAAAAATATGAACGGTGGCCAAGCCACAAATACTATGTCAACTATATGATCATGCAAAGCAATATGAAAATGATGGTATGTGTCATAATTAAACGGAATGGTGGAAGTTGCATGGCAATATATCTCGGAATGGCTATGGAAATGCCATCATAGGTAGGTATGGTGGCTGTTTTGAGGAAGATATAAGGTGGCTTATGTGTGAAAGAGCGTATCATATCACGGGGTTTGGATGCACCGGCGAAATTTGCACCACAACTCAAGGTGAGAAAGGGCAATGCACGGTACCGAAGAGGCTAGCAAAATGCGGAAGCATGAGAGTGCGTATAATCCATGGACTCAACATTAGTCATAAAGAACTCATATACTTATTGCAAAAGTTGATTAGCCCTCGAAGCAAAGTACTACTACGCATGCTCCTAGGGGGATAGATTGGTAGGAAAAGACCATCGCTCGTCCCCGACCGCCACTCATAAGGAAGACAATCAAGAATAAATCATGCTCCAACTTCATCGCATAACGAGAGACCATACGTGCATGCTTCGGGAATCACAAACCTTAACACAAATATTCTTACTAAACCACAATTACTCACTAGCATGACTCTAATATCACCATCTTTATATCTCAAAACAAATGCAAGGAATCAAACTTTTCATATATTGAATGATCTTCATGAAAGTTTTTATTATATCCCTCTTGAATACCTTATCATATTAGGACTAAATTCATAACCTAAGAAAATTGCCATACTATTTATAAGACTCTCAAAATAATATAAGTGAAGCATGAGAGTTCATCAATTTCTTCAAACTATAACCACCGCCATGCTCTAAATGATATAAGTGAAGCACTAGAGCAACTACCTAGCTCAAAAAATATAAGTGAAGCAGTAGAGCAACTACCTAGCTCAAAAAATATAAGTGAAGCACATAGAGTATCCTAATAAATTCACGATTAATGTGTGTCCCTCTCAAAAGGTGTGTACAACAAGGATGATTGTGGCAAACTAAAAAGCAAAGACTCATATAATACAAGACGCTCCAAGCAAAACACATATCATGTGGTGAATAAAAATATAGCCTCAAGTAATTTACCGATAGATTGATGACAAAAGAGGGGATGCCATCCGCGGCATCCCCAAGCTTAGATGCTTGGTTGTCCTTGAATATTACCTTGGGGTGCCTTGGGCATCCCCAAGCTTAGGCTCTTGCCACTCCTTATTCCATAGTCCATCGAAACTTTTACCCAAAAGTTGAAAACTTCACAACACAAAACTCAACAGAAAACTCGTGAGATCCATTAGTATAATAAAACAAATCTCCACTTTTAGGTACTGTTGTAAACTCATTCGAATTTTATATTTGCATTATATATACTGTATTATAACTTCACCATGGCTCATACCCCCCGATACTACCCATAGATCCATCAAAAGAAGCGAACAACACAATGAAAACAGAATCTGTCAAAAACAGAACAGTCTGTAAAGGCCCGAATTAAGAACATACTTCTGTAACTCGAAAAATTCTGAAAAATTAGGAAAACGTAGGAAATCTGTATATCAAGCTTGTGTAAAACATTCAGAATTTTTCCAAGTTCCAGCTTTAACAAATTTTCTACTGGACGCAAAATATTCTGTTTTTTCTCAGAATCAAATCAACGATCTCCCAAATCATCCCAAAGGTCTTACTTGGCACAAACACCAATTAAAACATTAAAACAAAATCATAACAGAAATATAATTGAATATTTATTGAAAAATAGAAGAAAAAAAACATAAAATAAAATTGGCTTGCCTCCCAACAAGCGCTATTATTTTACGCCCCTAGCTAGGCATATTGCATAGATCTAGGCATTGTAATAGAAGTGATGGAGATCATCCATGCTCGTCTCATACTCCCTCCTTTCAGCAGCAAGTTTCCTTTGTGGTAAGCTAAAATAATCAAAAGGGCTAAATTTAATTGGGTACGGATCTATGAGATCAAGTTTGGGAGGAGGTGGTTCCTCCTTTGGCCCTTTATATGTGATTACTATCTCTTCATTATAAACGTTCCTTTGATTATGATCTCTAAGTCTTTCTTTAAGAATACGCCCTAGCCCATTATTTTGTATAGCAAAATTGTCATTGATTTCAAAGACTTTATCAATCAAAACAGATGGAGGAACCTTTTTTCTTAGATTTTCATTGTAAGCGGCATAATCCGGAGATTGCAATCTCCTTATCTCTTCTTGATTAAAAAGGATCTCCTCTATAGGAGGGCAACCACCATTGATATTGTAATGAGCAAATATTTCACTAGCTTCTTTCATGATATGCCCAAATTCATAAGCTAGAAATATAGTGGTAACACGCTTAACGAAAGGATCATGAATATTAGAAAATTCTAGGAAGATCGTTTGTATGGAAGGATGCATGTGAACAAATTGTCTTTTAAGTTCTACTATATTAACGATATTGCATCCGCAAGACTAGAAGTTTTATTAAGAATTGATCCCCCTAGAATAGGTAACGTACCGGCACAAGTAAAGAAATCTTGAATAACACCTTTTCCAATAATATTACCGCTACCTACACGGAGTTTTTTTAGTGTGCATGATAGTAGTTTCTTTTTCATGAGGATCATCATCAACAAAATCATCAAATTTTTTCTCAAGATTTTCACTAGTTTTTTCAACGATAACCTCCCCAGATTCAGACATGATAACAAAGCAATCTAGCACACAAGCAAACAAAAAGATGAACAGGAAGAAGGCAAATAAAAAGGCAAATATTTTTGTGTTTTTCTGAAAACGCTTTAGAAGTGGGGGAGAGGAAAATGAGAGGCAAATGGAAAATAATGAAAATGCAAGAGATGAGAGTTTATGATGGGTACTTGGTAGGCTTGATGTAGATCCTCCCCGGCAACGGTGCCATAAATTCTTCCTGCTAGTTCTTGAGCTTGCGTTGGTTTTTCCCTTGAAGAGGAAAGGGTAATGCAGCAAAGTAGAGATAATTATTTCCCTCAGTTTGAGAACCAAGGTATTAATCCAGTAGGAGGGACGCACTAGTCACCAATGGTTGCACCTACACAAACAAACAAATACTTGCACCCAACACAATAAAGGGGTTGTCAATCCCTTCACGGTTACTTGCAAGGATGATATCTGATAGAGATAGGTATAAAAGATAAATAAAAGTGCAAAATAAAGTAAAGGTAAATAAATTGCAGCAAGGTATTTTTAGGTTTTTGGTTTTGTAGATCTGAAAATAATATGATAAAAATAGACCCTGGGGCCATAGTTTTCACTAGAGGCTTCTGTCCTGAAAGAACGCATACGGTGAGTAAACAAATTACTGTTGAGCAATTAATAGAAAAGCGCAAAGTTATGACGATATCTAAGGCAATGATCATTAATATAGGCATCATGTCCATGACAAGTAGACCAACTCCTGCCTGCATCTACTACTATTACTCCATACATCGACCGCTATCCAGCATGCATCTAGTGTATTAAGTTAACAAGAACAGAGTAACACCTTAAGCAAGATGACATGATGTAGAGGGATAGATCCAATCAATATGAATAAACCCCACCTTTTTATCCTTAATGGCAACAATACAAATACGTTTCATGTCCCCTTCTATCACTGGGTATGAGCACCGCAAGATTGAACCCATTACAAAGTACCTCTTCCATGGCAAGAAAAACCAATCTAGTTGGCCAAACCAAATCAATAGATCGGAGAGAAATACAAAGCTATATTAATCATGCATATAGGAGTTCAGAGAAGACTCAAATAATATTCATAGATAATCTGATCATAAATCCACAATTCATCGGATCTCAACAAACGCACCGCAAAATAAGATTACATCGAATTGATCTCCAAGAACATCGAGGAGAACATTGTATTGGAGATCAAATAGAGAGAAGAAGCCGTCTAGCTACTAGCTATGGATCCGTAGGTCTGTGGTAAACTACTCACACATCATCGAAAGGGTAACAAGGTTGATGTAGAGGCCCTCCGTGATCGAATCCCCCACCGGCGGAGTACCGGAACAGGTCTCCAGATGGGATCTCACGAGGACAGAAACTTGCAGCGGTGGAAAAGTATTTTTGGTGTGCCCTCTGGTATACGGGGAATATTTGGGTATTTATAGAGCAAAGATTAGGGTTAGAGGAGTATCAGGGGGCCCACAAGCCTGGGGGCGCGCCCTCCAAGCTTGTCGCCAACTGGTGGCCCCTCAGACCTTCCCTCGAAGGCTCCTGGGTGTCTTCTGGTCCAAGAAAAATCCTCCAAAAGTTTGGACTCCGTTTGGTATTAATTTTCTGTAAAAGACAAAAACAAGGAAAAAACAGCAACTAGCACTGGGCACTAGGTTAATAGGTTAGACCCAAAAAATGATATAAAATAGTACAATAATGCATATAAAACATCCAAGATGGATAATATAATAGCATGGAACAATAAAAAATTATAGATACGTTGGAGACATATCAGCAAGGAATGGAGACAGAGGAGAAACAAAACTGGCACCTCTGTGTACCCCGTGCGCACGGGGGTCAGATCACCGTGGACACGGGGGTCCCGTGCGCACAGGCATACGGCAGCGGCAGCCACTTCCAGATCGAGATCCCGTGGATACGAGGTTCGCCCAGCGGCAGCCACTTCCAGATCGAGATCCGGGAGTGGGTGCGGCAGGGAGAACCTCCACAGCATTTGCACAGCCATTTCTAGTCTATCACAAGAAAAAAAACATGCCTAAACTAGTAGAAGAGGAAACCCTAAAAACTAACAATGTTCCATGGAGGAAAAAGATGAACAAGGGGAGGCGTATACCAGAGGAGGACCCCATTTCGAGAGATCTCCACGGAGCTGCGAAGTCCCACGATGCACGGAGGAGCACCGAATGACGAGGAGGCGACGACGGTGGCCAAGGAGGCGTTCTGGGGTGTGAAGGGGGCGAATGGGTGGGAATGAACCCTAACCCCCCCCACAAGCCCCACCTCTTCAGGGCCAGAAACCGCAACCCCCGTGCACGCGGGCTAAAATGCCTAGTGGACACGGGGGTCCCGTGCGGACGATACACAGCCCGTGGACATGGGGTATTCAGGAAGTTAGACTAATGAAACTCCTTGAAGTCATGGCTGAATGTGAATCCTTACCAAGACTTGAAGGTGCTTTTCAGTCTAATTTCCAAATATGTCACGCAAGAGATCCAACACTACTAGAAAGGTATACGAGGAGAACTTGTGCTAGATGAAAAGACTCAAAAACCAAACACAAGGCACAAGATAACTAAAGACACAAACGCAAAACAAACAAAACACAAGAAAAGACTCAACCTCCGAAGGAGGGCAATGGCTGAAGCCACCATGTTTGAGTTTGTTTGGTTTGGCACCGCGAAGATATGAACCTTAGGTCCAAGACCAATACTCATCTTTGAAGCACAAGTGCCACCATAAAGTGACTAATGTGAATGATTTTGTTCAATTTATGCACTACTAGGATAAGGTAGCTCATGAGTTGAGCTAGCTCCCCCTAGATATGTGCCTACACCTAAACACGATATTATGTGAGTATGTGTGCATGGGCAAGAATCTTAACCCAAGTTACTTATATCCACGATATTTGGCTCATGCCTTAACTATCGGAATCTTGCTTCATCAAGTGGCTTGGTGAAAATATCGGCAAGTTGCTTCTCGGTGTTGACATGGAATAAATCAATGCCCCCCTTGGCCACATGATCCCAAATAAAATGATCACGAATCTCAATATGCTTGGTCTTGCTATGTTGAACTGGATTTTCGGCGATCTTGATTGCACTTTCATTGTCGCACAAAAGAGGCACTTTGCCATATTTGACACCGTAATCCATAAAAGTTTGCCTCATCCATAATAACTATGCACAACAACTTCCGGCGGCAATGTACTCGGCTTCGACTGTTGAGAGAGATATACAATTTTGCTTCTTCAAAGACCAACTTACCAAAGATCTCCCTAGGAATTGACATGAACCGGAAGTGGACTTGCGGTCAACCTTGTCTCCGGCCCAATCCGAATCCGAGTATCCTAGTAACTTGAATGTTGATCCTTTGGGATACCAAAGGCCCAAGTTTGGGGCATGAACCAAATATCGAAATATTCTTTTCATCATCAAAAAATGGCTCTCCTTAGGAGCGGATTGAAATCTTGCACACATACACACACTCAACATAATATCCGGTCTAGATGCACAAAGGTAAACCAAGGAACTGATCATGGAGCGATATACCTTTTGATCCACTTCTTTACCATTGGGATCAAGATTAAGTTGGCCATTTGTGGGCATTGGTGTCTTCATGGGCTTGACATCTTGCATTTTGAACCTCTTGAGCATGTCTTGAATATAAAGAGATTGGTTGATGAAGGTTCCTCCTCTCAATTACTTCACTTGAAAACCGAGGAAGAACTTCAACTCTCCCATCATGCTCATAGCAAATTCCTTACTCATAAGATTCTCAAACTCAACAATAATAGAATGGTTAGTGGAAACAAAGATAATATCATCAACATATATTTGGCACACAAACAATTCTCTTTTTACCCTCTTTGTGAAGAGAGTGGAATCGATTACCCCGATCTGGAACCCCTTCTCGCTTAGGAACGCCGCAAGGTGATCATACCAAGCACGAGGTGCTTGTTTAAGTCCATAGAGCGCCTTATGGAGTTCATAAACGTGAGAGGGGTGATCCAGGTCTTCTAAACTAGGAGGTTGCTTGACATACACCAACTGCTTAAGAGGACCATTAAGAAATGCACTCTTCACATCCATTTGATACAATTTAAAATCTTGATAAGAGGCATATGCAAGCAAAATGTGAATTGACTCAAGACGAGCAATGGGGGCAAAAGTTTCACCAAAGTCCAAACCTTCAACTTGGGTGAAACCTTGTGCCACTAACCTTGCCTTGTTTCTAGTTACTTGTCTATGTTCATCTTGTTTGTTCTTGAAGATCTTCTTTGTTCCAATGACATTATGGTGCTCCTTGGTTCTGTCCACAAGTGTCCATACTTTGTTGCAGGTGAAGTTGTTTAGTTCTTTATGCATGGCATCAACCCAATCCGGGTCGTCAAGTGCATATTCAGCCTTAAGGGGCTCAACACAAGAGACAAACGAGTGATGTTCACAAAAGTTTGCCAAACGTCTATGAGTAGTTACCCCCTTTTTCATGCTTCCATAGATGTTCTCGGTGAGATGTTGGAGATGCTTCAACTTGGCGGCCCCTTTTTTCTCTTTGAGTGCAAGCTCTTCTTCACTTGGTTTTGAACTTGATGAAGAAGCTTGCCCTTGAGATTGTTTTAGCCTTGGAGACACCCATCTCTTCACAACCACAAGTTCTTGTTCATTAGGAAGTGACGATGATGAAGACACTTGTGTTTGGGGTTGATCTTGATCTTGATCTAGAACTTGAGTCTGATCTTGAGCGTCAAAAAATGGTTCTTCACCATTTGGTTGAGCTTTCCCTTGATCTTGCTCGGAAACATGAGGGACTTGATCTTGTTCTTGGATAAGTTCATGATCTCCCGTAGCATCTTGTACAAGTGGTGGTGGTGATGACTTCCCTTGTGGAGACTCCACAAGAGGGGCTCTTACTCCTCCTTATTCTACTTGGACTTGGGGTGTTTCTTGTGGACGAATGTGGCCTATCCCCATGGTCCTTATAGCTTGGGAAGGAGCCTCATCATCTACAACACTAGGAACAATTTGCTCCACACGGGAGCCGTTACCTTCATCAAACTCCACATTTACCGCTTCCTCAATGCATCCGTGGATTTGTTGAGAACCCGGCAAGCATGAGAGTTTGATGCATATCCAACAAATATGCCCTCATAAGTTTTAGGCTCAAACTTTGCTAAACGAGATTTTTGTTTAGAATGAAACACTTACAACCAAATACTCAAAAGTAATTGACGTTAGGCTTTCTCCCGATTAGGAGTTCATATGGGGTCTTGTTCTTGAGCTTGCGAAGATAATGTTGATTTGAAGTATGACACGCGGTGTTGATGGACTCGTCCCAAAGCTTATATGGATACTTGTACTCGTCAAGCATGGTCCTAGCCATATCAATGAGAGTCCGATTCTTCCTCTCCGCAACACCATTTTGTTGGGGAGTATATGGCGCGGCATATTGATGCTTTATCCCCTCATCACTCAAGAACTCGTCCACCGTGTAATTCTTGAACTCGATGCCGTTGTCACTTCGAATTGCCTTGATCTCACAATTATGTTGACGTTGAGCTTCTTTGGCAAAGTCGATGAAGTGTATTGACTTTCATCTTTAGTCTTGAGAAAGAACACCCATGTATATATTGTGAAATCATCGACAATGACAAGGCAATACCTCCTCCCTCCCATACTATCATAAGATGGAGGCCCAAAGAGATCCAAATGGATAAGCTCAAGAGGCCTCAAGGTGGTGATGATAGTCTTCACTTTATGAGCCTTTTCATGTAGTTTTCCGGCAATGCAAGCTCTACAAGGACGATCTTTGGCAAAAGACACATTGGTTAGTCCAAGGATGTGCTCCCCCTTTAAGAGATCTTGTAAATTTCTCATGCCAACATGGGCTAGCCGTCAGTGCCATAGCCACCCCACGTCAGCCTTGGCCATTAGGCATGTGAAATTCATCAAAATGAGAATCATAACCGGCACGTGCCAATTGAATTGTTGAAAGTAAATTGTAGTGAAGGGATTGAACAAGCATGACATTTGGAAGTGATGAATCACTCGAGATTACCACCTTGCCCAATCCCAATACCTTGCCCTTGATATTGTCACCAAAGGAGATGTTCGAAGAGGCCTTAAGCAAATCAACGAACTCCACAAGCATCTCCCTCTCTCTGGTCATATGATTGGTGCATCCATTATCGATCACGTTCCACCAGAGATATAGTCCTACAAGAATAAAGCTTTGGTTTTAGGTCCCCATTTTGCAATGGGTCCTAGAGAGTTAGCAACAAGGGTCTTAGGAACCCAAATAGTCCAAGCATAATTGTTGGTGCAATTATTTGCCTCCTTATGTTTTGGAGTTTGTTGACATAAACAGTATGGGACTTATGTGTTCGCCAGTGCACACAGAGTAACAGGTCCCTGAAGTCAAGAGGAGTGTGATTCAAACGCCAAAGATAATCCCCTGCGTGGCAGTGAAGGTTATCACCGAAGATCATGATAAAAAGAGTGACCCCTCAAAAATTGTTGACGCAAAGCAATTGGTTCTTTGTTCGTCCGAAGCAAGTGACTGAGACCGAGAAGATTGAAGATGAAGTGAAGATGTAGCATTTATTTCGTTGTTTCTCTCCTCTTTATTGAGTCATAGGACCACCGTACTACTAAGAGGGGTGTAGCGTTCGAAGCTTTGATTCTCTGATGCTAAACCCAGGTCCTATGAAAGTTGCGAGATAAATCTCTTCGTGTTTTGAGCAAATACTTGCCAGCAAGAGACTGTGATCTTCTTCACTGCGAGAGATTTGTCTATGACCGAGGAGTTAGCATTACTTGTCCTCAAGTAATGTTACCATTGCTCTTGAAATCCGACCATTGTGAACGTTTCGGTTGGCCATTGGCTAGACCGCGTGTCCAAAATGGTCATTTCCTACCAGGGAAGACTGCGGCTATAAATAGCCACCCCGCACCGGCGTTGTCCGGTGGCTGCTCCGTTTGATTGTGAGAAGATTGTTGAGCAACCCCCTCTCCAGACTGATTTGAGTTTAAAATCCACCGAGAGAAAACCCCTAGATCCGAAAAATTAAATAGTCGTTCAGCATCACTTGAATCTAAGTCTAGTACGCTCCGCCTATTACTCTTGAGAGCTGCAAACTCTCTAGACGGTTAGATATCAATTTCTTCAGAGACCAAGAGTAATTGTGGTTCTCAAAGAAGAAGTCTATAAAGGTTCGGAGATCGCCTCAAGTATCTACCATGAGTGATCGACATTGGTTGACGAATCAATTGTCGACGAGAATAGGGCGAAGAGAGTTTATCTTCTGTGTTAAATCACAACCCCTCCAACCAGACGTTGTCCTTGTGCAGAACGGCGAACTGGTCTACCAAATTCCTTGTAACCATCGAGCATCACTGGTTACCTCTACTTCTCCTCTTTACATTCGAACTGTTTCAATCATGTGAATTGTCTCGAAGCATGATTTTAGTTTCCATTCGTTAGCTTGTATTCGCTCGCTGTACACTGTTTTCATTCGCTCCGCTGCTAGGTTCCGAGACTTTTGAGGTTTCTGAAGAAATTTTAAAACTCCCATTCACCCCCCCTCTGGTAGACATACTTCGTTCCTACAATAATAATCGTAGTTAGTCCCACATTATTTTGCAAATGTGTAACCATCATGTCCTCTCGTGAGGACATAAGATGGATTGTTCTTGCCGGCAAAATCCTTGGGAATGACCTTGTCCCTAGTGACCTTGCCATTCCCAACCAGCCCTTTTTCCTTCTCCTTCTCCTTGTGTCCTTCTTGGACAAACACGACCTTTTGGGGAGGAGGACGAGTGGGACCGATCTTCTTCTTGTTCTTCTTTTTCTTAGACGAGGGATCAAACCGAATTCCCTCCTTGGCAACACACTACTTTTGATTTCTCAAGAGGTCATTGAGGTTTTTCTCCCCTTGAATGCATGACACAAGCCCTTTCTCAATTTGGACTTTTAACTTCTTATTCTCCTCTTGGAGAGAGATGCAATCATGGACAAAATTAGTCGTACAAGATTCATCATTTAACTCCATATGAGGTACGGAAGTAAGGGCCTTAATGGTTGTAGATTTAAGTTGAGCACTAGGAAAATTGCGCGTGCGTTGCAATGGAGATACAACTACTAATATTACATGTAAGGGTAAGCAAACAAAGGCATGCAAATTGTTAAAATTTCTTGGATTTTGTAAAGCCAAATTGAAGTGCATCGGTAAACTTCTTTGACTTAGACTTAAAACTGCATCTCCGAGAGTTATTAAACCTCATGGGCAAAATTTTGATTGGAAGGCATTATCATTGCTCAATGGATTATCAAATGTAACCTACCCCATAATATCTATAGCTTGCCTTGTTTGATTGTAACAGTACTGACCCCATAATATCTTCTTTGTGTTTTTAAATTACAATCTGAAAAATTATTTTAAACTGGTATCTCAAGAAAATCACTTGACTTCAGAAGAGACACATAAAAATAAAAGGAGTTTAATATATACATCAGGTTGGAAAGTCTTTCTACTTTGGAAGAAAATAGTGCACGATTCAATGAGCGAATTTAATGTTATATCCATCACATACTTTCATTTTTCAACCTGCGAAACAAATAAGAGGAACTGCAAACCTCATCACCCTGAAAAATGGAGCTTTTCTACTCTACAACCTACAATGGAGAACACAAATACAGAGGAACAACAATTTGCATGTCAATGTTGCTTCAGGGATTATAATACTACTGAGGGAAGAAATATCAAACAAACTGTGCCAGGAAATAAATTAGATAGAGTTTATGCGGTAGAGTGTGCACATTCTTCAATAGCTAGGACATAAATTTTTACACCCAATGAGGTAGGCTTGTTGAGAAACTACTGATCAAAGGATCCCTTACTCCTTTATTAGTGCAATAACCTAGTATTAGATAGAATCCTATATTTCAGTTGTCTACAGAAAACTCAAGATAAACAAAATGCTGACGAAAAGATGACAGATGTAAATCTATACCTCACCAGTTCAATATATACCTCTTCAAATGGCCAGTCCCAAGTCACTACGAATCTACCAGGCTCTAGCAGGCTTCTCCATGTTCCTGTCCAAGAGTTTGAATCAAACCTGTATGAGCGGGTAGTTAGGAACTTAGAATTATCATAAGGATTTATTGTCTCAGTAAAAAAAATTGCGATCAACACTTTCTAGCTGCTTAAGCAGGGCCGGAGAGATCTATCGTACGTCTCACGGGGTAGCTCGGTTGCTTGTGACACGTGAGTGCACCTGCTCATATGTCACACAGCCTATAAACTAATGAACTTAGCAATTCATTATTTTCATATTTTTGCAAGTAACATTACTTTGCAAGAGAAATAAAAAATTTCAATCTCTCAAACTTAGCTACCCAAATCTACCCAGTTGATCTTGACCTCCAAATTACATCGACAATAGCTTGAGAAAATAAAAGCATATATGAAGTTATTATTGACGACACTACTACTCAAATATCCAAACAATAATTTAGTTAGATTCAGCCTAGCCTTCATGATTAGCTGCAGCCGTGAACTGAACAAGAATAATTTTATGGAAGAAAACACGACCAAATCTTCCAACCTGTCCTTGTCATGTTTACTCACCGACGGAAGTTTATGCATGTGTTCTTGACGGTGTGAATTTTGTAGAGTAATCGAAACCGGCCTCCTTTGGCGACCTCCGAGAGATCAATGAGCAGTTAGCGGAGGATGAACCAAATTGAAGGTGGGGTGGGGCGAACTGTAAACTCCAAAGTGTGGAAATAGATAATGGAATCTGTAGAATCTATAGTGTTGAAACAAATACAATAGAATCTGTAGTGTAGTTCGCACCCAAACTCCGAAACACAAAAATGATAAAGAATGACCTTTACGATCACCCTGCCACTTTGCATTTGCTGGCCCCCCCCCCCCCCCCCCCCTCTCCTCTTTCCTGCTAACCAATAGCAGAACTGCCACCGGCAAGCCATTCCATTGCGCCGGCTTGCCCTATGGCCTGGAGAAGAGGGACAATGAGAAGAGTACAGGCTGCAGCCGTGTCTGTGCTTGCGAGCTGCCGCCGTCCACGTGCCCAGTCCGCCGCCAGCCGCAGCACCGCGCTACATCTAGGCGCTAGACCCTAATAGGGTTCCTGCCGGCTGCCGCTGCCGAGCTGCAGGACAGAGCACCAGCATGATGAATCAGCGACCGAACAGGATGGAGCGCTCGTTCAGAACGTAGTTTAGCCTCAGCACGGTCTACGGGCTACCATCGAAGTAGCACAGCTCACAACAGAATTGCTAGGCACCCCAGCCCACGAAGTGCTCTTCTTCCTAGCGACGAACACGCGCAGGCAGGAACGACTCGCACTCAACGCCATTGATTCATACGTATAAACTTTTTTGTCAGACTTAATAAGGTAGGGCGGCCGCCCACCTTGCCCTACGTGGTCCTCCGCCATTGCCAAAGACGTGATTCATCGGTGGCGCTGCCGGGTCCCGCCAAGATCGAAGTACCTCTGGCCCTTTGCAACGCGAGCCGCTTTATGTCCTCGATCCAATCAGGCCACAGATGCACAACCATGAAGCTCATGCTACCAGCACCTTTGCCTGCTCCTCACAGTTACCATCACCACCGCCTCCACATCCTTCTCCAGCTCGCTGTTGGCAACCCAAGGGGTGGTGCGCGCAGCGAGAGCCAGTTGGATTTGACGGTGCCGGAACCCTAGAAACTCGGGTTTGGACGGAGAGAGCGACCAGAGGGAGAGGCCCAAGGGTTTCTGGGGGTGGAGAGGTCGTGCACTTGGTGGTGTAGATCATTATCCTTGCCGATTGATTTTTTTTTTAGAAATACCTGTAACTTTATTCATACTCATAAAAATTACAGGTATAGTGATTTGGACCTAAGATCCAAGAAAATACAAAGTAACTCATATGACTAAGAATTACAATGAAATCTCTTGAAAACACCTTCACGATGTCAATCTCTGGTCGAAGAAATACTTCAAAGACTTCGGTAAAGAGGCTGCAATTAGACTGGAGCAACAATGTTGTCACTGTTTCACCCGCACGATCATTACCAATAATGATTTTTGAAAGCGTCTTGAATCGCCCATCCAAAGAGATGGGAAGCCTTGATCGATGAACGTACTTGGGCCAGGGATGATTGATGACGATATGTACCTAGGGTAGGGTCATAGGCCTGACCTAGATACCCTACTCAAGGACGCTGCCCTAGAGTCGAAGACATTCAAAATGCAACAGAAGAAACCGACTGAGTTCACCTTGGAGTGCAATCCACTCGACCAGTTATGTCACTCGGAAACCCCAATTCCACTCGACCAAGATGAAGTCACTCGACCATACAAGAAACCACTCGGAGTACAGAAGACCTAGAGTCACTCAGGACGGCAATGGTCAGGCATTACTCTGTAGTGTTTAAGGTCATTTATAGCTCTTTATAGCTGGCGTTACCAGTAACGCCCTATCTTAATGAACATTGAGCTCTGTGTAACGTGGGACGGTTGGGGTCCTGGCGCACTCTATATAAGCCACCCCCCTCCACTGACGCAAGGGTTCGCACCCCCTGTAACTCTCACGCATAATCCAGTCAACCAAGCCTCCGGGCACCGAGACGTAGGGCTGCTACTTCCTCCGAGAAGGGCCTGAACTCGTACATCTTGCGTGCACAACCTCACCGTAGCTAGGATCCTGCCTCCTCCAACGTACCCCCTATTCTTACTGTCAGACTTACACCCACGACAGTTGGCGCCCACCTTGGGGCGGCGTCTTAGCGACTTTCGGCGAGGTTGCATTTTTTCTGATCTCCATCAACATGGTTTCTGGCGGTGGTTTGGCTGAGGGCCGCGAGATCCGTCGCGGCGCGCTCGTTTTCGTCGCCGACGACTCCGCCTGGCTCCAGGAGGCCCCCCTCGACGTCGAGGCGCTCCCCGTCCGCGGGGCGACGCACTTTCGCGCATGTGTTCGCGGCGTCCTTCTGCGGCAGCCGTCGACCCAGTATCGGTCGGCTCCCACGGCATCCTCACTCCCCGCTGTATGGAGGCCCTCCGCACCCCCATCATGGGGGAGACCTCCGAGGCTCGGGCCTTGGAAGCTGCGCGTCTTGCCACCTTGGCTGAGCGCGCGCGACTGGAAAATCTCCAACGTTCGCTCGACGAGCGAGCCCGTCGGCAGATCCCCCAATCCAGTCGACGGCAACGACAGTTGTTTCCTCCTGAGCCCCAGGTATACCGCACTCCGATCCAAAATCTTACAGCTGCAGCCCGTATAGCAGAGTCGATTTAGCCGTCCCAATTAGAGGCTGGGAGAGGTTTGATGCAGATTCGAGCGCTGCTCCGGGCAGCAGGTGAGCAAAACACAGCCGTATCTCAGTCGCGCAACAGGATCCACAGCAGGTCCGTGGTGGCGGACACGGTCCAGTCGGCTCACAGCCCGAGGTCGCCTCTGCGGCGTGAGGGTCGTGGGCACCGCCAGGAGCAGTATCTGAGTCGGAACTACGAGCAATATGATCATCGACTCGGCCGTAATGACCGCCGTCGAGTGCCTACGCCCCCTCCGAGGGGCGGATTGTATGTGCCCCGGCGGTACGATGACAGGCGCCTGTATGGCGATGAGCGAAGAATCCCAGTCGACCCAAGAGAGCCCGGGTTTGATGCAAGATCAATTCTTGTGCAAGGTCTGGTCGACAGGAACCGGGCACACAGAGAGGTACAGGACAGAGATCGTTTGATTGGCGGCAGAGTGCATGTTTCTGGGCCTGAATGTTTCAGCAGAGCCATCAGGACCGCTGAGATTCCACCCAACTTTAGGTTGGCGACAGGAGTAAGCAAGTTCACCGGTGAGTCGAAGCCAGACACTTGGTTAGAGGATTACCGGGTGGCTGTACAGATTGGTGGCGGCAATGATGATGTAGCCATGAAGCACCTCCCCCTGATGCTGGAGGGCTCAGCCAGAGATTGGTTGAATCAGTTGGCCCCTGGTAGTATTTTCTGTTGGGAAGATTTGGCCCGAGTGTTCGTCAGGACATTTGAGGGCACTTGCAAACGACCTGCAGGGTTGACTGAACTACAGCATTGTGTCCAAAAACCGAGTGAAACTTTGAGAGATTATATCCAGAGATGGACCACTCTTCATCATACCGTGGAGAATGTGTCAGAGCATCAGGCAGTTTGCGCCTTCAAGGAGGGCGTTCGGTACCGAGAACTTAACCAGAAATTCGGTCGGACAGGAGACATGTCCCTGGCTCGGATGATGGAAATAGCCACTCGGTATGCTAACGGCGAGGAAGAAGACCGACTCCGCAGTGGCAAGAATAAACCAGTCGCCCAGGACGCCTGAGGAGGAAATTCCAGTCGGAAGCAGAAGCGCAAAGCCGAACCCGCAGGTCCTGGTGAAGCCGCAATTTTGAACCAAGGGAAGTTCAAAGGAAAGCCTAAGGGGCCTTGGACCCCCAAAAAAGCGAAAGATCAAGCGGGAAATGATGTGCTTGATTTACCGTGTCACATACACACCAAGAAAGATGAAGAGGGAAACCTGATTTATCCCAAGCATACCACTCGACAGTGTCGACTCCTGATTCAGAGCTTCCGAGAGGGTCAGCCCAATGAAAAAGAAAAGGAATCTGATAAGGATGAAGACAAGGAAGGGGATGATGGTTACCCCAAGGTCAATGCCACTTTAGTGATTTTTGCTGACATTGAGAGCAAAAGTCGACTGAAGGTTATCAATCGCGAAGTGAATATGGTTGCTCCGGCAACTACGACATATTTAAAGTGGTCGCAGACTCCCATTACATTCGACCAGTCCGATCTCCCAGCGCACGTCGCTACCCCTGGGCGGCAAGCGTTGGTGTTCGACCCAGTCGTTGGGGGCACCCGACTGACCAAGGTTCTGATGGATGGTGGCAGTGGTTTGAACATTTTGTACGCTGAGACCCTCCAGGTGATGGGCATTCCGATGTCCAAGCTCAGCGAGAGCAATATGAGATTCCACGGAGTCATCCCAGGAAAGAAAGCCGATTCACTTGGTCAGATCGCTCTTGATGTGGTTTTTAGTGATTCAAAGAATTACCGTAAGGAAAAGTTAACGTTCGAGGTGGTGGATTTCCACAGTGCTTATCATGCGATTCCGGGTCGGCCTGCATATGCTCGTTTCATGGCTCGACCGTGTTACGTGTACCTCAAGTTGAAGATGCCTGGCCCTAGGGGTGTGATCACAGTCACTGGAAATCGACAGAGACCAGAAGAGTGCCTCCAGAAGGGGTCAAAGATTGCTGATGAGCAAATGGCAGCAGTAGAAATGGAAGAATACAAAAGGAACGCAGATCCGAGTGATTTGCTGCGAGCAAAGAAACCCGCTTCAGAGTCCGCATTTCAGTCGGCCGGTGCAACAAAGCCTATCCATATCCATCCGACCGATCCCGATGCTGCTCCGACTCTCATCTCAACAACACTCGACAGCAAATAGGAAGAAGTGCTCATCCAGTTCCTCTGTGAGAACTGGGACATCTTCGCATGGAAACCATCTGACATGCCGGGTGTACCCAGGGGACTGGCTGAGCACTGTTTGCGAGTCGACCCAAAAGCAAAGCCCGTCAAAGAGCATCTCCGTCGGTCCGCTGTGGAGAAGAGGAAGGCAATTGGCGAGGAGGTGGCTCAGCTTCTGGCAGCTGAGTTCATCCGCGAGATATACCACTCTGAGTGGCTCGCCAATGTCGTCATGGTCCCCAAGAAAGACAAATCACTTCGTATGTGTATCGATTTCAAACATGTCAATCGGGCCTACTCGAAAGATCACTTCCCTCTGCCCCGCATCGACCAGATAGTCGACTCGACTGCGGGGTGTGAGTGATTGTCCTTCTTGGATGCATATTCCGGGTACCATCAGATTCGACTGTATGGACCCGATGAAATAAAGACAGCTTTCATCACCCCATTCGGGTGTTTTTGCTATATTACCATGCCCTTTGGCCTCAAGAATGCTGGTGCCACGTTCATGCGTATGATTCAGAAGTGCCTGCTCACTCAAATCAGTCGGAACGTGGAAGCTTACATGGATGACATCGTGGTCAAGTCATGCAAAGGTTCCGACCTACTGACTGACCTCGCTGAAACCTTTGCCAACTTAAGAAGATATGATATCAAGCTCAATCCATCAAGGTGCGCATTCGGAGTTCCAGGTGGAAAGTTACTCAGTTTCCTCGTTTCTGAACGAGGGATCGACGCAAACCCAGAAAAGGTTGGCATAATCCTACGAATGAACCGCCCCGTGCGCGTGCACGATGTTCAGAAGCGCACTGGTTGTTTGGCTGCAAAGTCGATTCATCTCACGTCTCGGTGAAAAGGCATTACCTCTTTACCGACTGATGAAGAAGTCTGACAAGTCCGAGTGGAATCCTAAAGCTGAAGCAGTGTTTGAAGAGCTCAAAGCCCTGCTTTCCACCCAGCCAGTGCTTGCTGCTCCAGTCAGCAAAGAGCCTCTGTTGCTATATATTGCAGCCACTGGACAGGTTGTCAGCACAGTGCTCACGGTCGAGCGGGAAGAAGAAGGCAAAGCCTACAAAGTTCAACGCCTAGTATACTATATTTCTGAAGTTTTAACTCCATCCAAGCAAAGATACCCGCATTATCAGAAGCTTGTCTATGGGATTTACTTGACCACGAAGAAAATTGCACATTACTTTGCAGACCACTCGGTTTCAGTCGTGAGTGATGCCCCATTATCTGAAATTCTGAACAATCGGGACGCAACTGGTCAAGTGGCCAAGTGGGCGATTGAACTCCTTCCTTTGGATATCAAGTTGAGGCAAAGAAAGCAATCAAGTCTCAGGCAATAGCAGATTTCCTCGCCGAGTGGATTGAGCAGGAGCAACCGACTCAGGTTCACTCGGAACATTGGACTATGTTCTTCGATGGGTCCAAAATGTTGAATGGTTCTGGCGCTGGAGTGGTTTTAGTATCCCCAAGGGGTGACAAGCTCAGCTATGTCCTCCAGATTCACTTTGATTCTTCAAACAATGAAGCTGAGTATGAGGCACTTTTGTATGGGTTACGTATGGCCATTTCACTCGGCGTCCAACGCCTGATGGTTTACGGCGACTCAGATTTAGTGGTCAATCAAGTGATGAAGGAGTGGGATATCAGAAGCCCAGCTATGACTGGTTATTGCAATGCAGTAAGAAAGTTGGAGAAGAAGTTTGAGGGGTTAGAGCTCCACCACATACCCCGAATCAAGAATCAAGCTGCTGATGATCTGGCGAAGATAGGTTCCACTCGGAAACCAACTCCCCGTAATGTGTTCTTGGAGCATCTCCACACCCCGTCAGTTCAAGAAGATCCTTTTACAGAGGAGCCCCCACAACCGATAAGCTCAACTGATCCGACTGAGATTGAAGTCCCGGCAGTGGTCGACCTGATCATGGAAGTTTTGGTGATTATCCCCGATTGGATAGTGCCATATATTGCGTACCTACTTAGACAAGAGCTCCTAGAAGATGAGGATGAGGCCCGCCAGATCGTTCGCCGATCCAAAGCCTTCACAGTTATTGGAGGGCGACTTTTCAGAGAAAGTGTCAGAGGAGTTGCTCAGTGTTGCATCTCTCCGGAAGAAGGTCGAATGATTCTGAATGAGATACACTTGGGAACCTATGGCCACCATGCGTCCTCTCGGACCATTGTGGCCAAAGCATACCAAGCAGGATTCTTCTGGCCGAGGGCAAATGAGATGGCAAAAGATATAGTCGACAAGTGTGAAGGCTGCCAGTTTTACTCAAACATGTCTCACAAACCTGCATCTGCTTTGAAGACCATTCCACTCGTCTGGCCGTTTGCAGTCTGGGGGTTGGATATGGTGGGACCTTTCAAGACCGGCAGAAGTGGTTTCACTCATTTGCTTGTGGCAGTCGACAAAATCACCAAATGGATTGAGGCCAAGCCTATCAAGAATCTTGATTCAAACACTGCCATCAGTTTCATCAAGGAGCTGATATTCAGATATGGCGTCCCTCATAGTATTATCACAGATAACGGCTCCAATTTTGATTCTGATGAGTTCAGAGCATTTTGTGCTTCCCAAGGCACTCGGGTCGATTACGCATCTGTTGCGCACCCGCAGTCGAATGGACAGGCAGAAAGGGAGAATGGCTTGATCTTACAAGGACTGAAACCCCGACTGATGTGCGATCTCAAGCATGCCGCTGGAGCTTGGGTGACTGAATTGCCGTCCGTCCTATGAGGACTGAGAACAACTCCCAACCGGTCGACTGACCGAACTCCCTTCTTCATGGTGTATGGTGCTGAAGCTGTGCTTTCGAGTGACTTACTGCACAACGCCCCCCGAGTGGAACTCTTCTCAGAAGCTGAAGCAGAACAAGCACGCCAAGACGCAGTTGATCTCCTAGAGGAGGAACGAGAGATGGCTCTGATCCGGTCGACCATCTATCAACAAGATCTGCGTCGATTCCATGCCCGAAATGTCAGAGGCCGAGCGTTTCAGGAAGGAGACCTTGTACTCCGAGTACACCAGAAGCGGCCTCACAAGCTTGCTCCGGCCTGGGAAGGACCCTTCATCATCACCAAGGTGCTTCACAACGGGGCGTATCACCTCTACAACGTAGCCAAGAAAGAAGATGAGCCACGCTCGTGGAATGCAGACCTGCTCCGCCGTTTTTATACTTGAGCACTCGGATCAACGAGTTGTAATAAGAATCCTTCAGTTTGCTTATCAAAGACAAGACTTTTGCAGTATCTTAGTGATTGTGCTCCCTTAAGCATATGTGTTCAAATCCCCCAGTGGGTGGCTTAGCCGCGAACCCGATTCGCCTAAGTTTCAAAAACACTCCGAGTGGAGAGCAACCCTCTCACTCGGGGGCTTAGCTGCGACCCCGTACTCGCCTAAGTTAAAACATACTCCGAGTGGAGAGCAATCCTCCCACTCAGGGGCTTAGCTGCGACCCCGTACTCGCCTAAGTTTCAAAAACACTCCGAGTGGAGAGCAACCCTCTCACTCGGGGACTTAGCCGCGAACCCGATTCGCCTAAGTTTCAAAAACACTCCGAGTGGAGAGCAACCCTCTCACTCGGGGGCTTAGCTGCCACCCCGTACTCACCTAAGTTAAAACATGCTCTGAGTGAAGAGCAACCCTCTCACTCGGGGGCTTAGCTGTGACCCCGTACTCGCCTAAGTTAAAACACTCCGAGTGGAGAGCAATCCTCCCACTCAGGGACTTAGCCGCGAACCCGATTCGCCTAAGTTTCAAACAACACTCCGAGTGGAGAGCAACCCTTTCACTCGGGGGCTTAGCTGTGACCCCGTACTCGCCTAAGTTTCAAAAACACTCCGAGTGGAGAGCAATCCTCTCACTCGGGGACTTAGCCGCGAACCCGATTCGCCTAAGTTTCAAAAACACTCCGAGTGGAGAGCAACCCTCTCACTCGGGGGCTTAGCTGCGACCCCGTACTCGCCTAAGTTAAAACATACTCCGAGTGGAGAGCAATCCTCCCACTCGGGGGCTTAGCTGCGAACCCGATTCGCCTAAGTTCAAAAAACACTCCGAGTGAAGAGCAACCCTCTCACTTGGGGGCTTAATTGCGAACCCGTACTCGCCTAAGTTAAAACACTCCGAGTGGAGAGCAATCCTCCCACTCGGGGACTTAGCCGCGAACCCGATTCGCCTAAGTTTCAAAAAACACTCCGAGTGGAGAGAAACCCTCTCACTCGGGGGCTTAGCTGCAACCCCGTACTCGCCTAAGTTAAAACATACTCCGAGTGGAGAGCAATCCTCCTCACTCGGAAACTTGGTCGGAGCTGCACCACAAGTACAACGTCTATTCCGAGTGAAGAGTCAAGTTTCACTCGGAGCCAAGAGACTTGAAAGTGGTAAGGACAAAGCAACCATATTCAAAGAAAAGCCAAGTTCGGATAAATCCAGCAAGGTTCAGAACCGCGAACGGAAGTGCTCGGGCCTCAGGACCGAAAGAGTTTAACGGTTACAAAATCACTTGGCATTCCGAGGCAAATAAAGTCAAGGCACAAAGTTTGTTCACTCCGCAGGAGGAGGGCTAGATGGCTCAACGAACTCATCCAGGTCGATTCCATCAGCAATACGAGTAGCAGCGTCAATGAAAGTCTCCATGAAGGACTGGAATTGAAGCTTCTTGGTATTGGCGACCTTGAGAGCTGCCAGCTTCTCTTCTTTGACTTCCTTGCAATGAACGCGGACAAGAGACAGAGCCACGTCAGCGCCGCACCGAGCAGATGACTTCTTCCATGCCTGTACTCGACCGGGGATTTCATTAAGTCGAGTCATCAGAGACTCGAGGTCATTCTGGAATGTCGCACATAGCCAGAGCTCCGTGTCAATCCGTGACGCCGCTACCTTCAGTCGTGCAAGATAGTCCATAACGCCGGCGAGGCGAGATTCCAGTCGCAGCACGTGCATCGCAGCTTCGTCCTTGACAGGGGAGTTAATGGGATCCAGATTCATCTCAATCCGCCCAGTCTCTTCCTCGAAGTTTTGACAGAACTCTGCGCACACAGAGAAATGATGAGTCGACAGTTGCATGATGAGTCGATAGTTGCAAATCAGTCGGAAAAGGGAAAGTACCTTCAAGCATAAGGAACATCTTCTTGGCAAGTCCTCCCAGATAGGTCTCCAATTCGTCCCTCCTCCGAGTGAGATCTCCAACTTTGTCGGTCAAGACCACCTTGTCCTTCTTCAGCTGCACTACTTCTTTGTTGGCTTCGTCAATGGCAGTCTTCAGTTTGGTGTTTTCTTCTTCTAACTTGCCGACTGAAGCCAGCTTCTTGTCGGCAAGTTCAGTTTTCTCCCGCACCGTCTTCTGTGCTGCTGCAAGGTCGAGGTCCTTCCACTCCAGAGCCTGCTTCATTTTGTCTAAAGAAATAGCATTCTTCAGATGAGCTTGGAGTTGTCTGTTTTCACTACGCACATCTGTTCGAGTGGAGTCACTCGGTTCAAAAGGCGAAAAGAAAAGATGACAAGGCAAACAGTCGGCAAGTTATTACCTCCCATGGCAGCCGCTTCATCCTTAGCCTTTTGCAAGTTCTCCTTGGCCAGCTCCAGGTCGAGATTGAGCTGGTCCTGTTTCTTCTTCAATTCAGCAAACTGGGCCCCGAACTCACAAGATTTCTGCAATCAACGAATAAGACACGTCAGTCGACAAGAACAAAGATTTATTGCTTCCGAGCGATAAGATACAAGTTCAAGTCATCATGGCAAAAAGAGTTCTAAGACCACTGCCGAATCAAACATTCCACAGTAGTCTCGGGGACTACACCCAGTGGGTGCACTTGGCGTGCCCCCACTGGTTCGACTTTCCATTCGACATGGTCCGTCCAGTCGAAAAAAAAAGCGGCAACATTTGTTCTCAGACCACCGCCGACTACCCGCAGTCGACCACGGTCTCGGGGACTACACCCAATGGGTGCACTTGGCATGCCCCCACTGGTCCGGATCCCACTCGGCACAGCCTGTCTGGACCGAGTGGAAGAACTATAAAGAGTCATTCGACAAAAGACCCCCGCCGAATCAAACATTCGATGGCGGTCTCGGGGACTACACCCAGCGGGTGCACTCTGCGTGCCCCCACTGATTCAAGGATACACTCGACGCGACCTGGTCGACTCAAGTGGAAGAACTATACAGCAAAAGTTAAAACACCCAGTGGGTGAACGGATGCAAGGTGCAGACTCATGATAGATGCACTTTAAAGGTTTCAAAACGCTCATCCACGGACATCTTACGAATAATAAAGCAGCAGTTTTCAAGTGCCATATCCTAACAGAGCAAAGATCAAGCTGAAAAATCAGTCGGAAATCAACTCACCTGGACATTGGTTTGAAGAGCAGAGCTGGCATCGTAGGCAGCCTTACTAGCTTCGTGCACCACCTTCATTTGCTCCATCATAAGGCCCGCTTGGCGTATAGCTTCCTTAGCAGCGCTCACTTGGTCCTCTGGGACATGATGGGTAACAAAGAGTGGAGTCGGCGGAACAGTCGAAGCAACCAAAGGATCCGAGGCATGAAGTTGCACAGACGGAGCAGGGGCTTGGGCGGTCGACGCCGAAGGACGGTTAGTCGACACAGGATCGGCAAAAGAAACAGAAGCCCGAATTGGATCTCCGGACTGCTGGATCACTAGTTCTGGCGCTGGTGTCGACTGAGGTGCCTTGCTGGCAGGCACCCTCCTGCTCGAAGTCCTGCCTGTTCTTCCCGTGGTCTTCTGAGGCACATCTTCATGATTGTCGTCGTCTGGAAGTTCAATGACATTTGGTGGTGCTGCAAAAGACTCGACCGTAAGAGTTCAGTCGACCGACAGTACAATTGACAAAATGAGGACAAGATGGTAGAGTGGTACCCGCTTTGGAAGTGGCCGCGTCTTCGGTCTCCTTGTCATCTCGATCCTTGTAAATGTCCGTGGAGGTCCCAGAAGTAGCAGCGCTGAAAGTTTCAGAATTCACTCGGTCAAGCAAGAGAACGAGTCGACAATAACGTAGAAGTTCCCAAGCAAAGCGAAGAGAGAAAGCAAAACACTTATGCAGAAGTGACGGGAACATCCACCTTGATCTTGGGCAAAGAGTTCCGAGGCTTTGAAGGGATGACCTTGGGCTGCTTGGCGGCCTTTTCAGACGGCTCCGGAGTCGGAGTCCAAGTGCGTTTTTGCGTTTGTGTGCTTGGGGGAGCCGCTTTGCCACGACCGATTGCTGGATCTTGGGACTGTTTGGATCGGCATTCCAAGCGAGGTGGCGAGTCGACTTCCTCACTGTCCTCCGAGTCATCATTGTCGTCTTCACCACTCTCGCCTCCGCTCTCCGTTCCCTCCAGGACTTGCTCTCCATTTGGCATCGAGTACATCTCAGTAAAAATCTGCAAGACAAGGAATTAAACGAGCACCAATCAGATCCAAGGGCAGTTACAAATCGGAATAAAAAGGCACTCGGTAACAAGGGACAGACCTTGTCTGGCTTTCTGTCATTGTCGAATGGTGCAACTCTTCTAGACCCCCTGGGGTTGTCTTTGTTTCCCGTGATGCTCCGCAGCCACTGTGCCACCGTCTCCTCGGTGACCTCCTCTGGGTGGACCCGAGTGGTGTCGTCACTGCCCGAGTACATCCACATTTGATGATCGCAGGCTTGGAGAGGCTGGATGCGTCGACTGAGAAACACCTCCAACAAATCCATGCCGGTCACACCATCACGGACTAATTGAACTACCCGGTCGACTAGCATGGACACCTCTACTTTCTCTGCTGGAGTCACGGTCAATGAAGAGGGTTGGCGGACTCGCTCCATGGTGAAGGTCGGAAGGCCAGTCGACTGACCAGGGGTCGGAATATCTCGGCAATAGAACCAGGTCGACTGCCACCCCCTGACTGACTCGGGAAGAGTCATAGAAGGAAAAGTACTCCTACCCCTCATCTGAATCCCTAAACCCCCGCACATTTGGATCACGTGCGTCTTTTCATCAGTCGGATTCGCCTTCTTCACGGTTTGAGAGCGGCAGGTAAAGATGTGCTTGAACAGACCCCAATGCGGTCGACAGCCCAAGAAGTTTTCACACAGAGAGACATATGCAGCAAGATATGTGATGGTGTTGGGAGAGAAATGATGAAGTTGGGCACCAAAAAAGTTCAGGAAACCTCGGAAAAAAGGATGCGGAGGCAGAGTGAAACCACGGTCGACATGAGTTGCAAGGAGGACGCACTCACCCTCCTGCGTTGAGGCTCGGTCTCGTTCCCCGGCAACCTCCAAGATCCGTGGGCAATCAAACCCGTGTCGGCCATGTCTTCCAGATCTTCCTTCTGGATCGTAGATCGAATCCAGTCTCCCTGGATCCAACCAGGAGGCAGACCGGACCTTGACGACGACCCCCGACTCGTCTTCTTGCCCTTTGCCGTCGCCGTCGCCTTCTTCGCGCGCTCTAGGGCCTCCGTCTTGTCCTTTCTCATTGCGGCGGACGGCGTTCGGGCAGGGCGGCAGTGTCGAGAGCAGAGGGAGATGTGGTGGAGAAGCAGAGGAAGAAGAAGGGCAATGAGGCGCACTGTGCAAACACATCGGCCTCGACGCCTTTTATGGGCCCGCTTCCGAGTGGCTGACTCGTGGGCCCAAACGATCCTGTCAAATCCCGCAACAGTCGCGCGCCCGATACGTGGCAAAAAAGGCGGTGCGAAAATCGAGGCGTCCCTATCTGACCACTCCAATTACTGCGGCACGCTCCGTCCCGCGCGCTTCCCTGAAATTTCGAATCCCGTGAGGACCAGGGACTGCAGGGCAACCAGTCGCACCGAAGATTTCGTTCCATGTCGACACTCGAAGATTGTTAGTTTAGTTCACTCGACGACGGCCTCTGAATGGACCAAGGCGACTGAAACCAGATTGAAGCTTTAACATGATTCGCAGACTCTGATGAAATACCTCCGAAGTATGGAATCGAATCGGAGTCAACTTCAACTCTTTCTTCACTCGGACCTCAATCCATTCGGGGGCTAATGATGACGACATGTACCTAGGGTAGGGTCATAGGCCTGACCTAGATACCCTACCCAAGGATGCTGCCCTAGAGTCGAAGAGATTCAAAATGCAACAGAAGAAACCGACTGAGTTCACCTTGGAGTGCAATCCACTCGACCAGTTATGTCACTCGGAAACCCCAAATCCACTCAACCAAGATGAAGTCACTCGCCCATACAAGAAACCACTCGGAGTACAGAAGACCTAGAGTCACTCAGGACGGCAACGGTCAGGCATTACTCTGTAGTGTTTAAGGTCATTTATAGCTCTTTATAGCTGGCGTTACCAGTAACGCCCTGTCTTAATGAACATTGAGCTCTGTGTAACGTGGGACGGTTGGGGTCCTAGCGCACTCTATATAAGCCACTCCCCTCCACTGGCGCAAGGGTTCGCACCCCCTGTAACTCTCACGCATAATCCAGTCGACCAAGCCTCCGGGCACCGAGACGTAGGGCTGTTACTTCCTCCGAGAAGGGCCTGAACTCGTACATCTTGCATGCATAACCTCACCGTAGCTAGGATCCTGCCTCCTCCAACGTACCCCCTATTCTTACTGTCAGACTTACACCCACGACAATGATCCCCTAGAAGTGTAGGCCGTCGAATCACTATATCTTCACCATGTTCTTGATAAAAGATTTCACCTCCACAAAGAGTCAGACCAACAAAAAATGCTTGACACAACAACATAAACTCATCAGATCTGAATAATCGGATCTAAGAGGACAAAAAACTCTCTAATCTCATGGCACCGGCAAAAGAACGAGAGGAAATTTATTCTGACAAAACTATGATGATCACTAGACGATGACGAAGAACATAAAAATCCTGAAGATCCGAGGTCCCCCCACCTCACAGCGCCAAGATGGCAGCCGGAGGCGAGGGGGCCTAAATTTTTCAGATGGCGACGACGGCGGCGGTGGCGGAAGGCTGTGATGGGTAACCGAGTTCGTGGTGCCAGATCCCCAAAGTTGATCGAAAAATAAACCCCTTGCTGATTGATAGTTTCCTAATAAATTATGATGATCGTTTCCTAATAAATTACGGCGATTGCTAGGCCTGGTGGGCTCGCCGAAGGAAAAGTGTAACATGTGTGATGAGGATGTTTTTTTGGTTTCAGTTTGTGGGTTGCCTATTAGAAAGATCAAAGGGGTTTTGTGCAAAATCTCATGACATACCAAGAATATCTATTCCCTTTAATAGTAGGTTTATATTTATTAAATCTCATCCCTCGATCTCTATGATTAACATAAAATCAACGGATATGAAAGGGTGATGTATGGAGAACTATGAAAGTCTTATCACTTTAATATTAGGTAAAGATAAGACTCGGTGAGGGCAATGAGGTCACCTTTGACAACCTTGGAACTAGTCACAAGGAACTCATGTTCCTCAACTAGTCTCGTGTGATCAACTAGAAGCTTCCCAACCCTAACATTAAGGGCATCCTTGTTCTCAAGAGCAAGTTGCAAAGCATCATTGGTTTTAACAAAGTCAATTTGATGAGCCAACAAGGCTTCCTCAAGTGATGCTCTCATGACACCCACTTCATGTAGTTCGTGCTCGAGGAGTTCAACTCTCTCTTTTTTCTCTATGAGGAGTGTCATGGTTTTTTCACGGCAGATGCCCTTATGAAAGGACTTATGTGTGGAGCCATCGCGACGTAGGTTAGCTCGAAGGGGTTGAACGGGGCAAAGGACACAAAGGGTTTACCCAGGTTCGGCCCCTCGCAACGCGGTAAAAGCCTACGTCCTGCTTCTAGTTGTATTGCTTGAGTTTTGATTACAGGGGAGCGAATACGCTTGACCTAGCTATCGATCAATTGTTTCTTGAGTTAACCCACCGCCAGGTCTCGCCTTTATATACATAGGTCAAGATCCGGTGGCTTACAAGAGTTCGGGTCAGATCACACAATGTAATCGACCCTGTCTCTAAGTTACCTCACCTTATTAGGCAAGCGGTACGCTCACACCTTCGGGTCTAGAGTCGCCTCCGGGTCGTGGGCCTTCAACAGCCTACCTGTAAACCGCCTTCGGTCTTCTTATCTAGTCTTCTTAAGCCTTACTGGGCCTTCAATTATAAGTCGCGAATAATATGACCCGGCCCCTCCTGGGCGGGTCATACCACGGGATTATATCCCCAACATTAGGCCCCAGATTGATTTGAACATATTCATGTCAATCTCCATTCTTCAATTAGCGACCCCTTTGAATTTTTTCAACTCTTAACCTGATAAACTCTATATAACCCGCCATAACAAAGAGATGACGTCACGTTATTAATTCCAGAAAAAATCTTATGACGTCATAATGGATCTTTGTATTAATCATCCATTACGAGAATCGAGGCACCTTTGTTGTTAAATAATGATCATGCCTCCTCGATTTCCGTGCTTGCCATTTACTGTTCGCCCTTCCCCTTATAAATAAGCATGAGGGGGGTCTTTTTCACTTTTACCCCGTTCTTCTCTCTCCTTCATCTTCCTCGCGCCGACCGTCGCCGCACGAGCTCTGTCCCCGCCGTCGACCTTCACCAGGAGCACCAACTTGGCTGCTGCATCAACCTGAATAGACCAGAAAACTGCGGTGCCCTTCTGCTGTCCATCAGCATCGCCAGGTACTCACTTCTCTTCACTTTCAATCCGTATTAGGTTTTCCTTAGTTCTTCAGTTCATTGGTGTTCATCAGCGTTCGTCGTGCCCGCTCGTAGTTCATCCATTATCTCACTTAGTTGAATCCCAATACAACACTGAAGTCATGCGTCAGTAGTTTTAGCATCTGCTACTTATCGTGGATTCATCCTATTCCTTCGAGATCCATTTTCAACACACTAGTTCTTCCACAACCGTTCTAGGTTTAGGAATAGTTTTTCTTTTCTGAATTGTCGTAGATCCATAAATATAGCTGCTATTTGTGAAATCTTAGCGCTTCCATCAATATAGATTGCTGACCCGCCGTGTCATTTACGGCGGCTTACACAATGCTCTTATGACCCGCCAGCCTCTGGCCGGCTTAAAACTTGCAAACAGCTTCATACTATAATATTTTATTCACCGTATTTATTTCCTGATCACAGCTTCGTTACTTCGGGCTCAACATGACCAAGGCTCCCACCACTTGCGATTGGATCCCTTCTAAAGTCACCGAAGAGACCCTCAATGACTATGTGTCCATGGGTGTTTTAGCCGCCAAGGAAGTTATTCATTGGCGGGTTCCCGGCTCTGAATTTCCTCTTGAACCTCAAGAGGGCGAGGTTGTAGTTTTTATAGATCATCTGCTCCGCGGCTTTTCCCCGCCCGGCTCAAAATTCTTTCGAGACGTGCTGCACTTTTACAACCTCCATCCTCAAGACATTGGTCCCAATTGTGTCTCCAATATATGCAATTTCCAAGTGTTCTGCGAAGCATACCTTTGTGAAGAACCCTCTATAGACCTGTTCAGACACTATTATTATATCAACCGCCAAACTGAAATGGCTGACGGGCTTAGTCTTGAACTCGGAGGCGTTTCAATTCAAAGGCGGAGAGATGTGACCTTCCCATCAGCCGCCCAGCCCAGTCATCCTAAGGACTGGAATTTCACCTGGTTCTATTGCAGAGACACCTCTTCACAAGGAGAAAACCCCTTGCCGGGTTATCATCCATATCGGCTCCCTACTAGCGGCCCACTACCAGGCCAGATGACTGCTGTGGCGCGTGGCCTTTATTCTTCCACTCTTTCCAAGATCCGGGCCTTCATTGCAAATGGCTTAACCGGAGTCAATCTTGTCCGCTGCTGGGTTTCGTGGAGAATTCTGCCTTTAAGCCGCCGCTCCGGGTTAATGTGTGAATATACTGGAAATCCCAATGATTCGCTGCGCTACAATCCCACTGAGTTGACTGAGAAGGAGATCAATGAAACTGTCAAGTCGGTCCTTGGCGAGTCTTTGGCAAATTGCAGTAAGACGGGCCTAGCTCCTTATTATACTCTTAACCCGCAACTAGCTATAAGTACCCTTACACATATACTGCTTGCTTATCAGTCTATCTGGTTTCAATCTTATTGTTCATGCATACCCAGGCCGACTCTTCCTTCTGGAAAAAGAAGATACAAACCACTACTGCTACAATAAAAAGGGTTAAAACAACCGTCCGCGGCCCGGGTCGTCCTAAGAAGCCCACGGCGCAGGAGCAGCTTGAACTAGATGACTCAGAGGTAGAACTTGATTCACTTGGTATTCTTTTTATGCAACTTATTGATGCTGATTCACCTCAGGAGGAAACGGAGACAAGCCAAGTTAACGGCGCTGAGGTAATCCCTGTCTCCTTCGACTCAGAAACTTTGCCAAGAGAGAAAACATGGTGGGTTGTCAGAAAAGTACGGTTTTCCCATCCTCTTGCTCATTTAGATCCAAACTTTCTTTTGAAGAAACAACAGCATGAGTCCAGACGTCATACTCGAAACAGCGGCCAAGAGGAACTTATGACCGGCTTGCCCAAGACGCCGCCGGTTCGTAAACGTCGTCATGAGGTGCCTCATAGCCCTACTTTCTCACTTTCACGAGTCGGCCTCATACGTCAACCTCTTAATTCTTCTGACTCGGCCTATCAGGATACTTCTCACTCATCTGGCGACTCAAATGGAATACAGCTCCCCACATTCGTGGTTAACCCGGCGTAAGTACTATAACTTGTTGAATAAATTACCTTTCCCATTTCATACTTATCAGACTGGATAACTTTCATTACAGGGCTAAGGCAAAGACAGGCAAATAGAAAAAACCTGGCCCTTCCAAGACTCTTGAAGCTTCTGAACAAGAGAAACAGGCGCCGAAGGCTAGCAAAACCCAAACACAAGAGCTTGAAGATCCTGAGAGTTGGCAAGACGACCCGCCTCCTCAAGCTGATCTTGCCGATCCTGCCTCAGCCGTGGATATCAACGACAACCCGGCGACCAATCAAGACCCGCCGAGTCCTAAGCCGCTTTCTCCTGTCAAACATTCTGACAAGACTCCTGTTGACGACCAAATTGAAGAGGTAATCGTCACTAGATCAGCTTATCAGCCGCCTGGCGTCTCCACGGTGCTGGCCAAACATTCCACCAAGGATGAAGCACACTTGGCAGACAAAATAAGCCCAAGCTTGATCTTGAGAGCTATTCAAAGCTGAATGCTGGTGAACTGTACTCTGGCTATCTGAGCTGGCTTCACACAAGCCGCGACCTGGAGGCCAGTTTGGTCAATATGATGTGACAGAAATATGAGGTATGAAGTCACCCCCTCCTTTAACTTTATGCCTATATACATATACTTATTCAACCCCCAAGTCTTAATCATAGGAAAAGATCATTGAGTATGCTTAAGACTTTCGGCAACATGCAAGTTTAGATTTTTAGGTCAAAGCCTCTTAGAACCGGCTTGCATAAGCCGTATGAACCATGCTGTTGTCAATGTACTTTTGCAAAATAACCCATTAAAACCCTCAAGGGCCGGCTTATCATGCAAGGATGAGCCGGGTCTTCTATATGATAGTAAAAATTTCAAGTCATAGCCCTCAAGGGCTGGCTTATCTTGAAAAGATGAACCGGGCTTATTATATTAAGTCAAATTGAAAGCTGCCATTCGTAGCCCTCAAGGGCCGGGTCATCTTATGAAGATGAGCCGGGTCTTATGCACTAAATTTTTAAAAAAGAACTTCGTCACACATTAGCCCCCAAGTGCCAAGTATATTGCTTGCAATGTGTTTGGGACTTTAAAATACTCCTTATACCCATGCTGAACAGTCTTTCTAGTCTTCAATGCTCACTTGCAGGACACTTTAAGCTTTAATGACTCGCAGTTGGGCGAGTTAAGAAAAATGCTCAAACACCAGGAGTTTGAGGCACAGAAGGCTGAGACCAAGTTGAAACTTAGCTTGGAAGAAAATGAAAAGCTCAAGGCCAGTTTCAATACCGAAAGAGCCGCCTGGGAAGAAGAGAAAACTGCATTACTGCAAAGGGCAAAGGCCGCTGAGTCTTCCTTGAAGAACACCACCGCAGAGCTGTCCGGCTTAAAACGGCGAATTTCACAGATGACAGCTGCTATCTTTGGTAAGCAGCTCTGAATTTTTTAGCCTTTCACAACCCTTTCATTTTGACTCGCCTGGCGACTCATCTGTATGTTTGCTCAACAGGCCCTAGAAGCTCCAATCTTGGCCAAGATATGCTCGTGAAGTTGAAAGCCGTGTATGCCTTGGTTGAGCAACTATATAGTGGCACTCAACGGGCTCTTGTGGCTATCTCCAATGGGAAACAGCCGCCAACTCTCATCAAAGAGGTGCTAGCCCAATTATCCAAAGTACCCAAATAGGTGGAAGAAATGAAATTGTCAGCCTCCCGCTCTGGTGCTATTACCGCCCTCAGTCGAGCCAAGGCCTGGCAAGCAGAATTAGACTCGGAAGAAATGGCCACTGGCTATCCAGGCTTAAAAGAAGATGGGTCTCCGTTTGACCAGACAGACTTTGCAAAATGCGTAAAGGAGATGCGTCCCTTGGCGTGCAAATTGGCCGAGGAGACTGACTTGTCCAGGTACCAGCCGGCTTACAATATGGAAAATGCTAAGATCAGAGTGCTGACTTATGACGTCATGGATCTCACTCCTCCAACGCGTAAGCATACTTTTGCCTCTGATGTTGATCCATCCCCAATTATCAATGATGAAGCCATATTCGAGGCCTTAACCGACATCGACTGGACGTCACCTGACATCTAGATGGGCGAAGAAGAAGAGCCAGAGCAGGATGACCCGGAGTCATCAATTCGTCAAGAAGAAAATTAAAGACGACCCAGGCGGCTCTTAGGCCAGAGCATGAAAATATCTCTCCCGAAAAACACTTTGCTCCGAACTTATGGGCTTATGAGAGCCTTGTAATAGGATAGTTTTTTGCCACAATGATCCGCCTTGCCATGCCATCGTGCATGTTGAACTATATCAAGTTGAAATCTTGTATAATATGCTTGATTTTAATGTTCAAGCGAGCCTTAGCAGCCTTTTCACTTGTGTGCAAAACTTCGCATAACCTTTCAAAAGAAGTTAAACACATACCTTGGCGACTTAATCGTCAAAAACCAGGGCGGGTTATAATTAACTGGCAACTCAACGTCCAAAACTAGGACGAGTTATAACCCAAAAAATATTCAGACATGAAGCGCAACCCACTAGTTATTTAAAATCAGAGCCAGGCGGGTTATAACCATAATTGTCATATCCAAAAAGCCAGGCGACTCAAAGGATCTCAAAAAATCCAAACAGAAAATATGCAAGTTCCAAAAAGGGCGACTTAGAAACCGCATATTTGTTGTCAAGGCCGCAATAGCCATTTGGCACTTGGGCCTTATGTTTGCTTTCAAGGCCGCAACAGCCGTTTGGCACTCAGGCCACATGATTGCTTTCAAGAGGCAGCAACAGCCGTTTGGCACTCAGGCCACATGATTGCTTTTACAAGGCAGCAACAACCCATTGGCACTTAGGCCACATGATTGCTTTCAAAAGGCAGCAACAGCCGTTTGGCACTCAGGCCACATGATTGCTTTTAAAAGGCAGCAACATCCAATTGGCACTTAGGCCACATGATTGCTTTTAATAGGCAGCAACAGCCGTGGTTTTACCTAGCACACTGTAAGCCGGCTCTTGCATGACGTGAGCCGCCATTTGAACTTTAACAAGTGCAGGGTCTTTAAAAAGATTGACTGTTAGGAGTTTGGCGGGTCACCAGTGGAATAGCCAGTTGCAAACAGGCAGGAAAAAACCTTATAAGAATTGGCATTCAAGCCGGCCAAGAGGGTGTGAAAGCTAAACCAAACGGGTGGAAGCCCCCAAGTGACCTTATGATCAATCAATAAAAGCTCAGATACTCAGAAGTGAAACGACAGAGGCCCCGTAGCTCAGGGATGCCGGCTTTATTATATTAATCATAAAAAAGTATATATAGTGACAAGAATATGTACAAGAGTAAGAGCTGGCGGCTCAAGTGTAGTACGGCCGAAGATGTGCGATATTCCACGGACGGCGGGTCTCCTCCTCCGACTTGCGAGAATCCTTGTGCTCACGTATATCAATGAGGTAATACGACCCGTTGTTCAGGTTCTTACTGACCACAAATGGTCCTTCCCAAGGTGGGGATAACTTGTGCATATCTGTCTGATCTTGGATGAGCCGGAGCACCAAGTCGCCTTCCTGGAACGTCCGAGTCTTAACTCTGTGGCTATGATAGCAACGCAGATCTTGTTGATATATTGCTGAACGAGCCGCCACCAGATCTCGCTCCTCATCCAAAGCATTAAGCGCGTTTTGATGTGCTATTTCATTATCAGCTTCAACATAAGCCGCCACACGAGGCGAGTCATGATGGATATCGCTTGGAAGAACCGCCTCTACCCCGTAGATCAGGAAAAAAATGTGTATAGCCTATTGATCTATTGGGGTGGTGTTAATACTCTAAAGCACGGAAGGTAACTCCTCGACCCAACAACCTGGCATTCTCTGCAAAGGAACCATAAGCCGGGGCTTGATACCTCTCAAGATTTCTTGATTTGCCCTCTCAGCTTGACCATTAGACTGTGGATGAGCCACAGAAGAACATCCAGACGAATATGCTCTTGTTGACAGAATTCTCTCATAGCACCTTTAGACAGATTAGTGCCATTATCAGTTATGATACTATGAGGGTAGCCAAAACGGAAGATCAAATTTTTAATAAACTGAACTGTTGTTGCCGCATCACACTTGCTGACCGGCTCTGCTTCAACCCACTTGGTAAATTTGCCAACTGCCACAAAGAGGTGGGTTTTCTTGTCCTTAGACCTTTTGAAGGGTCCAACCATATCAAGCCCCCAAACTGTAAATGGCCAAGTAATTGGAATCATCCTCAATTCTTGAGCCGGTACATGAGCCCATCGAGAAATTTTTTGACATCTGTCACACTTACTGACAAGATCCTCTACATCAGCATGAGCCATCAACCAATAAAATCCATGACGAAAAGCTTTAGCCACTAAGGATTTATAGCCGGCGTGATGACCACAATCACCTTCATGGATTTCCCTGACAATCTCACGGCCCTCTTCAGGAGAAACACAACGCTGGAACACGCCTGTGACGCTGCATCGATGTAACTCGCCATTAACAATAGTCATGGACTTAGACCGCCGGGTTATCTCTCTGGCCAAAATTTCATCCTCAGGTAACTCGCCCTGAGTCATATAAGCCAAATAGGGTACTGCCCAATCAGGAATAGCATGGAGAGCCGCCACCAACTGTGCCTCCGGGTCAGGAATAGCAAGATCCTCTTCTGACGGCAACTTGACTTAAGGATTATGCAATACATCAAGAAAAACATTAGGGGGCACCGGCTTACGTTGAGACCCAAGCCGGCTCAAAGCATCATTCGCCTCATTCTTCCTTCGATCAAGATGCTCCACGTGATAGCCTTTAAAGTGACCAGCAATATTGTCAACCGCCCAGCGATAAGAAGCCATGAGCGGGTCTTTAGAATCCCAAGTGCCTGAAACTTGCTGAGCCACCAAATCTGAGTCACCAAAGCACCTGACCCAGCTTAAGTTCATCTCTTTGGCCATCCGAAGGCCATGGAGCAAGGCATCATATTCAGCCGCATTGTTAGTACAAGGAAACATCAACCTTAAAACATAACAAAATTTGTCACCACGTGGGGAAGTCAAAATAACACCAGCTCCAGAGCCTTCCAATTGCCTGGATCCATCGAAGTGAATAGTCCAATATGTGTTATCTGGCTTCTCCTCAGGCGTCTGCAACTCCGTCCAGTCATTAATGAAATCCACAAGAGCCTGAGACTTAATGGATGTCCTTGGCACATACTTCAAGCCATGGGGACCAAGTTCAATAGCCCACTTAGCCACTCGGCCCGTAGCCTCTCTGTTCTGAATAATATCCCCCAAAGGAGTAGAACTGACCACTGTAATAGGGTGGCCAAGAAAATAATGCTTCAACTTACGACTGGCCATGAACACCCCATATACTAGTTTCTGCCAATGTGGGTATCGCTGCTTAGACTCAATTAATACCTCACTGACATAATAAGCCGGCCTCTGGACTGGGTACTCTTTGCCCGTTTCCTTGCGTTCCACCACAACCGCCACACTGACAGCCCTGCTGTTGGCAGCCACATATAAAACAAGGGCTCTTTCTCAACAGGAGCTGCAAGGACGGGCGGCTCAGCTAACTGTTTTTTGAGCGCCTCAAACGCCTCATTAGCAGCATCACTCCAGACAAAGTGATCTATTTTCTTCATCATCTGGTACAGAGGAATTGCCTTCTCCCCCAGGTGGCTTATGAACCGGCTTAAAGCTGCAATATGACCCGCCAAGCGCTGAACGTCATTGACACACGCCGGCTTAGCCAATGAAGTGATAGCCTTAATTTTCTCCGGGTTAGCTTTAATACCTCTCTCTGAGACCAGAAAATCCAAGAGCTTTCCTGCAGGCACACCAAAAACACACTTGGTCGGGTTAAGCATCATTTTATATACTCGGAGATTATCAAAGGTCTCTTTCAAATCATCCAACAGAGTCTCCTTCTTTCTGGACTTGATGACAATATCATCCATATAAGCATGAACATTACGCCCAATTTGGTCACGGAAACAATTCTGGACACAACGTTGATAAGTCGCCTGGGCACTCTTGAGCCCAAAAGGCATGGACACATAGCAGAAAGCTCCAAAAGGTGTAATAAAAGCCGTCTTCTCTTGGTCTTTAACTGCCATCTTAATCTGATGGTAACCAGAATAAGCATCCAAAAAGCATAGACGCTCACAACCCGCTGTGGGCTCTATAATCTAATCAATATGGGGGAGAGCAAAAGGGTCAGCCGGACATGCCTTGTTAAGGTCAGTGTAATCCACACACATACACCAAGTGCCATTCTTCTTAAGTACTAGCACCAGGTTAGCCAACCACAAAGGGTGAAAAACTTCAATGATGAACCCGGCCGCCAAGAGCCGGGCCACCTCTTCTCCAATGGCCTTACATCGCTCTTCATTGAAACGACGAAGGAATTGCTTCACCGGCTTAAATTTAGGATCAATATTAAGAGTGTGCTCAGCAAGTTCTCTCGGTACACCTGGCATGTCTGAAGGCTTCCATGCAAAGATGTCCCGATTCTCACGGATGAACTCGATGAGCGCGCTTTCCTATTTCGGATCAATGTTAGCACTGATGGTGAAATGCTGAGATGAGTCGCCAGGGACAAAGTCCACCTGCTTGGTATCATCAGCCGACTTGAATTTCAACAAAGGGTCTTGCTCAGTAGCCGGCTTCTTCAAAGGGGTCATATCAGCCGGGTCAACATTATCTTTATAAAACTTGAGCTCCTCCGTAGCACAAGCCAACTCAGCGTATGCAGCATCTCCTTCTTCACACTCCAAAGCGACTTTTCGATTACCATGGACTGTAATAGTACCCTTATGTCCTGGCATTTTAAGATGCAAGTAAACATAACAGGGTCGTGCCATAAATTTGGCGTAAGCCGGCCGCCCAAACAAGGCATGATAAGGGCTCTTTATCTTAACCACCTCAAACCATAACGTCTCTGCCCTGTAGTCATAATCATCACCAAAATCCACTTCCAAGGCGATTTTACCGACTGGATGTGCTGACTTACCAGGTACCACGCCATGGAAGACTTTCGAGGACGGCATAAGCTCCTTACCAGTCAAATTCATCCGACGAAAGGTATCATAATAAAGGATATTGATGCTGCTGCCTCCATCCATGAGCACTTTAGCGAATTTATAACCCCTGACTTGAGGGGCTACTACCAATGCTAGTTGACCCAGATTGTCAACCCGGGGTGGGTGATCCTCATGACTCCATATGATCGGCTGCTCTCACCACCGTAAGTATTGAGGTACCGCCGGCTCAATCGCATTGACCGCACGTTTATGATACTTCTGATCTCGCTTGCAAAGACTTGTGGTGAAGACATGATACTGGCCACCGTTAAGCTGTTTTGGATTGCTCTGGTATCCTGACTGATGCTGCGGGTTACCCTGACCAGACTGTTGGTTATAACCACCCTGGTTACTTTGTCCTTGGTATCCAGAATTTGAACAGCCGTCGCCAAAGTCGGGCCCCTGTGAGCCGGATCCTGACCCACCGGGCGGGCCATTGTTACCGCCATGATTCTGATTGAAGCTAGAATTCTTGTACTCTTTCATGATGAAGCAATCCTTCCAAGCATGAGTCGAGGGCTGACAAGGCAGACTATGCTTTGGGCAAGGATCACTAAGCATGGCTTCCAGTTTAAATTTTGGTCCTCCAAACTTACTCTTACAATGCTGATTTTTATGCTGAGCATTGGTGTTAGCCACAAAATCTGACCCGCCATCGGCTGGTTTACGCTTACAACCGTTGCCCTGATTATGACCGTTATGTCCTACCACATTCTGCTGCTGACCTTTAGCATTGCCGCTCTTCTTCCCCTTGTTGGACTTTTCCTCATCTGACCCAGGGTCCTTAGTGTTGTCTGAGTCGGCATACTTGATGAGAGCTGCCATGAGTTCTCCCATGTCATTGCAATGACGTTTAAGCCGCCCCAACTTCTGCTTGAGGGGGGGGGGGGTGAAGTGGAAATTCTTCTGTAAAATCAAAACAGTAGAGCCCACTGTAATGCTATCCGACGAGTGGATAATAGCTAAAACCCGGCGAACCCAGTGGTGGGCCGACTCATCCTCTCGCTGCACACAAGCATCCAGATCAATAATCGACAGAGGCTACTTACATGTGTCTTTAAAATTTTGAATAAAGCGCGCCTTCAACTCAGCCCATGAATTGATGGAATTGGCAGGTAGCCCTTTCAACTAGGTTCGAGCTGGCCCATCTATCATCATGGTGAAGTATTTGGCACATACAACATCGTTAACATCTAACATCTCCATAGCCAGCTCATAGCTTTCGATCCAAGCCTCAGGCGGAAGATCAGCTGTGTAATTAGGCACCTTATGATGACCCTTAAAATCTTTGGGCAGGCGCTCATTACGTAGAGGCGGCACTAGACACGGCACACCGACTGTCCTAGAAGTCATCCCAGCCTCAACAGACGCCGAAGGGTTTATCTAAAATTGTTGATGAGCCCCCAATTGAGCCACCAATTCTGCCTCACGACGGGTTCTAGCCTGATCCACAAGGGCCTGAACATTGTTAACGTCACGGGGCGGGTCATCAGTGTGAGGTAGGTTACGACGCCGTTCACTGCTGCAAACCGCCGGCGACTCAATGCACCGGCTGTAACTTTGACTTTGGTGCGGCGTTGAGTGAATTCGCTCACGACTGTATGAGTAAGCCGCCTGCTGTGCCACGACCGTCTGAAGAAGCTCCATCGCGTTCCAAGTCACTATCACAGTCGGAGACTCACCCTCGAATGGAATAGCCGCCAATTGCGAGGTTGCGGCAATCATATTGTCCACCGGGTTGGAGTAGTGGCCAGAAGGTGTTGGAACTCATTGAGGGGGGGGGGGTTAGGTCCAGACGAGGCGGGTCTGGCACACGGGGCTGAGCCGCCGCTCCGGTCCCAGGTGCCTCAGCAGCCCGGGTCACACCGGGCGGGTTACTTGGTCCTGCTCCGGGTGTATTAAAAAGATTCCGCCCCTCAAACTGCGAAGGTAAGCGGCTCTGGTGCCTCCTTCGAAGGACAACATTTGACGCGTTCTGATCCAGATTTAAAAAAAAAGCCTCTGCCCTTATCCGCTGTGTCTCGGCCTTCAAGGCGGCTCGCTCCATGGTCATCCTGACATTATCTGCCTCAAGGTCTTCTCGGGCCTTGGTCACCTCTTCCCGCAGCTTTGCAACCTCCGCATTATGCTGCACTTGATTCGCTGGAGTCACCTCTGCGGCTAACAGAGTCGCCAAAGCATCCAAGAGCTCGGATAAGACTTGAGCTGGTGGACGTGCAGAGCCGCTCGCCCCAGCCGTCGCAGCAGCAGTTGAGCCGGACGTCATGGCTGCGGCAGTTGAGGAGTTTAACACTAGTTGCGTGCCAGCCATGAAAATAGCAGCCCTGCTCGGCGCCTCATAGGGGTCAGGAACACTGTCACCATCGGAATAGCACCCAAGCCCACTGTCTTGAAGTTGATAGATTGACTCGGTTTCATCGGTTGAGGACTCGTCGCCTGAATAGATGGCCGTCTCTCCACCAGACATAGATCCTTCCTCCAGGTCCGCCCCATGAACAAAGCCAATGAAAGTGTGCTTCCGGCCGGGTTGAACTCTGGTGGGTCGCGTGCGCTGAGCCGTCTCAACGATGTCAGTGCAGGTATTTGGCTCAGGCTCTGACTCGCCGATCTTGCTGATAACCCACAAGTGTAGGAGATCGCAATAGTTTTCGAGGGTAGAGTATTCAACCCAAATTTATTGATTCGACATAAGGGGAGCCAAAGAATATTCTCAAGTATTAGTAGCTGAGTTGTCAATTCAACCACACCTGAAAGACTTAATATCTGCAGCAAAGTATTTAGTAGCAAAGTAGTATGGAAGTATCGGTAACGGTAGCAAAAGTAACAGTAGTAGTTTTGTAGGAATTGTAACAGTGGCAACGGAAAAGTAACTTAGCAAAGATCAATATGTGAAAAGCTCGTAGGCAATGGATCCATGATGGATAATTATGTCGTATGACATTCATCATGTAAAGGTTATAACATAGGGTGACACAGAACTAGCTCCAATTCATCAATATAATGTAGGCATGTATTCCGAATATAGTCATACGTGCGTATGGAAAAGAACTTGCATGACATCTTTTGTCCTACCCTCCCGTGGCAGTGGGGTCCTATTGGAAACTAAGGGATATTAAGGCCTCCTTTTAATAGAGTACCGGACTAAAGCATTAGCACTTAGTGAATACATGAACTCCTCAAACTACGGTCATCACTGGGAGTGGTCCCGACTATTGTCACTCCAGGGTTGCCGGATCATAACACGTAGTAGGTGACTATAACTTGCAATATCGGATCAAGAACACAAATATATTCATGAAAACATAATAGGTTCAGATCTGAAATCATGGCACTCGGGCCCTAGTGACAAGCATTAGGCATAGCAAAGTCATAGCAACATCAATCTTAGAACATAGTGGGTACTAGGGATCAAACCCTAACAAAACTAACTCGATTACATGGTAAATCTCATCCAACCCATCACGGTCTAGCAAGCCTACGATGGAATTACTCATGAACGGCGGTGAGCATCATGAAATTGGTGATGGAGGATGGTTGATGATGACGATGGTGACGGATTCCCCTCTCCGGAGCCCCGAACGGACTCCAGATCTGCCCTCCCGAGGAAGAACAGAGCTTGGCGGCGGCTCCGTATCGTAAAACGTGATGAATCCTTCTCTCTGATTTTTTTCTCCCCGAAAGTGAATATATGGAGTTGGAGTTGAGGTCGGTGGAGGTCCAGTGGGCCCACAAGGTCGGGTGGCACGCCCTAGGGGGTGGGCGTGTCCCCACCCTTGTGGCTAGGATGTGGGCCCCCTGCTGCTGATTCTTTCGCTAATATTTTTTATTAATTCCAAAAGTTATCTCCGTTAATTTTCAGGTCATTCCGAGAACTTTTTATTCTACACAAAAATAACACCATGGCAATTCTGCTGAAAACAGCGTCAGTCCGGGTTAGTTCCATTCAAATCATGCAAGTTAGAGTCCAAAACAAGGGCAAAAGAGTTTGGAAAAGTAGATACGTTGGAGACGTATCAACTCCCCCAAGCTTAAACCTTTGCTTGTCCTCAAGCAATTCAGTTGATAAACTGAAAGTGATAAAGAAAAACTTTTACAAACTCTGTTTGATCTTGTTGTTGCAAATATGTAAAGCCAGTATTCAAGTTTTCAGCATAGATCATGAACTAACCACATTCACAATAACTTTTAGGTCTCACCATTACTCATATCAATGGCATAATCAACTAGCGAGCAATAATAACAATTCTCAGATGACAACACTTTTCTCAAAACAATCATGATATGATATAACAAGATGGTATCTCGCTAGCCCTTTCTGAGACCGCAAAACATAAATGCAGAGCACCCTTGAAGATCAAGGACTGACTAGACATTGTAATTCATGGTAAAAGAGATCCAGTCACAGTCATACTCAATATAAATTAATAACAATGCATACAAATGACAGTGGTGCTCTCTAACTGGTGCTTTTTATAAGAGAATGATGACTCAGCAATGAAAGTAAATAGATAGGCCCTTCGCAGAGGGAAGCAGGGATTTGAAGAGGTGCCAGAGCTCAAGCTTTTAAAACAGAGATGAATATAATTTTGAGCGGTATGCTTTCATTGTCAACATAACAACTAAGATATCTTGGTATCTTCCATGCTACATACATTATAGGCGGTTCCCAAACAGAATGGTAAAGTTTATACTTCCCCACCACCAACAAGCACACTCCACGGCTGGTCCAAAACAACGGGTACCGTCCAACTAACAACAATCCTGGGGGAGTTTTGTTTGCAAATATTTTGATTTGATTTGCTTTAAGCATGGGACTGGGCATCTCGGTTACCGGCCATTTTCTCGTGAATGATGAGCGGAGTCCACTCATCATGAGAATAACCCACCTAGCATGGAAGATATTGACAGCCCTAGTTGGTACATGAGCTATTCGAACATACAAAACAGATTATTATTTGAAGGTTTAGAGGTTGGCACTTGCAAATTTACTTGTAACGGCAGGTAAATACCGCATATAGGAAGGTATGTTGGACTCATATAGAACAACTTTGGGTTTATGGAGATGGATGCACAAGCAGTATTCCCGCTTAGTACAGGTGAAGGCTAGAAAAAGACTGGGGAGCGACCAACTAGAGAGCGACAACAGTCATAAACATGCATTGGGAATAACCAACATTGAGTGCAAGCATGAGTAGGATATAAATCACCAAGAACATAAATATCGTGGAGGCTATGTTGATTTTGTTTCAACTACAGCGTGAACATGTGCCAAGTCAAGCCACTCGAATCATTCAAAGTAGGATACCATCCTATCATACTACATCACAACCATTTTAATTTCCATGTTGGCACGCAAGGTAAACCATTATAAACTCCTAGCTAATTAAGCATGGCATGAGTAACTATAATCTCTAATTGTCATTGCAAACATGTTTCATTCATAATAGGCTGAATCAGGAATGATGAACTAATCATATTTACAAAAACAAGATAGGTCGAGTTCATACCAGCTTTTCCTCATCTCAATCATTTCGTCATATATCGTCATTATTGCCTTTCACTTGCACGACCGAACGGTGTGGATAAAAATAAGAGTGCATGTGCATTGGACTAAGCTGGAATCTACAAACATTTATTCAAAGGAGAAGACAAGGTAATATGGGCTCTTTGTTAGATCAACAATAATGCATGAAAGCCACTCAACATTTTCATCATGGTCTTCTCCTCTCGACCCCCGAAGAAAAGAAAATAATTTCAAAGAAACACACTGAAATGTTTTTGGAGTTTTTGTTTTTCTGAAGAAAGTAAAACAAGAACGAGAAAAACTATTTACATGAGAAAGCTCCCAACAAGCAAAAGAAGAACGAAAAATCTTTTTGGATTTTCTTTTAATATTACTACTAAGCATGCATAGAAGGTAAACTAACTACAACTAATTTTTTTTGGTTTTTCTTAAGGTTTTCCAAACACACAAGAAGAAAGCGGAAAAAGAAATAATTAAACTAGCATGGATAATACAACGAAAAAGTATGAACACCGACAACTGAAATGAGTGTGTGAACATGAATGTAATGTCGGTGAGGAATACGTACTCCCCCAAGCTTAGGCTTTTGGCCTAAGTTGGTCTATGCCCACGGATCAAAGTAGTTCTCTCCGGTGTACTGAGGAGGATCCTGGGGGTTCCACTAGTTAGCGAGCTCCTGTGGATCCCACTGATAAATAGACTCCTGGTATGGATCAGGTGATGGCTCTGGCTCAGGAGGTGGGGATAGCGTCCCCTCCCAGTATGCACGAATGTCCGCGGTCAAAACAATGTACCTGCCTGAATGCATATCGAACAGAACAGGTGCAGGCAAGGTAATAATCTGAAAAGTATTCTCGCTAAATACCAGGTTATAAATAATTCTCTTTTCCTCATCATGTCGAATAAACTTATGTGCTACCATGCTGTCATAATCTAAATATATAGTGGGTAGCAGTTTCTCCTCTTTTTCATAATGCCTAATGGGTATCTCAAAGTGTTTAGCAAGGCGGGAGGCGAAGATGCCTCCGAAAATAGGACCCTTTGTACGGTTCATACTCAACCGTCTAGCAACCATAGCGCCCAAACTGTAAGTTCTATCTCTATGTAAAGCGTGGCGTAAAATGGCGAGGTCAGGGGCACTAAGGCCTCCACTCTCTCCACGACCAATTAAACATCTCCCAGCAAATAATGAGTAATAGCGTAGAGCAGGGAGATGAATACTAGACACTCTCGCTCCCGACACTCCTCTACCTTCCCCTACGGTGATTTCATGAATAAGGCCTTCCACATCGCTAGGACATGGTTCCTCGACGCTACCTTCATAAGGTAATTTACAAACCACACAAAAGTCATAAAGCGTCATTTCTTTGTACTCATCATATAAGTGAAAATCTACCGTGGGTGGTGATCTCCTAGCATGAGAATGAAAATTTTGCACGAAAGTATTGGTGAGTAGGGGATACTGATTACACTGGTCGCGGAGGAAGTCGGTGATGCCTGCATTCTCAGCCAAATAATAGAAATCATCATAAATCCCGGCTGCTTGTAAGAATGCATCACATGGCCATTCACACGGCCAAATCTCCGCTGCTCGAGGTAGATTATACTTGGGCTTTTCCTTCTCCTCATTTTATTTTTCCTTCGAGCCCCGGCTCGAGGAACCTCTCAACAATCTCCTCAACGTTTTCTTCCTGTGAAAATTTCTGAAATTTTTAGTGACTCAAAATAAAAGTGAACCAAACTCAACAAAATTGATAGCAACTACTCCTACAAGTGCCTAGAAGCTATATCATGCATTAAAACTACTTTAGACCATATAAATTTGACATGCAAGCTCAAGAACAAGGTCACCACAGCAGCAAAAATTTGCAATGAATAAAGCACTGGAACAAAAACTAATTGGACCATTGGAGGAGTCACATTCCAAAGAACGATCCCCCAAAGCAGTTTTGTGAATGGGGCTTTGAGCAAGGAGATCGGAAATGGCAGCAAGATGACCAAGAACACGAGTTTGAGCTATTGAGTGATTTTTTCTGGAGGAAGAAAGAGAGGATGGGTGCTGGAATAAGTGGAGGGGGCCATGCGGAACCCACAAGGTCAGGGGGCGCGCCCTCCACCCTTGTGGCCCACTGGTGAGGCCCCCTGCTGCATGTTCAATGCCAGAAATTTTCAAATATTCTATAAAAAATCATACTAAATTTTCAGGGCATTTGGAGAACTTTTATTTTCAGGACATTTTTTATTGCATGGATAATTCAGAAAACAGACATAAAATACTATTTTTTTATTTAATCTAAATAACAGAAAGTAAAAAGTAGGTACAGAAAGTTGTGCTTTCTAAATTCATCCATCTCATGCTCATCAAAAGGAATCCATTAACAAGGTTGATCAAGTCTTATTAACAAACTTCTTTCGAGTGACATGAAACCGGAGAATTTTTGAATAACACTAGGTTACCTCAATGGGGATATGCACTTCCCCAATAATAAGAATATCATATTTCTTTTTGGCAGTAGGAAGAGGGAATTCAAAACCTCCAATAGTAATAGTTGAAATTTTTCCAATAGAATTGATACTATGAACTTGAGGTTGTTTCTTCAGAAAGTGTACCGTATGCTCATTACCATTAACATGAAAAGTGACATTGCCTTTGTTGCAGTCAATAACAGCCCCTGCAGTATTCAAAAAGGGTCTACCAAGGATAATCGACATACTGTCGTCCTTGGGAATATCAAGAATAACAAAGTCCGTTAAGATTGTAACATTTGCAACCACAACAGGCACATCCTCACAAATACCGATGGGTATAGCAGTTGATTTATCAGCCATTTGCAAAGAGATTTCAGTAGGTGTCAACTTATTCAATTCAAGTCTACGATATAAAGAGAAAGGCATAACACTAACACCGGCTCCAAGATCACATAAAGCAGTTTTAACATAGTTTCTTTTAATGCAGCATGGTATAGTTGGTACGCCTGGATCTCCAAGTTTCTTTGGTATTCCACCCTTAAAAGTATAATTAGCAAGCATGGCGGAAATTTCAGCTTCCGGTATCTTTCTTTTATTAGTAACAATATCTTTCATATACTTAGCATAAGGAGGCATTTTAAGCATATCAGTCAAATGCATACGCAAATAGATAGGTCTAATCATTTCAGCAAAGCGCTCAAAATCCTCATCATCCTTTTTCTTGGATGGCTTAGGAGGAAAGGGCATGGGTTTCTGAACCCATGGTTCTCTTTCTTTACCATGTTTCCTAGCAACAAAGTCTCTCTTATCATAACGTTGATTCTTTGATTGTGGGTTATCAAGATCAACAGCAGGTTCAATCTCTACATCATTATCATTACTAGGTTGAGCATCAACATGAACATCATTATGAACATTATCACTAGGTTCATGTTCATCAGCAGATTGTGTCTCAGCATCAGAAATAGAAATATCATTGGGATTCTCAGGTGTGTCTATAGCAGGTTCACTAGCATGCAAAGTCCTATCAGTTTTCTTTTTCTTTTTATTACTAGGACTAGGTGCATCAGTACTAATTCTCTGAGAATCTTGCTCAACTCTCTTAGGATGACCTTCAGGATACAAAGGTTCCTGGGTCATTTTACCACCTCTAGTTATAACCCTAACAGCATTATCATTATTCTTACTGTTCAACTCATTAAGCAAATCATCTTGTGCCTTAAGTACTTGTTCTACTTGAGTTGTAACCATGGAAGCATGTTTACTAATAAGCTTAAGATCATTAATAGTTCTACTCATATAATTACCCAAGTGATCAAGCATGTACGCATTACGTTTCAATTGTCTACTAACCTAAGCATTGAAGTTTTCTTGTTTAACAATAAAATTATCAAACTCATCAAAGCATTGACTAGCAGACTTATTATGAGGAATATCACCTTCATCAAATCTATGGAGAGAGTTTACCTCTACTACCTGTGTCGGGTTATCAAGACCATGTATTTCTTCAATAGGTGGTAGATTTTTAACATCTTTAGCTTTAATACCTTTTTCTTTCATAGATTTCTTTGCCTCTTGCATATCTTCAGGACTGAGAAATAGAAAACCCCTTTTCTTCGGAGTTGGCTTCGGAGTTGGTTCAGGAAGTGTACAATCATTTTCATTACTCAATATAGTATTCAATAGCAATTCAGCTTGCTCAACAGTTCTTTCCCTGAAAACACAACCAGCAGAACTATCCAGGTGGTCTCTGGAAGCATCGGTTAGTCCATTATAAAAGATATCAAGTATTTCATTTTTCTTGAGAGGATGATCAGGCAAAGCATTAAGTAATTGGAGAAGCCTCCCCCAAGCTTGTGGGAGACTCTCTTCTTCAATTTGCACAAAATTAAATATTTCCTGAAGGGCAGCTTGTTTCTTATGAGCGGGGAAATATTTTGTAGAGAAGTAACAAATCATATCCTGGGGACTACGCACACAACCAGGAGCAAGAGAGTTAAACCATAACTTAGCATCACCCTTTAGTGAGAAAGGAAATAATTTAAGGATATAGTAATAACGGATTTTTTCCTCATGAGCAAATAGGGTGGCTATATCATTCAATTTAGTAAGATGTGCCACAACAGTTTCAGATTCATAGCCATGAAAAGGATCAGATTCAACCAAAGTAATTAACTCAGGATCGACAAAGAATTCATAATCCTTATCAGTAACAAAGATAGGTGAAGTAGCAAAAGCAGGATCATATTTCATTCTAGCATTCAAGGATTTTTCTTTCAGCTTAACTAACAATTTCTTAAGATCCTCTCTATCATTGCAAGCAAAGAAGTCTCTAGCAGTTTCTTCATCCATGACATAACCCTCAGGAACAACAAGGAATTCATATCTAGGGGGAGAATCATAATCATAATCTTCAATAATATCATCAGTTTCAGTAATTTCATTCTCTCTAGCCCTAGCAAGTTGTTCATCAAGAAATTCACCTAGTGGCACAGTATTATCAAGCAGAGAAGTAGTATCATCATAAGCATCATTCATAGTAGAAGTGGCATCATCAATAACATGCGACATATCAGAATCAATAGTAGGTGTAGGTGTAACAAGTTTACTCAAAACAGAAGGAGAATCAAGTGCAGAGCTAGATGGCAGTTCCTTACCTCCCCTCGTAGTTGAGGGAAAAATCTTAGTTCTTTGATCTTTCAGATTCCTCATAGTGATCAACAGATATAAATCCCAAGTGACTCAGAGAATAGAGCTATGCTCCCCGGCAACGGCGCCAGAAAAAGGTCTTGATAACCCACAAGTATAGGGGATCGCAACAGTTTTCGAGGGTAGAGTATTCAACCCAAATTTATTGATTCGACACAAGGGGAGCCAAAGAATATTCTCAAGTATTAGCAGCTGAGTTGTCAATTCAACCACACCTGAAAGACTTAATATCTGCAGCAAAGTATTTAGTAGCAAAGTAGTATGGAAGTATCGGTAACGGTAGCGGGGTCCTATTGGAAACTAAGGGATATTAAGGCCTCCTTTTAATAGAGTACCAGACCAAAGCATTAGCACTTAGTGAATACATGAACTCCTCAAACTACGGTCATCACCGGGAGTGGTCCCGACTATATTCACTCCAGGGTTGCCGGATCATAACATGTAGTAGGTGACTATAACTTGCAATATCGGATCAAGAACACAAATATATTCATGAAAACATAATAGGTTCAGATGTGAAATCATGGCACTCGGGCCCTAGTGACAAGCATTAGGCATAGCAAAGTCATAGCAACATCAATCTTAGAACATAGTGGATACTAGGGATCAAACCCTAACAAAACTAACTCGATTACATGGTAAATCTCATCCAACCCATCACGGTCCAGCAAGCCTACGATGGAATTACTCACGAACGACGGTAAGCATCATGAAATTGGTGATGGAGGATGGTTGATGATGACGATGGCGATGGATTCCCCTCTCAGGAGCCCCGAACGGACTCCAGATCTGCCCTCCCGAGGAAGAATAGGGCTTGGCGGCGGCTCCGTATCGTAAAACGCGATGAATCCTTCTCTCTGATTTTTTTCTCCCCGAAAGTGAATATATGGAGTTGGAGTTGAGGTCGGTGGAGGTCCAGGGGGCCCACAAGGTCGGGTGGTGCGCCCTAGGGGGGTGGGCGCGCCCCCCACCCTTGTGGCTAGGATGTGGGCCCCCTGCTGCTGATTCTTTCGCCAATATTTTTTATTAATTCCAAAAGTTATCTCCGTTAATTTTCAAGTCATTCCGAGAACTTTTTATTCTGCACAAAAATAACACCATGGCAATTCTGCTGAAAACAACGTCAGTCCGGGTTAGTTCCATTCAAATCATGCAAGTTAGAGTCCAAAACAAGGGCAAAAGAGTTTGGAAAAGTAGATACGTTGGAGACGTATCACTTGCCGATGAAGATGTGAATTCCGCCGAAGGGGACCCGGTACCCGTACTCAATTGAGTCGCCCTTGGGGCCCCAGCCAGCGTCGTCGATGTAGATCTTGCCGGGGCGACTCTTGGTCATCCGGCCCACGGCGTATCCTTTGAACCCACGGTGGGCGCCAACTATCGTAGTTTTGTCACGGCAGATGCCCTTGTGAAAGGACTTAGGTGTGGAGCCATCGCAACGTAGGTTAGCTCGAAGGGGTTGAACAGGACAAAGGACACAAAGGGTTTACCCAGGTTCAGCCCCTCGCAACGAGGTAAAAGCCTACGTCCTGCTTCTAGTTGTATTGCTTGAGTTTCGATTACAAGGGAGCGAATACGCTTGACCTAGCTATCGATCAATTGTTTCTTGAGTTAACCCGCTGTTGGGTCTTGCCTTTATATACATAGGTGAAGATCCGGCGACTTACAAGAGTCCGGGTCAGATCACACAATGTAACCGACCCCGTCTCTAAGTTACCTCGCCTTATTAGGCAAGCTACCATCAGGCGGCTCAAACTTTCGGGTCTAGAGTCGCCTCCGGGTCGCGGGCCTTCAACAGCCTACGTGTAAACCGCCTTCGGTCTTCTTATCTAGTCTTCTTAAGCCTGTTTGGGCCTTCAATTATAAGTCGCCAATAATATGACCCGGCCCCTCCTGGGCGGGTCATACCACGGGGTTATATCCCCAACAAGGAGGTTTTCAACGTTCTCAATAAAATCATCGCGTTCAGTGAGTGACTTAAGGAGATCGCCAAACCAAGCACGAGCTTCACCATGAAGAGTTTTCATGAAAGCCATCAAGGATTCCTCATCATTATCCATGCCCTCTTCACACTCATCCTCCACTATCTCACATGAGACATTGGGTGTGTAGATGGCGGGTTTTTGAGATTTGCACTTTGTTTTTACCTCTTTGGCCATAAGGCACCGATGAGTCAAAGGCTTGTCCTCGTTTGGAGAGTCGAAGAGGCAGGTGGTGGAGGAGGAGGTAGTGGCGTGCGTGGCAATGGCGGCCGTGCCCACATGGTCATCATCATCGTCATTTTCATCTCCCGACATGTATTCTTCATGGACTAGAGCCTTGTCATCTTTCCTCTTTGTGAACTTGGTAAACTTCTTCTTCTTGAGCACAAGCTTCTCGTACTTATCTTCATGTCTCTCATACGGACAATCATGCACAAAGTGTCTTGGGCTATCACAATTGTAGCATTTTCTTCGTCCAAACGACCTTCCTTGAAGATTCTTCCCTTTGTTTGCCATGGTTCTGGAGTACTTCTTGACTAAGAGAGCCAAGTCTTCCGCAAAGTCATTTGCCGGGCATGAAGTGTCAATATCTTCCTCACAAGTCTCTTCAAACACTTCTCTGTCCCTTGAAGGTTGACTAACAACTTTCTTGGCCTTCAAAGTAAGATTGGAGTTCTTGGTTGCTTGAGCAATCCCAAAGGTCTTCTTGGACTCGGTCTCCAAAAGAACATGAGTTGAGAAAGTGGAGACAACTTGAGCCACGGTCAACCTGTGATAATTCGGGCGTTGATGTATCATCATAAACATGGTGTGCACCGTGAGAACCATAGCATCTATGAACTTGTCCTTAATGAAATCATCATTTTCCCAAGTGCACCCAAAGGTTCTTAAGTCGTGCACAACAGACTTCAACCTTCGATACACCTCTTCCACGAACTCACCCTTATTCCTCACAAATAGATTGACTTCTTGCTTGAGCAAAGCCAACCGAGATCATCGAATTGCTTCATCTCCTTCTAGAGCCTCCTCAAGGCAATCCCAAATTTCCTTGGCGGTCTTGAGAAGAGCAATGGAGTCACTATATTCATCGATCACCGTGGTGCGCAACATGTTGTGGGCGGTTGCATTGAGTTGATCATCAACCGCTTCTCTTGGAGTGAGATTCATTGGGTCCTTGGGATTGAGTCCATTGACCACAATCCACCATAGTTGTGTAGACGCACTGTGAATATGAGACTCCATATCTAGCTTCCACTTAGCAAACACATTAGCTTTCAGAGGGGGCAGAGGCCCAACATGATTAATGCGAGGGTGTTGCAAGTGTTGTGGTGAGTAAAAGGGTTCCACAGCATTGTACTTGGGAACTTGGGTGCGGATAGGCGATGCAAGGGGTTCTCTCGAATCATCGGCATCATGAATGGCATTTGGATCAAATGAGTTTGATGCAGATGTCGATGGCTTTAAGCAAGCATCAATTTCCTCCTTGACCAAGCAACAAACTTCTTTCAACATGGCAATTTTAAGGTCCGCAAACATTGGAAGAATGTCGGCCGCGGTTAACGGGGCACCCAGGTTAATGGGGGTGATGGGAGCAACGATCGGGGCAACAAGTGCATCGGGCGCGGTGGGGGGTATGTCTTCACTATCCTCCACAAGGGGTGCGGCACCTCCCACATTCCCTGGGTCGTCCATATCCTCTAAGGTTGTAAAACCTTATATTAGAGCACGAGGCTCTGATACCAATTGAAAGGATCGATACGGTCGACTAGAGTGGGGGGTGAATAGGAGACTACAAATTTTAATATTTCTTGTCAATTTTAAGGTTTAGCGGATAAATAGGGTTCACTAGATATGCAACTAGGTGAACACAACCTATATGACAAGCAAGCTTAATGCTGAATATTCTGGGCAACAACCTAATTAGCAAGCCAACAAGCATACAAAGCAAAGTAAGGTGCGGGAAAGGATTAACCACAAGTGAGACGAGGACGCGGATTTTATCCCGAAGTTCACTCTTCCTTGGGGAAGAGCTACTCTCGTTTAGAGTGGTGCCGGAGCCAAAGCTTGCGGAACGCCACCGAAGGCTCACTGTAATCTCTTTCGAGTCACCCCCAACGGATGAGCGTCGAATCACCCGAGGTTGGTCTTGAAGGCCACCACCACACCTTTACAAACTTCTCCGGAGCACACCACAAGCAAGGAAGCTTCCAGAGGAACCTCTAACCGCCTAGGATCCCAATCTCCAAGAGTAACAAGTCAATAGTGGAGAAATGTTGCGGGAAACGCGATTTGGTTTGGTCAAAGTGTAGATCGGGTCTTGCTTTCCCAATCCCCAAAGTTTCAACAATTTTGGGTGGAAGGATTGAGAGTATTGAGAAAAGAGAGGTATAGCAATGGTGGAGCTCAACCAGACATTAGGGTTAGAGATGGAGGAGGAAGAAGGGGGTTATTTATATTGTTCTTGGCTGGGTACTATTTCTGCCCGTTGGACCCCATGCGCACGGGCTAAGTCAGCCCCATGTGCACGGGGTATCCAGGAACTTACGTAGCACCCCGTGCGCACGGGGGTCAAAAGACCCTGTGCGCACGGGGTATCCAGAAACCTTCTCTTGCAAACTTTTTGGGTACCACAGCTAGCCCACTACGGATAATTGGTGGTAGGTGTCGGTGCACTAAGAATGGGGCCCTTAGTACCCCGGACTTATGCATGGACAACGGCACCATCCCCGGCAAGTGGCCTTGGTGGGAACCAGCTTATGTCAAAGGAGCAGCTCTTCGTGAGATCAAGGAGCACATCGAAAAGACCAAGATCACTTGCAGAAATGAAGTGCTAGAAGCAGGCTCTTGCCGGCGAGGCAGGACCGGCAAGACGAAGGCCCGGCAAGCAGATCCCCGTCAACCACCAGCGCTCCACCTCACCAGCCAGCTATTAGCTATTCGGTGAGGTGTCAAGCACGCAAACAGTGCAGTGGAGCTCGCGCGCACGTGTCGGCTCGCCGAAAGGAAAAAACCTTTATTGACACCCTTCCTAATACCGTTTCAAGCTAATAAGAGGTAGATGAGCAAGCGGTGCGGCAACCTTGCCGGGCTCATCCTCTTGATGACACCTAGCGATGCATTTAATGCATTTTCCCTAACTAGCAGAGTTAGGTATGATAGTTCTGTATCAGTCTAATCACCCTGCAATGACCCTTTTGCCATTGTGGTAACCTCTTTAGCTATAAAAGGAGGGCTAGGGCAACCTTTACGAGGGTTCGAATCCTTCACAACCACATGCATACGTATACACGAAGCTTCCTTCCCTTTGCGACTTGCCGGGGGAGAGCGCTCCGTGTACTTTTGCACTCACCCGTCAATAAACAAAAGCAGGAGTAGGGTTTTACTCTTCTCAGCGGCCCGAACTGTTGGGAATCGTTGCATGAAAAAAAAAAACAAAAATTCTACGCACACGCAATGATCTATCCATGGAGTGCATAGCAACGAGGGGGAGAGTGTGTCTACGTACCCTCGTAGACCGTAAGCGGAAGCGTTTCTCAACGCGGTTGATGTTGTCGAACTTCTTCGCGCTTCAACCGATCAAGTACCGAACGCACGGCACCTCCATGTTCTGCACACGTTCAGCTCAGTGACGTCCCTCACCTTCTTGATCCAGCAAGATGTCGAGGTAGTAGATGAGTTTCGTCAGCACGACGGCGTGGTGACGGTGATGGTGAAGTGATCTTCGCAGGGCTTCGCCTCAGCACTACGAAAATATAACCGGGGGTGTAAACGGTTGAGGGGGGCGCCGCACACGCCTAAACAATTGTCTGAGGTGTGCTAGGGCGCCCCCCCCCCACACACACATATATAGGTGGGAGGGAGACGGGAGGCAGCCAGGAGGCGCCTGGCGTGCCCCCTGCCTTCTTTGTCGGAGGGGGAAGGAAAGAGGGGGGGAGAGGGAAGGAAAGGGGAATCCTATTCCACTCTTTCCTTTCCCTTCCCCTCTTTCCTTCTCCTCTTAGGCCGGCCCATATGGGGGGCGCACCAGCCCCTTGTGGCTGATGCGTTTCCCCTCTTGGCCCATAAGGCCCATATCTTTTGCCGGGGGTGCCTGGAACCCCTTCCGGTGACCCGATAAGTACCCGGTACCCCCCCCCCCCCCCCGAAACACTTCCGGTGTCCGAATACCATCGTCCTATATATCAGTCTTTATCTCTCAACCATTTCAAGACTCCTCGTCATGTCCGTGATCTCATCCGGGACTCCGAACAACATTCGGTCACCAAATCACATAACTCATATAATACTATATCATCATCGAACGTTAAGCGTGCGGACCCTACGGGTTCGAGAACTATGTAGGCATGACCGAGACAACTCTCCGATCAATAACCGATAGCGGAACCTGGATGCCCATATTGGCTCCTACATATTCTACGAAGATCTTTATCGGTCGAACCGTTATGACAACATACGTAATTCCCTTTGTCCATCGGTATGTTACTTGCCCGAGATTCGATCGTCGGTATCTTTATACCTAGTTCAATATCGTTACCGGCAAGTCTCTTTACTCGTTCCGTAATACATCACCTCGTGACTAACTCCTTAGTCGTTTGCTTGCAAGCTTATGATGTGTATTACCAAGAGGGCCCAGAGATACCTCTCCGATACTCGGAGTGATAAATCCTAATCTCAATCTATGCCAACTCAAGAAACACCTTCGGAGATACCTGTAGAGCATCTTTATAATCACCCAGTTATGTTGTGACGTTTGATAGCACACAAGGCATTCCTCCGGTATCCGGGAGTTGCATAATCTCATAGTCGAAGGAATATGTATTTGACATGAAGAAAGCAATAGCAATAAAACCGAACGATCATAATGCTAAGCTAACGGATGGGTCTTGACCATCACATCATTCTCCTAATGATGTGATCCCATTATCAAATGACAACTCATGTCCATGGTTAGGAAACCTTAACCACCTTTGATCAACGAGCTAGTCTAGTAGAGGCTTACTAGGGACACAGTGTTTGTTTATGTATTCACACATGTATTTAAGTTTCCGATCGATACAATTCTAGCATGAATAATAAACCTTTATCATGAATAAGGAAATATAAAATAACCATTTCCTTATTGCCTCTAGGGCATATTTCCTTCACGAACCTGGGTAAAAACTGTCGCATCCCTCGTCATCTTGCTCTTTGCGCTCGGTGCACCCCCCTTGTCGAACCAGGAAAGGGGATGCATCGCCCCATAGATCATCGGCTCCGATGCCGACATCTTTGGCGCACCAGGTAGGGGGCATCACCGGCGTGAACCAAGCCGGCGAACAACACGTTGACTTCATCAAGATTAGCATATTCTTCAACTTTCATGGCGCCCAAGAAGAAGGGCTCCAAGGTGACTAAACCATCAACATCCAAGCTCCCACCGCATGCGCTTGCGGACGGCGCAGGCGGCACCGCTGCCACGGACAGCGCGGACGCCACGGTGGGCGCGGCCGGCACAGGAGGTGCGGCTGTCGTGCCCGCTACGGCGGGGACGTAAGGAGGAGACGCCGGAGGCGGGCATCTGCCTCGATCCTCCGGCGAAGATAGTAGCAATGGCGCAGGTGGCGCGGGTGCGCGGCCCCTGCCCCCTCAGCGCTCCGGCGAGCATGATCACCAGAGCGGTCGTGTTCGGCCGGACAGAAGCCACGGTCCTCCTGCTACGATGGTGGCGATCGTTCTACTTTTGAACGAATGTCAAAGAAAGGCATCCCTGGCAGCAAAGCGTGTGTGATTAACCCAGTCGTCAACAAGCCTGCGCCCATCGTCATGGGCGCCCACCTTGCAGGGCCGGGTGCCCGGCGGCGTCGCGGGTCACGGCAAGTTTTTTGGGTATCCGCCAAGGCCAGCAAGCCCGAGATGTTGCGAGGATGTCGCGGCAAGATATTCACCTCACCTTTCCCCGACGGGATCCTTAGCGTGTAGCAGTCCTTTGTTCATGAGTCCACATATTCACCATAACAATACACCACTTTGGATCTGCTCCCGTCTCCCTACGAGAAGGCCATTCATAGCACTCACTCTTATCTTGTGCATTTTAAAGTATCCATTTCAACTTGTGTATGAACCATATAAGCTTTCCAAGTAGTCCATATACGAGGACGCGGTTATATGGTTCATTTATAACCCTGCAGGGGTGTACTTCTTCACACACGCTCTCACCACTTACCACCATGTACACGTCATGTATCTCGGCAACCTTCAAGCGGAAGCCTGGCGAGGGTGTCGGCCATGACCTGACTAACCACACAAGACTCTAGTCCAGGTTTATCGCCTATTTGAGGTCGTATTGATAACCCACAAGTATAGGGGATCGTTTGTAGCCCTTTTCGATAAATAAGAGTGTTGAACCCAACGAGGAGCTGAAGATAGAACAAATATTCCCTCAAGTTCTATCGACCACCGATACAACTCTACGCACGCTTAACGCTTGCTTTACCTAGAACAAGAATAAAACTAGAAGCACTTTGTAGATGTGGTAGGATAGGTTTGCAAGATAATAAAGAACATAAAAATAAAAAGTAGGTGCTATTCAGATAAATAAAGAATTAAATTAGTATAGCGAGTGTGGATTAGTAGTGGTACGGTTTGCGGAAATTGTCCCTAAGCAATTGACTACGTTACTAGACCGATATCAAGTTTTTATGTGGGAGAGGCCACTGCTAGCATGTCATCCCTTACTTGGAACTCTATGCACTTATGATTGGAACTATTAGCAAGCATCCTCAACTACTAACGTTCATTAAGGTAAAACCCAAGCATAGCATTAAGATATATATTGGTCCCCCTTCAATCCCGTATGCATCAATTTCTATGGTAGGAAGAAGCTTATGTCACCCTTGCCCTCCAATGCATAGTCCTATCAACATACAACTAACCCTATGGTGTGATCCACACGCGCGCTCATATGATGGGCACCAAAGGACAACAACATAACCACAAACAAATTAAACCAATCATAGCAATTCACCAATTACCGCTAGGACAACAAAATCTACTCAAGTATCATAGGATGGCAACATATCATTGGATAGTAATATGAAGCATAAAGCACCGTGTTCAAGTAGAGGGTACAGCGGGTTGCGGGAGAGTGGACCGTTGTAGATAGATGGGGGAAGGTGATGGAGTTGTTGGTGAAGATGACGGAGTTTTTGGAGTAGATCGCTGTCACATGATGATTGCCCCAGCGGCGTTCAGCGCCACCGGGAGAGAGGGGGAGAGAGCCCCCCTCCTTCTTCTTCTTCTTCCTTGGCCTCCCCCTATATGGGAGGAGAGTTTCCCCTCTGGTCCATGGCCGCCATGGCGGCGGAGGGGCGGGAGTCCCTCCAAGATTGGATATGTCCCTCTGTTCTCTTATGTTTCCCGTTCCCCAGATCTGGCCTTTCACCTTTCTTAAATATCTGGAGATCCGTAACTCCGATTGCTCAGAGATTTTAACATGATTTTTTTGGATATAAGCTTCCTTGCGCCCGAAGGAGAGCAGCAACCGCCTTACGAGGTGGCCACCACCCACCACCACGCGCCTGGGGGCTGGGGCGCGCCCTGGTGTACTGTGGGGGCTGTGGGCCTCCTTTTGTGTTGATTCCACCTCCCAAAAATCACATATATTCCAAAATAATTCTCCGTAAAAATTTTGTCGTGTTTGGACTTCGTTTGATATGGATAATCTGCGAAACAAAAAACATGCAACAAACAGGAACTGGCACTGGGCACTGGATCAATTGTTAGTCCAATAAATCATATAAATTGTTGCCAAAATTATGTGAAAGTTGTATAATATTGGCATCAAACAATAAAAAATTATAGATACGACGGAGACGTATCAGCATCCCCAAGTTTAATTCCTGCTCGTCCTCGAGTAGGTAAATGATAAAAAGGATAATTTTTAATGTGGAATGCTACCTAGCATAATCTTGATCATATATCTAATCATGGCATGAATATTAAGACATGAGTGATTCAAAGCAAAAGTCTATAATTTGACATAAAGACATTAATACTCGGGCATCCCAACAAACAATCATGTCTTTCAAAATATCAATGCTCAAGAATGCTATCCCTACAAAATCATATAGTCTTGTCATGCTCCATCTTCTTAACACAAAGTATTTATCATGCACAACCCCGATGACAAGCCGAGCAATTGGTTCATACCTTTTAACGCGCTTCAGCTTTTTCAACCCTCACGCAATACATGAGCGCAAGCCATAGATATAGCACTACGGGTGGAATAGAGTATGATGATAGGGGTAAACATAAAGAAGACAAAAAAGTTAGAAAGTCTCACATCGACGCGGCTAATCAACGGGCTATGGAGATGCCCATCAATTGATATCAATGCGAGGAGTAGGGATTGCCATGCAACGGATGCACTAAGAGTTATAAGTGTATGAAAACTCAAACTGAAAACTAAGTGGGTGTGCATCTAACTCTATAATGAAAAATTCCCACTAGTAAATGAAAGTGACAACATAGGAGACTCTCGATATGAAAAACATGGTGCTACTTTGAAGCACAAGTGTGGAATTTGCATGCCCCTTCTCTCTTTTTCTCTCATTTTTTTTCTTTTTCCTTTTTTCCCTTTTTCCCCTCTTTTTTTTCTTTTTTTATATTTTGTCCGAAGTCTCATCCCAACTTGTGGGGGAATCATAGTCTCCATCATCCATTCCTCACTGGGAAATGCTCTAATAATGAATAATGATGATCATCACACTTCTATTTACTTACAACTCGATACCTAGAACAAAGTATGCCTCTATATGAATGCCTCTGGCAGTGTACCAGGATGTGCAATGATCTAGCGTAGCAGAGATATCAAAAAAATGGACAAGCCATGGAAATATCATGCTAGCTATCTTACGATCATGCAAAGCAATATGACAATGAATGCTCAAGTCATCAAAACGGAAGCGGCGGAAGTTGCATGGCAATATATCTCGGAATGGCTATGGAAATGCCATAATAGGTAGGTATGGTGGCTGTTTTGAGGAAGATATAACAAGGCTTATGTGTGATAGAGCGTATCATATCACGGGGTTTGGATACACCTGTGAAGTTTGCACCGACTCTCGAGGTGAGAAAGGGCAATGCACGGTACCGTAGAGGCTAGCAAATTGCGGAAAGGTCAGAGTGTGTATAATCCATGGACTCACATTAGTCATAAAGAACTCATATACTTATTGCAAAAGTTTATTAGCCCTCGAAGCAAAGTACTACTACACATGCCCCTAGGGGGATAGATTGGTAGGAAAAGGCCATCGCTCGTCCCCGACCGCCACTCATAAGGAAGACAATCAATAATAAATCATGCTCCAATTTCATAGCATAACGAGAGACTATACGTGCATGCTTCGGGAATCACAAACCTTCACACCAATATTCCTTCTAACCACAACCATTTACTAGTACCTCCCACATATTATCATCTCTATATCACAAAACTATTGCAAGGAATCAAACATATCATATTCAGTGATCCAGAAGTTTTACGTAGGATTTTATGACTAACCATGCAAATGACCAATTTCTGTTGACTCTCTAAATATATATAAGTGAAGCAAGAGAGTTTAATTCTTTCTACGAAAGACCATGCTCTAATAAATATAAGTGAAGCAAAAGAGCATTCTACAAATACGGTTTTCTATATGAAGAGAAATAGACAATCCAAACTTCAAATGATATAAGTGAAGCACATGAAGCATTCTATAAAGCCATACTCAAAAGATTTAAGTGAAGTGCAATGAGCATTCTATAAATCAACCATGGACTATCTCATACCAGCATGGTGCATAAAACAAATTGAATACTAAGCACAAAAGACGCTCCAAGATTTACACATATAACATGAACGAAACGAAAATGAAAACATACCGATACTTGCTGAAGAAAGATGGGATGCCTTCCAGGGCATCCCCAAGCTTAGACGATTGAGTCTCCTTGGATATTTACTTGGGGTGCCTTGGGCATCCCCAAGCTTGTACTCTTGCCTCTCCTCCTTCTCCTCATATCGAGACCTCCTCGATCTTTGAACACTTCATCCACACAAAACTTAACAGAAAACTGGTGAGATCCGTTAGTATAATAAAGCAAATTACTACTTTAAGTATTGTTGCAAACCCATTCATATTTCATTTTTGCATTATCCCTACTGTTTTCAAACTTCTCCATGGTTTATACAACCGATAAAATCCATAGTTCCATCAAAACAAGCAAAATAATGCATCAAAAACAGAATCTGTCTTAAACAGGACATTATGTAGTAATCTGAACTTTGACCATACTTCTGTAACTCCAAAAATTCTGAAACATTAGGACAAAATTAAAAAATTGCATTGCAGCACTGTGTAAAAATTTCAGAATTTTTGCATGTTCCAGTAAAAAAATGTAAAATCACGCACTACGGCAAAAGTTTCTGTTTTTGCACCGCACATACCAACAAGCAATCTAATAATCCTAAAGGCAAATCTTGGCACATTATTTTTATAATACAATGGATTTGTATAAGGGGATAATTATTTTTTTTGAAAATTTTCTGTAATTCAAGATTTGCAAAGTTTCCATGGGCATGAACAAAGTTCAAGGAGCTCCCCCACTTCAACGGTGCTCGTCTTTCTCACTTTCACTTTTCTTTTTGAAAAAGTTTTATGTTCCCCTCTATATTTTTTTGTTTTTAAAATTTATAAAAGCACACAACAGAATAAAATGACTCTCTAAAACTTCCGGGTTGTCTCCCTGGCGGCGCTTTCTTTAAAGCCATTAAGCTAGGCATAAATTGCTCAAGTAATCGATCCACCCGGATCCCAAGGTATATCAAAGCCAATTTTAATTAGCAATGATTTGGCATTTGGTAGTGAGCACAAAGCAACATATATCATGCAATGACAAAGTCTAACTCTCTTCCTATGCATCGGCATGTCATAAAAGAACAATTCATGCATGTGTTGGAAACATAGAGTCGGAGATGTAGTTCCTCTCTCATAATAATTGCAAGTAGGAGCAGCAAGCACATGCATATTATATTCATCAAAATCATCATGTGTAATGGTAGAATGCAACCCATCAATATAATCCTTAATAAGAGCAAACTTATCCAATATAGTGTAGTTGGGAGAATTCAAAAAGATAATAGGACTATCATGTGTGGGTGCAATAGCAACAATTTCATGTTTAACATAAGGAACAATAGCAAGTTCATCTCTATAAGCATAATTCATATTGGCATCTTGGCCACAAGCATAGCAAGCATCAAGTTCATCAAAAAGGGATATTTCAAACGAACCAACGGGGTCATAGCAATCATCATAGCATTCATCCTTGGGTAAGAACGAAGGGAAATTAAACAATGTATGGGAAAGAGTTACTCTCATTAGAAGGTGGGCAAGGGTGATCAATCCACTCTTCCTCCTTTTGTTCTTCGCTCTCCTCCTCATCTTTTTCATCTAATGAGCTCACAATTTCAGCAATTTCTTCTCGCATAGTTTCCTGCAAAATATTAGTCTCTTCTTGGACAGCGGAGACTTTCTCAAGAAATACATCAACATCGGCATTGTACTTATAATTCTCATAGAAATATTTAAGAATAGCAAAATTTTCAGGTCTATAAACAACATCATCATAATCTTCATACTTTTCAAATAGAGATTCAATTTCATAAGCACCCTTAAAAGCAACAAATTCTTCTATTCATTCTACATCATAGTAATCATATCTACCATTAGCATAAGAAGCCAAGGTTTCACTATCATTAAATTCACATGAAAAGGGAAGGTGTCGAACCGTCATCCTAGAGCAACAAGTATAATCATATCTTGAGCATAGATTCCAAGCATACCATTGCAACATTTCAATTTGATCCCATGACAACTTTCCTTTTTGAGTCAAGCAATAATCCCTAAAGTATTCATGTTGATCCAACATGTCTCCCATTATCAAGTTGAATTGGGTTTTCTCAGGATTATCAAAATAGTGGTTAATATTTTTCACATAACGAGCATCGAGGGTTTTAGGAGGTTCCCCATCTCCATGATTAGCTCATGTTCTTCACTTAGATTTGTTTGAGCTATCAAAAGCAACATATGAAATTAGTCCCAAAGTGATAGATATTCAAGGGGGATATACAAAAAACTTTCATGAAGATCATTGGACAAAATAAACTTGATTCCTTGTAATAGTTTTGCGATATGATGATATAATATGTGAGTCATGTTGATGAGTAATTATGATTCAGTAAGAATATTGGTGTTAAGGTTTGTGATTCCCTATGCAAGCACGAAAGTCAATAGTTATGCAATGAAATTACATCCTACTTATGGTGCATTATTCGGTGTTAGTTATGCTTAATGCTCGCTTATGAGATTTTTTGTTTCTTGGTTGGATGCTTCTCAATCTTTTGCTAGCCTTCATTTACACTAAGTATGATCACTACTTGTGCATCCAAAATCCTTAAACCAGTTTTGCCATATGAGTCCACTATACCTACCTATATGCGGTATTCTTTTGCCGTTCTAAGCAAATTTGTATGTGCCATCTCTAATTTTCAAAATAAATTTCTCTTTTGTGTGCTCGTACCGCTCATGAAATGGTAGGGGGTGGCTGATATATTTCCATGCTAGATGTGTTATTCTCAAGATGAGTGTTTATTCACTTGTCATTGCACGAGAGTATGGCAAAGGTATTAGGGATGCCCAGTCCCGAAATGAAAAATGAATTTACTTTATGTTGTCAAATAATAAATTCCTTGGAAAGTGTTGGTATGGACGGCACCCGTGAATTTAGTTAGCCGTGGAATGTGAAAGTATGGTGGAAAAGGGAATAAACTTTATTTTCTGTTTGGGAACCGCCTATGATATATCTAGCATGGAAAGTATTGGGAACTACTCGATCAGTTTCGTTGACAGGAAAAGCATGCCACCCAAAATGTTTTTATCTCTATATTTTTTGCTTTGAACTCTGGCACCTCTACAAATCCCTACTTCCCTCTGCGAAGGGCCTTTCTACTTACTTTATGCATTTTTATTTTTATTTGAGTCTCCATCTTCTCTTATAAAGCACCAACTAAGGGGCACTATGATCATGCTTGAGCATTGGGTGTAACTAATATGCGAGTGTGTTTCATGAATGGATCAATGATTGAGCATAATGGGCTAGGGATAACTTGCTTTAGTGTTGATATTTTGAAAGACATGGTTGCTTGTTGATATGCTTGAGTATTAAAATTTTCATGTCAAAACTAGACTATTGCTTTGAATCATATAAAAGTCCGAATGTCCATGCTACAAAGAAAAGAATATGTGATGAACATGTTAGGCAACATTCCACATCAAAAATTCTGTTTTTATCATTTACCTACTCGAGGACGAGCAGGAATTAAGCTTGGGGATGCTGATACATCTCCAACGTATCTATAATTTTTTATTATTCCATGCTGTTATATTATCAATCTTGGATGTTTTACAATCATTTTACAGCAACTTTATATCATTTTTTGGGACTAACCTATTGACATAGTGCCTAGTGCCAGTTGTTGTTTTTTGCTTGTTTTTTACTTCGCAGAAAATCAATACCAAACGGAGTCCAAACGCAGTGAAATTTTTTGGAGAATTTTTCTGGGCCAGAAGACATAGGATGGGCCAAAGAAGTACCAGAGGGGTGCCTCGAGGGGGGCACAACCCACCTGGGCGCGCCTGGGGGCCCAGGCGCGCCCTGGTGGGTTATGCCCACCTCGATGGCCTCCCGCACCACCTCTTTGCTCTATAAATACCCCAATATTCCAGAAACCCTAGGGGAGTCGACGAAAATCAATTCCAGCCGCCGCAAGTTCCAGAAACCACAGATCTAATCTAGACACCATCACAGAGGGGTTCATCATCCTCATTGGTGCCTCTCCGATGATGCGTGAGTAGTTCATTGTAGACCTACGGGTTCGTAGTTAGTAGCTAGATGGCTTCCTCTCTCTCTCTTTTTATTCTCAATACAATGGTCTCTTGGAGATCTATTTGATGTAACTCTTTTTGCGGTGTGTTTGTTGGGATCCGATGAACTTTGAGTTTATGATCAGATCTATGTTTTTATCCATGAAAGTTATTTGAGTATTTTGATCTCTTATATGCATGATTACTTATAGCCTCGTATTTCTTCTTCGAATCTTTGGTTTAGTTAGGCCGACTAGATCAATTTTTCTTGCCATGGGAAGAGGTGCTTTGTGATTGGTTCGATCTTACGGTGCTTGATCCCAGTGATAGAAGGGGAAACGACACGTATGTATCGTTGCTATTAAGGATAACAAGATGGGGTCTATTTCTACATAAATAGATCTTGTCTACATCATGTCATCGTTCTTATTGCATTACCCCGTTTCTCCATGAACTTAATACACTAGATGCATGCTGGATAGCGGTTGATGTGTGGAGTAATAGTAGTAGATGCAGGCAGGAGTCGGTCTTCTAATCTTGGACGTGATGCCTATATAATGATCATTGCTTGGATATCATCATGATTATTTGAAGTTCTATCAATTGCCCAATAGTAATTTGTTTACCTGCTGTTGGGGATATAACTATTGAGTATAAACCGCCCAAGAGGGGCCGGGTTATGCTCATAGTGGTTTACCTGTATTGAAGCCCATGAAGACATAGAAGATGGCGACTTACGAAGGAGACTTAATAAGAAGGCCTAAAGCCCAAAGGCGAGTTAGGGCCCATAGATGTAAACCGCCATAAGTATATGACTTGTATTATAAGATAGGAAAGAGTGGATACCGAGCTGGACACGTTTATGAGCCGGCCGGGATTTTGTGAACCGCCGGGCGTCAACCTGTGGATATAAAGGGACGACCCGGCGGCGGTTTAGGGACAGGTAAAAAACAATCGGGAACTAGGTCAAGCGTATTCGCTCCCTGGTAATCGAAACCCTGGCAATACAACACAAAGCAGGAGTAGGCTTTTACCTCATTGAGAGGAGCCAAACCTGGGTAAACTCTCTATGTCTTTTGTCCCGTTTAACCCCTTCAAGTTAACCTAGTTGCGATGGCTCCACGACTAAGTCCTTCTGCTAGGACATCTGCCGTGTCAAGTCCGCGATAGTTGGCGCCCACCGTGGGGCCAGCGCATGGTGGTTTCGAGTTCTTGAAGGGCAACTTCGAAGGGATCAAGGGATACGCTGTGGGCTGGATGACCAAGAGTCGTCGGGGCAAGCTCTACATCGATGACGAAGGCTGGGGCCCCGAGGCCGGCTCAATTGAGTACGGATACCGGGTCCCCTTCGGTGGAATTCACGTCTTCATTGGCAAGATCGGCGAACCGGGCCCTGAGCCGGACACCTGCACCGACATCATCGATACGGCTCAGCGTGCAAAACCCGCCCGAGTTCAGCCCGCCATGAGTCGTGCCTTCGTAGGATTCATCAATGGTGCGGGATCTGAGGATAAATCGATATTTGACGGTGAGACAGTTGTCTATTCTGATGGCGAGTCATCCACCGGTGAAACCGAGTCATTGTACCAACTGCAAGACGGTCGACTTGGGGGCTGTTCCGATGGTGATAGTATTCCGGACCCCTACGAGCCGACGAACCGGGTTGCAATCTTCATGGCCGGTACGTAGCCAGTGCAGCACTCTTCAACTGCAGCGGCATTGATTTCCGGGTCAGCAGCGGTGACGGCAGCCGGGGCAGGAGGCCCTGTGCGCCCACCGGCTCAAGTCTTGTCCGGGTTACTAGATGCCTTGGCAACACTGCTGACGACGGAGGTTAACCCGGGTAATCAAGATCAGCATAACGCGGAAGTCGTGAAATTGCGAGATCAGATAGCTCAAGCTAAGGAAGACCTGGTAGCTGAAGATGCCAGGATGGCTGCGGAGCAGGTTACGTTGGATGCACAGGCGCAACGGATTCAGTCGGAGTCTTACCGGCTCATGCTAGATTAGAATGCTTCAAATGAAGTCATGAGGAGGAGGCATCAGTCTCGCCTGCTGCCGGTTTACGAGGCGAGGAACCTCTTTAACACGCCAGGAGCAGGAACCAGTAACCCGCCAGTGGCGGACCGGGTTGAAACGCCTGGGACGGGAGCGCCAGTTCAACCGCACACCACGGGTCTGCCTCGTCAGAACAATATCCCACCGCAACACATGCCAACACCACCGGGTCATTACTCTAACCCTTTGGATAACATGATCGCTGCGGCGTCACGATTGGCGGCTATCCCGGTTGAAGGCGAGTCTCCAACGGCGGTTGAGATGCGGAGGGCTAGAGAGCTCCTTTAGACAGCATTGGTTCAGCAGCAGGCTTATTCCTACAATCGAAGCCGGATTCATTCCACCCCTCGCCCAAGCCGGAGTTACAGTAGGCATATTGATGAACCAGCTGTGTCCAGCAGTGTGCGGAACCATAACCAGCCTCGTGGGCATAACCCGGCGGGCGGTGGTGCTGATGCTCAGAACATGGTGGATCAAGGTAGAGCGCGTCGAGAGGCCGAGCTGGCGGCGCAATATGCGGCCCGTCAACCTTCTCCGGTTCGTCCGACAACTTCGGTGGAGCCAGGTGTAACCTTTAGGAATTTAGGTGTACCATGTTTAGTGCCGGCCATACGTAATGAGCGTCTGCCCAAGGATTTTAAGGGTCCTTGCAAGGTGCCTAACTATACAGTCGATTTACCTCCTGAAGCATGGATCGAGAGTTATGAGATGGCCATGGAATTGCTAGATGTTAGCGATGCGGCATGTGCCAAATATTTTTCCCTGATGTTGGATGGAACGGCTCGCACTTGGTTGAAGGGGCTCCCTGCCAACTACGTTGGGTCATGGGCCGAGTTAAAGGCCCGGTTTATCCAGAATTTCAAAGATACGTGCAAGTAGCCGATGTCAATTGTGGATCTAGATGCCTGTGTCCAAGAAGAGGGTGAGTCCACAACCCATTGGGTGCGCCGAGTTTCGACCATCTTACATTCATCAGATCGCATCAATGCCGGTTCAGCGGTCATAATGTTGGAGAAGAATTGCCGGTTTACGCCTCTTAAGCAGAAGTTGGGTCGGCTCAAGCGCCACTGCAATGACATAGGAGAGCTGATGGCGGCTCTGGTTAAGTACGCTGACTCTGATGGTACCAAGGACACCGAGTCTGATGATGACAAGCCGGGAAAGGGAAAGAAGAGCAGCAGCACCAGAGGACAGCAGCATAATCCGGCGAATCAGGGAGGCAATGGTAAGCGCAAAGCTGATAATAGTTTTGACTTTGTGGCTAACACCAACGCACAGAATAATGGCCAGCGTCGTAAAGGTAAACCGCCCCCACGGGCCGGAGGGTCAGGCTTTAATCTTGAGCAGATGCTAAATCAGCCCTGCCCAAGGCATGGGACGCGAGAAAGACCGTCTGGCCACCTTTGGAAGGATTGCTACATCATGAGAGAGTATAAAAATTCCAATCTTTTTCAAGACAATCATGGACCGGGTGGTGGTTCAGGGTCTGGTTCTCATAGGTCGGGTTACGGCGGTGGCGGTTCTAGTTCTGGATTCCAAGGTAATCAGGGCAATCAGGGTGGCTACCATCAACAGTCAGGTCAGGGGAATCAGCAGCAGCAATCTGGGTATCAGAGTAACCCAAAGCAGTTGAATAGTGGGCAGTACCACGTCTTCACCACAAATTCATGCAAACGGGGTCAGAAGCTTCATAAAAGGGCAGTGAATGCCGTTGAACCGGCGGTTCCCCGTTACTTGCGCTGGTCTGAGCAGCCCATCGTGTGGAGTCGGGAAGATCATCCGCCCCGGGTTGATAATCCGGGTCACCTAGCATTGGTGGTTGCACCCCAGGTTGGAGGGTATAAGTTTACCAAGGTACTCATGGATGGAGGGAGCAGCATCAATATCCTTTATTACGAAACTTTCGGTCGCATGGGGTTGACAGATAAAAATCTTAAACCATCGAATACAGTTTTCCATGGTGTGGTGCCTGGTAAGTCGGCGTACCCTGTTGGTAAGATAGCTCTGGAAGTTGCCTTTGGAGATGATCATGATTCTAGGTCGGAGACATTGACCTTTGAAGTAGTCAAGATTCACAGCCCGTATCACGCTCTGTTTGGACGGCCGGCTTATGCCAAGTTCATGGCGCGGCCCTGTTATGTTTATCTGCAGCTCAAGATGCCGGGTTACAAGGGGACCATCACAGTACATGGGAGCCGGAAGATAGCCTTAGAATGTGAAGAAGGTGATGCGGTTTATGCTGAGTCGGTTTGTGCAACGGAGGAGTTAAAATTTTACAAGGACAATGTTGATCTGGCGGATATGACATCTTTGAAAAAACCAACTACAGAGCATGATCCGGTTTTTAAGTTTAAATCGGCAGATGACACTCAGATGGTTGATTTTGTTCCTGGCGATTCGTCCAAGCAGTTCAGCATCAGTGCTAATATGGATCCGAAATAGGAAAGCGCGCTCATCGAGTTCATCCGTGAGAACCGGCACATCTTTGCATGGAAACCTTCTGACATGACAGGTGTACCAAGGGAACTCGCTGAGCACACTCTCAATATTGATCCCAAGTTTAAACCGGTCAAGCAGTTTCTTCGTTGTTTCAATGAAGAAAGGCGTAAGGCCATTAGTGAGGAGGTAGCCCGGCTCTTGGCGGCTGGTTTTATTGTTGAAGTTTTTCATCCTGAGTGGTTGGCTAACCCGGTGCTGGTACTTAAGAAGAACGGCACTTGGCGCATGTGTGTGGACTACACGGATTTAAACAAGGCTTGTCCGGCTGATCCTTTTGCTCTCCCTCGTATTGATCAGATTATTGATGCTACGGCGGGTTGTGAGCGTTTGAGTTTTTTGGATGCTTATTCTGGTTATCATCAGATCAAGATGGCAGTTAAGGACCAGGAGAAGACAGCTTTCATAACTCCCTTTGGAGCCTTCTGCTATGTGTCTATGCCTTTTGGGCTCAAGAGTGCCCAGGCGACTTACCAGCGATGTGTGCAGAATTGTCTTCATAATCAGATTGGACGCAATGTTCATGCTTATGTGGATGATATTGTGGTGAAATCCAGAAAGAAGGAGACGTTGATAGACGACTTGAAGGAAACCTTTGATAATCTCCGAGTTTATAAGATGATGCTTAATCTGGCCAAGTGTGTTTTTGGTGTGCCGGCGGGTAAGCTTTTGGGTTTTCTGGTGTCTAACAGGGGCATTGAAGCTAATCCGGAGAAGATCAAAGCCATTACTTCTCTGGCTAAACCAGCGTATATCAATGATGTTCAACGTCTGGCGGGTCGTATTGCGGCGCTAAGCCGGTTCATAAGCCGCCTCGGTGAGAAGGCCATCCCTTTGTATCAGATGATGAAAAAGACAGATGACTTCGTCTGGAGTGACGCTGCTAATGAGGCATTTGAGGCGCTTAAGAAGCAGCTGGCTGAGCCGCCGGTCCTAGCTGCGCCCGTTGATAAGGAGCCGCTGTTGTTATATGTGGCTGCTAATAGCCGGGCTATCAGTGTGGCTATTGTGGTTGAAAGGAAAGAGGCAGGCAAGGAATATCCGGTTCAACGGCCGGTTTATTATATTAGCGAAGTACTTATTGAGTCCAAGCAGAGATACCCACATTGGCAGAAGCTTGTGTATGGGGTTTTCATGGCAAGCCGGAAGCTTAAGCAATATTTTCAGGGTCACCCCATTATTGTGGTTAGCTCTGCTCCTTTAGGAGATATCATACAAAACAGGGAAGCAACAGGCCGGGTTGCCAAATGGGCCATTGAACTTGGGCCTCATGGTTTGAAGTATATGCCTCGCACGGCCATCAAGTCTCAAGCACTAGTGGATTTCATCAATGACTGGACACAGCTGCAGATGCCTGAGGAAAAACCAGATAACACGTATTGGACTATTCACTTTGATGGGTCCAGGCAATTGGAGGGCTCGGGGGCTGGAGTTGTGCTTGCTTCCCCTCGAGGTGATAAATTTTGGTATGTTCTCCGTTTGATGTTCCCTTGTACTAACAATGCAGCTGAATATGAGGCCTTGCTCCACGGTCTTCGGATGGCTAAGGAGATGAACTTAAGCCGGGTAAGGTGCTTTGGTGACTCAGATTTGGTGGCTCAACAAGTCTCTGGTACTTGGGATTCTAAGGATCCCCTCATGGCGGCTTATCGACGAGAGGTGGATGTTATTGCTGGTCACTTCAAGGGTTATCAAGCTGAGCATGTTGATCGGAGGAAAAATGAAGCGGCTGATGCCTTAAGCCGGTTGGGTTCTCAACGTAAACCGGTGCCGCCTAATGTCTTTCTTGACGTTTTGCATAACCCGTCGGTCAAGTTACCTACAGAGGAGGATTTGGCTATTCCTGACCCGGAAGCTTAGTTGGTGGCGGCTCTTCATGTTATTCCTGATTGGACAGTTCCATATTTGGCATATATGACCCGGGGCGAGTTACCTGAGGATGAAATCTTGGCCAGGCAAATAACCCGGCGGTCCAAGTTAATGACAATTATCAATGGAGAGTTGCACCATTGCATTGTTACTGGGGCGTTTCAGCGTTGTGTTTCTCCTGAAGAAGGCTGTGAGATTCTGTGTGAGATCCATGAAGGAGATTGTGTTCATCACACCGGCTCTAAATCTCTTGTAGCCAAGGCTTTTCGTCACGGTTTTTATTGGCTGACGGCTCATGCGGATGCTGAGGACTTGGTCAAAAAATGTGACGGTTGTCAGAAGTTTTCACGTCGAGCTCATGTTCCGGCTCAGGAGTTGAGAATGATTCCAATCACTTGGCCGTTTGCAGTTTGGGGGCTTGATATGGTTGGACCTTTTAAGAGGTCCAAGGATAAGAAGACCCACCTCTTGGTGGCGGTTGATAAATTCACTAAGTGGGTAGAGGCAGAGCCAGTCAGTAAGTGTGATGCAGCAACAGCGGTTCAATTCATGAAGAAGGTGATCTTCCGTTTTGGCTTTCCACACAGCATTGTAACAGACAATGGCACTAATCTCTCCAGGGGTGCTATGAAAGAATTTTGTCAACGTGAGCATATCCGGCTTGATGTATCGTCGGTGGCTCGCCCCCAATCTAATGGTCAAGCTGAGAGAGCCAATCAAGAGATTCTGAGAGGCATCAAGCCCCGGCTTATGGTTCCCTTACAAAGGACACCGGGTTGTTGGGTAGAGGAGTTACCCTCGGTGCTATGGAGCATCAACACAACGCCCAACAGATCTACGGGTTACACGCCTTTTTTCATGGTTTATGGAGCAGAGGCGGTTCTCCCCAGTGACATCCGTCACGACTCACCCCGGGTGGCAGCTTACGTTGAAGCTGATAATGAAAAGGCACATCAGGATGCACTTGACCTGTTAGATGAGGCGCGTGATCTCGCAGCGGTTCGTTCGGCGATTTACCAGCAAGATCTACGTCGTTATCACAGCCACCGGGTCAAGACCAGAACCTTTCAAGAAGGCAACTTAGTGCTCCGGCTTATCCAGGATCAGACTGATATGCACAAGTTATCCCCACCTTGGGAAGGACCCTTTGTGGTCAGCAAGAATCTGAACAACGGGTCATACTACCTTATTGATGTTCGAGACCACAAGGACTCACGCACATTAGAGGAAGAGACTCGCCGGCCGTGGAATATTGCTCATCTTCGGCCTTACTACACCTGAGCCATTGGCTCTTCTGATGTACATATTTTTGACAATGCATATATTAAACCGGCACCCCTGCTAAAGCAGGACTTCTGTCGTCTTTTCTTAATGAGTTTTTCGTTACTTGGGGGCTTCCGACTTATGAGCGAAGTTATGATTACCCTTTGATCTGGCTTATAAGCCAATTGAAAAAAAAACTTAGGGGCTTGCTACCCAGGTTAAAAGGTACCAAAGAGAGTCTGTTGCAAAATCACAGCTCAAACATAGGTGCCCCTTGAGCACAGCTCAAAAATATTACTTGGGGGCTCCTTGATTCTAAAGAACAAAGAGTTTGTGTAACCCTTGTAATAGGCTTAAAAGCCAGGCTTGGAAGCCAGGTGTATTCACCTAAAACCCCGGGTTATCCTGCCTTTTTAAGTAAGCCACTCCGCCCAGGTATTCCTGGAATGACCCGCCGAACGTTTGACAAGTCAATCTTATACAGACCATGAACTTGTCAAAGTTAAAACGACGATTGGTTATGTGAGGTCCATCTTATAAGGTTTGTATATAGGTTTAACTCAGTGGTTGTGCGGCCCGTGAAAGCACTCGATTTTCGGCCTGGCAGCCCATGAAAAGCCTCGTTTTTTCGTTGGTTTTATTCCACAGTTTTTGAGGTCTATTTGATGAGGCTTATAATGCTTTATGATCATAATTCATCCGGTGTTTATTAACCCGGCCTGGTTTTTTGACTATAAGTCGCCAGTATGAGATAAGATAACATTCGGTGTTTATTAACCCGGCCTGGCTTTTGACTATAAGTCGCCAGTATGAGATAAGATAATATCCGGTGTTTATTAACCCGGCCTGGTTTTATTCATAAGCCAAGCAATCTATGATAATTACCAGCGCTCAAAATTTGGGTTCTCCCCCTTACTACACCGGTTTGGTAAACCAACAGTGTGATCAAATATCACAGGTATGATATATTTCAAATTTGGTTATTCTTAAAGTCCAGCCTTGGGTATAAGCTATGTTAGTTTCCATGGTTTTATATTGGGCGTTATGACCCGTCCAGCGGTAAACCGCCAGGACACTTTTAATCCTTTGCATGCAGGAGCAGATTCCACATTGTTAATATTATAAGCATAAGTGGCATATCTTAACATGGTGGATTAGCAGTGTCATGCAAAGTAAATACGCACGATGGCATAGCAGAACAAGAGTTTAAGCTAGTCTATTACAAGGCGTTTGGTGCCCAAAAGAATAATTGTTTTAACAAGTCTTAAAGGAAGTAGCTGCTAAACCGGCCCCCGGTTTATGAGTCCTGGCCTGCCTGACTTGAAGGTTGCGGATTGTCCAGCGCCGGTTCATCTTCCTCCTCTCTACCCAGTGGCTGGAAGTCAATGGTGGTCCAATCGATCCCAGTTAAGGCCTTGAATACAGCTTCATCACTTATAAGTGTGGAGGGGTCAACATCAGGGGCGTAGGTATGCTTACGGATTGGAGGAATAAGATTTGGAGCATCATAAGTTGGCGCATTAACTCTCTTGTTGTTGGCATCATAAATTGACTGATAATGTGAAAGATCGGTTTCTTCAGCCAATTGGCTAGCCAATGGACGCATTTCCCTCGTCAAGGCTCTGAGGTCATTGTTATTAAACTCTGACCCGTCCTCCTTTATGCTCGGGTAGCCATTTCCCACATCGGCCGGATCAAGATCAGATATCCAAGCTTTCGCCCGAGTCAGTGCAGTAAGAGCACCCGCCCTGGCAGCTGACTTCTTTAGCTCTTCAAACCGTACAGGCATCATCGCCAGCCTTTCTAAAGTCTCCTTGATCAAGGTTGGGGGCGGTTTATTATGGGAAGCTGTGCAGATAACCCGTTGTACGCTGGTATATAATTGCTCTATAAGTGTATAGGCGGCCTTCAGTTTTTGCCGCATATCTGAGCCAAGATGAGCAATGCGAGATCCTGCATCATCAAAAACATCGGTAAACCGGCAGTCTCTTACATAATACATGTTCAAAGCTTATGAAGAAGTTATTTACCAAATACGGCAGCGGTCATGGCATTTATTTGTTGTTTCAAGCCAGTCAGCTCTTCAGCTACCAGTTTAAGGGCAGCCTCAGCATCCTCAGCCCTCTTCAGCAGAGTTGACTTTTCTGTATCCCAACCTGCCCGCTTGTTCTTAAAGCTCTCCTTCAGTTTCTCCATTGCTATTAAGGCACTGGTCAGTTCCTTCTTGGCTTTGGAGGTCTCGGTTTGTTGCGACTTGATATTTTCTTGAAGGTCGGCGATTTGAGATTCCTTCTTGTTAAGATCAGCCTGCAAGAGACATGTAATTAATTACATAGCAGTGCATATTCAAAGTCACAAGCACATAACAAGTAATATACTTGGCACTTGGGGGCTAATGTCTATTGCGTCTTATCAAAAAAAATTACAAGTCCCAAAGACGTAACAACTATCAGCTTGATGGTCAACCGGATTATAAAGGTCCTAAGTAAGAATTTTGAGCCTTACAGCATAATTAGTCTCAACTTAACATATTTGTTAAGCCGACCCTTGGGGGCTACACAGGCGAAATTGAAGATATATTATTCTAAAGTCCCGGTTCATATTGATATTATAAACCGGCCCTTGAGGGCTAGTGGAGTTGATCTATATGGCTCTTGAAAGTTTGCAGAACATTCTATTCTTTTATGTCCAGTAAACTTGGCGGCTAAGGGAAGAATATGTATGCAGAGTTAACAGCATTTACCTCATATCGCTCCTTCATCATATTCAGTAAACCGACTTCATAATCACGGCTTGTGTACAGACGGTTTAAAAACCCAGAATGAATATCTTGGGCGCTGAGGTGGGCATAGCTTTCCAAGTCCGCCTTCCACTTGCCTTTGTCAACAGCAGAAAATTCCTCTTTGGCACTATGTTTTGACAGAGCAGTGGGGTTGTCTGGGGCTGTATACCCAACACCGGTAACTACAACATCGTCAGCTTTATCATCAGCAGCCTTAGTTGGGCTTGGCGGTTTATCAGCATGACCTATCGGATCAATTTCCATCTGCTCAACAAAGGTGTCATGTTCTTGCGGTGGCGGATCATCAAGAATAGCTTCAGTATTTGTTTCAAACTGTTCCGGGTTCTTTTCCGGATCAGTTGGCACGCTGTCATCAGCCGGGTTGTTCAATTTAGCCTTTTTGCTGGGCCTGGCCCTGGCTCTGACAGAGACGCAAATAACAGATTAGTATAATGATCAAGCATAAGGTACAAGGGGTTAGTTAAAAATGCTCACCCAGGAACAGTTTTGAGGGTTGGAATTTGTGTCCCTGTGGACTCGCCAGAGGATGAAAGGGAAGTTCCCTGGTAGTTTGAATCAGACGGATTAAGAGGTTGTTGGAAATAACCCGCCTTGGGATAAGACGTGTCAGAAATAGAAGAAACCTCTGGGCGGCGTTTACGAACTGGCGAGTTCGATAAACCGGAAGAAGTGACCACATGGCCGCTGTGCCGGGTTGTGCGGCGAGCTTCGTGTTCCTGCTTCTTCAAAAGAAAGTTTGGATCCAAGTAAGCTAGGGGGTGAGAAAATCTTACTTTCTGGCTTGCTTGTCGGGTTTTCTGTGTGGGCAGAGGTTCTGAACCGGATGAGAGAATAGTTACCTCTACGTCGTTTGCGCGGCTAGCTTCTGCGTCGTCCTGATAAAAATCATCATCAATGAGATGTATGAAAAAAGAGCCCAGTGAGTCAAGTTCTACCTCTGACTCCGGATTATCATTGTCAATGTTTAACTCGGTAGGCTCGGTGTTTTTCTTCTTGGCGGGCTTCTTGTTGACCTTGGTCTTGACACAAAGTGTTTTGGCCGGTTTATCCTGCGGTTTCTTCTTCCAGAACAGATCATCACCCTATTTAAAGATTGAAAAAATCATAAGGGAGTATTAAGAATGTGGATTAAAGCAGGAGTGGGGCAATTCTTACAGCTGGCGGTTTATTTGAAGCGCAGAAAGGACTAAGTCCTGTTTTGCTACAGTCGGCCACCGGTTCATCCAACATCTTCTTGACAGATTCAGTAATTTCAGCATCACTCAGCTGAATATCAGTGTGGCGTTGAGGGTCTTTCACATCCCCTGTGTACTCACACATTAAACCGGGGCGACGGCTTAAAGGCAAAATGCTCCAAGATACCCAGCAACGGACAAAATCAGTGCATGTCAAACCGTTTGCCATAAAGGCTCTGAGTTTTGAGAGCTGTGGTGCATATTTGGACCGTTCCTTTGCATTGAGTCTTTGGGGGAATGGATGTGCATCGGTAAGCCGGTGAGCACGGTAACCCGGCAGAGGATTCTCGCCAGCTGGAGATGTATCTTGGCAATAGAACCAAGTTTGATTCCAATCTTTGGGATGGCTATGATGCCTAGCGTGAGGGAACCTGACGTCTTTTCTCTTCTGAATTGAAACCCCGCCAAGTTCAGTATTGGGCCCATCCGTAAATTCAGTACGGCGGTTTAAATAGAAGAAATATCTGAACAGGTCGACTGTGGGCTCCTCTTGCAGGTAGGCTTCACAAAACACTTGAAAATTGCAAATATTGGACACAGAGTTAGGCCCAATATCTTGAGGGTGAAGTTGGAAGAAGTGAAGCACATCACGGAAATTTTTTGATCCGGGAGGGCTGAACCCTCGATTCAGATGATCAACAAAAACGATCACTTCCCCATCCTTGGGCTCAGGAGGATTTTCTGGACCGGGGGCTCTCCAGTGGATGTCTTCCTTTTTCGCTAAAGCGCCAGTTGCAACGCACCCGTTCAGTTCTTCTTCTGTAACCCGGGATGGAACCCAGTTACAGGAATAAAAGGATTTGGCCATTTATACGATAACCTGGAAAAGTTTTGTGCCGGTTTAAGGTTCATGGTTAACAGGCAGAAAGTGTTGAAGCATGCATAAATGTTAAACCGGATAGTGACGTTATTAAAGACGAGCACTTGGCGGTTTAAGAGGGGACTAATGGTACCTGGCAGGTTATTATTTTCTGAGGTTAAACCGCCTACACGGATATTGAAAGTATAGATCTGAAGTTGGAAAATGGCTAAGTGGTGAAAAATAGGTTTCACAGATTGGTGTTATAATTTTGGATCTACAGCAGTTCAGATAATGAAGAAAAATTCTAACCTAAAGTAGCGGCAGCAGGACAGTTCACGTGCTTAGATAAGATCTCCTATGGAGGGGAGGCGTTCAGATATTAAAAATGAGTGCTAAACTGCTATCGCACAAGATTGGTACTATACTTAGATCAAAAACTACATGGTCTATGGAGGAACAAAGGTGAACCGAGATGAACTCTGAAGAACTCAAGCAAACCCTAATGGAGATCTGCGGTGAGGAAAAAAGGGGGGCTTACCAGGACTGTTGGACAGCGGTGGCGTGCGGCGGTGCTCTGGTGCGTTCAGGACGATGCAGCGGCCGGAGTGGAGGCAGCTCGTGAGGTCGACGGCGGCAGAGCTCGGGCGCATGTGGCGTGGCAAGGAAGAGGATGAAGATGAGGAGGCAAGGGGGGAAAGTGAAAAGGACCCCTGTCCCTATTTATAAGGCAGTGGATAGATGGCATGCGGGGGAATCAAGGAGGCTGAGATTTGGGCTTCGTGCGATATTAATGCAAGATGACGTCATGGCGGGTTAGCACAATGCTGTGAGCAGACGTCGTGGTGGGTTATAAATTTTCATAAGGACTGATGATGAAGGATTTTTTCTAAGTCAAGTATTGAAGATTGATATGAACAAATTCACATCAACCTGGGGGCTAATGTTGGGGATATAACTATTGAGTATAAACCGCCCAGGAGGGGCCGGGTTATGCTCATAGTGGTTTACCTGTATTGAAGCCCATGAAGACATAGAAGATGGCGACTTACGAAGGAGACTTAATAAGAAGGCCTAAAGCCCAAAGGCGAGTTAGGGCCCATAGATGTAAACCGCCATAAGTATATGGCTTGTATTATAAGATAGGAAAGAGTGGATACCGAGACGGACACGTTTATGAGCCGGCCGGGATTCTGTGAACCGCCGGGCGTCAACCTGTGGATATAAAGGGACGACCCGGCGGTGGTTTAGGGACAGGTAAAAAACAATCGGGAACTAGGTCAAGCGTATTCGCTCCCTGGTAATCAAAACCCTAGCAATACAACACAAAGTAGGAGTAGGCTTTTACCTCATTGAGAGGGGCCGAACCTGGGTAAACTCTCTGTGTCTTTTGTCCCGTTTAACCCCTTCAAGTTAACCTAGTTGCGATGGCTTCACGACTAAGTCCTTCTGCTAGGACATCTGCCATGTCAAGTCCGCGACACCTGCCGTATGCTATTTTTCTTGAGAGAAGCCACTAGTGAAATCTACGGCCCCCAGTTCTCTTCTTTATCATATTTGCCTTCGAGATCTATTTTTATTTGTTTTATTTTCAGATCTATTAATCCAAAAACACAAAAATACCTTGCTGCAATTTATTGTTATTTATTTTATCTCGTGTTCCCGTGAGATCTATTTATCCAATCTACTACAATTTTACCTATCTTTTTACCCGTGAGGGATTGACAACCCCTCTCTTACGTCGGGTTGCAAGTATTTGTTCTTTGTGTGCAAGCACCGTTCACGTAGTGTTGCGTTGTTCTCCTACTGGTTTGATAACCTTGGTCTCATCACTGAGGGAAATACCTACCGTAGCTGTGCTGCATCATCCCTTCCTCTTTGGGGAAATACCGACGTAGTTCAAGCCGCATCATCCACCACCACGCGCCTGGGGGCTGGGGCGCGCCCTGGTGTACTGTGGGGGCTGTGGGCCTCCTTTTGCGTTGATTCCACCTCCCAAAAATCACCTATATTCCAAAATAATTCTCCGTAAATTTTTATCATGTTTGGACTTCGTTTGATATGGATATTCTGCAAAACAAAAAATATGCGACAAACAGGAACTGGCACTGGATCAATATGTTAGTCCAATAAATCATATAAATTGTTGCCAAAAGTATGTGAAAGTTGTATAATATTGGCATGAAACAATCAAAAATTATAGATACGACGGAGACGTATCATGTATCCACGACAGAAGTCCGGCTGAGGTTTCTATCACGGCCCCAAACGATGAGAACAGGGTTCCCAAGAGCACCGTTCGGGTTTCATGCTAGTACACCATGCCTCGGTATCTCTACCGCATCATAGCCCACCCCTAGGGTCAGCGCTACGCACGACCCCCAACACATATCCTAAAAACACCAGAAACTAGTTGCAACTCCTGGACAGAGATCAAGGCGATTAATAAGTCAAGAGGGTCAATTAATTATCCCAATGTGCGGTAGTAACTGTCTTGGATCACAAACACGGAACTTAGTTCCTGACGACGGTCCCAATGAGACAACCCACCATGTACACAATTCATCGCCCAGATGGATCAGACCCGACACAACTCTAAGCATAGCAGGCATAACAAGCAAGCATGGATGAGTAGTCACAACATGGCTCAAGCAATTCCTACTCATGCTAGAAGGTTTTAACTATTTACTGTGGCAAAGAGAGGTCATGCAGAGGAATGGGTTCAACTACCGCAACATGTAACAGTTGAATCGTTGTTGTCCTAATGCAATAAAAGAGAGCAAGAGCGAGAGAGTGGGATTGTATCGAGGTGATCAAGGGGGTTTGTTTGCCTGGCACTTCTGAAGATAGTATAGCTCTTCATCGGTGTCAACGATCACAACATCGGAAACGTCGGCTACCGAGAAGGAACAAACGCCGGCAATAGAGAAGGACCACAATCAATGTAATGCAACAATATGATGCATGATCATGACATGGCAATATGCTGTGATTTGGTCAAGTGCAATTGGCAACAATTTAAATGAAGTTGGTTTGAACCCAAGGTTCAAATTCAAACTCCATGTAAGGCATTTCAAATGCCATTTATTCAAATTGTCTTATACAACAACTTTAAGTTGTTCAAATACGCATGAAAATGCTATAACCAGATTGTCTGAAATTTTCTGATAATTTTTCATATATAAATTATTTTCATTGGAGTTACGATTTAATTTCTATGGTTTTTAGAAGTTTTGGACATTTTCTGAAATAAATAAATCATTTAGATTTATCTAAATCCAGAAAAGCATTTATGATGTCAGCACTATGTCATCACATCATTAGCAGGTCAACAGGCCAGCCCGAGCCAAACCTGACCAGTGGGACCCACTGGTGAGTGACTCAGTCAGTTAATCAGTGTGCTTAGGCCTAATTATCTAATTAGTAGGCGAGGGGGCCACTATCAGTGACACTGTGGCTAATTAGGGCTTAGGTTAAGTCCTAACTATAGTTAGCAGGGACCTGCGGCCACACGTCAGTGACACGGTGGGGTCATTAGGATTAGTGTTAAACGGTGGTTAGCCGGAGTTACGTCGCCGGCGATGAGCTGAGATGGCGGATGTGCTCGGAATCGCCCCTCCAGCGACCAAAACAGTGGCGGAGAGCTGCTATGGATAGCTGCGCGTGCGCCTTATCTAGTGATGGTAGAGGTTGGGGCTGGGGTGAACCGGGCTCGCCGGAATCAAGCTCACGGCGGCGGCCGGAGTTCGGCTTCGACCGGCATGGCGAAGCAGGGCACGGGGAGGCCGGATAACTTGCTCTACGGGCTCCTGGGAACACGGTGAGTGAGATGACACGCGCACCAGCAGTTGTTGCCACGGCGGTGACATGGTCGGTGGTAGGAGCTTTCAGGCGTGTTGGCTAGCAGGGGTTAGAGGAAGAAATCGAAGGCGCTGCTAAGGGGAAAATGATCAGGAGCTCATAGCGCAGTCGAAGGCAGGCTCAGCGAGCGCAGGGAAGCATGGACGGCGGTGAATCGATGGTGGAGAGCTCGGGTGCCCGAGGTTGAACATAACGACATAGGCGGTGCTACAGCGCATCCGCGGTTGCTTCGCTTGGTGCAGACGAAGAGGACGGCAAGGCGGATCTTCTGGGCACGTCACAGTGGTGTAGGGTGGCCGTTGGCTACACAGGCGGCGACAGTAGTGCCATGGCGCTCTCGAGCGAGCTCGAAGGAGGGAGCTAGAGGAGGGGAGAGGAGTGGATAGGCCAGAGGGGTCGGGGGGTTGCATGGTGTCTTCAGCCAGCCTCCAGCGTCGGCGGAAGCAGGAGGTGGCTCGAGCGCGTGCCGACGCGCGGCCACCACTTGCGCGGCGTCCTTCTGGCGCGAGGTTAGTAGTGACTGGCAGGAGGTGCGATTCTACGGAGCTCCAAATGATCTGAAACTTCACGGAGATTTTTTATCGAATATATAAAAAATACTAGAATGAAGAACCACCGGAGGGGGGCCACCAGTTGCCCATAAGGCAACAGGGCGTGACTACCCCCAGGGCGTGCTTTGATGCCTTGTGGGCCCCACAGATGCCCTTCGGTGCTCCCCTTCTCCTACATGAAGCTTTTTTCCCTAGAAAAAAAAGAGAAGACTTTCGAGATGAAGCCCCGCCGTCTCGAGGTGCTACCTGGACAGGAGCACTTTTGCTCTTCAGCAGAATGATTCCGCCGGGGATACTTCCCTCTGGGAGGGGGAAATCAAAGCTATCGACATCACCAAAGATCCTCTCATCGTGGGAGGACCAATTTTCATCAGCACCATCTCCTCTCAAACCCTAGTTCATCTCTTGTATTCAATCTTTGTCCCAAAACCTCAGATTGGTACCTCTGGGTTGCTACTAGTGTTGATTACATCTTGTAGTTGATACTAGTTGGTTTACTTGGTGGAAGATTATATGTTCAGATCCTTAAGCATATTCAAAACCCCTATGATCTTGAACATGAATATGATTTGTGAGTAGTTACTTTTGTTCTTGAGGACATGGGAGAAGTCTTGTTATAAGTAGTCATGTGAAGTTGGTATTCATTCAATATTTTGATGATATGTATGTTGCTCTTTCTCTAGTGGTGTCGTGTGAACGTCGACTACATGACACTTCACCATATTTGGGCCTAGGGGAAGGCATTGGGGAGTAGTAAGTAGATGATGGTTTGCGAGAGTGACGGAAGCTTAAACCTAGTTTGTGTGTTATTCCGTAAGGGGCTGATTTGGATCCATATGTTTCATGCTATAGTTAGATTTATCTTAATTCTTCTTTCGTAGTTGCGGATGCTTGCGAGAGGGGGTAATCATAAGAGGGTTGCTTGTTCAAGTAAGAACAACACCCTAGCACTGGTCCACTCACATATCAAATTATCAAAGTAGTGAACGTGAATCAACTAAACATGATGAACGTGACTAGATGAGAATTCCCATGTGTCCTCGAGAACGCTTGCTCATTATAAGAAGTACCTTCAGCTTGTCCTTTGCTATAAAAAGGATTGGTCCACCTTGCTGCACTCTTGTTACTATTGATACTTGTTACTTTATACGAATTAGCTTGCTACAAAAGTACCTGTTACAGCTATTTTCAGTACTTGCAGAGAATACCTTACTGAAAACCGCTTGTCATTTCCTTCTGCTCCTCGTTGGGTTCGACACTCTTACTTATCGAAATTACTATGATTGATCCCCTATACTTGTGGGTCATCAAGGGCTATCATAGATTGTGATAGAAAATGCATTGAAGGAGATGGGCATGAGACCCACTAAGTTGCCATGAGGGTAACCCAACCTATGTGATCGGAGATCCCATGAATTACGACCTAGGAAAACAATCCAGTGGTCAACTGAGGAGAGTATCCTTACTAACCCACTCCGTTGGAGATGCAATACACCAGTAATCTGTAAGGCAGGTTTACTTTTGTCTTAATGTGTACTAAAGCTTGTATAAGCAACATGTTATCCCACAGAGCGATCTTTGGAGGATCAGACCTGTGTGAGCTTGACTACTAGTCATAGTCTATGAGATAGGGTAATCTCATGTAAGCTCATGAGAAGGTCAGGAGTATGACTAATAAGCTCCACCCGTGGGGTTTAGTCTTCGGCAGCCACGTATCGGCTGACAATTGGCGAAACTTCTACATGCTAAACTGACAATTCAAGGCATACTCCATTGTTCAGTTGTGAAGAAATCTAATACGGTTGCTCTAGGTGGGAGTTCAACTTAACAGTCTCCACTGAAAATTTGGGTATATCAAAATGTTGTTTGGAACCGTTGACAAACTTATGTGCCTCGAGATTTGGTGGGGGGTTGTTGGATTATAGATGGGCTTTGGCTCATATAAGACAATTATATCCTCCGTCGCCCACCTCGTCTCTACCCACCACGCCATGCCACGCCGCGTCACGACGCATGCGTGCGCCGCGGGTTGCGGGAATGAGCCGAGCCGAGCCTTAATTTTGCCGGTCAAGAATGGTTAATTAATTGTGGATTAATTAATGAGTCACTAACGGAAGTTCCAGTGTTCCACTGTCTGAGACGTTGGACCGTGGGCTGTTCGCGGACTCAGTCGTGGGCCTAAGCCCTGGCCCATCTACCTGAAGGCCTATATAAGGAGGCGCTGGCCTGTGGAGTGAAACCTAATGCACTCACTCCCTCTTGCACAACCCTAGTCGTCATCTATTGTTCCTCCCTCTGTGCTGCATCCGGCGATCCCATCCCGAGCACCGCGTGCATGGTTGGTCGGGAGAACAAGTGCCTTCAAAACCCTGTCGTTCGAGATCCTACCCGAGAGAACGCCAATAAGGTATTTGGGGAGCGTCTCGGCGCGACTGCTCCCGATCCGTTACTGCCTTTGTCCTCCTCTACTTCCACTACTTCCCATGGATCGACACCATGGTCGACGCCGCCGCCGCCAAGAAGAAGGCCACGGACGACGCCGAGGCCCGCGTTGGCCTGGCCAACCGGAGTGTATTATTCGTTCACCCCCTATTTGCTCGTTCATGTGCTAGCCGTATATGTTGTGTTCATAGATGTTTCGGTTCTATGTACTATACGTGCTCACATGCTTAGGTATCGGTATGATATGCATATTGTGATTGTCATGCTTACTGTTTACTCGTGGATTAGATTAATCAATAAGGTGCTAATATTTCCAACATCATCAATCTATTCTTTGTCATAGAAAGGTTAAAGCAATGCAAGGGAAGGGACTTCTATACATGTCTGCATTCATCTATTTCGTCTAATTCAAGTGATATTTTATTTAGAAGGGAGACACGGTGAAGCGATGCGAGTTGGCAAATCATCGCCACGCATGAGAACTTGATCCAAATGAATTACAAAAGGTCCAAAAAATTGTTCTGCACAACATTTATAAGTTTTCGACTCTTCGTACATTTCAAAAAATTTTCAACGCATGTTTTCTTTGTGGGATGGCATATTTGACTGTGTTGCTATTTGTTGCTTAAGCAATTATGACATTCTGACTTGAAACATACAAAAACTAATTTATCTTTACAATATAGAAATGTAAGCTCAAATAGAGTAACTAAAAATTATGTAAAATATGCCCAGCCAAGCGGCAGCACAAGTGGGGCGCTACGCTGAAATAGATAACGTACACCTGTATAGGTCTTGAGGCATGCTTATTAGATTAGGGGCATGTGACACAGAAGTGGGGTGCTACGTTGAAATAGATAACGTAGTCCTGTGTAGGTCTTGAGGCATGCTTATTGGATTAGGGACATGTGATTTTATTTCTCCTCTTGCAAAGCACGCATGTGAACACTATGTTGAAATAAAGGACATGCATCTATATTGGGAGGAGATATTAAGCTATGCTTATTGCACAATGTCTGTACGATATTATTTTTCTACGGTGCAATGCATGGGCATGTTTGGTAGTGAGTATTATTTATGTTCTATTTGTTTTGGATTCATTTGGCATGAGTTTAATTTTATATTTGTTGAACATGTTTAAATAGTTTAAGTAGGCCAACAAATTTGGCACCAATTTGGGAAATGATTGCCGTCGGCTGGCTAATAATCACAGTGCGTCCGCCGCCTCCGTTGTCCGCCACATGTCCTCGACACGAAGGCAAGTGCAGGCACCTATTTTCAACAACAACGTTGTTGTTGCAAATCTTGGGAACCACTAATGTGATGTGACGCGGCTTCATTTTGTAGATAATTCTGCAACAAGTACTATGTTGCAAAAAAAAATTTCGCAACAGCACGGTTGTTGCAAAAAAATTCTGCAACAAAATTGTTGCCAAAAAAATCTGCAATTAAGTCTACTGTAAAATATTCTGCAACAAGAAGTCTGTTGTAAGAAATTTTCGCAACAAAGCATGTGTTGCAATGGTGAACAGTAACACGCGCCACTCGATGGGTCAAATCTAAAGGCTCGCGGCCGATCTTTGAAAAAGATCGGCTGGCGGATGCGTAGCACGCCCACACCAATTTTACATCGTTTGTTAGAGAAAAAAAAATTCTTGTGTCCTAAAACTTTCTCTCTCCTGCCCTCAAACTTTTTCGGTAGTGATCAAAATCTGGCGTTAGATTTTTAATCACGGCAAATGGATTTGTAGCGAAATCCCAACTTGTTTTTGGCACTGACTTTTACATCATCTGATTTAAGAGCTTTAGTTCACTCAAGCCGGACAAGCACCTACTTTCTAGAAAACAACTGCAAAGATACCAACATGAGATCTATGGTATGCGGTGTCGTCTAAGCGGCAAGTAATAGCGGCTGAGCCAAGGACGTTCCCGGTTCCCCTCTTCACGAACAAAATTAATAATACCAGCTAAGATATAGCAAAAGCATTTTCTAACGGAAGAAAAAGATAGTCACAGCTAGCAAGCGGAAAGTGAAATAAACTCGATGAAACATAAAACATCATCAATCAATTCATGCACTAGAAATAACCAAGGATGGCTAGCACACATCGGCGGGCGGCAGGTCGGCGACACGGTCGGTGGCACGCTTGTTGCGGAAGGGCGAGTCCTCCCGTAGAAGCAGGTAGATGATGCCGGCAGCGATGAGCAGACAGGGCACTCCCAGGATCCCCCAGAAGATCTTGTCGAACCTGGTGGCGCGGGCAAACACGTGCGTGTAGGAGATCACGGCGGAGAAGGCGAAGAAGCCGAGGTAGAGCACCGCCATATAGAGGAAGATCCAGCCCACGCACAAGCCGGCCTCCTCCTCTTCCTCCGCCGTCATCACGCGGTAGTTGCTTCTAGACGATGTCATCTCTTCCTAGTTAGCACCTATAACGGCGCCTCTTGTAGTCGTAAAACAAAGAAGCGGTGGTGTCAACTGGTCGGACCGAATCGTGGGTGAAAACCGCCGAACGGATATACAGCGGTGGAGGGCCCCACGTTTCTCTCTCTCTCTCGTTGCTCCACCCGCACGCAGTTGGGATCCAGAGGGCGGAGTGTGCGGTGCTGTGCAGTTCCACCGTCGCCCAAATCCGCCGCCACCGCGGCGGAACCGCCGGAGTTTGGGAAGTGCGGGGGTGGACCCCCCGCGCGCGGCTGCAGAGCCTCTCTTCCTCCTCTGTATCCTTCGAAGCAGGGCGGAGGAGGGTGACGGTCGCCATCGACGGTGCGCTTATTCCGGCAAGCGGGAAGGGGGTTCTGCGATCAAAATCAGTGGTGAGCGTCGTCTAACTCATTTTTTTTCATTCGCTTCTCTACACGATGCCCCGGGGGAGGTTCTGTGATAGAGTAGTGTCGATTTCGCGGGGGGAGGGGGCAGCCGGCGGGTGAATTTTGGTTGCAAGTGGCGAGCATTTCCATTTTGTCGTAGGTGATATTTTTAGAGGAAGGGGATGGGGGTGGATACATGTGTGGATCTGCGGGGGTTGAAATTGGAATGGCGAGTTGATGTCTTCGATTTGTTTGGCGGTAAGATTCTACTCGCGGTAGGCAGTATTTGAACCAGGTGAGTTTTTCTAGAGGGTTGGTGTTGGAAGTTTCTATGAGATAGGCCACGAGTTGCCTGATATGCGTTACCAGTTTGCCTGACTTTTCCCCTTCACACAACTTGCCTGACGCTAGTCATGTAGGTGCCTGACTTTTTATCCGCTGATGCTTCTGATTTTTGTTGTCTTAGTATCATTTTTACTGAAACCATGTTTCGCCTGATTGACCGCAGCAATTGTATTACTTGCAAATTGGGTACTACATACTGAAATGTTTTTGGAAGCAGCGGCTGCAACAATTTTTTTACTTTCAACTTTTGTACGACATACTGAAATGTTTTTTGGAATAATGAAAAATAAAAATGAACGCAGATTCATTGGTCGTTCCGGCTGAAAGATGGGGCACATCAGCCTCCAGAAGCAGGTGAGGTGCTAGAATTCGACATGGAGGGGAGGTGCTAAAACAGTATGCATGCATGATGCATGTGGTCATGTTCTTCGTCCACTAAAGTGTGGTACCATACTGTCAAGTTGCATAATCAGTCCAGGGCTGAGTTGCTGGATGGAGAAATGAAACTTGTATAGTTATCTTATCTGATGTCTAATTTGTTCAAACAAAGCAAACAGACTGAAAGACCTGAATTGTTGGCATGTGCTGCTATGACCATCAGATAGTTTGTTGATCCTTCTCTGCTTGTTATGTAGATTTACTTGTATTTTTCTGCCCAGACTTCTCAAAGCTTGTCTTTATTGTACTGCACATAGCTGGTTGCTTTACTGTTTTCGCAAAGACTCTATCATGAGTTACCTGACATGTGCATATCTCGTCTAAAACTTTTTTCGTCTACTGTTTTTTCGCTAGTTAGTTGCCTGAGGTAGTTCCAAAACATGCTAGTAGAGATATTTACACATAAATATTTTTTCTTGAAGAATCAAGATCGTGCATGTCGCCGTATGTGGGAAGGGTGTGGTGTTCCATTTTTTGGCATAGGTTCATATACCTTTCTTTTAGTCTAGGTTTCACATATGACTGAAAACTTGTAAATATGAGATTCCCTCCAAGATGAGAGTAACAAGATGAGAGTACTCGAAACTTGTAATGTCAACGTGTTACCGAAGTTTGTAGAGCGAGTTGCCGGAGTCGTGTTATGCTTCTGCTAGTTTTGGGCGGAAAATAATTCAGTTAAGGGACCAACCTAAAATTTGCCTAACTGACGTCAAATAGTTGCCTGATATGATTACAGTTTTTGCCTAAAAATGGGGTGCATGATTCTGCCTAACTGGTGGCAATCAATTGCTTGATATGGTTTTAGTTTTTTTCCTAAAAATGGGGTGCGTGATTTTGCCTAACTGGTGTCAATTAGATGCCTGATATGGTTTTCAGATTTTTGCCTGAAAATGGGGTGCGTGATATTACTTAACTGGTGTCAATTAGATGCCTAATAGCCTGAACACGGGGTGTGTTCTTTTGTTCCAGGACTCGGGCCATTATACAGTCACTACTGAATATATCAACAGAGGAAAAATTAATTCAGTTAATGAAATAAGTTGCCTCAATATAAATAGTACTCTCCTGCTTTCCTGCAATTAGACTTGCTTAGAGCCAGGAACATGTCGCTGTCACAAATCTGAACTTTTGACCTTTTCGCTGGTTTGCCATTTGTAGCTATACAGTTGATCTGTAACTCGTCTGATTGTCACAGCGGCTGCGTGCACTATTGCTGAATTTGGACGAATTAGATGGTTGCGCTGGCTGCGCTGTTGTTGTTGTTTTAATTTCACAAAAGTTGCAATTTCCAATGGAATAAGTTGCCTCAATATAAATAGTACTTGCCTAAATCACTCGGTAAAAGTTTCCTACATATATGATCAGATTTTTTGGACGCCGATGCATGTAAAACACAAGTTGCCAAAGATTATTAGCAAAACGACTGCACAACCAGGGAGTCTGAACATCAAGAGCTATTTCATGGACCTAGCTCAGCCCCTTGTGTGTTTTGGACCAGGTAGTCACTATAGGCAACATTGCAACAAAGTGCTTTATGTATCACCAAAGTTGATAGGTAGTCATGGCAGGCAACTTACATGTGATGCTAGACAACTTGTTAGTCATATTTGGCATCTCAAAAGAACATTGGGCTGAAGGCGACCATGATACATAACCTAACCGAAAGTCGCTTACCTTATTTCAAAAGTTGCTTTCCCGTCTACCAAAGTTGTATATCTGACACACGAAGTTGCTTGAGAATTTTTTCGTCAGAAGCAATTTCATTGGTTACGCTAAGGAACTTGAGCTCATGATAGCCATCTTTATAAGAGCATTGAGTTGATAGGTAGTCATGATAAGAAACAAGGTGGGTCATGTAGCAGCAACTTTGATAGGTAGTCGTAGTAGGCAACTTACAAGTGATGCTAGGCAACTCAAAAGAACATTAGGATGACAGATGACTATGATACACAACCTAACCAAAAGTTGCCTATCCGTGGTATAAAAGTTGCTTGAGAATAAAAAAGGATCGTCGAAAGCAACTTCATAGTTGACGCTAGGCAACTTATATGTCATGCTAGGCAATTTGGTAGTCATTGTAGCCAACTCAAAAGAGCATCAGGGTGAAAGTTGCCTACTGTAGTTCAAAAGTTGCCTCTCTGTGGCAACAAAGTTGCTTGAGAAAATAAGTTCATCAAAAGCAACTTCATAGGTGATGCCAGGCAAACTTGACAATCATGATAGCCAACTTTATAAGAGCATTTAGTCGATACGTAGTCATGATAGGCAACCTGGCAACAAGTGCTTCATATAGCAGCAAAGTTGATAGCTAGTCATGGAAGGCAACTTACACGTGATGCTAGGCAATTTGGTAGTCATCATAACCAACTCAAAAGAACATCCGGATGATAGGTGACCATGATGCACACCCTAAACGGAAGTTGCCTATAGTAGTACAAAAGTTGCCTCCCCGTGACACCAAAGTTGCCCGAAGAAAAAAAGTTCGTCGAAACATATTGATATGTCATCTAGTTTTGAAGAGCTCGTCGCCAAGAATCTAACGGTGAAAACGGATCTTAATTTTGATGCTCCGTTCAAAAGTTATGACTTTTTTAAAAATTTGAACACACAAAATAATTGCACATGGGACAAATCTTTTTTTTTTGAAGTGGATTTTGCATCATAGCATTAGGACAAAAACTTACCTTTTTTGGGTGTGTGCTCCGGAATGCTGGGGAGCACACGTGTGCTCCCTAGTCGCGTCCCGTATAGTAATACTTATTGGAAAATTTTCTGGTGTTAGCAACGAATCCCCGAATCGTAGGGCGCACAGGCGGGGCCGTATTAACGGGCCAGGCACCAGTGCTGCTTACAAAGACATTTGACTCTTGGGCTAACACACACGCTAGGTTATCGATGTTTGTTAAATGGAAGAAACATTTTGTTTTTTCTTTATTCTGTTTTTTCTTCCATTTAATATTGTTCAGTTTTTTCACTTTTCAGATATTTTTTATTACTGTATTATTTTTTGCGGGGAAGATATTTATTTTATTTTATTTCGTGACTGTTTCTAACATATTTACTTTAGTTTTGTGTATCTAATTAAAAATGAAAGTAATATATATAATTAAAAATTACTCATATTTTGATAAGAAAATGTTCATTAAATTTTACAAACTATTCATGTATCTTTAAGATGGCATGCATCCGATGAAAACCAACGTCTTTGAAATCTGAAACCTTTGCTTGCTTGTGAGATGTCGGATCGAATGGAATACTAGTCACGGATGGGATCGCATAGGAGATAACTTCAACCAATTCCTATTTCTTCAAGAACCCTCACGATTATATATATAGACCTGCTAAAGTAAGCCTAAGCGCATTGTGATTTAGCGTACGGTCCGGCCTAGCGCAACGCTCGCCTAATTAGCCTGGCCCGAACCAGCCTGCGCGGTCTGCATGCCACACACCCCCTACACACTAGATCCATCGTAATGCAATTACTACCGATCGGCTCCATTCCAAACTGTAACAAGAAATAGTAATTAATTAATGCCACCTACCCCATACAAACTAGATCCATCGTAATGTAGTTGCCATCAAGAAATTAAAATTACCATCCATTTTTAGCTTGTACCCTCGCACCAAGAATAAATAATTAAATGTATGCTACAAAGATTACCTCCATATAATTTTGAAAATTGTGACAGAAATAGCAATCCAATTTTTATTATTTAGTGAGATGGTGGCCACACGGTAATCCAATTAATACTATTACTATGCGTTCAATGTTTTGTTACTATTCACGCACAAATTAAGAACAGTATAACCGAGCCTAAAGAGAGCCCTCACAGCGATTTGAGTTTTCGGCCGTCCGTTTTCACGATCTGGCCGTTTCTGGCCGTCGGATTCCATCTGTACAACGATCTGTACCGCACTGTGTAAAATATGGCCCAGCTGTCCTGTGGGCTGCTGCTCCAGAGGCCGAAACTGGTGCAGTGGGCCGTCAGCCAGCCGCCAGCCATTTGGGCCTTCGTCTACCGCAGCCAGCTCAACTGGGCTTCTGTCGAGAAAAGAACACACAGACGATACCCATCGATCGAGAGGACCACAGAGGCCGCTCGCTGTTCCCGTCCTTTCGTCTCTCTCGCGACCTAGGCGATGCGCCGCCGCCGCCGCTCCGCTCTCCTCGTCCCCGTCTCAGCACCCCCACCCCATCTCATCTACTTGGAGGAGTTATTTGACTGGAGGTGCGGTGCTCGTACAGGCTTATACCCACTTTCCTTGTCTTCCTGACCTCTCGTCTCTTTCGCACCCGCTGCCGCCAGATCCGTTGTTCATGCCCATCCGTGTATGTAGTGGGATCCCGCCTCCCACATCGGACCAAGCCACTCGTGCGCGCCGGTTCCGCCCTATTGCACTGGTCTATGCCAGGCGAAGTTGAGAGGACGATTAGGAGAACGGGTCTGAACTGGAACAAGGCGGATGCTTCGCAATGTCTTCCTCTCGTCTTTATCAAATGGATGGATTTCGATTCTGTTGGACGGGTACTTGATCTTAGGATTTGCGATGTCCAGCTCCGTTGTTGAGGTGCGGCCAAGGGCGGATTCTAGGTACGTCTCCCAGCGCATGTATTCCACCTCCACTTCTGGCTCCTCTCCTCTGCTGCACACTCTCACACATCAAGGCTCTCGCCTGTTTGAAGAAATGCTCTGAAGAAATCATGAACGAGTCAGATTTTCTTTCTTTCTAATCTATTGCTTTGGATATTCTTGATCCACGGGATGTCTGAGGAATATAAGTAATTTTTAGGAAGGAATCTTGAATAGAGGACTATGTGCTTATCTCTCTGATTATATTCTTGATATATTGATTTACATAATCCCTGTATCTGTATTCACACATATTTGCAGGCTACTTGTGTTATTCCTGCAGAGTTACATTCATAGCTTGTGAAGAGTAAAGGACGGATGGAGAGGCGCACTTATTTACATTGGGGCATGTATTATTCAGTAAACAATAACTTATGCAGGCTAGCTGCATTTTAGATTCTTATTATAAAATCAGTGTATTTCTCGCGGTGTGTCTTTAATTCTGTATGCAAATTGCATCATAGATTTTGTCATTCTCTCAATAGCTTCTTTTGTATTGCGGCCACACAAGCACATTGAATTAGTGGTATAGTTGTCGGTTTATCTGTACCATTTTAAGCTACTCAACATCCCCAGGCGATGATTATAAGTCCTCTATTTTTACCATGATCCACCGGATGTCTGGGCAATATAAGTAATTTGTCGGAAGTAATCTTGAGTAGATGACTAAGCGCTTATCTGATTCTGTTATTGGTCTATTGATTTCCATAATCCCTGCATGTGCATTCACACATGTTTCTAGGGTACTTGTGTTATTCCGCAGAGTTACATTCATATCCTGTTAAGAGTAAATTGTGAATGGAGAGGTGCACTCCTTTACTTTGGAGCATGTGTACTTATTTAGGTCACAACAATTCATACGCAGTCTAGCTACAGGTTAGATTCTTATAAAATCTGTATATTTCTCTCAGTGCATCTGTATACAAGTTACATCATAGATTTTCTCATTCGCTTGATAGCTTCACAAGCCCATTAAATTTTTGGTATAGTTGTCGGTTTATATATATCATTTTAATCGGCTAAGCAATCACCGGATGATAATTATAAGACCTCTACTTTTATCATGTATCTTCTTCCAAATGCCCTATCTATCCATTGTATATTTCTTCTATTGGTACAATTCTGCTTCTCTCGAAATATTAATTAGTGAACACTTGTTACTTTTTGTGAATGGAGAAGAGTGAAGCCAACAAGAATGTAGAAACTGGCTCATATGCTGCGCGAATCACGGACCTAAATGCAGAGTGCTGTCATAAGATCATTTTATTTCCTCCTTTTCAACAATGAATATCAGTTCCAGCACAAAGTTCAAAGTAAGCGTGAATGTATTTTAATATTGTCTCCGTTGTCGAGGGATCTTCGGGGGCACTGACCTTCCATGGAAATTGTATTGCATGTGCCTTGATTCCATTCTCGATGGTATATCCTTTTTCGATCATTTTTTTTAATTTAATCTTACCATTTTCCTATGCTTCAATTGTAGGTCCATGGATCTGGATGTATTGATATTAATTAATGGCTGGAAGAGATTAAAGGTGTTAGATATTCTTTCCCTGTATCATCTGATTGTTGGGCATTTAACTTCGGAAACAACAGTTAAGTGAACTTTGACTACCCTGTTAAGCCGAGTTATTAACCTGAGAAAACCAACTTCAAGCTTATAGAATCTTGTTAGATATGATTCTTGCTGAATTATATATTCTCAGATTTTTGGCTTCATTAATATTGGTTGTTTAATTCTCCATCTAATTGTACATTTTGTTGTTTCCATTTTGTGCGTATTCTCTTCTCATGAACTGTGATATACAGAAATACAGAAAAGATTTTATCTGAGTATATATTTATATATTTCAGTTCTACACATTCATTAACCCCAGTACCATTTATTATTTGTCCTGCTTGATCTTGATGTGGTTTTATTATCTAAACTTTTCTAATGTTTTTCCAGAATATTTCTATTTTTGGATCTTATGATATGGGCCTTTGCGAGAGAGTTTCTTTAGGAGTCATGTCACGATCAATTGCAATCATGTATCCACCAACCATTTTAATTCAAAACCATACATGTTTGAGACTCAAACTCGAACCAACTACAAGTCCATTAGACCTATGAGAAAAAAAATAAAGATGGTACCTTGGAAACCAATCATATATTCCTCTCTTGAGTTACATGTCATTGTTTTGGAAAATTTGAGCCGACTACCATAAGTTGCAACAAAGTGCAATAGTTCAAAACACTGAAAACAAACCTATATAAATAAGGTTTGTATTCCTAACAATTATAAGAGCCCAAACACTGAATTTTTTTTGTTTCATATGCCTAATAACTAATATAAGAGCCAAAATAGACGGGCGCCGCAACGCGCGCCATCAACGATCTAGTACTAATTATGTAACCACGAGTACCAAAACTGTGGCGGTGTGTGAGCTAGTAACCAAATTAATATGATTACTATATTTTTTTATAGCACTTTACTAGGAGGCGGAACAAAATACTAGTAGTAAAAGTATTCTCATGCATATGCAACCCATGTTGAAAAGTGACTTGAGTTGGAATAATAGTTGCATGCATCCAGTAATTTTATAGTGGAGTTACCATGTTTACCAGAAATTTTACTAGCGGAATTAGAAAGGATGGAGGACATGCATGCAGCAAGTAACCATTTTACCAGAGGAGTAGTACGAGTGTTACGATCAAATGAAGAATATAGTAGAATTACACAGGAGGGGGGACTCATGCATGCAACCAGTAACCGGTTTACTAGATCAGTAGTAAGTGTTACGATCAAATAAAAAATAAGGTGGATGGCGTACGTGGATTGGATTGTTCGTGGGGATGCGTAATTAGACCGGCGCGTAGGATAAGGCATAATGCGCTCACGCACAGGTTAGCGCCACCGTATATATATATATCTTCGCCTACGCTCCGGCCGCCCATCGACCCAGCCGGGCCGTACGCACTAATTAGCAGAGCGCGCGCTCAACCAGAAAATCTACCGTAAAGAATTTACGACCAACGTCTTGTCCACGCACTTAACCAGGCCCGCGTTCCTCCGAAAAACCAATAATAATGAGTTACGATCAAGTTAACTGATGATCGTCACATAGTAAAAGACCCCAACTGTTAATTGCTACCATCAGTAAATTGGGCCTGCAGGAGTAGTAATGACGTTACCATCTAGTAATTTACCCTGTTGGAAGTTGTAACGCATTACTCAGTAAATTGGGTCTGCAGGAGTAGTAATGACGTTACCATCTAGTAATTTGCCCTGCTGGAATCCGCATGCTTACTATTACTGCATGCGGCCTGTATGTTCAATAGCAATCCATTTTTCAACGAAAATAGCACATGCAGTAATGCATTACTACATATCATCCTGGATCGAAGCATTGAAACTTTTTCGATCGTAATTTTCTTTTTGCATTACCATCCACTCCATTTTTTTACTACTGCCAATTTTGTGAGCACGTAGTAATACATTACTACATGTCTCGGCCAGTTTTACTACATATCTCACTGCCCGTAATAAAACTAGGTCCATTACTATGTACGCTAGTATACCTATTACTCCCAATGATTAGTGACCCAAAAGCACGACGTAGCGGACAAGCACATGGTAACAGAATTAATTGTGTTACTTTTCGTAGCACTCACCGTTACCCTTAACAATTCTACGGTGGAGAGCGGCCTTCTCAGCGCCACCCGCCCGTCTAATTAGGTCTGGTCGGAGCGTAGATTAAGCACAATGCGCGCTCGCTCATAATAGCGCAGCTCACCGTGTTTTGCAATATGTGTGTGTGGCTGTGTGCATCTCTCAATGCAGACGTCGGTGGTTATCCTCCTCTTCGAATAAAAAAAAAACATGTCAAAGCCAATCACCTCAAACGAGCAATCCAACATGGCACCCGCCGGGTTCGGGTGCGGGTAATGGTCACCCAAACCCTCACCCGCCTTAATATTTTTTGCCCAAACCCGTACCCGTGGTTTTATATTGTAAAACGCGGTGAAATTAGAATTTATCTGAGTTTCTTTGTTTAGGTGGTGTTGTAGAAATAGCCAATGTCGATGCTACTGTGAAATGTTTTGGTCAGTTCATACGAGTTAGTGTTGTGCTGAAACTCTTGTTGTCCTAATTTGTTTCCCGTGCAAAAAAAAAAAAAAAAAACTTGCTTGTGCTTGTGATCCCTGGGAGTATTACTGAACATGCAACTTTTGGCATGTTTTGGTTTCAAAATGTAAAGAAGCTAGGGAGTTTCGCCATCCCTAGGACCATGCCAATACTTATATTATTTTGTACAGCCATTTCGACATCGATGGTTGATGTTGATATACCGCCAACAAATAGCAGTCGTGGCAAGAGGCAACGCTCCAAGGCATGTGACCATTTTTGAAATCATAAGAGATGCTAATGGAAACCTTGTGGAGGTAGAATGCAAATACTGTCACATGGTCGTTCTGTGTAAGACTGCAAATGGGCAGGAATTTTGAGCAGGCATATCAAGTGCTGATTGCAGGGCAAGTCACCAACCACAAGGCCATTCCTCGAGGTATCATTTACGAACTATTGCAATTCATGCATTTTGACATCTTTGCACCGGTGCACTTTTGTGGCTGCAGTTTTATTAAATGCGAAATGGAATTGCGGCAATTGATAACCAAATGTCGACATAGTCCCCATTTTGTACTTATCTATGACTCGACAGATCATCTAAATACACTCTCTTTTTTGGTCAAACTGTCCTCCTTTTGTGACCAACCTACACGCTTTCGTGTGTGCTTGTGATAAAGGTGTTGACAAGGTAATGAATTGCTTCCTTAGATACCCAGTTCTGTTATACAAATTGGGTCTTTTGATAAATGTTGTACTAAAACTTACATTTTATTCATCGCAAAAAATAAATCACATATTTTATTGATTAGCACCAAACAATTATAAAATGGAGTAATAACCATTGTAGTATGATTATGTATATTGTAGGACATCTATAGTTGATTTGCACAGAAGCTGCAATAAATGTTGCTATGATTTTTCCCTCTGGTGCTGGGAGATCTGTCGTGGACTTAGTCCTGGCATTGTTCTTGCAAAGAGCATCGTCCTTGCACAACCTGGGATATAAGGCAAGGAAGATTTGCAATAGAGAAGTAGTCGTGGCAACATTTCAAATCAAAAAAGTCTTCTGACATCATGGCATCTTGACACTAGTAGAAAACAGGGCTTTGGTCCACGTCAGAAAAGGGCATTAATCCCGGTTCTCCTACGAACCGGAACCAATGGGTGCATCAGTCCCAGTTCGTGAGGCCAGGGCGCCGGCCGGGCCTCAGGGGCCATTCGTCCCGGTTCGTCTGACCCCTTTGGTCCCGGTTCCAGACACGAACCGGTACCATTGGGCCGCAGCACCTTTAGTCCCGGTTGGTGGCTTGAACCGGGACTAGTCCCGATCGAGACAACTGTCCCGGTTCCAACCACCAACCGGGACTAAAGAGATGCCTATATATACCCTCGCCCCTGCCCGCTCACTCCTCCGTTTTTTGGCCGTGTGGGAGGTGTGCATGCGCTACTCTCTTCTCACTTCTATGCATGCACATGAGGTGTTCGATGAAATGCCCGAGCCACACTTAAGCTTTCTCCTCTCCAAACTCGACCTTCAAACTCTATTTTCCTTAAGATTTGTCTAGGTTTGGCGGTCCGTCCCGTCCCGTCCCCGTCCTCACCGCGGTCGATCGCCCGCGCCGATCTCGTCGCCGGCACCACCGTGGTGAGCCTCTTGTTCTTTTTTTCTTTGTAAAAGAAAAAAAATACTTGTATGATTTAGATAGATATTTGTATCATTTTCTTACTTTTATTATTGTTTGTTATTATATAGTGACATGGTTTTGGTATCCACCCCCGTCGGCCCTCGTCATGTCTATGATTCGGATGTGGTATATTATCTTTTATAACTATTTGTTTCATTTAGTGTTTATGACAATTATGCCGACCAACGTGACATAGATGTTTTTATCTAGGAGGTATGTGAACCGGAAATTCCAACCGACTCTCTTGTCGAGAGGTTAAATTTAGTTGAACAAGAAAATGAGTATTTGAAAAAAAATTGAAAAGAATTGAGAAGGAGAAGATGGAATTTGAGTTGCATGTTGCGGATGTCGTCGATGATCACAAGATCAAGATGGATGCAATGCGCTTGAAGATTAGAAAGATTAGAAAATATGCCATTCATACTGAGGCTTGGTATCATTATGCCGTTGGATCAATTGTTACCTTAGTTGCGATTATGATCGCATTTGTTGTTGCATTGAAATGTTTTACATAGTTTCAATGTATGGTTTAATTAGATGCTCTAGAGAGCTGTATGTTGTTCAATGAGAACTATGTATGAACTTTATGTATTTATTTTTCAATAATAACATTTGATCACTACTGTACTTTGGTTTTAATGTGATGATGAACTTGCATTAATTTGGTCACTTCTCTATTCATGACGTTCTGTAATGGTTTTTGATACACTTAATTATATAATGCACGCAGATGAACCGGCAATGGATGTACGGTGACTGACGCACCTCCGAGTACATTGAGGGCCTGCATAATTTTCTCGAAGTGGCTGAGGCAAACAAGCAGAATGGTTTTATGTATTGTCCATGCCCTATCTGTGGGAATACGAAGGATTACTCTAACTCGAAAACCCTTCACATCCACCTGCTTGAGAAGGGTTTCATGCCACACTATAATGTTTAGACCAAGCACGGAGAAAGAGGGGTTATGATGGAAGACAACGAAGAAGAAGAGGATGATGACAACTATCCGCCCCCTGAATACGGTGATACTGCAACGAGGGAAGATGAAGATCAAGAGGAACCAGACGATGTGCCCGATGATGATCTTCGCCGGGTCATTGTTGATGCAAAGAGACAATGCCAAGGTGAAAGAGAGAAGTTGAAGTTCGATCGCATGTTAGAGGATCACAAAAAAGGGTTGTACCCAAATTGCGAAGATGACAACACAAAGCTCGGTACCACACTGGAATTGCTGCAATGGAAGACAGACAATGGTGTATCTGACAACGGGTTTGGGAAGCTACTGAAAATAATGAAGAAGACGCTTCCAAAGGATAACGAATTGCCCGACAGTACGTACGAAGCAAAGAAGGTTCTATGCCCTCTAGGATTGGAGGTGCAGAAGATACATGCATGCCCTAATGACTGCATCCTCTACCGCGGTGAGTACGAGGATTTGAACACATGCCCGGTATGCGGTGCATTGCGGTATAAGATCAGACAAGATGACCCTGGTGATGTTGAGAGCGAGCACCCCAGGAAGAGGGTTCCTGCCAAGGTGATGTGGTATGCTCCTATAATACCACGGTTGAAACGTCTGTTCAGAAACAGAGAGCATGCCAAGTTGATGCGATGGCACAAAGAAGACCGTAAGAAAGGCGGGAAGTTGAGAGCACCCGCTGACAGGTCGCAGTGAAGAAAAATCGACAGAAGGTGGGGGGACTTTGCAGGTGACGCAAGGAACGTATGGTTTGGTTTAAGCGCAGATGGCATTAATCCTTTGGGGGAGCAGAGCAGCAATCGTAGCACCTAGCCCGTGACTCTATGTATCTAAAACATTCCTCCTTGGTTGTGCATGAAGCGGAAGTTCATTATGATGCCAATGCTAATCCAAGGCCCTAAGCAACCCGGCAACGACATTGATGTGTACTTAAGGCCATTAGCTGAAGAACTTTTACAGTTGTGAAATGGAAAAGGTGTACGTGTGTGGGATGAGCACAACCAGGAGGAATTTGACCTACATGTGTTGCTGTTTGTAACCATCAATGATTGGCCTGCTCTTAGTAACCTTTCAGGACAGACAAACAAGGGATACCACGCATGCACGCACTGTTTAGATGACACCGAAAGTATATATTTAGACAAATGCAGGAAGAATGTGTACCTGGGACATCATCGATTTCTTCCGACCAACCATCAATGTCGAAAGAAAGGCAAGCATTTCAAAGGTGAGGCAGATCACCGGAAGAAGCCCGCCCTCCGTAGTAGTAATCACATACTTGATATGGTCAATGATTTACAAGTAATCTTTGGAAAGGGTGCTGGCGGACTATCTGTTCCGAATGACGCTGAGGGACACGCACCCATGTGGAAGAAGAAATCTATATTTTGGGACCTACCCTATTGGAAAGACCTAGATGTCCGCTCTGCAATCGACGTGATGCACGTGACGAAGAATCTTTGCGTGAACCTGCTAGACTTCTTGGGCGTGTATGGGAAGACAAAAGATACACTGGAGGCACGGGAGGACCAGCAACATGTGCACGAAAAAGACGGCATGCATCCAAAGCAGTATGAAGGTCCTGCCAGCTACGCTCTTATCAAAGAAGAGAAGGAAATCTTCTTTGAATGCCTGCTCAGTATGAAGGTCCCGTCTGGCTTCTCGTCGAATATAAAGGGAATAATAAATATGGCAGAGAAAAAGTTCCAGAACCTAAAGTCTCATGACTGCCACGTGATTATGACGCAACTGCTTCCGGTTGCATTGAGGGGGCTTCTACCGGAAAACGTTCGATTAGCCATTGTGAAGCTATGTGCATTCCTCAATGCAATCTCTCAGAAGGTAATCGATCCAGAAATCCTACCAAAGTTAAAGAATGATTTGGTGCAATGTCTTGTCAGTTTCGAGCTGGTGTTCCCACCATCCTTCTTCAATATCATGACGCACATCTTAGTTCATCTAGTCGACGAGATTGGCATTCTGGGCTCTGTATTTCTACACAATATGTTCCCCTTTGAGAGGTTCATGGGAGTCTTAAAGAAATATGTTCGTAACCGTGCTAGGCCAGAAGGAAGCATCTCCACGGGCCATCAAACAGAGGAGGTCATTGGGTTTTGTGTTGACTTCATTCCTGACCTTAAGCCGATTGGTCTCCCTCAATCGCGGTATGAGGGGAGACTGACTGGAAAAGGCACGCTAGGAGCGGACTCAATAATATATAGGGACAGGCATTCTTGGTCTCAAGCATACTACACAGTTCTACAGAATTCTACCTTGGTGACCCCGTATGTCAATGAACACAAGAATATTCTGCGCTCCAAACACCCGGAGCAGTGTGACGACTGGATTACATGTGAACACATCAGGACTTTCGGCAGTTGGTTGCAAACACATCTCATGGGTAACACCACTGTTGTAGATGAGCTGTACTCATTGGCCAGGGGACCGTCTTTGACTGTGTTGACTTACAAAGGGTACGAGATAAATGGGAATACATTTTACACGATCGTCCAAGATCAAAAGAGCACCAACCAAAACAGTGGTGTCCGCTTTGATGCAGCAACCAACAGGGGAAAGGACACATATTATGGTTACATAGTGGACATATGAGAACTTGACTATGGACATGATTTTAAGGTCCCTTTGTTTTGGTGTAAATGGGTCAATCTGTCAGAAGGCGGGGTACAGGTAGACCCACAGTACGGAATGACAACAGTGGATCTGAACAATCTTGGGTACACAGACGAACCATTTGTCCTAGCCAATGATGTGGCGCAGGTTTTCTATGTGAAGCACATGTCTACCAAACCGAGAAAAAGATAAGATAAGGAAGCGAATACATCATACGATGAGCCAAAACGCCACATAGTTCTTTCAGGGAAAAGAGACATCGTGGGAGTGGAGGGCAAGACAGACATGTCTGAAGATTATGAAAAGTTTCATGAAATTCCTCCCTTCAAAGTGAAGGCTGACCCAAGCACCCTGTTAAACGATGAAGATTATCCATGGTTACGGCGCAATAAGCAAGGGACACACGCGAAGAAAAAGTGAAGACTTTCTCTCCATAACTATTCTGATGATGGCTTTGATCTAGAATATCACTATAGTTACATGTCAAGAAACGAAATGCCTTTTGTAACAGATGGGTTTTCGTCCGAAACCCTGATACTTCGAAAGAGATTGTCCATTTTGTACACGAAGTGCATCCAGTTTTTGTCGTAACCCTCTTAACTTTTTAGCACATGCTATGTGGGTGAAATGATGATACCATGCCAACTTTCAACCTTTTCAGAGTTCATTTGTAGTGCTTTTCAATTTCAGGGTCATTTAGCTAAAAAAATCAGTAAATGCATGAAAAATACCAAATGAAGTCAGAAAGGGTTGAAAATTGATGATGTGGCTTTGAATGGTGCATGTTGAACGCACAAAAAGTCTGGAGTTGAAATAAGTTAAAAAAATGAAATCCCTTTGTAACAGATGAGTTTTCGTCTGAAACCGTGATACTTCGAAAGAGATTGTCCATTTTGTACACGAATGCATCCAGTTTTTGCCGTAACCCTCCCACTTTTTAGCACATGCTATTTGGGTGAAATGATAATACCATGCCAACTTCAAACCTTTTCAGAGTTCATTTGTAGTGCTTTTCAATTTCAGGGTCTTTAGCTAAAAAATCATTAAATGCATGAAAAATACCAAATGAAGTCAGAAAGGGTTGAAAATTGATGATGTGGATTTGAATGGTGCATGTTGAACTAAAAAGAATCAACTAAAACATTAACTAAAAAGGATGAACTAAAAAGAATCAAAAAGAATTTAAACTAAAAGAATCAAAATATTTAACTAAAATTATCAAAGTATTTATTTGTTAAAAAGAATGAACTAAAAATAATCAACTAAAATAGAAAAAAGAATGACTAAAAAGAATCAATTAAAATATTTTGTTATGATCAACTAAAACAAAACTATAATATTCTTCATGCAAAAAGAATCAACTAAAAAGCTTTATAAACCTTTAGTTATTATCAAATAATATTACCTTAAATTATATAAAATTTCATGCAACTAAAATTATCAAAGTATTTTTTGTTAAAAACTTTAATAGCAAAAGGAATTTTCATAAAGTATTTTATGTTAAAAACTTTAATAGCAAACTAAAATGACATAAAAAATAAAAAACTATTATCAAAATAATATTAACTTAAAATTATATAAAATTTATGCAACTGAAAATTATCAAAGTATTTTTTGTTAAAAACTTTAATAGCAAAAAGAATTTTCATAAAGTATTTTATGTTAAAAACTTTAATAGCAAACTAAAATGACATAAAAAATAAAAAAATACCGCCTACTGGGCCACCACGGCCTGCATACGACTAGAAACCCATCTGTACATGGTCCAGGATGCAGGCCCGTGGGCCCAACAGGCCCAACATGGCAGTGACAAAGGTTAGTCAAGTACTGCCCGCATTAGAGAGGAGCTCGAAAGCTCAGCCGCAACGCGCCATATAAACCAGTGGTGCCCTCTCTCAACTAGCGAGGTGGGACTAAACTCCCACCACACCGCCGTGACAGGCTACTGGTCCCGGTTGGTGGCTCGAACCGGAACGAAAGGGTGCCTTTGGTCCCGGTTTGAGCCACCAACCGGGATCAATGCCACCCTTTCGTCCCGGTTCAAGCCACCAACCGGGACTAAAGGTCTCTGCTTCCCGCCCTTTGGGCTGCTGAAATTGACCTTTAGTCGCGGTTGGTGGCTCCAACCGGGACGAAAGGGGGCCTTTGGTCCCTGTTGGAGCCACCAACCGGGACGAAAGGGTTGGGTATATAAGCAGGGACTTAGGAATTTTTCAGAGTTCATCTGCAGTTGCCCCCGACGACGTCGAGCACATCGACGCCGCCAGGCTGCCCGAGCTCGCCGTGGACGCCCTCGCTGTCAGGCTGCTCCACCTCGCCGTCGACGCCCTCGCCGACGCCCTCTGCCCCGACGCGCGCCCTGCCCCGACACCAGCGCCGCTCCCTGCGTCCCAGCCCTGCCCCGACGCCGTCGTGCCCCTGCCCCTGCCCCGACGCCGCCCCTAGTGAGCCCCCTTCCCCCGCGCCCCTGCCCTTCCCCAACGCCGCCGATGTCGCCGTCCTAGCTGCTCTGCTTGCCGCGCCGCCGCCCCTGCTCTGCTTTTTTTTCATAGATTTTTTTGTCCATTGATGTATGTATGGATATTGTATGTATGTATATGCAGATGTATGGATGTATGCATTGATGTATGATTTTTTTTTTCATAGAATTTTTTTGTCCATTGATGTATGCTTTTTTTTCATAGAAATTTTTTTTGTACATAGAAAAAAAATTTGTTCATAGAAATTTTTGTTCATGATGATCTTGCTAAAACTCATATTAAGTTTAAATATATGAGCAATGATGTATGGATGATCCATGGATGTATGCATATTGTTTTTCTAAATCGGGGAGAGGCAACTTTACTAAATGGGCATGATGATCTTACTAAGTTTTACTTTGCCTAAATCGGGGAGAGGCAACTTTACTAAATGGGCATGATGATAATGAAATTTACTAAGGTTAATTATGGGAGAGAGGGAGTAACAACTCATATATTCAAAATTTACTCCCGGTCCGCTCGCCCGACCAACTCTGGAGGCCACCCAAACCCTAGAAGAAAGAGTGTTGCCGATCTCCTACCCCCTCCCGCCCCTACCCGTTTGTCGAAGGTGGCGGGTGGGGTCTTATATATAACGCTACAACAATAATATCATATAGCACTGTTGTTATGTATAATACTATTGACTTCGACCTATTGCTCCGGATCCCCGTTTACTAGGAAGATAAGAATCAAAAGGACCGAACTACCTACTCATTATTCGGAGGTGAATCATAGAACACTAAAAGTTGTGGTAGTCTAATGTCAAGTTAACAAATTCTGTTCCATTAAAACATAACCCCGATAAACTTCGACATGAGGGGGGGGTCGTTAAAATATAACCCCGATAACTTCGACATGAGGGGGGGCATTAAAACATAACCCCGATAATTTCGACATGAGGGGGGACGTCGGACAGGCATGAGAGAGGCGGTCCGCAAAGTATTCTCTCTCGAAAGATATATAGGACGACTCATCAGACATGAGGGGGAGGAGTCCTCGACGATGTTTGCCACTAATCCATTGCTCATATGCATATGATTCCTTGTTGTGATATTAAGTCCATGTTTGCCACTAATCCATCTCTCATGTTTGTATATTGCCATGTTGTAATATTTGCAGAAACTATGGACAGAGACTTAGAACAAGAAGAGTTGTTGGGGGATATAATCCGCGACGGAGGTGATCCCTTGTCGTTTCTCAATGACACCGATGGTCAGGAAGGAGAGGATGACGGCTCCGGTGATCCAACAATGGAGGAGGAAGGAGATCATGACGACTCCGGTGACCGAATGGCAGAGGAAGGAGATCATGATCACGGCTCCGGTGACCGAACGGAGGAGGGAGCCTTAACTGTTGCAAAGTCCGGCGAGGTATATATATATATTAATTAAGCATGTGCTGACTTGATGCATTAATTGTTTTGGTATGTACATATATTAACGCTTCTTTCTTCTTTTAGCCCTCCGGATCGAGCCAAACTTCCGTAAGGAGACGACGCCCGAAGAAAAGGTTGCGCCAGGATGAAAGGTTCACGATCACAGAAGTCGCGAAAGATGGCCAACCGATTGCTCCCAAGCAGACCAAGGACGCATTTGTACATCAGTGCGGAGTTGTTGTTAGGGACAGCGTCCCGATCAGCATCCAACAATGGAATAAGAAGAAGGACCCTGAAGTTTCTTGTGTCCAGGATAGACTGAAAGATGATCTTTGGACCTCGCTGATGACAAATTTCAGCCTACCGCGAGAGGAGGATCCGAATAGCCCAGTTATAGAGCGAAAGGTCAAGGCGTTTGCTCTTAAGAAGATGGCACGACTATTCAACAACTGGAAGAAAGAGTTGAACACAAAGTTTGTCAAGAAAGAGGAGACTCTAGAATTCATCGGTAGATATGAGAAGATAAGAGATCACTGGCCCGCATTTGTGGCCTACAAGAAATCGGAGAAGGGTAAGCAAAGGTCATAGACAAACAAGCAAAATGCTGCAAAGAAGAAGTATCACCATCACACGGGGTCAGGTGGCTACTACAAAGCCGGGCCCTTGTGGGACAAAGTTGAGCAAGACCTGCTTGCTAAAGGGGTCCAACTAGTGACACTGCACTGGCCAGATCGGTCAAGGACTTAGTTCTTCGGGGTTGGGGGAACTTTGGACCCAGAAACAGGGAAGTGTGTTTGGACGAACAAGCAACTTGCAATACCCATCCGGAAGCTTGAGAAAGCAATCAAGGCAGCGCAGGAAGGGACGTTCATTCCCGACAGAGAGAAGGACGAGCTGACAGAGGCCCTCGGGAATCCTGAACACCCTGGACGAACACGAGGCACATCAGGCTCCGTTCCATGGGTGCATGGGTTTCCCGACAGCGGTGGTTATAGAAGCCGAGGGAGAAAGAAGAAAGAGGAAGCAATTGAAATGCAGAGGCTCAGTGCAAGATTAGCAAAACTAGAGGAACTTGAGAGCCAGGGAGCTACCGGCCAACCATCTCAGCGGCACGAAGATCCTTCCTTCGATGTTGCCCCAGAAGCTACCCCACCATCTCAGCAGAGAAGCAGTGTGGCTTCCACGGAGCTCGTTCAGCCTGATTTCACGGCTCCTTGCTACCCCATGGATAGTATCACGGAGGCTCAACATTGTGTGCTAATGACGAAATGCCAGAACCTGACCTTGAAGGCGGCGGTCGGCTCTGTTGTACCTCCTCGAGCTGAGGGAACTTTCCATTGCCGTCCGATTCCACATGACTATGCTATTGTGACGGTGGATGAAATAATGGATGGATTTGAGGGGCTGGAGCTTGACTACCCTACAGGTGAAGGAGAAATTCTTCTGGAAAATGCTTTAAGGAGTACCTATCTATGGAGAAAGGAGTACATCAAGCTTCCAAACTGGACTCCTCAGCAGACTCAGCCGGTAGGCCCCTCAGTAGACTCAGCCGGATGAGGCCCCTCAGCAGAGTCCTCTTTCGCCTCAGCTGTCTCCGGCGCGTCAGCAGACTCTGCCTCCTCCTCATCCTCCTCCGCCTCCTCCGGCGCGTCAGCGCACTCCGCCTCCTCCTCCGCCTCCTCCAGCGCGTCAGCGGACTCCGCCGCCCCGGCGGCTAGCAGTACAAGAGGCGGGAAGAAATTTAAATATGGTCCAAGCCTCAAGCCTCTTCCAAAGTTACCATATGAGAGGACTGACGAGGAAAACGCGGACATCGTGCAAGCCGAAGTGCAGGCCCATTTTGAATGGAAACTTCCACCTCCGAAGTAGATCCGGTGAAAGTGAAGCGCACTCTGGATGCCCTTAAGCGACCACCACCGCCTCCGCCGCAATCCAACTATGACCGCTGTATTGAAAAGACATATGATGAAGCGCGGCGGTCGGGAAGTACTACCAGTGCTGCAAGACGAAGTGGGAAAAAATTCCTCAGCTCGGCGAACAGGAGAAGCAATCGTGCCCCCCGCTCAAGGTGTCTAGCGATATCGCTAATCATCCGGGGCTACTGCCCGGTACCAATCTTGGTGATTATGTGGGTGATGATGTACAATTTGAAACGGCTGAGGTACGAGAGGAATTTAGATACGAGCATGGGAAGCCTCTCGTCAAACGTGATCAGCTTCCGCATCTACCAACGATGATGCGAAGATTGCATGAATGGTACTTGGAAAGCTGCAGGAAGTTTGGGACCGACAATCTGATGCTGGGAATTAAAGATGAGCACGACTTCATTGGAGTCAACCTGATGCCTGTTGAATTTGTGGAATTATTTCAGTTATTCAATCAACAGGCCCTCGACAAACAACTCATGACTTGCTACTGTCTGTAAGTATTATTTCGGTAATTAAGTCTCTAGCTCAACTCGTTCATTGCATGTATATATAATCATCCTCACTATATATATTATGCAGATTGAAGATCGTCGAATGCAAAAGAGGACAAATCTATGACATTGGATTCACTAGCCCAAATACCGTAAATGAATGGTCGGTAAAAAAGAGAGCCGAAGATACCGAGAAAAACTTGCTAAAAGCGTTCCTTCGACATCAAAACAAAATGGAAATACTCTTTCCTTACAACTTCAAGTGAGTGTTACTGTCTTGTGCATATTCGGTTTCGCTTACTCGAGGTTAAGTACTGTAATTGATGAGTTATGCGTGCGCAGGTTCTACTTTATTCTACTATCCATAAAGCTTGACAGGGCAGTAGTAACTATTTTAGACTCGAGACGTAAAGATCAAAAGGAGTGGGCGGACATGAGTGAAATGCTCTAGAGGTAAGTTCAATCATTATCGCACCATATTGATCGAAAACTTTCGTTCAGTTCCTGATATCAAGTAATCATTTTCTTTGCCGGGCAGGGTTTGGAAAACATTCACCGGAATGGTCCCGGGTCTGAAGAAGGAGCTAAAATTTACAAAGCCCAGAGTAAGTAGTACTAGCTAGTTCCGTGCATCTCTCATTGATTCTAGTTTCATCAATACCATTATCATGCTTGATTATCAGTTTGATTGAACTCTATTCTCGTAAAGTGCTTGTGGCAGGCACCCGGAACTGATTTATGTGGATACTACGTTTGCGAGTTCATTCGCAACTCGACCCTTGAGCGGGGCTTCTCTGACGAACAATTTGAAGTACGTAAACAATATTCACAATTATTTTTTATTACCATCATTTATGTTGAGTTTCATTCATATATATGTATTGACCCCTTCTTTAAATTAGATGTGACGGAAGCGGGATGAACTCCTACCACATGATCGCATACGAGCAATTCAAGAGGAATTGATGGGATTCTTTCTTGACCACGTCATACCTAAAGACGGAGAATACCATATGGAATTGGAAATGGATCTTAGGTAGATGATGTTAGCGATTGTAAGAGATGTTATATTGTATATATGTAATAGCATCGGATAGATATACGAAAACTTGTTGTTCGACCAAGCACGGAGTAAGAGAGGTCACTTCTCTCTATATATGTTCATGACGATGTTGTGTAATTAATGGTTTCCTTCATTTGCTTACTAGCTAGCGTCGAGTTCTCTCTATATGTAGTAGCTACCGTCGACCAAGCACGGAGAAAGAGAGGTTACTTCTCTCTACTAGCTAGCTAACATACTATGAAACCCCTAATTAAACCATCCAAAACCCCTAATAAGCCCCCCTTTCAAAAAAAAACCCCAGCGCCTGGGAGCTGCTGACGCGTGGCTGCCCTTTGGTCCCGGTTGGTGTTACCAACCGGGACTAAAGACCCTCTGGAGCCGGGAGTAATGCCCTGTTTCCTACTAGTGTGATAGGGCCTTCATAACATGTTTGCCCCCATTACAACGCATGGGCATATTTTCTAGTTATATCTCATGATTGAATACTGCCTTGAAGTAAATGTGATGATTATACCATGATGATTAAAATTCTATATTTACATATAATCGCATCAATCACTAATATTAGTGTCAAAATCGACGGGCACAGCAACACGTGCCTTTGACAATCTAGTACGTACAAGTTTCCCACCAGCTAAGGTAAAAAGATGTTACAACTAGCAAGCAGAAAGAGAACTACCTTGGATCAAATAAAACAAAGTAATACTCCGAGCATTAATTCACGCACTAGAAACAACCAAAGATGGCTAGCACACATCGGCGGGCGGCAGGTCGGCGACTCGGGCGGTGGCACGCTTGTTGCGGAAGGGCCCGTCCTCCCGTAGAAGCAGGCAGGTGAAGCCAAGGGCGATGAGCGGACATGGTTAGGGTTATGGTTATGGTTAAGGTGAAATTAAGTATGAATAGAAGTTTTTTGTCCAATGTGTGCATAAATTAGGTTATTGCTCCATTTGAATTGGTTGGATGACATATATGGATGACTTTATTGTTTCCATTGTTCTTAGATGCATAAGCTCGTAAATGTTCATTATTTGGACAAGACGACATTTATGAATGGAAAATACGATGAAGGGGAAGAGGCTATGGTTTTTGACACAAGTCCAAGCTTTGATGATCTTGTAGTGAAAGTGAAAAGCGTCTTACATTGGAGTGACCCAAATGCCGAGGTTAATCTTATTGGTAGGTATGACGTTGGATTGGGAGTAAAGTCCCGATTAAAGAGTATGCCCATCACCTCCCAATTGCATTGGAATGTGTACAAGGACAAAGTAGACGCATCACAAGAGAAGTCTCTTGAGATATTTGCCACAAAGGTTGAGCCTCCTTCCTTGCAAATTGATTTGAACCACAATGTATCCTCCCCAATACTTGATGATAGTGCCGAGGAGTATGTCCCCAATTGTTCTAGCCAACCCAATGAAGATCACATCAATGCTAGCGCCATAGTACTCTGAGATGATGCTATTCCTCTTGTTCAAGAAGATGCTAGTGGTCATGTTGATGATGATGCTATTGTTGCTCAAGAGGATGCTTACGCGGAGAATGAAGAGATTCATTAGAATGCCATTGGTAACTTGGATGTCATTGTGCAGCAACAAGACATGGACCATACCCTCCCTTAAAACCGTATGTGTGGGTATGGCTCGGATGACGAGGGTCCGGAGGAAGAATTGGATGAGGATGGGTTGACGACGCAAGAAAATGAAATCTACAAGAAGGTGGCTGGCAAGGAAAGAGGGCCGTCGTTGTTCAGGGATGTGAGTCTTGCGGACAAGGCCGTTGTTGATGGTGGGATGAGATTGGGGCTGTTTGAGCCAACACCGTGCCCCAAGGTCGATGATCCTCGGCCACAAAAAGAGGATGAGAATGCTCATTTGAAGAAAGGCATCAAGTTTGGTTCTTTGGTATAGTTCAAGATATGGTTGTGTGACTACGCCATTAGGAACCATAGGCCGTTTGTTGTTGGTCATTCCAATCAAAATGTTCGGTACACAGTCAAATGTTACAAAGAAGGTTGCCCTTGGAGGGTCCGTGGTAGAAAAATCAAGGAAACCGGGCAATGGGTGTTGAAGAGTTGTGTTGCCACTCACACGTGCGTGCCCCCGGACAAGGACGACCGAAGCAATGGACACCGTCAACTCACGTCTGAGTATCTAGGCTACAAATTGTTGAATCAAATAGCACATGATCCAACCATGAAGGTCAAGTTTCTCATGACTTCGATTGAGGAACTATTTGGATACCCGGTCAAGTATGAGAAGGCATCAATGGCCAAGGCAAACGCTATTAGGATGTTGCATGGTGATTATGAGGCCGCATATAACATTTTGCCGAAGATGTTGGCAGCCATTGCTAATCGGAACCCGGGCATGCACCATCGGGTCGAGTCAATTGACGGAGTGTTTCACCGTGCGTTCTAGAGCTTTGGCCAATGCATCGAGGCATTCACGTATTGTCGGCCGGTCTTGTATATAGATGGTACATTCTTGACCGACAAATACAAGGGCACATTGATGGTGGCAATGGCACACTCGTCAAATGATAACGTGTTGCCGGTGGCATTTGCCTTGGTTCCTTCGGAGCACGATGACAATTGGCAGTGGTTCATGGAGCATGTGAGGACAAAGGTGATTGGCAAGAGAGAGGTATGCATTATATCGGATCACCATCATGGGATTCTCAAAGCAATAATCGTTGATATTCCAGGTCTTCCAAAGCTTCAACACCATTGGTGCATGAGACACTTTGTGGCAAACTTTTACCGGGCATGCAAGAGCAAGGAGTTTTGCAAAGACCTTACCCATGTTTGCGTTGCATTCAACACCGACACATTCAAAAGCCGATATGGTAAACTCCTTAAGGCGTTGGAGAAGAACAAAGGGGGGAAGAATTCTTGACTAGGCACGATCCGGATAAAGAAAAGTGGTCACGCGCTTACGATGAAGGAGGTATGCGATATGGGGACATGACAAGCAACATGGTGGAATGCTTCAACAATGTGTTGAAGGGTGTCCGTTCCTTGCCGGTGACCGCAATACTCAAGTACACTTTCACCAAGCTCAACGAGTACTTCCTAAAGCATTCCAAAAGCACGGCCAAGTGGATTGGCGAAAATATGGACTATCCATTGAAGGTTCAGGATTGGTTGTTGCATCAAGCGCGCAAGTCTTCCCACCAACAAGTGATAACATACAATGAAAAAGAAATGATCTATCAAACCAATGAGCCGGGTGCGACAACAAGGGACGGTGTGTCTTTTGGTGGAGTTGCGTACGAGGTGCACATCAAAAACCGGTGGTGCCAGTGTGAGAGGCCACACAAGTATCATTGGCCTTGCTCGCATTTGATGACCGCAACACGGGCAAGAAACTTGCCCGTATCCGATGGTACAATGGTGCGGTTGCACGAGTTCACATTGGAATGAACGAGGTTGACGTGGGCGCCTTGGTTTAATCCTTTCCTTGATCCATCACAGTGGCCTGAGTATGATGGCCCACACATTGTGCCAGACCCCGCAATCATGATGCCTATGAGGGGAAGAAGAAGAAAGAAGAGGTTCAGGAGTGACATGGATGACCTAGCTGGATACACCGGAATGAAGCAATTTGGTAGTGGTCACTTCATGGAGGCACCGGACACCAATAATTGTGGAGAATGCAATGAGACAGGACACAATGTTAGGAGATGCACGAAAAGACCCAGAACCAACACGAGCACTAGTCAAACATGTGGCGGCACACGAGGAGGAAGGACTAATCTAGGAGGGGGGCCATGGAGGAAGGACTAGTCTTAGAGGGGGCCGTGGAGGACAGACGAGAGGTGGTGGTCGTGGATCCGGTGGTTCTAGGACACGTCGGGTTGATAGAGGAAGGCCTATCGACGTGTTGCTAAATCCGGATGGTTGAAATAATGTGAATGGTACTACTTGTATCCATCCATGTTAATTTCTTGATATATTTGCTTTCTTAACATCTTTAATTGTTTGCTTCTTTACATTGCAATGTGTTCATATGTTTGACTGAACATCTTTAATTGTTGTAGGCATGGCTTCATCCGGTTCCATGACGAGGCCACCGTGTGCTAACCAAGAAGCCATGCCGAACAAGTGGGAGAACGCATCTTTGGACAAGGTGAAGGAGAAAGATGTGAAAATCCCACCATGTTGGTGTGGAGATGTTTGCAAGGTGAAGGTGTCCACCGACAGAAAGAAGTCATGGACGGAGGGAAGGAGATATTTTGTATGCCCCGACTATGCCCATGATCGTGCGCTTCCAACTAACCCCTATGACCTACTGCCGGTATGTCTTTGAAGTAACATGTTGCTCTCAAATTTGTGTGAGCACTAAAGACATTTGTGTATGTAGTCACCGCCTCCTCTATGCAAGTACTTCACATGGATAGATAATGAAGTGCCAGAAGATGTCCAAAAGGACCAATATCAAGATTGTCTTAGGCGCCAACGGCGGTTCGAAGAATCATTTCGAATAGGTTTGGAGGAGGAGCGTCGTCAGAAGGAGAGGTTGGAGCGGAAGAAACGAGAGGAGAAGAGGGCACGCCAAGCGAAGCTTGATCGTGAGGAGGAGAGGGCAAGAAAGCTTGCAAAGGCTCGCGAGGCGCAAGAGGAGGATGAGGCACGTGACAAGAAGGGGAAATGGCCTCGTATGACTCAGTAGGGCCTTCGCTTCGGTGGACTCGTCATGTAACCGGATGAAGCCATGCCACATTTATCATGAAAATCTAGTACAAAGGCAAGAAGCCATGTGTCGTGAACTACCTCGTAGACCTAAATTTGTCATTTGTAATGAATTTGTCGTGAGAACTATCTCATAGACCAAAGTTTGTCTGGAATTTCTTTGTTAATTGTGATGAATTTCTGTGATAAACTGTTGCGAGATGTGTTAAATGAACACAAAACAGAGCGTGGGATCTGTTTTCAAACCTACCGCCAGGCCACCTGGCGGTAGGGTGCAAGACCCTACCGCTGAACCCCTTGGGGGTAGGGTGCCAAACCCCCTCAAAAGTTCTGTAACCAAGACTGGGCGCATTTTTTTGGTAGGGTTGGCTATCCTACCGCCAGAGGCAGTGGCGGTAGGGTCTGCATCTCGCTCATCAGCCAGGTGTCTGGCACGGCGCGTGAGATCCGACCCCTACCACCAAAGGATGCGGCGGTAGGATGTAGACACCTACCGCCAGGGGCAGTGGCGGTAGGCCCTGGATCTCACGCGCCGCACCAGACACCTGTCTGATGAGGCGCGCGAGGCCTACCGCCACTGCCTCCGGCGGTAGGTATCCATATCCTACCACCGCAGGCTATGGCGGTAGGGGTCGATCCCTGCAAAACAAAACAAGCAATGTATTAGACATGGCAAATGAAAAACAATGTGTATATTTTCGTTGTCAACTTTGTTGCACAGGGCAAAATGAAAATGAAAAATTAAATGACACGCAACACCCCGAACTTTAGTTCAAATGACATATCTCATGTCCGATAGTTGAAATAACAAGCAACTTAGTTCAAATGACATATCTCGTGTCCGATAGTTGAAATAACAAGCAACACTCGGTAGTCCGGGTTCAAACTACAAGCTCAAGCTCGAGCATATTTCTACACCGGAAAAATAGCTATAAAATGTATAAGACGGTCAATTTGTTCGTCACGCTCATGATTAGGCTTCAGTCGAAAGTCGGCGGATCCCGCCCAATTCTCCAACACACCTTTCGTTTCGTGGAACCAGCCCCATCAAGCACGGCGTTCCGGATTCTCAGACGTGCCTTGTGTGATTGCCCATCCAATGACCTGTCCAGGTTTTGTCAAGTCCAGCTCCCGGAATTCTTCTTTGCTAGCAGACAACCCAATATCCATTGCCAAAGCGTGTCTGCAAGCATATTCCAGCTCCTGCAGCTCATCAAGTATCTTCTTTTTTTCTTTCACAAGCCTCCGGAAAACTTTTTTCTCCTTACCATCACAAGGTTCCTCGATAATGTAATACTTGCTAAAATCCGTCATGGCCGCATATGCCTCATCACAACTCTTAAACCATGCTTGAAGCTCCCTCGTCATACCACGTTGTCACTCCGCTACAACCTTCTCACACGCTACCGCCAGACTCATAGCTGCAAGGTCCATCCTACATGAATATACGGGTTTAAGATGACAGTCAACAAAATAAATCAAATGGGGCACAACACTTGGTTACTATTAAGATGATCTTGATCTTAATTATTTTCTTAAGCCTAACCCTAACTGCAAAGATGACCACTAAACATAGCACTAGATCTAGATACACAAACAATTCTACAAACAATTCTAGGCACATAATACATAAGGAAATAACAAACATAACCCTAAATGCATCATACTAATTGATTTGACCACACCAAAATGATGAACTAGGGTTTGCAATAAAATGAGGAAATGCACACAAAACCAAGATTTAAACCAATCAAAATGAGGGGAAGTGAGAGAGGTACCTTGGGTGATGAAAGTGCTACAAATCCACCGGAGAAATGTCAACCAAATGAGAGAGATTTGAGAGGCTCTAGTGGTACAAAGAGAGAGGGGGGTGACTTGAGCTCGGGGGAGTGGTGGTGGGGTGACTTGTTGTAACACCCCTATGTAATAGCCACTGTGATCAACTACTAATATTGCCAAGTCATATCATTTGCAGAGACTAATCATAGTGGTTAACCAAAATAATTCAAACTCCATTCTGAAAATCAACTCAAATTCCAAAAGTGCAAAATAAATTTGCTCAAACACCTTTGGAAAAATGTTCACTAATTAGCAAATATTCCAGAAGCATTCATAAAAATATCACCGGTAGCACTTGGATTAATTGAGTCACTCAAACAAATTGAAACAGCACCAAAACAGCAATATTAAATCCATTTAAAATCATATTAAATTCAAATGAAATCCAAATCTGTTCAAACAAGTTTTCGGTGATGGGTAATATTGCATTACATTATTTGGACCAAGTTCCATATTTTACAAAAGTGCTAAACTGGGCTAACTATTTCAAAACAAAAAACAAATAAAAGAAAAACGCAAAACAGAAACAGAAAAATAAGACGAGGCACTGTGCACTGGGCCTTAGTGCACAGTGCCCCGACAGCCGGCCCGTCTGGCCCAACTCCGTCTCTCTCCCTCGCGTGTCGCCCTCCCCATGGCCGGGCGCGCGCGCACCAATGGGCGCGCGACACGCCGGCGCCACCGACGGAACAGGGACGAGGAGGGGATAAGGGCGAGCCGTTCCCTCTTCCCCCGGTCCTCCCCATCACTTCTCCCCTCTGCCATCGCTCGCTCCGTTCTTCTTCCTCCTCAGATCCATCGAAGCAGAGCACAATCGCTGCCGCTACTCCGTCGTCCCCGCGGCCACCGGCGGCCCCGTGCCAGCTGAACGTGTCGAGGAGATCCGCCGTCATCTTCCTCAACCTCTGGTGCCTCTGGATGGCGCTGGGGAGCTCTACGACGAGCAGATCGAGCTGCCCCCTTTGCTGCTGCCGCCGTCAATCCTCCTCGTCTTCGGCGACGCCTCTGCGCTACTAAACCCCCAAGGGCCACCGTGAGCCGCACTGTAAGCCGCCGCGTCGAGCCCATCTCTTCCTCTCCTTCCCCGCACTCGTAGCCGTCGTTTTTCTTCATAGCCGAACCGCCACCGCCCGAGCTCGTCGCCGGCGTGGCTCCAGCGACCTAACGGTCGAGCGAGCATGCCCGTGAGTTTCCCCGTGACGCGTAGATCCTCGCTATCAAGTTCTTTGGCTTTTGCGAGAGCCCCAGCCCCGAATCCGGTCACGGCCGAGCTCCGGTCGCCGCAGTAGTGGTCGCCGCCGTCATTTCCAGCCACCTCCGGCCCGGAGACCACCTGCGTTGGATGCGGCATAACGCGCTCGTTCGAACGCAAGCAACCGCACACCAAACGCCTCAGCGTAGCGGAATTCCGGCGAGTCCCGAGCCGCGTTGCCGCGAAAACAAGCTCGTCGGCGTCTAAACATCGGCCGGCCGACGTGGCACACCCGGGGCCACCCCTGGGTCACTGCCAGTGGGCCCCCTGGCCCCAGTTGACCACGATGACAGTGGTCAACGTGCTGACTGGGCGCGGCCAGCCACTGACATGTGGGCCCCGCTAGTAATTAGTTTAAATAAAACGCTTTTATAATTAAAATCAATTAGATAAACTAAATGTCTCACTGACATATGGGGCCCACACCCCTAATTAACCCTGGTAATTAGTTTGATCCACTGTTAGCCTAACAGAGGCTGACATGTGGGTCCCACTGGACCCACATGTCAGGTTTGACTCTGGTCAGCGTCATTGTTGACCTGCTGATGTCAGCAACACGTCATGCTGATGTCATAATTCAATTCTGTTAATAAAATTAATTCCAGAAAATCAATTAATCTTTGAAAATTAATAACTTTTAAACCGTAGCTCGGATCGAAAAAGTTAAAACATGAAAGTTGCTCAGAACGACGAGACGAGTCTAATCGTGCCGTCTGTTTCCTTGTCGGAACCTCCTGCGTAGGAGAACTCGTAACTCCGAGCTCAATTCTGGTAGATGAATAGTGCACACACACCGGTTAATAAATCGCAGATTAATTCTAAAAATAACTAAAATGACTTAGAGGCATATTTAGGCAACCCTGCACTGCATCATAGCATCGCACGCACTGTGTTGCATCTGATTGCATTATATTTACTTGTTTCCTCCCCCTCTTCTCTTTCGGTAGAAACCGACGTTGCCGTAGCTTCTGAGGCAGACGCCACTCCGGCGTACGACTACGTCCCCGACGACCCTGCCCTTGCCGTCGAGCAGATAGGCAAGCACCCCCATTTTGAGCATTCCGATATCGCCCACTCTCTTCTCTCTTATGCTTGCATTAGAAGTTACTGCTGCTACTGTTGTCCTATATCTGCTGCATAGCCTGTTTACTTGTAACCTGTTGTTGATACTTTCCTGCTATCCTAAACTGTTTAGTATAGGATGGGTAGAGCCTTATCAGAGACCCACTTGTCCCGACTGCCCCGCTGGACTCTCAGAAGACCCGAGCAATGGGATCGAAGATCAGACCCGGGCACCGCACGTCACTTCCCCCTATGTTGCTTGACACTGCTGGGTTACTATCGAGTGCCGAGGGTGATACCTCGTCAGCACTTCTGATGATAACCTTGTAGGTTAGTTAATCGGTCGTGGTAAGCGAGGGTGATTCCTCCTACACCACCCCCTATACCGACGCCGTCGCGCAACCTCTCAAGTGTGGACCTCGAGGGTGATTCCTCCTTCGTTCACCTTGATGATAACATCGAGCGGGAATTCCATCGAGGGTGATTCCTCAGGGTTCCCTTCGGTGTCAGACACACAGCTGCTTCGGATACTATGACTTGACTTTGAACCATGATACTAAAGACGGGTCGGCCCTGAGGGGTACCCGCGCGAGCATGAATGCGAAGTGATGTGGAGTCGGGTTGACCTGAGAGGTGCCCGCGAGATAACTACGAGGCGTGGCCGGGCATTCTTGGCCCTTGCCGCAAGCCCTCGAGACGGGGCGACGGGGTCACATCGATCGTGAGTCTCTGCTCGTTACCGCGCGCTCCTAATTCACTAACGGTTTGGATATTTGATCCGAGGGGCCTCTGTCCTGATAGCACTAACCATCACGTGGGCATAGTATGGGCGTTCTGCGTCGTACACTTCAGCCGAAGCTTAATGGACGTCAGCAACTGATGTGGCACACGCTGGGTTGGACTGGGAACGCAACCACGCTTGTATAAGGGGTTGCTAGGTCTGCTCACCGGCGGTGCACGTAACGTGCAGGAGTTCCCGGGGCGAAGGCCCAAGACCCCTGGGGCCATAGGTTAGTCCGGCGTGCTGACCTCTTTGTTAAGTATTTGGTCGGGTTGCGTCGTGTTGCTTAGCCGAGGCCGGGCATGACCCAGAAAAGTGTGTCCGGCCGGAGTTAAGCGAGCGTGGTGGGTAAGTTGGTGCACCCCTGCAGGGAAGAAACTTCTATCGATAGCCTGTCCTACGGTAACGGACACTCGGAGTTGTATCCCGATCGGTACAACTAGAACATGACTTGAGATGAGAACTGGATAGTACGGCTCTGGGATTGCTTTCTCGCAGGGAGTCGAGGAAGAATCTCTGGCCGAGGTTGATGACATTACTGCTATACTTTACATTATGTTATTCTGCTCTCTTCTAATGCTGCAAGACTGTTAAAGAAGCTGAAGATGCTAGTCTTCTATAGGACTAGGCTTTCCCCTCTATTCCGGCATTTCTGTAGCTCAGTCCACTAAAACAGCCCTCCTTTGAAAATGCTGCATATGTAGTATAGATCCTTGCTTGCTGAGTACTTCGGATGAGTACTCATGTTTGCTTTACTTTCTTTTTCCCCATATCCCTTTTGATGCCGCCAGACGTCGGAGCCCCTGAGCCAGACGCCCCCGTCGACGACCACTACTACTACCAGCCCGGAGAGTACTACTACTACGAGGAGCCGTTTGACGACCAGGAGTAGGATCGGAGGGTCCAGGGCAGGAGGCCCACGCCTTTTCGATCGTAGTATTTTATTTTGCCCCGCCTCTGTGAAGGCTTATCTCTCTTTCTGTAATATATCTGTACCCAGATATCTAATGCTTCCGCTGACACTTGTATGCCATCGAGCTATGTATTCGAGCCCTCGAGGCCCTGGCTTGTAATATAAAGCTTGTATGAATTTATTTATGTTTTAGAGTTGTGTTGTGATATCTTCAAGTGAGTCCTTAGGCTTGATCATGTGCATTTGCATGTATGGTTAGTGCATGATTAAGCTGGGGTCGTCATAGGTTGGTATCTGAGCCGACTGCCTGTAGGAACCCCTTCCAACTCCTTGGCCGAAGTTGAGTCTAGTGGTCAAAAACTGTTTTACTAACTTGGCTGTGTGGCTTACGGGCCCACGTCGCCAACTGGGTGGTATTAGGATCTTTTATTCCTCGTCTTTACTCTGGGACTCTGATCTCTCTTCTATTCGGGTTTAATAAAATTACTAAGGCCGACACTTAGGATCTCGTAATTCTCGTCCACCCGGAGAGCTGGATATCTGTGCGATTTCCCTGATATTGATCTGATTAGTCTGATAATCATTTTCCTTTCCATTGTTTTGTTTAACCTTTCTCTCTGAGTTGTATTATACTCCGAGTTGTCATTCAATAAGACCGGATTCTGCATCAGAGTGCACACGGAGAGTAGGATCCAGCAAGTTGATCGATCTTCGGTGTTCTCTAAACTCGACTTGAGGTTGGGTTATCACCAGATCCGTGTCCGTGAAGAGGATATTACAAAAACTGCATTCGTTACTCGATATGGCTCCTATGAATACACCGTCATGTCATTTGGCCTAACGAATGCTCCGGCTACGTTCTCCCACTTAATGAATTACATATTCATGGACTACCTCGACAAGTTTGTCGTGGTGTACCTGGATGATATCCTAGTATACTCGAAGAATAAGGAAGAACATGCGGAACATCTTCGCCTTGTTCTTGAGAGGCTTCGAGAGCACAAGTTATATGCCAAGTACTCCAAGTGTGAATTCTGGCTTTCCGAAGTGACCTACCTTGGACATGTGATTTCCAAGGACGGTATTGCCGTTAACCCGGAGCGTGTTCAGGCTATCTTTGACTGGACTCCTCCGAAGAATGCCAAGCAAGTCCGAAGCTTCCTCGGCCTAGCCAGTTATTGCCGTCGATTCGTCGAGAACTTCTCCAAGATCGCCAAGCCCCTGACTAATCTGCTCCACAAAGGCGTTAAGTTTGAGTGGACAGACAAATGTCAGGAAAGTTTCCAGACCCTCAAGGACAAGCTTACTTCTGCTCCAGTGCTTGCTCCTCCTGATTCTCGCAAGGACTTTGTCATATACTGCGACGCCTCTCGTCAGGGATTAGGTTGTGTCCTAATGCAAGAACGAAGAGTAATTGCGTATGCTTCATGTCAATTGCGTCCGCATGAAGAAAATTATCCAGTGCATGATCTTGAACTTGCTGCAGTGATCTATGCATTAAAGTTATGGCGACATTACCTTCTTGGTAATAGGTGTGAGATTTATACCGATCATCAGAGTCTGAAATACTTGTTCACTCAACCGAATCTTAATCTCTGTCAGCAACGATGGTTAGAAACAATTACGGACTATGACTGTGGTATTTCATATACCCCGGGCAAGGCTAATGTAATGGCCGATGCCCTGAGCCGCAAGTCATATTGCAACAACCTCATGGTTAGGCGAGCTCAACCTCGTCTTTATGCGGAGTTGAGTCAGCTGAATCTGCGAATTGTTCCCCAAGGTTCTCTTAATAACCTTGTGGTACAGCCAGACCTTCAGAAGGCTGTTAAGGAAGCGCAAGCCAAAGATGCTGAAATTGACTTCATGAAGAAGGAGCTTCACCTTGATAAGTACCGGGATTTCTCAGTTGCTGAAGATGGAACATTATATTTCAGAGACCGCATTGTAGTACCTCGCTTCGAGCTTATGACTGACAAGGTCATGAAGGAGGCTCATGATACACGGCTGTCTATCCATCCGGGTAGCACCAAGATGTATCGCGATCTTCGACAGAGGTACTGGTGGTCCAGAATGAAGCAGGACATTGCTCGATACGTTGCTGAATGTGACGTATGTCGTCGCGTGAAAGCAGAACATCAGAAGCCAGCTGGAATTATGCAACCACTCCCTATTCCTCTATGGAAGTGGGATAAAGTGCAGATGGATTTCATTACTGGTCTTCCCAAGTCTCACAAAGGTCACGACGCTATTCTTGTCGTCGTCGATCAACTTTCCAAGGTTGCTCATTTCCTACCGGTCAAGGAGACTATCACTGCTAGCCAGCTAGCAGAGCTGTATATCTCCAGAATCGTTTCACTCCACGGTATTCCGAAGGAGATCAGTTCGGACCGTGGCGGTCTTTTCACGTCCAAGTTCTGGGAAAGTTTTCAAGAAGCTATGGGAACTCACATTACTTGGAGTTCAGCTTATCATCCCCAATCCCAAGGCCAAGTTGAGCGCGTTAATCAAGTGCTTGAAGACATGCTTCGAGCCTGTGTTATATCCTTCGGTAAGAAATGGGAGGAATCTCTCCCGTATGCCAAGTTCTCTTACAACAACAGCTATCAAGCCAGCTTGAAAATGGCCCCCTTCGAAGTTCTCTATGGACATAAATGTCGAACCCCTCTGAATTGGTCAGAAACTGGGGAACGACCTCTCGTTGGACCGGACATTATTCAACACGCTGAAGAACAAGTCAGAATTGTCTAGGAGAATCTCAAAGCAGCTCAAGACCGCCAGAAGAGCAACTATGATCGCAAACGATGGGGTCTGACTTATCAACCAGGTGATCAAGCTTATCTCTGTGTCACCCCGATGAAGGGCACCCGTCGATTCGGAATCAAGGGCAAGCTAGCTGCTCGCTATATTGGTCCCTTTCGCATTGTTGCCAGACGTGGACAAGTGGCTTATAAATTGGAGTTGCCGCCACAATTCTCACATATTCATGATGTCTTCCACATGTCGCAACTTCGCAAATGCTTCAAGGAATCTCCGCACCGCGTAGTGGATCACGAGATGCTTCAGTTGCAAGATGACTTATCTTATAAGGACCATCCGATCCGCATCCTTGATGAAGCTGAACGTCGAACTCGTCAGAAGACGACCAAGTTCCTGAAAGTGCAGTGGTCGAATCATATTGAAGATGAAGCCACTTGGGAACGCGAGGATCATCTTCGGGAAGAATATCCCGACCTCTTTCCTTCTACCTCCTAAATTCTCGGGACGAGAATTTCTTTTAGAGGAGGAGAACTTGTAACACCCCTGTGTAATAGCCACTGTGATCAACTGCTAATATTGCCAAGTCATATCATTTGCAGAGACTAATCATAGTGGTTAACCAAAATAATTCAAACTCCATTCTGAAAATCAACTCAAATTCCAAAAGTGCAAAATAAATTTGCTCAAACACCTTTGGAAAAATGTTCACTAATTAGCAAATATTCCAGAAGCATTCATAAAAATATCACCAGTAGCACTTGGATTAATTGAGTGACTCAAACAAATTGAAACAGCACCAAAACAGCAATATTAAATCCATTTAAAATCATATTAAATTCAAATGAAATACAAATCTGTTCAAACAAGTTTTCGGTGATGGGTAATATTGCATTACATTATTTGGACCAAGTTCCATATTTTACAAAAGTGCTAAACTGGGCTAACTATTTCAAAACAGAAAATAAATAAAAGAAAAACGCAAAACAGAAACAGAAAAATAAGACGAGGCACTGTGCACTGGGCCTTAGTGCACAGTGCCCCGACAGCCGGCCCGTCTGGCCCAACTCCGTCTCTCTCCCTCGCGTGTCGCCCTCCCCATGGCCGGGCGCGCGACACGCCGGCGCCACCGACGGAACAGGGACGAGGAGGGGATAAGGGCGAGCCGTTCCCTCTTCCCCCGGTCCTCCCCGGCATTTCTCTCCTCTCCCATCACTCGCTCCGTTCTTCTTCCTCCTCAGATCCATCGAAGCAGAGCGCAATCGCCGCCGCTACTCCGTCGTCCCCGCGGCCACCGGCGGCCCCGTGCCAGCTGAACGTGTCGAGGAGATCCGTTGTCATCTTCCTCAACCTCTGGTGCCTCTGGATGGCGCTGGGGAGCTCCACAATGAGCAGATCGAGCTGCCCCCTTTGCTGCTGCCGCCGTCAATCCTCCTCGTCTTCGGCGACGCCTATGTGCTACTAAACCCCCAAGGGCCACCGTGAGCCGCACTGTAAGCCGCCGCGTCAAGCCCATCTCTTCCTCTCCTTCCCCGCACTCGTAGCCGTCGTTTTTCTTCATAGCCGAACCGCCGCCGCCCGAGCTCGTCGCCGGCGTGGCTCCAGCGACCAAACGGTCGAGCGAGCATGCCCGTGAGTTTCCCCATGACGCGTAGATCCTCGCTATCAAGTTCTTTGGCTTTTGCGAGAGCCCCAGCCCCGAATCCGGTCACGGCCGAGCTCCGGTCGCCACAGTAGTGGTCGCCGCCGTCGTTTCCAGCCACCTCCGGCCCGGAGACCACCTGCGGTTGATGCGGCATAACGCGCTCGTTCGAACGCAAGCAACCGCACACCGAACGCCTCACCGTAGCGGAATTCCAGCGAGTCCCGAGCCGCGTCGCCGCGAAAACAAGCTCGCCGGCGTCTAAACGCCGGCCAGCCGACGTGGCACACCCGGGGCCACCCCTGGGTCACTGCCCGTGGGCCCCCTGGCCCCAGTTGACCACGCTGACCGTGATCAACGTGTTGACTGGGCGCGGCTAGCCACTGACATGTGGGCCCCGCTAGTAATTAGTTTAAATAAAATGTTTTTATAATTAAAATCAATTAGATAAACTAAATGTCTCACTGACATATGGGGCCCACACCCCTAATTAACCCTGGTAATTAGTTTAATCCACTGTTAACCTAACAGAGGCTGACATGTGGGTCCCACTGGACCCACATGTCAGCTTTGACTCTGCTCAGCATCACTGTTGACCTGCTGATGTCAGCAACACGTCATGCTGACGTCATAATTCAATTCTGTTAATAAAATTAATTCCAGAAAATCAATTAATCTTTGAAAATTAATAACTTTTAAACCGTAGCTCGGATCGAAAAAGTTAAAACATGAAAGTTGCTCAGAACGACGAGACGAGTCTGATCGTGCCGTCTATTTCCTTGTCGGAACCTCCTGCGTAGGAGAACTCGTAACACCGAGCTCGATTCCGGTAGATGAATAGTGCACACACACCGGTTAATAAATCACAGATTAATTCTAAAAATAACTAAAATGACTTAGAGGCATATTTAGGTAACCCTGCACTGCATCATAGCATCGCACACACTGTGTTGCATCTGATTGCATTATATTTACTTGTTTCCTCCCCCTCTTCTCTTTCGGTAGACCCCGACATTGCCATAGCTTCTGAGGCAGACGCCACTCCAGAGTACGACTACGTCCCCGACGACCCTGCCCTTGCCGTCGAGCAGACAGGCAAGCACCCCCATTTTGAGCATTCCGATATCGCCCACTCTCTTCTCTCTTATGCTTGCATTAGAAGTTACTACTGCTACTGTTGTCCTATATCTGCTGCATAGCTTGTTTACTTGTAACCTGTTGTTGATACTTTCCTGCTATCCTAAACTGTTTAGTATAGGATGGGTAGAGCCTTATCAGAGACCCACTTGTCCCGACTGCCCCGCTGGACTCTCAGAAGACCCGAGCAATGGGATCGAAGATCAGACCCGGGCACCGCACGTCACTTCCCCCTATGTTGCTCGACACTGCTGGGTTACTATCGAGTGTCGAGGGTGATACCTCGTCAGCACTTCTGATGATAACCTTGTAGGTTAGTTAATCGGTCGTGGTAAGCGAGGGTGATTCCTCCTACACCACCCCCTATACCGACGCCGTCGCGCAACCTCTCAAGTGTGGACCTCGAGGGTGATTCCTCCTTCGTTCACCTTGATGATAACATCGAGCGAGAATTCCATCGAGGGTGATTCCTCAGGGTTCCCTTCGGTGTCAGACACACAGCTGCTTCGGATACTATGACTTGACTTTGAACCATGATACTAAAGACGGGTCGGCCCTGAGGGGTACCCGCGCGAGCATGAATGCGAAGTGATGTGGAGTCGGGTTGACCTGAGAGGTGCCCGCGAGATAACTACGAGGCGTGGCCGGGCATTCTTGGCCCTTGCCGCAAGCCCTCGAGACGGGGCGACGGAGTCACATCGATCGTGAGTCTCTGCTCGTTACCGCGCGCTCCTAATTCACTAACGGTTTGGATATTTGATCCGAGGGGCCTCTGTCCTGATAGCACTAACCATCACGTGGGCATAGTATGGGCGTTCTGCGTCGTACACTTCAGCCGAAGCTTAATGGACGTCAGCAACTGATGTGGCACACGCTGGGTTGGACTGGGAACGCAACCACGCTTGTATAAGGGGTTGCTAGGTCTGCTCACCGGCGGTGCACGTAACGTGCAGGAGTTCCCGGGGCGAAGGCCCAAGACCCCTGGGGCCATAGGTTAGTCCGGCGTGCTGACCTCTTTGTTAAGTATTTGGTCGGGTTGCGTCGTGTTGCTTAGCCGAGGCCGGGCATGACCCAGAAAAGTGTGTCCGGCCGGAGTTAAGCGAGCGTGGTGGGTAAGTTGGTGCACCCCTGCAGGGAAGAAACTTCTATCGATAGCCTGTCCTACGGTAACGGACGCTCGGAGTTTTATCCCGATCGGTACAACTAGAACATGACTTGAGATGAGAACTGGATAGTACGGCTCTGGGATTGCTTTCTCGCAGGGAGTCGAGGAAGAATCTCTGGCCGAGGTTGATGACATTACTGCTATACTTTACACTATGTTATTCTGCTCTCTTCTAATGCTGCAAGACTGTTGAAGAAGCTGAAGATGCTAGTCTTCGATAGGACTAGGCTTTCCCCTCTATTCCGGCATTTCTGCAGCCCAGTCCACTAAAACAGCCCTCCTTTGAAAATGTTGCATATGTAGTATAGATCCTTGCTTGCTGAGTACTTCGGATGAGTACTCACGTTTGCTTTACTTTCTTTTTCCCCATATCCCTTTTGATGCCGCCAGACGTCGGAGCCCCTGAGCCAGACGCCCCCGTCGACGACCACTACTACTACCAGCCCGGAGAGTACTACTACTACGAGGAGCCGTTTGACGACCAGGAGTAGGATCGGAGGGTCCAGGGCAGGAGGCCCACGCCTTTTCGATCGTAGTATTTTATTTTGCCCCGCCTCTGTGAAGGCTTATCTCTCTTTCTGTAATATATCAGTACCCAGATATCTGATGCCTCCGCTGACACTTGTATGCCATCGAGCTATGTATTCGAGCCCTCGAGGCCCTGGCTTGTAATATAAAGCTTGTATGAATTTATTTATGTTTTAGAGTTGTGTTGTGATATCTTCAAGTGAGTCCTTAGGCTTGATCGTGTGCATTTGCGTGTATGGTTAGTGCACGATTAAGCCGGGGTCGTCACACTTGTGCTGAATGAGTGGGTGTGGGGGACCTTGGTCCCCCCCTCCCAACCTTATCCACCCTAGGACCTTACCACCAGGGCACCTGGCGGTAGGTGTTAGTGGCCTACCGCCAGGGTCTGTGGCGGTTGATACGTCTCCAACGTATCTATAATTTTTTATTGTTTCATGCCATTATATTATCTGTTTTGGATGTTTTATATGCATTAATATGCTATTTTATATTATTTTTGGGACTAACCTATTAACCTAGAGCCTAGTGTCAGTTCCTGTTTTTTCCTTGTTTTAGAGTTTCGCAGAAAAGGAATACCAAACGGAGTCCAAAAGGAATGAAACCTTCGCGATGATTTTTCTTGGACCAGAAGACAACCAGGAGACTTGGAGATGAAGTTGGAGGAGCCACGAGGCGGCCACAAGGACGGAGGGCGCGCCCAGGGGGTAGGGCGCGCCCCCCACCCTTGTGGGCCCCCCGTGCACCTCCTGACCTAATTCTTTCGCCTATATATTCTCAAATATCCCCAAACCACCAGAGGCATCCACGAAAACAATTTTCCACCGCCGCAACCTTCTGTACCCGTGAGATCCCATCTAGGGACCTTTTCCGGCACCCTGCCGGAGGGGGATTCGATCACGGAGGGCTTCTACATCAACTCTATTGCCCTTCCGATGAAGCATGAGTAGTTTACCACAGACCTACGGGTCCATAACTAGTAGCTAGATGGCTTTTTCTCTCTCTTTGATTCTCAATACCATGTTCTCCTCGATGTTCTTGGAGATCTATTCGATGTAATACTTTTTTGCGGTGTGTTTGCCAAGATCCGATGAATTGTGGATTTATGATCAGCTTATCTATGAATATTATTTGAATCTTCTCTGAATTCTTTTATGCATGATTTGATATCTTTGTAATTCTCTTCGAACTATCGGTTTGGTTTGGCCAACTAGATTTGTTTTTCTTGCAATGGGAGAAGTGCTTAGCTTTGGGTTCAATCTTGCGGTGTCCTTTCCCAGTGACAGTAGGGGCAGCAAGGCACGTATTGTATTGTTGCCATCGAGGATAAAAAGATGGGGTTTTCATCATATTGCTTGAGTTAATTCCTCTACATCATGTCATCTTACTTAATGCGTTACTCTGTTCTTTATGAACTTAATACTCTAGATGCATGCTGGATAGCGGTCGATGTGTGGAGTAATAGTAGTAGATGCAGAATCGTTTCGGTCTACTTGACACGGACGTGATGCCTATATTCATGATCATTGCCTTAGATATCGTTACAACTTTGCGATTTTCTATCAATTGCTCGGCAGTAATTTGTTCACCCACCGTATTATTTTCTATCTTGAGAGAAGCCTCTAGTGAAACCTATGGCCCCTGGGTCTATTCTCCATCATATAAGTTTCTGATCTACTATTTTTTAATCTTTTACTTTCCGATCTATAAACCAAAAATACCAAAAATATTTACTTTATCGTTTATCTATCTCTATCAGATCTCACTTTTGCAAGTAACCGTGAAGGGATTGACAACCCCTTTATCACGTTGGGTGCAAATTGTTTGATTGTTTGTGTAGGTATTCGGTGATTTGTGCGTTGTCTCCTACTAGATTGATACCTTGGTTCTCAAATTGAGGGAAATACTTATCTCTACTTTGCTGCATCACCCTTTCCTCTTCAAGGGAAAAACCAACGCAAGCTCAAGAAGTAGCAGGAAGAATTTCTGGCACCGTTGCCGGGGAGATCTATGCCAAGTCAAGACATACCAAGTACCCACCATAAACTCTCATCTCTTGCATTACATTATTCGCCATTCACCTCTCGTTTTCCTCTCCCCCACTTCTAAAACGATTTTCGAAAAGATTTGCCTTTTCTTCGCCCCTTTTCCGTTCGTCTTCCTCGTTTGCTTTTTGTGTGCTCGTGTGTTGGATTGCTTGCTTTGTCACGATGGCTCAAGAGAATACCAAATTGTGTGATTTTTCCAACACCAATAATAATGATTTTATTAGTACTCCGATTGCTCCAGCCACTAGTGTGGAATCTTGTGAAATTAATGCCGCTTTGCTGAATCTTGTTATGAAAGATCAATTTTCTGGCTTTCCTAGTGAAGATGCCGCTTCCCATCTAAACAATTTCGTTGATTTGTGTGATATGCAAAAGAAAAAAGATGTGGATAATGATATTGTTAAATTGAAGCTATTTCCGTTCTCGCTTCGAGATTGTGCTAAAACTTGGTTTTCATCTTTGCCTAAAAATAGTATTGATTCATGGAATAAGTGTAAAGATGCTTTTATTTCCAAGTATTTTCCTCCCGCTAAAATCATCTCCCTTAGGAACGAGATTATGAATTTTAAGGAACTTGATCATGAACATGTTGCACAATCTTGGGAGAGGATGCAATTAATGATACGAAATTGCCCTACTCATGGTTTGAATTTGTGGATGATTATACAAAAAAATTATGCCGGATTGAATTTTGCTTCTAGAAATCTTTTAGATTCGGCCACGGGAGGTACTTTTATGGAAATTACTTTAGCAGAAGCTACTAAACTCCTAGATAATATTATGGTTAATTAATCTCAATGGCATACCGAAAGATCTTTAACTAGTAAAAAAAGTGCATGCGATTGAAGAGATTAATGTTTTGAGTGGAAAGATGGATGAGCTTATGAAATTATTTGCTAGCAAGAGTGCTTCTATTGATCCTAATGATATGCCTTTGTCTATTTTGATTGAAAGTAATAATGAATCTATGGATGTGAATTTTGTTGGTAGGAAAAATCTTAGTAATAACGCGTATAGAGGTAATTTTAATCCTAGGCCGTTTCCTAGTAATTCCTCTAATAATTAAGGTAATTCCTACAACAATTCTTATGGAAATTATAATAAGATGCCCTCTGATTTTGAGAATAGTGTTAAAGAATTTATGAGTTTGCAAAAGAATTTCAATGCTTTGATTGAAGAAAAATTGCTTAAGATTGATGATTTGGCTAGGAACGTGGATAGAATTTCTCTTGATGTTGATTCTTTGAAACTTAGATCTATTCCACCCAAGCATGATATTAATGAGTCTCTCAAAGCTATGAGAATTTCTATTGATGAGTGCAAAGAAAGAACCGCTAAGATGCGTGCTAAACCAGATTGGTTTGTAAAAACGTGTTCTTCTAGTTTCCGTGAAAATAGTGATGAAGATCTTAAAGTGATTGATGTGACTCCTATTGAATCTTTGTTTTCCAATATAAATCTTGATAAAGATGGGACTGGAGATGAGTCAACTTTAGTTAAAAGGCGTCCCAATGATTCGGAGTTTTTAGATCTTGATGCAAAAATTGATAAAAGTGGGATTGGAGAGGTCAAAACTTTAAGTAGCAATGAACCCACTCTTTTGGATTTCAAGGAATTTAATTATGATAATTGTTCTTTAATATATTGTATTTCTTTGTTGCAATCCATGTTAAATTCTCCTCATGCTTATAATCAAAACAAAGCTTTTACTAAACATATCGTTGATGCTATGATGCAATCTTTTGAAGAAAAACTTGAATTGGAAGTTTCTATTCCTAGAAAACTTTATGATGAGTGGGAACCCACTATTAAGATTAAAATTAAAGATTATGAGTGCCATGCTTTGTGTGATTTGGGTGCTAGCGTTTCCATGATTCTAAAAACTTTATGCGATGTGCTAGGTTTCCGTGAATTTGATGATTGTTCTTTAAATTTGCATCTTGCGGATTCCACTATTAAGAAACCTATGGGAAGAATTAATGATGTTCTTATTGTTGCAAATAGGAATTATGTGCCCGTAGATTTCATTGTTCTTGATATAGATTGCAGTCCTACATGTCCTATTATTCTTGGTAGACCTTTCCTTAGAACGATTGGTGCAATTATTGATATGAAAAGAAGGAAACATTAGATTTCAATTTCCTTAAGGAAAGGCATGGAACACTATCCTAGGAAGAAAATTAAATTGCCATATGAATCTATTATGAGAGCCACTTATGGATTGCATACCAAAGATGACAATACCTAGATCTATTCGTGTTTTTATGCCTAGCTAAGGGCGTTAAACAATAGCGCTTGTTGGGAAGCAACCCAATTTTATTTTTGTTTTTTCTTTTTAGGTTCTGTTTTGCAATAAATAATTCATCTAGCCTCTGGTTAGATGTGGTTTTGTGTTTTAATTAGTGTTTGTGCCAAGTAAGACCTTTGGGATAGCTTACGGTGATAGTTGATTTGATCTTGCTGAAAAATAGAAACTTTTGCGTCCAGTCACAGAATTGTTTAAATTCACTGGAGCGTGCAAAAACCCTGAATTTTTTACACAGGATTTATATACAAATTTCATCTGTTGTCCTAAGTTTTCAGAAACTTTGGAGTTACAGAAGTATTAGAACAATTCAAATCTTCGCAGACTGTTCTGTTTTTGATAGATTCAGTTTTCTTTGTGTTGTTTGCTTATTTTGATGAATCTATGGGTAGTATCGGGGGGTATGTGAAGGAAATATGCCCTAGAGGCAATAATAAAGTTGTTATTTATATTTCCTTATATCATGATAAATGTTTATTATTCATGCTAGAATTGTATTAACCGGAAACTTGATACATGTGTGAATACATAGACAAAACACCGAGTCCCTAGTAAGCCTCTACTAGACTAGCTCATTAATCAAAGATGGTTAAGTTTCCTAACCATAGACATATGTTGTCATTTGATAAACGGGATCACATCATTAGGAGAATGATGTGATGGACAAGACCCATCCGTTAGCTTAGCATTATGATTGTTAAGTTTTATTGCTATTGCTTTCTTCATGACTTATACATATTCCTTTGACTATGAGATTATGCAACTCCCGAATACCGTAGGAACACCTTGTGTGCTATCAAATGTCACAACGTAACTGGGTGATTATAAAGATGCTCTACAGGTGTCTCCGAAGGTGTTTGTTGGGTTGGCATAGATCGAGATTAGGATTTGTCACTCCGAGTATCGGAGAGGTATCTCTAGGCCCTCTCGGTAATGCACATCACTATAAGCCTTGCAAGCAATGTGACTAATGAGTTAGTTATGGGATGATGCATTACGGAACGAGTAAAGAGACTTGCCGTTAACGAGATTGAACTAGGTATGAAGATACCGACGATCGAATCTCGGGCAAGTAACATACCGATGACAAAGGGAATAACGTATGTTATCATTGCGGTTTGACCGATAAAGATCTTTGTAGAATATGTAGGAACCAATATGAGCATCCAGGTTCCGCTGTTGGTTATTGACCGGAGATGTGTCTCGGTCATGTCTACATAGTTCTCGAACCCGTAGGGTCCGCACGCTTAACGTTCGATGACGATTTGTATTATGAGTTATGTGTTTTGGTGACCGAAGATTGTTCAGAGTCCCGGATGAGATCACGGACATGACGAGGAGTCTCGAAATGGTTGAGAGGTAAAGATTGATATATTGGAAGGTAGTATTCGGACACCGGAAGGGTTCCGGAGTGTATCGGGTACATACTGGAGTACCGGAGGGGTTACCGGAACCCCCCGGTGGAAGATATGGGCCATATGGGCCATAGGAGGGAGGCTAACCAGCCCACAAGGGGCTGGTGCGCCCCCCACAAGGGAGGAGGCCGAATTGGACTAGGGAAGGGGGTGGCGCCCCCCTTTCCTTCTCCCTCTCCCTCTCCTTCCCTATTTCCACCTCCGGAGAAAGGAAAAGTGGGGGGGGGGGGGCCAAATCCTACTAGGAGTGGAGTCCTAGTAGGACTCCCCCCCATGGCGCGCCCCCTTGGTGGCCGGCCTCCTCCTCCCCTCATTTATATACGGGGGCAGGGGGGCACCCTAGAACACAACAGATATTCTCTTAGCCGTGTGCGGTGCCCCCCTCCACAGTTTACTCCTCCGGTCATAGCGTCGTAGTGCTTAGGCGAAGCCCTGCGTGGATCACATCACCAACACCATCACCACGCCGTCGTGCTGACGGAACTCTCCCTCGACCTTCTGCTGGATCAAGAGTTCGAGGGACGTCATCGAGCTGAACGTGTGCTGAACTCGGAGGTGCCGTACGTTCGGTGCTTGATCGGTTGGATCGCGAAGACGTTCGACTACATCAACCGCGTTAAGCTAACGCTTCCGCTTTCGGTCTACGAGGGTACGTGGACACACTCTCCCCCTCTCATTGCTATGCATCTCCTAGATAGATATTGCGTGAGCGTAGGAAATTTTTTGAAATTGCATGCTACGTTCCTCAACAGTATGAACCATGGAAAAGTTGGAATACAGTAGATATTACACCAATATAAATAAAGAATGAGTTCACAACAATACCAAAAGTGGTGATTTATTTTCTTATAATAACGGAGCTTATGAGATTTTCTGTTGAGTTTTATGTTGTGAAGTTTTCAAGTTTTGGGTAAGGATTTGATGGACTATGGAATAAGGAGTGGTAAGAGCCTAAGCTTGGGGATGCCCAAGGCACCCCAAGGTAATATTCAAGGACAACCAAGAGCCTAAGCTTGGGAATGCCCCGGAAGGCATCCCCTCTTTCGTCTCCGTCTATCGATAACTTTACTTGAGGCTATATTTTTATTCACCACATGATATGTGTTTTGCTTGGAGCGTCTTGTATGATTTGAGTCTTTGCTTTTTAGTTTGCCACAATCATCCTCGCTGTACATACCTTTTGAGAGGGACACGCATGAATCATGATTTATTAGAATACTCTATGTGCTTCACTTATATCTTTTGAGCTAGGCAATTTTGCTCTAGTGCTTCACTTATATCTTTTTAGAGCACGGCGGTGGTTTTATTTTATAGAAATTAATGAACTCTCATGCTTCACTTATATTATTTTGAGAGTCTTTAAACAGCATGGTAATTTGCTTTGGTTATAAATTTAGTCCTAATATGATAGGCATCCAAGAGGGATATAATAAAAACTTTCATATAAAGTGCATTGAATACTATGAGAAGTTTGATTCCTTATGATTGTTTTGAAATATAAAGATGGTGATATTAGAGTCATGCTAGTGAGTAATTGTGAATTTGAGAAATACTTGTGTTAAAGTTTGTGATTCCCGTAGCATGCACGTATGGTGAACCGTTATGTGATGAAGTCGGAGCATGATTTATTTATTGATTGTTTTCCTTATGAGTGGCGGTCGGGGATGAGCGATGGTCTTTTTCTACCAATCTATCCCCCTAGGAGCATGCGCGTAGTACTTCATTTCGATAACTAATAGATTTTTGCAATAAGTATGTGAGTTCTTTATGACTAATGTTGAGTCCATGGATTATACGCACTCTCACCCTTCCATCATTGCTAGCCTCTCTAGTGCCGCGCAACTTTCGCCGGTACCATAAACCCACCATATACCTTCCTCAAAACAGCCACCATACCTACCTATTATGGCATGTCCATAGCCATTCCGAGATATATTGCCAAGCAACTTTCCACCGTTCCATTTATTATGACATGATTCATCATTGGCATATTGCTTTGCATGACCATGTAGTTGACATCGTATTTGTGGCAAAGCCACCATTCATAATTCTTTCATGCATGTCACTCTTGATTCATTGCACATCCCGGTACACCGCCGGAGGCATTCATATAGAGTCATATTTTGTTCTAAGTATCGAGTTGTAATTCTTGAGTTGTAAGTAAATAAAAGTGTGATGATCTTCATTATTAGATCATTGTCCCATGTGAGGAAAGGATGATGGAGACTATGATTCCCCCACAAGTCGGGATGAGACTCCGAACAAAAAAATAACAAAAAAAAAGACCCAAAAAATGAGAGAAGGCCCAAATAAAAATAAAATTAAAAAAATGAGAGAAAAGAGAGAAGGGACAATGTTACTATCCTTTTTCCACACTTGTGCTTCAAAGTAGCACCATGATCTTCATGATAGAGAGTCTCCTATGTTGTCACTTTCATATACTAGTGGGAATTTTTCATTATAGAACTTGGCTTGTATATTCCAATGATGGGCTTCCTCAAATTGCCCTAGGTCTTCATGAGCAAGCGAGTTGGATGCACACCCACTTAGTTTTTTTTGAGCTTTCATAAACTTATAGCTCTAGTGCATCCGTTGCATGGCAATCCCTACTCACTCACATTGATATCTATTGATGGGCATCTCCATAGCCCGTTGATATGCGTAGTTGATGTGAGACTATCTCATTCTTTTTGTCTTCTCCACAACCACCTTCTGTTCCACCTATAGTGCTATGTCCATGGCTCACGCTCATGTATTGTGTGAAAGTTGAAAAAGATTGAGAACATCAAAAGTATGAAACAATTGCTTGGCTTGTCATCGGGGTTGTGCATGATTTGAATATTTTGTGTGATGAAGATGGAGCATAGCCAGACTATATGATTTTGTAGGGATAAGCTTTCTTTGGCCATGTTATTTTGAGAAGACATAATTGCCTTGTTAGTATGCTTGAAGTATTATTGTTTTTATGTCAATATTAAACTTTTGTTTTGAATCTTACGGATCTGAACATTCATGCCACAATAAAGAAAATTACACGAATAAATATGTTAGGTAGCATTCCACATCAAAATTTCTGTTTTTATCATTTACCTACTCGAGGACGAGCAGGAATTAAGCTTGGGGATGTTTGATATGTCTCCAACGTATCTATAATTTTTTATTGTTCCGTGCTATTATATTATCTATTTTGGATGTTTATATGCATTAATATGTTATTTTATATTATTTTTGGGACTAACCTATTAACCTAGAGCCCAGTGCCAGTTCCTGTTTTTTCCTTGTTTTAGAGCTTCGCAGAAAAGGAATACCAAACAGAGTCCAAACAGAATGAAACCTTCGCGATGATTTTTCTTGGACCAGAAGACAACCAGGAGACTTGGAGATGAAGTCGGAGGAGCCACGAGGCGGCCACAAGGATGGAGGGCGCGCCCAGGGGGGTAGGGCGCGCCCCCCACCCTTGTGGGCCCCCCGTGCACCTCCTGACCTAATTCTTTCGCCTATATATTCCCAAATATCCCCAAACCACCAGAGGTATCCACGAAAACACTTTTCCACCGCTGCAACCTTCTGTACCCGTGAGATCCCATCTAGGGACCTTTTTCGGCACCCTGTCGGAGGGGGATTCGATCACGGAGGGCTTCTACATCAACTCTATTGCCCTTCCGATGAAGCGTGAGTAGTTTACCACAGACCTACGGGTCCATAGCTAGTAGCTAGATGGTTTTTTCTCTCTTTGATTCTCAATACCATGTTCTCCTCGATATTCTTGGAGATCTATTCGATGTAATACTTTTTTGCGGTGTGTTTGCCGAGATCCAATGAATTGTGGATTTATGATCAGCTTATCTATGAATATTATTTGAATCTTCTCTAAATTCCTTTATGCATGATTTGATATCTTTGTAATTCTCTTCGAACTATCGGTTTGGTTTGGCCAACTAGATTGGTTTTTCTTGCAATGGGAGAAGTGCTTAGATTTGGGTTCAATCTTGCGGTGTCCTTTCCCAGTGACAGTAGGGGCAGCAAGGCACGTATTGTATTGTTTCCATCGAGGATAAAAAGATGGGGTTTTCATCATATTGCTTGAGTTAATTCCTCTACATCATGCCATCTTACTTAATGCGTTACTCCGTTCTTTATGAACTTAATACTCTAAATACATGCTGGATAGCGGTCGATGTGTGGAGTAATAGTTGTAGATGCAGAATCATTTCGGTCTACTTGACACGGACGTAATGCCTATATTCATGATCACTGCCTTAAATATCGTCATAACTTTGCACTTTTCTATCAATTGCTCGGCAGTAATTTGTTCACCCACCGTATTATTTTCTATCTTGAGAGAAGCATCTAGTGAAACCTATGGCCCCCGGGTCTATTCTCCATCATATAAGTTTCCGATCTACTATTTTGCAATCTTTTACTTTCCGATCTATAAACCAAAAATACCAAAAATATTTAATTTATCGTTTATCTATCTCTATCAGATCTCACTTTTGCAAGTAACCGTGAAGGGATTGACAACCCCTTTATCGCGTTGGGTGCAAATTGTTTGATTGTTTGTGCAGGTATTCGGTGATTTGTGCGTTGTCTCCTACTGGATTGATACCTTGGTTCTCAAACTGAGGGAAATACTTATCTCTACTTTGCTGCATCACCCTTTCCTCTTCAAGGGAAAAACCAACGCAAGCTCAAGAAGTAGCAGCGGTAGGCCCCTTTTCCACGTCAGCTGGGGCTGACGGCCGTTAGGCGCCGTCCCGTCAACTACCGTCGGGGACCACGGCGGTAGGGTGTGGGGGGCTACCGCCAGGACGCCTGGCGGTAGGCAAAAGGGTCAGATCCCAAAAAAAATCCAAACGGGGGTCAGGTCCCGAAATTAGACCGAAAAGGGGTCAAAACACGAAATTTTGCCCCCGAGTGGTGCTAGATGCTCTCGCTGACCCATCATGTTTGTCCCACTCTCATATGCTTCTCTCCCTCTGTTAACGCGGGTAGCGGAAGCCGGCAGCGGTGCATCCATGGAGCGGTGGCTCCGTGCATATTCTCTGGATGATGTGTCTGTGCCACGTGCGTGTCTTGTGTGCGTTCTTGTATGGTAGTATTGTTGCTCCGCGTCCATGTTGCGTGTGCTCTGTTTGTGTGATGCGTGCGCGGCGGCCTCTGCTTGCTTGTGCCTGCTGACTGCAACTGTTGTTACTTACTACTGTATTTTGTAGTCGTTGACAGGTCGTGAACGTGGTGGTGAGGCACGGATGCAGCCTCGACACAATCAAATCGCTTCTGGGTGTGGAGAAGCAGTGTCGTCTTGCAGTCAATGTGGCCAGGATGCATTTGTGTGGATAATTTTCAGATCCCAATCATGGTACATGTGCTGCAGCAATGTCATGATACCGGAGTGGAAAGTTTGTGCATGCTTACAACCGGATATGTATTGGTGCTTCTACAAAGTACTGAATTTTACATCCACTGCTAATGATACTCTCATTCTTTCAGTACCAGTTTGTATATGATACAACTAAAGTCTAATTGTTGCAGGAGATAATATTTGTAGATGCTCCCAATAATTTGAACATGATGTTGCCGCTATATCTGGGTGTTCAGGGGCATGACTTATCTGCAACCTATACCCCATCATCCACTGCGACCTAAAGCCAAAGCAAGAAGAGGAAATGGAGCAACTTGGTCTTCTCTGTTCTCTTGCTGCATTCTCTGCGAATCATAAATACTTGCATATCTGGACGCAAACATTTTTAAGGTTATGCCCTACTTTACCATTTGAATCTTGGTAAGGTGCAAGAAATATCTTTTCGGTGATAATGGAGGCCTAATGAAGGCCGAGTGATTCTGCCTGGTGAGGTTGTCCAAGGTCGTTCCTGAGAAGGTGAAACTGGTGAACCACAAGGCCATTGTCAACAGCTTCACTAAGCCCACTTTTAGTAACATCAAAATAAGAAATAGTATACAAATAATAATCCTTCACTGACAAACTTAATTATACTCTTCTGTAATTTAGGTTACTACACTGCGCTTGAGCTGTACAGAAACGAAGTGTTCAACACGAGTACGCATACACATTCGGCTTCATCATTTACAAGGTTAGTATGAGGCTGTGGATTTGATCCCAGACCCTCCGTGCCAAAAAATCAGCTTCCATGGACTCATGTTGAGATGGAAGTATAATCAACTTTACAGGCTGGACTAAGGTTGAGGTAGAAGTTATTAACCCCAAACAATCTTTTAATATCCCATTACGACCATGGAGCTATGGTGCAAGAATACTTGACAATGATTTTTTCCCTTTTACTACAGAGGTAGTATCCCGCAGTTATTTTCCTTTTGTCTGCATTATCAATCAACTTCCATGGTTAATGATTTTTTCCCTTCCACTAGAGAGGAATGGATCCTCAAGATTCCTTTTTGTGGTGATTTTGTTTTGGTGCGTTATCAATCAGGTTTCATGGTAAGTAGTAGAGTACAAGGGATCCTCAGGGATCCTCACATTTCCATTTTTTGTGCTAATCAATCAGATCTCCGGCATTAGAAAAGATACCCTACAACATCAAACAAGGTTTCAGAATTAAGTTATGTAAGTCTGGCGCACCTAAATACTCATTTGATCGACGGCTGGGTAATTTAATAGGAATTAGAAAAGGGAGGAGCAACTCAAGCGAAGAAAAGCAACCTGGCAGAATTAAACACCATAAAAGTTTTTATTACACACTTCGCTGTAAAAGACTGTACACTACCATGAAAACTTGGCAGTAGGATGCATGTTTCTGGTGTAGCTGGTGCAAAAGGTAACATGTGTTGAATATGAATAGATTGGCAAGGCAAAGATCTTTGGTCTGCAAACGCATATCAAAATAAAACTGAAAAAATACAGGTAGGATAACCAATACTGAGAAATGGAGCAACCCATTGTGAAAAAGAGACATCTTTACTGTCAAATTTATAGTCATCAAACGGTCCTTATTTCCTGATTGCAGGCTATTGTCGAGAGTTTCATCCCACCCATTGCTTTGGAGATCATCTCTGTCTGCAACAAAAGTGTGTCAATCTAGCTCACATGAGTTGAGTTGCACCATATGTCCCATTATTACCCTGTTAGTCAAATAGCTGGTATCCCCCAATAGTAAGAACAGAGAAGATTTTTAGTGAGTAATTGCATGTATTTTATTCCTATATTCTAGACAAATCTTTTACCGTTTAAGCGCAACCCATAGTATAGTTCTTTTATACCAGTTAAATTAATTATTCAACAAAATTCCTTTTCACTTAAATAAGAACCACATAATGCTTACAATTTAATCTGGTCACCTGGACAACTAAATGGGCCAATGATATGCTTAGTATCTTTTGACATATGTAATATGGGGAAGAAGACCAGTCTCTTGCTAGGGATTTCTGGAGGCAATATGCACTTCACTATTTTCCCTTTGTCTTCCTGCTACTGCGTTTTAAGTTGTCTCCTAATACTTTTAAGGCTTCCTTACACTCAATATCAGATGCCATCTTTCATACGACTGAGCAGTCTCGGCTATACTTCAAACCAGACATCAACGAAGCAAATAACTTGATTACAAGGTACATTCCTGATTGCCAATGCATAGCTATTTTTCGATCTTGACTAACACAAGGGGTGCAATATGTAGGTTCAGGGAGCTCCGACGCTTTCTCCGACCAAAGAAGTCTTTCAAGATAGATTTTCTTTCAACATAACAATAAAGCTTGGGAGCATCCCTATCCTTGGATAGAGTGCTACTGTCTTACATTTCGCAATATTCCTAGCTTTATTTTCATTGTTCTGATAAATATGGTATTGAAAATTTTAGAATGCCTTGTGCTGTGATGTTCCGGATTTTGCAACCCATATAATCTCCTATTAGACTTATGTGATCATAATAATTATTTTTTAATCACGGATTGTTTTCACGAAGCAGATCTTATTTTGTGGATGGATCCATTGGTCTATGTTTCCAGCCTTTTAGATTTTATTCTTATAATATGGAGTTGATTACGATTAATGATGCACTCCACTAAAAATGTTTACAGTCCTCTTTGCCAATTTTCCGTTTGTGTAATAATTACGAAAGATCCGGTTTTCAGCATTACCTACTTCAGCAAAACAATTAAATGCCAGGGTTCTCCAATATGTTCACTATAGTTTTAGTCCAAGTAAGTTTTTTGTATTACAACATTGTTAAACATCTCTATTGCCTCTCTTATGTTGGTACATCACTATATTTTGTTTATTTTATTGATATATATTTCTTCATAAGGTGAATGTTGATTGTTTTCACATGATAATACGTGCGTTGCACGTGCACGCTTACTAGTCAACCAAAAGAAGTGAGAGCATTGGCTTGTTGTGGGTGGAATAGAAAAATATGCATTAATTAACACGACAAATAAGGAGACAAGCTAGCTTGCAATATTGACTTAAGCACACATTTACTTTTGCCTTGGTACCTGCAATATGGGTTTGTGGCCTTATATACAAAAATGGAGGGAGTAACAGGGAATGCAAGGATACCGTCGGTAACCGGGTATCTTGAAAACGGTATGCCGAGCAAAAGAGATCAGCTAGCACACACAAATCAATTCGTGCACTAGAAACAACCAACCAAAAATGGCTAGCACACATCGGCGGGCGGCAGGTCGGTAACTCGGGCGGTGGCACGCTTGCTGCAGAAGGGCCCGTCCTCCTGTAGAAGCAGGCAGATGAAGCCAAGGACGATAAGCAGACATGGCGCTCCCAGGACCCCCCAGAAGATCTTGTCGAACCTGGTGGCGCGGGCAAACACGTGCGTGTAGGAGATCACGACGGAGAAGGCAAAGAAGCCGAGGTAGAGCACCGCGATATAGACCAAGATCCAGCCCACGCACAGGTTGGCCGCCTCCTCTTCCTCCGCCGTCATCACCCGGTAGTGGCTTCTCGATGATGTCATCTCTTCCTAGTTAGGATTGATCGAACGGGCCTCTTGTAGTCGTAATAAACAAAGAAGCTTCGTGCATTTATTTATTTTTTGAGGGAACGCGTCACGGATCCCCGAATCGTAGCGCGCACAGGCCGGGCCGTATTAACGGGCCAGGCACCAGTGCTTACAAAGACATATATTTTTTTCGTGAATACGCAACGGCTTGCGTATCATTCATTGATAGGAAGAAGATAGTAGTACAAAGACATATTTTTTTGTGGCTTCTTAGCCATAGATAAGTTTACAACAAAGTCCATCCCAAAGTGCAACCACACTGCGGTGCGTGGGGTACTACGGCCATAAACGGCCACCTCATGGCTAACTCTGTTTTGTGAGCGTCTACAATTGATGAACAAGATCTCCCTCTCCTTAGACGAGGCTAGATTCCGTATCTCCTCCACGAGAATACGTTGTTGTGAACGATCTGTTGCATGTGTTGTGAGCATACCCACTGCTTCAATACTATTCAGTTCCACCAAGATGGACAAGCTAATCCGATGCACATCCAACTCCAAACCATCTTTACACGCTAGCAGTTCCGCCTCAAGGCTGTTATCGCATGTGCGTATTTCCCTGCACGCACTAAACACGATCTCTCCTCCTTCATCACGAAGAACCATCCACCCCAGTCGACATGACATAGCTCCCATTGGTGTTAAGCTTCGTCCAGCCCGGCCCTGGGGGAGTCCAACGCAGCTCCTGATGCGAAGTGACGCTCGGGATTATGCCCGGTCGGGTCGCATGAAGGAACATCTCCCCCTTCTCAATATCGCCATGTGGGTATTGGTGGATGCATAGCAGCGAGCTTATATATCCATGAAGGAAGCGGCGAGAAGCTTCTGTGGGTGGTGGCACCTTCACATGCGAGATCCATCATTGCGGACGTACCAGGCACGCCACATGATCATGAGCACTACCATCCATGTTGTATCATCCAGGGGGTTGCTACTTGTGAACTGCGTTGGAATTTTTTCGAAGAGAAGAGGATGATGCAGTACAGTAGAGATAAGTATATCCCTCAATTAAGAATCATAATTATCAATCCAGTAGGAGAACCACGCAACACCTCGTTAGCAGGACCTGCACACAAACAACAAATCCGCAACCCAACGCGAACAAGGGGTTGTCAATCCCTCGGCGGTTACGTGCAAGATTAAATTGTGCAGTAATTGATAGATAGATAGATAAAGCAAAAATCAAAATACAATAAATAAATAAAAAGTGCAGCAAGGTATTTTTGTTTTTGATATATGATAAAAGTAGACCCGGGGGCCATAGTTTTCACTAGAGTCTTCTCTCTTGAAAATAGCATACGGCGGGTAAACAAATTACTGTTGGGCAATTGATAGAAAGGTAAATAATCATGACGATATCCAAGGCAATGATCATATATAGGTATCACGTCTGAGACAAGTAGACCGAAACGATTCTACATCTACTACTATTACTCCACACACCGGCCACTATCCAGCATGCATCTATAAAGTATTAAGTTCATAAAGAACGGAGTAACGCCTTAAGCAAGATAACATGATGTAGACAAAGTAAACTCACACATGAATAAACCCCATCTTTTTATCATTAATGGCAATGATACAAATACGTGCCATGTCCCTTTCTGTCACTGAGATTGAGCACCACAAGATCGAACACATCACAAAGCACCTCTCCAATTGCAAGAAAAATCAATCTAGTTGGCCAAACAAAATCAATAGATCGAAGAGAAATATGAAGCTGTAGTAATCATGCATAAAAGAGTTCAGAGAAAACTCAAATAATATTCATCGGATAATCTGATCATAAACTCACACATCAGAGAGAACATTAAGAAGAACATTGTATTGAAGATCAAAGAGAGAGAAGAAGTCATATAGCTACTAACTATGGACCCGTAGCTCTGTGGTATACTACTCACACATCATCGGAAGGGCAGCAAGGTTGATATAGAGCCCGTCCGTGATTGATTCCCCCTCCGGCAGAGTGCCGGAAAAGGCCTCCAGATGAGATCTCTCGAGAACAGGAATTTGCGGAGGTGGAAAAAGTATTTCGTCTGGCTCTCTGTTGGTTTCACGATTTTAGAGAATTTATAGAGACGGAGTTAGGTCAAACGGAACTGTGTGGGCCCCATGAGCCACCAGGGCACCCCTGGGCGCGCCCTGGTTCCTCATGGGCCCACCTTCCATCTTCTGGCCCTCTCCCCAAACTTCCAGTGTCTCTTTTGTCCAGAAAAAAATCTCCAAAATGTTTTGTGGCATTTGGACTTCGTTTGATATTGATATTCTGAAAACCCAAAAACAGGCAAAAAAACAGCATTGGGCACTAAGTTAATAGGTTAGTCCTAAAAAATGATATATAAGTGCTTGTAAATGTATATAAAACATCCAAGAGTGATACTATAATAGCATAGAACAATCAAAAATTATAGATACGTTGGAGACGTATCAGGGGTCCAGGGGTGAACAACCACTCTGGTCAAATGTTGCATATCGCTTCAATCTTCGGGATGGGCCACTCCACCTCCATGGCGCGTCACAAATCTGTAGCAGGAGGGCATCTGCAAAGCGCATGGAACCCGTTCTCTCGTTTCACACCACAAAGGGGGCATATGTCAGTAAGCTCGAGACGACGAGAACATTTGTTGGCCCAGGTAGCCAACGAGTTGGTCACCACTCTCCATGCAAACAGGCGTACCTTAGGGGGAGCAGGGCACCCCCATATGATCTTCCAGATGGCGCTGCGACCATCCGGTGCCCTGCTCGTGGCGGTAGCCAATGGACGTTCGCGCTCGTCCATGGCAAAGCGGTAGGCGGACCGAAAGGTGAAGATATCGTTCTTCTCCGGCACCCATGCAATGATGTCGTGAGGGATACAAGGCGATGTTTGGATGCTAGTGATGGCGTCAATGTCCGCCTGGCGGAAGTGGCAACGAAGTAGGTCCATGCGCCGGGACCTGTCATTGTCCAGAAGTTCTGCTACTCTCCTCTGCCGACAGTTGCCTTGATGTGTAATGGGTTGGCGCAAGGGCTCCCGGGGGACCCAGCAGTCACGCCAGATGTGGATGTGTTGTCCATCGCCAACTCGCCAGATGATGCCCTTCTTCAGGAGCGCAAGGCCATGTTGGATAGCCTGCCGGGTAGGGAAGGCATTCCCCGAGAAGACAGTATCCTCCAGGCGGCCGCCAGGGTAGTAGCGAGCCTTTAGTACCTGCGCACACAAACTTGCCGAAGCCCGCCCGACGATGCGAACGAATCCAAGAGGGTTCGATTAAATTTTACTATGTATCTCACCGAGGTGACGCAAGCCATAATCCAGTTCACCCACCTGCGAGTGAAGCCCATCTTTTGCATCATCTGCTCCAAGAAGATCTAGTCCACCTTGTCATATGCCTTGGATAAAGCTAACTTGTAAGCAAAAAAGCTTCTGTTAGGGTCTTTCTCCTGCTAAATAGAGTGAATGCACTCAAAAGCAATTAACGCACATTTGACTCTTGTGCTAACAGACAAACCAGGTATACGTACCTAGCCCGATGTTTTTATTTTGACATAAAAAAAAAGAATGGTACCTAGCCCCGATGTTTGTTAAATGGAAGAAACGTTTTGTCTCTTCTTTCTTATGTTTTTTCTTCCATTTAATAATTGTTTTGTTTTTCACTTTTTCAGATATTTTTTATTACTGTATTATTTTTGCGGAGAAGATATTTATATTATTTAATTTCCTGACTGTTTTAACATATTTACTTTAGTTTTGTGTATCTAGTTAAAAAATGAAAGTAATATATATATATATATATATATAATTAAAAATTACTCCTATTTTGATAAATAAAATGTTCATTAAATTTTAAAAAGTATTCATGTATTTTTAAGACGGCATGTATCCAATGAAAACCAACATCTTTGAAATCTGAAATCTTCGCTTGTGAGATGTCAGATCGAATGGACGCATACTAGTCACGGATGGGATGACACGGGAGATAACTTTAACCAATTCCTATTTCTTCAAGAATTCTCACAATTCTAGATATATGTGGTTGTGTGCATCGCTCAATGCAGAGGCTAGGCTGGTGGTTATCCTCCTCTTCGAAAAAGAAAACATGTCAAACCCAATCACCTCAAACGAGCAATCCAACATGGCACCCGCCAGGTTCGGGTGCGGGTAATGGTCGCCCAAACCCTTACCCGTCTTAATATTTTTGGCTCAAACCCCTACCCGTACCCGTGGTTTTATATTGCAAAACACGGTGAAATTAGTCGTGGCAACATTTCAAGTCAAAAAGTCTTCTGACATCTTGGCATCTTGATAGGGCCTTCAGAACATGTTTGCCCACGTTGCAACGCACGGACATGTTTCCTTGTTATATCTCATGATTGAATACTGCCTTAAAGTATAATATGATGATTATACCACATGATTAAAACATACTATATTTGCATCAATCACTAATATTAGTGTCAACTAGAACAATGCCCGTGCGTTGCAACGGGATATAAATATTCTAGTATGTTAGCTTGTGATTTACCTGTCAATAATAATGCGATTGTGTAAATAAATATTCTTCTAATTCTGATCGTGAATTACCTTATATTTTGATTAGGAGTTTGGTAAGTAAATTAAAGTGGAATTGGTTCAGAAGTTAAGTAAATTAAGGTGATTGATTATCATATACACGAAAGGTTGGACGAAAGGGTAGTGAGAAGAAAGGTGAAATAGGAATCTTACGTTCTTTTTAAGTAGTATAGACATCGACGGCCGCAGCAACGAACGCCTTTGACAGTCTAGTGCGTACAAGTTTCCCACCAGCTAAGGAAAAAAGATGTTACAAGTAGCAGGCAGAAAGAGAAACACACTGGATCAAATAAAACAAAGTAATACTCCAAACATCAATTCGTGCACTAGAAACAAGCAACCAAAGATGGTTAGCACACATCGGCGAGCGGCAGGTCGGCGACTCGGGCGGTGGCACGCTTGTTGCGGAAGGGCGAGTCCCCCCGTAGAAGCAGGCAGATGATGCCAACGACGATGGATAGGGAAACCGCTCCGAGGACCCCAAAGAAGATCTTGTCGAACTTGTTGGCGCCGGGGAACACGCGCGTGTAGGAGATCACAGCAAAGAGGCCAAGGTGGAGCAGCGCTACATAGGGTGTGTTTGGTAGCATGTATGGACCTAGCCTAGTTGTTCTCCTGTGATACATGCTGAGTGTAGACATGCTGAGTTCATGCATTTGCTGTTGTTTGGCAGTGGTGTATGTGTTGAGACATGCTGAGCTGAGACTTTGTTTGGCAACCTGCATGTATTTAGACATGCTGAAAAAATTTGAATTCTGAATAATTTTTTTGAATGGTGAACAAAATTGAAAAAACGTGAGAAAAAATTTAAACATATTTTGAAATTCAAAACTTTTATTGAAAATTTCAAAAAATTGAAAATTTAAAAAAATTGAAATTCTAAACATATTTTGAAATTTTCAATAAATTTAAAAATATTTTGGAAGTCTAAAGTTTTTTGAAAATTTAAACAAAATTTTAAATTTTGATTTTTTAATAAATTGAAATTTTGAACAATTTTTTAAAATTTAAATAAATTCTAAAGTTCTGAAAAAAATTGAAATTGAAAACTTAAATAAAATTTTAAATTCTAAACTTTTTTGAAAATTTAAATAAAATTTGAAATTCTGAACATTATTCGAAAATTTAAACAAATTTTGAAATTCTGAACATTTTTTGATTTTTTTCTGAAATTTTGAACATTTTCAAAAATTAAAAAAAATTGGAATTTCTGAAATTTTTCTAAATTTTAAACAAATTTTGGAATTCTGAATATTTTTTGAAAGTTTAAACAAAATTATAAATTATGAACATTTTTTAAAAAATTAAATATATCTGGACGTGGTATGGTGGGTAGGGACGAGGGTCGGGGCCAGCATGGCTGCCTCCATGCACCCTCTCGCGGGTGCATGGGATGGGCATAGCTGAGGGCCCTTTTTTGCATCAGTTGAGCATAGCTCAGGTGAGCCCATCCACCCTACCAAACAAGCAAAAGTGGGTCGGATTGAGAACTTTTGCCCTGATGCATCCTCCATGCACCGTACCAAACACATCATAGTGGAAGATCCAGCCCACGCACACGACATCCGCCTCCTCTTCCTCCGCGGTCTTCACGCCGTGATTGCTTCTCGACGACGATGCCATCTTGGATCGAACGGTACCTCTCCTGTGGCCGTGGATTAATATAGGCTTCGCGCCAGGTGACTGAATCGGACTTTTTTTTTTCTTTGCGCCGATGATTGAATCGGACTTGGAGAGCTGCATACATACATACAGATACAGGAGATACAGCCCTGGCTGCAGCGTACAGGACGTACGTACGTGATTGGCTCTTGCCATTTTCGTATTTGTATCCGAGGAAGCAACGGATCATCGAATCGTAGCGCCCACGGACAGGACCGTATGAATCAGGCTGTACGTGGATGTGGGCCGCCCGTGGAGCCCACATAAAAGCCCACAAAAATCGTATTCGTGGGCACCCACGGGATTAGCTCAAACTTACGTGGGACCATGCGACCTCCCGCTCTGCCGCGACCCAGCAGACGCTCCCTGAGAGCATCTCCAGTCGTTTGGGCATTCGCGCCGGCGGTTTTTTCGGCCTGGGGCGATCGAGTTCTCAGCCGTGTCCCTGGGGTTCGGCCCCCAAACACATATAAATTCAAAGTTCACTTTCCCGCTATCAAAAACGACACAGTTCGGCGATCATCATGTCACAGGTCGGCGATCGAATATAACCAAAGTCCGGCGAACAAAAGGGTAGGAACGACAGACATGGGAACTCATCAGACGGCAGGCTCCTCTGTCACAGGGCTGGCCGAGGTTGGCGTGGGCGCGGGGGCAGGGTCAGAGCTCGGGCTCGGCGTCGGCGTGGGCGCGGTTTCAGTGCTCGGGCTCGGCGTCGGCGCCGGCACATCTTCAGTGTTCGCGCTCGGCGTAGGCGTGGGCGTAGGAGCGGTGGTCACCGCCGGTCCCGACATCTAGTTTAAGATGAGGCCGTGCTCCGCTGGGTACCACGCCTTCACCTGCTCGTCCATAGTCGACGTGTCTGCCCCCATCAAGAACGTCAGGTCGGTGTTCCTCTTCTTCGTGGCGACATTGGTCCTGAGAAGATCGAGCTTGACGACCTGCTTCGTCATCAACGCCGACCACCTCGCATCGGATTTCTCCTCCCTTTTGGCGGCGTTGCTCTTGGCATCGGTGATGCACTGTTCGATCGACGATTGCAGCCGTTCGGCAGCAGGTGTCGCGTCCCTTGCCGCCTTGGCTCGCTTGTTGCCATCAGGGCGCCCTTCTGCCGCCGCCGGGGCAGACGCGTCCGGGTTGTAGGCGTCCTTCGCCTTGGTGAGAGCGAGCCGGACCTCCGTCCATTTCTCACACGACTCGATCCTGCTGAACACGTGAAGGAACTTGAACTCTTGGTCGCGGTTGTCTTGCCGAAACATGTTGAACATCCGGACCATCTGCACAGCCAAGGCAAAGGTGTCGGCGAAGGACACAGCGAGTAATGGGCCGGCGAACGGTGGCCATACCTGTCCCTCGACGTTGGCGCCACTTTTTGGGCGAGCCACGACCTCATCTTGAATCCCATGCCACTTGTTGCAGGCCGCCTGGATGGTCGCCTAGTGGTTCGCCATGGTCTTCTCGCCGCGGTCCATGTGGATGCTGGCGAAGTCGGGTTCGACCAACTTGCGCTCGTCGAACGCCGTCTTAATCCTTCTCCAGTACGTGTCGGCGTTCTGGTTCGAGCCGGTGATCAGGTCGATGCTGACGGTCTTCCATGCTTCGGCGAGGCACTTGTCCTCCTTGGACGTCCACTTGACGCGAGGCTGGCCCGACCTGGCGCTGGCCGCCCGCTTCTTCTTTTTCCCTTTGGCCGCCCCCTCCACCTCCGCCGGTTCTTCCTCCTCCACCTCCTCCTCAGCGTCGTTGAGCTCGTCCTCCATGTCTACGGCGGCGTCCAAAGTTTCGTCTTGCATTCGGAACCTGGGACACGAAGCGGCGGCGGCCGAGCCGGTCGTGATGATATCGTCCATGTCGGCCTCGGTGGCGCTGAAATGTGGCGCCGAGCCGTGTGCAAACGGTAGGCCACAGCGCAGAGGTGGGGCAGGTGAACCTGAGTACGTCGGCGGCGAGTAGCTGTACTGAGTGTTGAGTCCGGTGGCGAACGCGGGGGAGGGAGTGCGCGGGTCGTGGTTGAAGCCGAACGGGGACGCGCGTGGCGCCGCGCCATGCGGGAAGGTGATGTTGGGGTTGAAGCCGCCATGCGCGTCGTCGTCGGCGTAGCCAGGTGAGGCCGCGTACCCCCAGAGTGGCGGCGAGAAGTTGGACGGCGATGCGATGCTCTGCTGGCTCCCCCACGCGGCTTGCGGGCACTGGCCGCCCTGCAGATGCGGAATGTTCGCCATCCTCGCGCGAGATGCTTCCTCCTGCTCCGCCGCCGCCGCGTCCCTGGCCTTCTTCAAGATGAGCATGTTCCGCCGATCGTCGATGACCGCCTCCCTGCGGCAAACGTCGGCGTTCCACTGGGCGTTCGACATGCCCGACGGCCTTGCCTTTGGCGCCCTCGGCTTCCTTTGCTTTGGCTGGAAGGAATCGGTGGCTTGGCGAGGCGGCGCATACTTCTTCAGCGGCATGGTGGGCGGATCAGGGGGAGAATGGCGGGAGCGGCGGGGAGAATGGGCGACACTGGGGGGGGGGAAATGGAGGGAAAGGGGGGAGAAAACGGCGGGAAATAGTCCGGTGTCGCCGACAGCGCGGGCCCACACGCCTTTTCGCTTAAGACGGCGCCCCCCGACGCGCTGGGTTCGAGTTGGGTTTGCCGGTTGTAATTTTGGCCCAAACCGGCGATAAACGAGGATCTGGGGACGCGACAGGGCCGTTTTTCCCCGCCGACGCTAAAAAAGGCGCCCTGGGGGGCCTCTTGGGGGGTGAGTGGAGATGCTCTGAGATTCATGCCCCCGCGCCGATGGAGAAGAGATTCGCCGGCGCCGCAGCCTCCCTTAACATCCCTAGCCGCCGCGCTGACCGAGGGTTGCTTCGTCGACGTCGGGGCTGACCGGGTGAGGACATCCACATCTGCAAAGAACCTCAAGATCCAAGAGAACAAGGTAAAAATAATAATTTTCTTGGCCTGTACATGGCACTAGCAGTAAAAAAAATGTAGTTAAGAGCTGACAAAGTGACAATAGTTAACAGTGAGAAAACAGGTTTGCATCAACACTTGAACAGATTGGTGCATCGGCAACAGCTGATTTCCAGACATACGTCACAGACTTTGTGATCCTGTGCACTGGGAGATTCAGCGGCGTCCCCAACATTCCCACATTCCGCCGAACAAAAGGGTGGAGAACTTTGACGGCACGGTGATCCGACTACTCCGACATGGGCGCTGCGAAGTCCACCGAGCTTATCAGGGGCGAGCTCGTTACTGTTGTCGGTTACCAAAAGTCCGCTATTGACATTGCTGCAGAGTGCGCAAACACAAATGGTGAGATCTCTAGCTTTCCTGCTACTCTCCACTGCAGGGTGATCAAAAGAAAAAAGAGTTCAGAGAAAATGTCCTAACTTAATTGTTCACTGTTGTTGCACTCAGGAGCTAAGTATCCATGCACAATAATTTGTCGGCGAAGAGATGGATCATACCTGACTACTACGCCTGGGGCATTCCCATTGCGTTCTTCTACCTCAACCGCTTCTCTGAGCTCCTAGTTCACAAGCCAGGAGAGCGGCTGATCCTTAGCATTCTTGCTACCTTCATCACCCTTGGTAATGGCCGCCAGAGTTTCTACTTATACCAAACCACTCTTTTAAGTAACTACAGATCATCTATTTGTGCTCATGCATTTATTTAACCTGAATATATACATAGATCAGAGATGGTTCCTTTCGAAGTTTGTCGAGAGCTACTGCAGATGGGCGGTGCCTATGGATAGGCACGGCATGGTGCCAGACCACAGTTTCTTCCAGGTCATCAGCTCATGCTTGGTTGCCATATTGCCAGACAAATTCTGACATGGTTGATCAAGGAAGCATTGTTCTCAAGAAAGCAAAGAGCTTCAGTTTCTGCAAACAAGGTGTGATTGTCGAAGGAGAATCCACGCCGATATATAAAGAGCGATGTGGTCATATTCGTCACCGGATACAAGGGAGACCAAAAGCTCAAGGGGATATTCACATCATCCTTGTTCAGAGACATTGTGATCCAGTAGTATTCCTCTCTACAGGTTTAATCTGCCTTTCTCTTAAACATGTTTGTTTGGCTGTCTCTACATATGCAGGAGCTCACAGTGAATTTTGTGAACTGGGCAGGCAATGCGTGCATCCTAGGATCCCGCAATTGGCGATCATCGGCTACTCTGAGAGCATAGCAACATGCACTCCAAATGGTTGGCACATTTCCTTGATGGAGCATTTCAGTTGCCTAGCATAAAGTCTATGGAGCTGGATATAAAGGAATGGGATGAATACATGAAGAGGTACTCTCGTGAATACTTCCGTCGATCTTGCGTTGGAGCTCTCCACATCTGGTACAATGACCAGTTGTGCCAGGACATGGGGTGTGAACCCAGGAGGAAGAAAGGGTTCTTTGCAGATTGGCTGATGCCATATCTTCCATCAGATTACAAGGATATCGATCTGAAGAAGTGACATGCTGTCACGACATCTCTGTCCTTAAATGAAACAGAAATATTATTATTCTAGAGATGCTATGATCACTATTCTACAAACTGAATGTTGTACAATAAGCTCTTCAGTTGACTACATTTGTTGCCCTGTTCCTAAATATAGGTGCAGAAAGTCGGCAGTGAACTTGAACTACTACCGCTCTTCGAGGAACCATTCTCCCTATCAGCTTCAAGAACATGACAATATGATTTGTGTTAATTTTCTCATGAGCAATGAGCATATCAACCAGACTTTTCAATTAATTTCCAAGACTATTCAAAATAAAAACTAAAAGAACATGTTTCCCCAGTATGAACCCAGATCTTTAGCTATTCTAACTGTGACCAAAAAATTGTCCCTTTGGGCCAAGGGGTGACCACCAGTCCACCACCACCCCATGTGATAATCATCTATAGAAAATAGTAATGGGTCCAAAACAAAATTGCTACCCTGCAAAACTACAAATATTAGCGGTCCAGCTAGATGATGCCCATTTCTAAAATAGATAGAACCCACTTGTCATAGGAGTGTTATCAAAATGCTCTGTTTTGCAATGGATACATATTGAACCATTTCAAGTGGACAACAAAAGTAATTTTGGCAACTAATAGCTTCTTTACTCAATATATTTTTGCAAAGGATACATATTTGAAAGTAATTTTGTTATGTGGCAGCATGCCATTGCGTCCAAATATTAGCTGCTCGTACTTATGCCTGTAAGTGACTTGCTTTAGGTTCACAGGCACAATCATGAATTCCTGATGCCACCTATTTGGTAGGCTGTAAGGTATGCATCATCACCTCAACGTGCAACACGGTATAGTTTTCCAAAGCTAACTCTGCATAGCACGTTGGTGTCGATTTAAATTTGAAAGAGACCTATAGCTTAGCAAGCATTTTACAACTCATCCCAGTGGGCCACTGAAGACAAGAATAATAATTGACAGAAAACAAAACAGGACATGTGGTCAGATGGTGACAGGAATAAACCAAGAAAACAACAAAAGATACCCAGAAGAAAGAAAGGGTTCTTTGCATTGGCTGATGCCATATCTTCCATCAGATTACAAGGATATCAATCTGAAGAAATGGCCTTGGCAAAAAGGCGATGTGGGTGTTGTAATCTCAGACACAGAAGGTTGAGTAATATCAGAAATTCAATCAGTTCATGACATCTGAGATCTGTCACGCCGATTGTTGCTCTTGAATGGAAGAGAAAAATACCATTCAAGAAATGTACAACTTCCAAGAATAATAAGCTCTTCAACTGAAACAAGATCTGGTGCTCTGTTCCTAAATATAAGTGCTACAAGATAGGTGTGAACTACCTGTTACCGTCCTCTGAGGACTCCTTCCAACGGGTAAACCGTTGTCAGCACCAGTTTCAGAAGATGACAATATGCTTCATGTTAATTTCCTCACGAACTCCCCATATGCTTCAAAATAATAATTGAGCAGACTTATCAACTGATTCCCAACAGGCCAACACTAAACAGAATCAACAATTGGGAAACAACAACGGTTTGCACTATGAACCTAGATCTCTAAGTACTCTACTATGACATATAAATTGTCTCTTTCAAGGGATTCCCTCGAATACCACCGGATATGATAGTCATATATAAAAAATGGGTCCAAATGATTACTAAGAATATTAGCTGTCCACCTAGATGATGCTCGCCTCTGAAACCAAACCCACCTGCCATGGAAGTGTCATCAAAATCACAAATAATACGTATGAACCATCAAAAATGGGTGTGTTGGCAGTTTTATGTGGCAGCATGCCATTGAGTCAATAAATCAGGTGCTCATACTTATGGCTGTAACCTGTAAGTGACTCTTCAGGCTTACTGGAGCAATCCTGATGCCACCTGACTATAAGGTATGCAATATCATCTGAACGTGCAACATGAGGTTGTTTTCCAAAGTTAACTCTACATGCCAGTTGATTTTTTTTTTTGGAAAAGGAGGTTTACCCCCGGCCTCTGCATCTGAAAGATGCATGCGTCCATAGTACATGCCAGTTGATGTCGATTTAAATCTGAAAGGGGTCTATAAATTAGCAAACATCTAAAAACTCATACATCAGCTACTTGCACACGTATCCCATACTCCCAGCGTGTCGCTGAAGACAAAAAGATAACTGAAGAAAATAAAACAGGACATGTGGTCAGAGGGTGACAGGAATAAACCAAGAAGACAACGAAAGATACCAAGCAAGTGGTGGTTCGTTCGGCCTCATCCAGCCACCCAAAAGATCCTGAGATTTTAAAAAGATCTAACCCATCCAGAGAATCAAACCCAAGATTTATATAATAGACACCCTTTCCTCTCCATCCTCAACTCCTTCCTAGCCAGAACTCTGAAGAAAAGCAGTAAAAATGGACAGGAAGAGGGTGGGCATTGTTGGTGCTGGTGTGAGCGGCCTAGCAGCCTGCAAGCACGCGCTAGACAAGGGGTTCAGCCCGGTGGTATTCGAGGCCGATGACACCATTGGTGGAGTGTGGGCGCATACCTTGGAGTCGACGAGGCTTCAGGCGCCTACGACATCGTTCCGGTTCTCAGACCTGGCATGGCCTGCAAGCGTGACGGCGACGTACCCAGGCCACCAGGAAGTCATGGAGTACATCAGGTCGTACGTGTGCGAGTTTGACCTCCTCAAGTGTATTAAGTTCAATAGTCAGGTGTTGGGAGTTGAATACCTTGGTGCAACTGAGGAAGAGATCATGGAGTGGGAGCATTGGTCTGGTAATGGGACGGCATTCGGAGCTGGGAAGGATGGAAGGTGGAGCATCACAGTGAAGGACCTGAAAATTGGTAATGTTGAGGTACATGCGATCCCTTGGGACCCTCATATACCTGTCTTGCTCTGCCTCTGAATTCAGATATCTACATGCTTGCTAATGTGCACATAGAGCTCAGATTGCACGTTGCGTCTAAATGGGGTATTCTGATTCTATTTTGATTTCAATATGATGTGTAGAAATATAGAATGGCAGTAGATAGCTAGGCAGTTGGCACAGACGAGTCCTATGCATCGACTTCATGTAAGTGCATAATAAGAGAGAAGAATCACACAACCAAACGAGAAATACTCTCTTTAGAGTGGTATAAAAATATTGTTCATTCATAAAATCCATAAATACATCACCTGACCAGAAAAATCTCAAATAAGATAAATCTGCTTGAATAATGTAATGCATTTTTACCTTATATACACGGAATCACTCTGTAGGCTATAGCACAACTATGTATAAGCAATCTCCTGTCACAGGTTTTTCAAGTGGATTTTCTCATACTGTGCATCGGAAGGCATAGTGGGACCCCAAATATCCCGGAATTTCCAGCTAATAAAGGGCCCGAGTTGTTCAAGGGGAAAATATTGCACTCTATAGACTACTCTTACATGGATAATGTGGCTGAATTTGTTAAAGGGAAAAGTGTGACAATAATTGGGTCCGGAAAATCAGCATTTGACATCGCTGCGGAGGTTGTTAAGGTGAATGGTGAGTCCCAAGAGAACTAAGACCTCACTAACTAGCAATAATTGTTCAAAGGAATATGTGCCTGACACAACTATTCCAATGCAGGTGCTGATCAGCCATGCACCATGATATATAGAACGAGGCACTGGCTGGTTGATAAATCCAGCATATGGGGAATTAACCTTAGTTACTTCTATCTTAACCGCATTTCGCAACTACTTGTTCATAAACCTGGTGAAGGATTTCTGCACTATTTATTGGCTAGTGCACTCTCTCCCTTGGTAAAGAATTACTTCCAACTTAAATAGAGTTTTAAAAGAAGTCAATGGTCAATTTATTTCATATAAGCAATTGGTGCATAGAAAGCTCATGAATCCACAAAACTCTTGTTATTTCAGAGATGGGCAATTACAAAAGTAATTGAAACCTACTTCAAGCAAAGGATTCCTCTAGAAAAGCATGGGATGGTACCTGACTACAGCTACTCCTTCGCCATGTCTTCTTGCTTGATTGCATTGCTGCCAGAAGGGTTTTATGACAGGGTTGATGAGGGCAGCATTATTCTTAAGAAATCCAAGAAGTTCAGCTTCTGCAGTGATGGGATTATCATGGAGGATGGAAATGAATGCATAAAGAGTGATATTGTAATTCTAGCAACAGGATTCAGAGGAGACCAGAAGCTTAGGGACATCTTCACAGCAAACTGGTGTAGAAATATAGTGGTTGGATCATCAGATACATCAGTTCCTTTATATAGGTACAGGTTGGACACTTTTTTTTGGTTGGCATATTTGGAGGACACTATATATTGTGCTAGGGAATACATTTTTTTCCCTCCAGAACTGCACCACCACTTAACAAAAATAAGGGAAAGTAAACTAATAGTGCAGTGAGGACATAAGAAATTGCACACAGAGTTCCCTAAATGGAGCCTACACTAGTGGACATTATTCAACACAAGAATATATACATTCTGCAGTACTGCAAGATCTTTGTAGCAAACTAATACTCCCTCCGTCCCAAAATAAGTGTCTTTGATTTAAGACAGAGGGAGTATATAACAACAGCATGCACTCACTTTAGAAGTTGTTAACTACTTCTCTATTAATTGTATAACACCATTATCAGTATAGTAGGCATCATATGTTTTGGCTTGAAAAGAATGATAAGCTTGATAAAATCAAAATATTAAGGTAGGTCGAAGTAAATTTAAAATGTTTACTTATGTTGAGTATAGTGACCTCATTTATTAAAATGTTTGAAATTAACAGAGAATGCATCCATCCTCGGATTCCTCAGTTGGCAATAATCGGATACTCCGAGAGCCTTACAAACATATATGCCTCGGAGAGGATGGCCAATTGGGTAATCCATTTCCTAGCTGGCGGCTTCCAGTTGCCAAGCGTAAGATGCATGGAAGAGAATGTAGCAGAGTGGGCAAAGTACAAGGATCTTTACAATGGAAAGTATTTCCGCAGATCTTGCATAAGCACCGTGAATATTTGGTTTAATGATTTGTTGTGCCAAGACATCGGATGCAATCCTAGAAGGAAGAAAGGATTCCTGGCTGAATGGTTCCAGCCATATGGACCTGCTGATTATGCAGGTATTTGCTGAAGGTAATAGCACCTTACTTTCAGCCATATGGACCTGCTGATTATGCAAGTATTTGCTGAAGACAATAGCACCTTTCTCACTAGTGTATTCAATAGGAAAAGAAGATGAGACAAGAGTGCTACCTTCAGGGCTCTGTAGATGATTTTAGGAAGTATTTGTCTTGGAAGTTTTAGTATTACCATAACTACAGAAAAATAGTTCTACAATTTTCTGGATGCATTATTGCTCTTAAAATACCGTTTGCTCTTTCAGAGTGGCTAGGGGAGGACTAGTTGCCTCCTGTAGTTCGTTTGTTTTGGATTTTGAATCCTTTGGACTTTTGTCAAGTGTAATTTTGTTCCTATTATTGCATAATATATATTCACTAGTAGGATTTTTTTTTCATAATGTCCCCGTAAAAGAACTAATAAACCCGTGCAAAAAGCAAATTATGAGAAGTCCGAGACACCGAAAGAGAGTCCAAAGCAAGGGCATTGATTGGCTGGCTGGCACTGACAAACTTCAAGAAGAACATATAAACAGGTAAAGATATTACTGTTGACCATGCTATAACAAATATACCGAAAGAGGCAAACAGAAGATGTCCTAAAGCTACAAGAACAAATACACAAGTCTTGCAAACAAAGTCCATGCGAAGTTGACTTGAAACGTGCAGATATTACTTTTCTACCTATGTAAAGTAGCCTCAAGATAATTAGTAAAATTTACTACCTTTAGTACATCGTGTGCGTCGTAGTCAGGTTTAGCATCGGAAACTTGCAATCAGCGCTCGAAAGCAAGCAAGTCCATACAATAAACTGAATGAACTAGTATGACTTAAACCTTGCATTGATCGGTTCAAAACTACAAACAGCACAAGATCATGCTGTAGTTCTCATCCAGAAAGATAAAACATAGTGAAGTCTGAAGCAACCGTGATTGTTTTGCATTTTACAGTGTTCACGAATTGTATTTGAAAAAGTAACTGAATAAGTTGCAGAACCTGGGCACTTGGGGCAGAAACGGCCAATGCATCCGGTAGTGACAATGCCACCACCAGCAATACTTGTAGACAGATTTCATGAACAGCCATAGCCAGTGACCCAGTGTGTCATTCCATGCGACCATTGCAGCTGCAAGGGTCATTGTTATCAGATGACTATTGTACAAACTGAATGTCATAGAATGAGCTCTTCAGTTGAAACTACATTTGCAGCAAGTCAGCATTGAACTCGAACTACTACCATTCTTCCAGGAATCTTTTCAATCGGTAAGCCATTATCCTGTATCAGTTTCAGGAAGATGACAATATGCTTTATGTTTAATTTCCTCATGAAAAATGAGCGCATCAACTAGACACACCGTCAAATTAAAAACTGAAGGGACTTGTCAATTGATTTCCAACACTATTCAGACTTGACGACTGAAAAACAATAGGTGTGCGCACTATGAACCCAGAAACCCAGAACTTCAGCTACTCTACTGTGACATATAGATTGTCTCTTTCAAGGGATTCCCTCCTTCAACCAAGTGTAACCACCACCACCGAATATAATGATCTTCTTTTTTGTCAGGAATATAATAATCGTCTATAAAAAAATGGCAATGGGTCCAAATGACTACCCAAAAAATATTAGCTGCCCAGCTAGTTGATGCTCACCTCTGAAACCAAACCCGCATGTCACAGAAGTGTTGTCAAATTCACAAACAGTGCATATTGAACCATCGCAGCTGGGCAACTAAAAGCTTCCACTCTGGGTGAGCAGTTCTTTCGTGACTCATACTTACGGCTGTAAGTGACTTCCTTCAGGTTTATTACTGAGGTCATCCTGATGCCACCTGGCCATAAGGTATGCAGCATCACCTCAACGTGCAACACGAGATAATTTGTCGATATAAATTAGCAATCATTTTAAAACTCACCCATCAGCTAGCCATCTGTACACGTATAGCTGAAAACAAAAAAATAGCTGACAGAAGATAAAATAGCACATGGGGACAGAGGATGACACAAATAGACGAAGAAAACAATGGAAGATACCAGGCAAGTAGTGGTGCAGCAGTTCGGACTCATCCAGAACCCCTGGTTTACATAATAGATACCCTCTCACCTTCATCCTCAGGTTCTCCTTCTTTCCAAGAACTCTGAATAAGAGTAGCATAAATGGACAGGAAGAGGGTGGGCATTGTTGGTGCTGGTGTGAGCGGCCTAGCAGCCTGCAAGCACGCACTCGACAAGGGGTTCAGCCCGGTGGTATTCGAGGCCGATGACACCATCGGTGGAGTGTGGGCGCATACCTTGCAGTCAACAAGGCTTCAGGCGCCGACGACATCGTTCCGGTTCTCGGATTTGGCGTGGCCGGCCAGCGTGACGGCGACGTACCCAGGCCACCGTGAAGTCATGGAATACCTCAGGTCGTACGCGTGCAAGTTTGACCTCCTCAAGTGTATCAAGTTCAGTAGCCAGGTTCTTGGAGTTGAATACTTTGGTGCAACCGAGGAAGAGATTATGGAGTGGAAGCATTGGTCTGGTGATGACGGGAAGGCGTTCAGAGCTGGGAAAGATGGAGGGTGGAGCCTTAAAGTGAAGGACCTGAAAATTGGTACCGTTGAGGTATTTGCAATCCCTTGGGATATCTGTCTTGGTTCAAGTTTCGAAATACATGTTTGTACATGCACAAACATAGAGCCCAGGTGCAGGTTGCATCTAAATGGGGTATTGTTATTCAATTTTGTTTTCACTATGGTGTGCAGTGGTAGTAAATAACTATTTGGTATAGATGAGTCCTATTCATTGACTCCACACATGTGCATAGTAACTGCTAAGAAAGGACAATCACAGAACCATATGACAATTAAAATTCTTTTTGTCGAATGGTACAGATATTTTTCATTTATATCGGAAATAAAGGAACATCATCCTGAGCTAGAAAAATCTGTACTAAGACAGTCTGCTTGAACAATATAATGCATTCACACATGCCTGGAATCACTCTGTAGGCCATGCAGACTGTAACTATGTATAAGTAACATATGTTGCAGGTTTTTCAAGTGGATTTTCTCATACTGTGCATCGGAAGGCATAGTGGAACCCCAAATATCCCAGAATTTCCAGTGAATAAAGGGCCTGAATTCTTCAAGGGCAAAATATTGCACTCTATGGAGTACTCTTACATGGATAATGCGGCTGAATTTGTTAAAGGGAAGAGTGTGACAATAATTGGGTCCGGAAAATCAGCATTTGACATTGCTGCAGAGGTTGCCAAAGTGAATGGTGAGTCCAAGAGAACTAAGACCGCACTAACTAGCAATAATCATTCAGAATATGTGTCTGACACTTCTGCCCCAATGCAGGTGCAGCTCAGCCGTGCACCATGATATATAGAACAAAACACTGGCGGGTTGATAAATTTAGTATGTGGGGAGTTAACCTTAATTACTTCTATCTTAACCGCATCTCGCAACTATTTGTTCATAAACCCGGTGAAGGATTTCTGCACTATATGTTGGCTAGTGCACTCTCTCCCTTGGTAAACAGTTATTTTCTACTTGACTAGAGTTTTGAAAGCAGACAACGGTCAATTTATTTTCATATAAAGAACTTGTGCATAGAAATCTCATGAATCCACAATACTCCTGTTGTTTTCAGAGATGGGCAATCACAAAAGTAATTGAAACCTACCTCAAGCAAAGGATTCCTTTACAAAAACATGGGATGGTACCTGACTACAGCTTCTCCTTTGCTATGTCTTCTTGCTTGATTGCAATGCTACCAAAAGGGTTTTATGACAGGGTTGATGATGGCAGCATTATTCTTAAGAAATCAAAGAGGTTCAGCTTCTGCGGTGATGGGATCAACCTGGAGGATGGAGAAGAAAGCATAAAGAGTGATATTATAATTCTAGCAACAGGATTCAGAGGAGACCAGAAGCTTAGGGACATCTTCACAGCAAACTGGTGCAGAAATATAGTGGCAGGATCATCAGATACATCGGTTCCACTATACAGGTACAGGTTGGGCAATTTTTTGGGTTGGCATGTTTGGGGACAATAAATAATACGCTAGGGAGAACACTTTTTCCCTAAAACATTGCACTGCGCTACACAATTGTAACACGAAAAGGTGAAGGAAAAGGTAAGCTGGTAATGAGGTTAGGAAGTAAGACATCACATTGCGAGTTCCCAAAATGGAATCTGGATTCAAAGCAAAAATCATTCAGTACAAAATTATATGCATTATGCCCTATTGCAAGATCTTAGCAAAGTAATATATATATATATCAAAGCATGCGCCCAGTTTTCAAGTTGTTATCTGATTTTCTATCTCTTGCTTTGGCTCGATAAAAATAACAAGCTTAATAAAATCAAACTATTAATTTAGGTGGAAGTAACATTGGCATGTTTACTTTGTGTTATGTATTACTAATCTCATTTATTAAATGGATTGAATTAATTAACAGAGAATGCATCCATCCTCGAATCCCTCAGTTGGCAATAGTCGGATATTCTGAGAGCCTTACCGACATATATGTCTCAGAGAGGGTGGCTAATTGGGTAATCCATTTCCTGGCTGGTGGCTTCCAAATGCCAAGCGTAAGACGCATGGAAGAGAGTGTAGCAGAGTGGACAAAGTACAAGAATCTTTACAATGGAAAGTATTTTCGACGATCTTGCATAAGCACAGTGAATATTTGGTTTAATGATTTGTTGTGCCAAGACATCAGATGCAACCCTAGAAGAAAGAAAGGATTCCTTGCTGAATGGTTCCAGCCATATGGACCTGCTGATTATGCAGGCCTTTGCTGAAGACAATAGCATATCTGTCACTAGTGTACTCATAGCAAAAGAATAAGAAACAAGAGCTGCTGCCTTAAGGGTTCTATAGATTATTTCAGCAAATCTTTGTTTTAGCAACTTTGTTGTTTGCTTTACTACAGGAAATAACTCTACAGTTTTCTGCAGTACATTTTAATTAGAGCATCTCCTTAGATGCTTTACACTTCATTTTTTCAAGAAAACGCAGAGGACCTTTGCGTTTCGTTCCATTATGAGCCAAAGATTACACCATTTACTTTGTTAAGAAATACTCCCTCCGTTCCAAAATAAGTGTCGTGGCTTTAGTTCAAATTTGAACTAAAACCACGACACTTATTTAGGAACGGAGGGTGTAACAGTTTTCAACCACAAGTGGAGTAACTGCTTAGTTTATCACACAGAACAAGAAATTGGGGAGCAGAAGGAAGAACACACAAATGTAGACTAGGAGCACCAAGAGATTTTCAAGGTAAACAACTGAGAAATGTACACAAATGTAGACTAGGAGCTACCCAATCGGTTCCAGCAAACAAGCAGTAGCCAGTTCCTCGTACACCTAACATGAAGCACAGACCAGAGCAAACAGCAGCAAGAGACTGCCTGCCTGCCGAACCATGAATCCTAGCTACTAATCTGATATGTCGGTGGGGGCACGCTGGGGCCTGGCATTTGGCCAGACACTGTTTATTGCCATTCAAGATTCAAGAAGTTGGATCAAGTAAGTCAAAATCTAATTTCAGCCAAATGAATCAGCTGTCTCCTATGACTCCATGAGCCATCACAATTCAAATGATCAGGGTCAGCTACTCTAGCCGCAGGAATCCTAAGTGCAACGGATTCCACAAAGCTGTCATCAACCCCCGGGAGTCACAGCCTCAAATGGGCAGCACATATCTGATTTGAACCTCAATTCTATTGGAAGAGCACATCCTAATGCGGTTAAGCCACGGAAGCAGTAGGTGGTCATGAGTAATTTCAGTCAGAAAAAATACAACAGTCAGCAAAGCAGATCAATACCAAACCGTGAGATCGCAGGAGCAGCAAAGCAGGTTGGAAGCAGAGGTGGGCACGCACGCGATCCCGACTCCAGGGTCACCCATGGCCACGGACGCATTCCAAAGCTCCAGCCGCCAGCAGTACGAGGACAAATGTTTCTCACCCGTCCTCCTCGTACGCTGCGGTCAGCCGCGAGCTCGGCCCCAAATCTGTTCCAGAAATAGAAGGCATGCACTCAGGTGCTCGACAAAATTGCTGAACGGGAACAAATGTTTAGGGAGCTCGTACCTGCAACGCAGATGCGCCAATGTCGACGACTGAAGTTTATCACAGGACGGATTTGGATTTTGAATAAGATCGAAGTGATTCGTTCAGGAACAAAAAGGAAAACGGAAAGTGTACACAGAAGCCAATACAACAGATTTTTGGGGGTAGAGGGATAGAGGCACAGAATCGGGAATCAGGTAAAGCAATCGAACGATTTTATCATGAATCAACAGACACAGACTCCAAAATTCACCGATAAACTAGTTCAATTTCCATTCAATTCCATTCTACAGGATATAGCAAACAACAGCGAGATGCTGCGATTACATCAACGACCACGAACCCTAGACACTCTAATCTGGCGGTGGCCTAGCCTCCGAATCCGTAGAGGGTGCGTCCCTGGCGCTTGAGCGCGTAGACGACGTCCATGGCGGTGACGGTCTTGCGGCGGGCGTGCTCGGTGTAGGTGACGGCGTCGCGGATGACGTTCTCGAGGAAGATCTTGAGCACGCCGCGGGTCTCCTCATAGATGAGCCCCGAGATGCGCTTCACGCCGCCCCGCCGCGCCAGCCTCCGGATCGCCGGCTTGGTGATGCCCTGGATGTTGTCGCGGAGGACCTTCCGGTGGCGCTTGGCGCCGCCCTTGCCGAGCCCCTTGCCTCCCTTGCCGCGCCCCGACATCTTCTCCCTTCTCTCTTTCTCTCTCCGGTGAGGTTGACCTGTCTCTGTGAGGTTGTTGCTGCGGTGGCTGATGATTGTGGCGTGCAGGGCGAGGTGAATTTATAGCCGCGCGGTTTGGGGGCAGGGAGCGGCCGCGATCCGCGTGATGCGGGGTGCGGGCCGTCGGATGGTAGATCGGTGGCGGGGAATGGGGGAAGAGGGATGGCGCGGATCGGTGACGTGTCGGGGAGGCGTGTTTCTTTTCTGAGGAGGATACGGGGGTGCAGCGATGCAAGCAGGGCGTGCGCGTCGGTGGAGCTGGCAGGTAGGACCCGACGGTTTTTTGGTGGATTGCTTTTGCGCGCGGCGTTGCTCGCCGCCGCGAAATTTCGGGTGGATTTCTGGACGGTGGGCCCGTGAGGCATGTGCCTGTGATGGGACTGGTTTGCAAGGCTTAAAACTGAGGTTGTTGCTGGGATAATAATCTTTAAAGCGTATTTCTTCTACGTTTCCCACGATCAATTAACATCGTGCTGTTTCTTTCGGGTATTGTATAACACACCTCAACAAAAACAAAAGTAAGTAACCCTCAAAAAAACAAAAACAAAGTAAAGCTGCGCTTGGATGCGGTGTATTCTAATACATATGTATTTATTTTACACTTGTATCATACCTGTCATGAACAGATTTTCAGCCGGAAACAAAACGACGAGCGAGGACCTGTATTCTTTACAAGCGTATTTGAGACAGAAACGGTAATGCAAACAAGGCCTAAGTAATTTCAAAAAGAAAAGTAATTGTACAACACATAAGCTTCAGCAGGTCGAAAGATCAAACATGGATGCAATCATGCAAACAAAATGTTTTGGTTCTGTTGCTATATCTGGCCCTAATCTGGTGGTGGCCTAGCCTCCGAATCCGTAGAGGGTGCGTCCCTGGAGCTTGAGGGCGTAGACGACGTCCATGGCGGTGACGGTCTTGCGGCGTGCGGGCTCGGTGTAGGTGACGGCGTCGCGGATAACGTTCTCGAGGAAGATCTTGAGCACGCCGCGAGTCTCCTCGTAGATGAGCCCCGAGATGCGCTTCACGCCGCCCCTCCGCGCCAGATGCCGGATTGCCGGCTTGGTGATCCCCTGGATGTTGTCGCGGAGCACCTTCCGGTGGTGCTTGGCGCCGCCCTTGCCAAGCCCCTTGCCTCCCTTGCCGCGCCCCGACATCTTCTCGCTTCTCTCTTTCTCTCTCCGGTGAGGTTGATCTGTCTTTATGAGAGCTGGAGTCGGTCGATGGTGGAGGATTCTGGGGCGAGGTGGATTTATAGCCGCTGGCTTAGGGCCAGGAAGCGGCCGCGGTCCGCGTGATGCGGGGTGCGAGCCGTCAGATGGGGGATCAATGGGCGGAAGCGGGGGAAGAGGGGTGGCGCGAATCGTTGACGTGGCAGGAGAGGTGTGTTTCTTTTCTGAGGAGGCAGCGGGGGCGCAGGGCTGCAGATGCGAGGAGGGCGTGCGCATGAGTGGGTGGATTCTTTTGCACGGGGTGGGTGTTGTTCGCTGCCGCTAAATTTTGGATGGATTTCTGGTCGGTGGGCCCGTGAGGTGTGCGCCCGTGACGAGTTCGATTGTTCCAAAGCATTGCCCAACTCCAACGCGTCGACCCAAACGAATGCGCGTGACGACGCCCGCTCAGCGTCTATCCTGTTTTTTTTTAGTCGGCCATGGGTCCAACGTGTACGACCCATTTCATGTCCGCACATAAATTTAAAAGGCCCACGGTTATAGATCATGTCAGCGGCCATGCCATTGCCCTATGTTTATGCCGGCGTCATGCTAGCGGCCGGCATACAATGTCAACCTCCAAAAAAATCACCACACAGTTCATGCTGGCGCACTTGCCAGCGGCCGACACACATGCCAGTACACAAAAGGTGCGGGAATTCGACCACGCCATCTTGAGTGTGGTCATGCGAGCACACTAGCCGGCATGCAAAAAGGGATGGCGCTCTCCGCCATAGATCACTCATCGTCGAACTTGAGCATGTCGGCTTGCATCTTCTCGAACCATGGCCTCTTCCTTCATGATCTCCACCCACGTCATCATGCTAGCGAGCACGACTTCTTTCGCCTTGGTCTTGGCATTGGCAGCCTCGATCTCGAGCATCTTGGCTTGCTTCTCCGCCTCCATCTCAAGACTCCTCCTGTGGATCTCCATGAAGGCGTTCATTTGCTTTTCCTTGTCTTGCCGGTGCTTTCTCCTCCCCTGTGTTCTTTTTGCTCATCATGCCCTCCACGGTTGCAAGCAAGGCGATCGACGCCACATCGCGCTTGTCCTCCTTCTTGGAGTTGGTCTTCCCCCACGGCCGTGGCTTTTCGCCCTCCCCAGCCTCCTCCATGGCCGCCTACCCCCCACACGCCATGAGGGCGGCATATTGCGCCTTGAACTTCTCCTCCCCGTTGATGACCATCCAACAATGGGAGAGGTTTTATGGGCTTGCCATCATGTTGGACCTTGAATGCCTCCAAAGTTTGGAATGCCTGCAAATGAATAGCATGCAAGCATATGGGCAAATGGATATGCAAGCATAATGGGAATGGATACGAAAAGGGGCGCATGTATACCATATCTTTAATGTCGATGCCGCTCACGGGGCGTGTCTTGATGCTCTCAAGGGTGGCGCAAAACTTGTTGCACTCTTGTTGTATCACCCTCCATCGCTTCGATATGGACACCACCCACGCTTGCTTTGCATTTGGTACGGGGCAAAATTCTTGCGTTCATGGAACTCACGATGAACATAAAGCCAAAAGGTTGATGCATTTTGTTCGGCGCCGACCTTGGGGTCCTGCCCAATGTCCCTCCAACACTCACAAATGAGCTTGTCCTCGGACGGCGTGTATTCCTTCGTCCGCTTGCTTTTGCGCTTTGGCTTCGCCCCGGCTTGGTTGACGAGCTTGTCCTCGAACACAGGCTCCCCGTCGATGTCCATTTCATCCTCTTCCTCGAGGTCATAGTCCTCTGGGAACTCATGGTCGAGCGGGAAGCTGCCCAGGGCAACCTGATGTTCCATGAAGGTGTCGTCCATGCCAGCTTGATCATAGGTCGCCGGCGTGAATGGCGCTTGGCCGTCTTGGCTTTGGGTCTCATCGGGATCGTGGGCAACAGCGGCGGCACCGCCAGCGGAGGTAGCGGCCGCCGCACCACCTTCGAAGATGATGTTCTCGATGATGAACGGTTGGCCGTTTCATCATCGCCGGCCGCTGACATTCTGTCGAACAGGTTGCGGGCATCGGGGAGCATGTCTGCTGGCATCTCTCGTGGGCGTTTCCTCGCGCCCTCCGGAGGATGATGCACCGCCCACCGCGCGTGGCGTTGAGGTCGATGGACACGGGCGTGGACGGCGCCACCACGCTCACCTCCAGCGAGCATTCCCGGGAGAAGCGGGAGGCTTGCGGGTAGACGTGGAAGCCGGGAATCGGCTGTGTGGCAGACGCGCGCAGTGACTCTGGCAGCACCATCCGAGAAAATGTTGACGAGCCCGTGCTGGCATTGTTTAACCCTAGGTAGATCAGGGCCTCCCTCGTTGCCGCAGCGACTCGGGCATTGGTTTCCTCCAACTGTGCGGCGGCGGTGAGGGCGGTAATGACCGTTGCTTCGTCCCTTGCGTCCGTCGCATGCCTCCGGCCCTTCCTCTCGGCCGACTGCACGACCCACTCTTTGGGCGTAAGGTGCTTCTTCTTCTTTGGCGGTGTCGCGGCCTTGCGGGGCGCGCGGGGCTTGCCTTTGGCGGAGCTGACGGAGGTGAGGCCGGATGAAGCGAGGGAGGCGAGGCCGACGACGGCATCGAGGGTCGGCGCGTTGATACGTCCATTTTGCATCATGTTTTTATGTTGATATTTATTGCATTATAGGCTATTATTTCACTTTAAGATACAATTCTTATGCCTTTTCTCTCTTATTTTACAAGATTTACATGAAGAGGGAGAATGCCGGCAGCTGGAATTCTGGACCGAAAAGGAGCAACTCTGAGATACCTATTCTGCACAACTCCAAACGTCCTGAAACTTTACGGAGAATTGTTTTGGAATATATAAAAAATATTGGGCGAAGAAACAACAGAAGGGAACCCACCAGGTGGCCACAAGCCTGGGGTGCACGCCCTATCCCCCAGGGCACGCCCCCTGAGCTTGTGGGCCCCCTGGCCAGCCCCCGGTGTCCATCTTCTGCTATATGGAGGGTTTTGACCTAGAAAAAATCATAAGGAAGCTTTCGGGACGAAGCGCCACCATCTCGAGGCGGAACCTGGGCAGAAGCAATCAAGGGCTCCAGCAGAGCGATTTTGCCAAGGAAACTTCCCTCCGGGAGGGGGAAATCGAAGTCATCATCATCACCAACGATCCTCTCGTCGTGGGAGGGTCAATCTTCATCAACATCTTCACCAGCACCATCTCCTCTCAAACCCTAGTTCATCTCTTATATTTAATCTTTGTCTCAAAACCTCAGTTTGGTACCTGTGGGTTGCTAGTAGTGTTGATTACTCTTCGTAGTTGATGCTAGTTGGTTTATTTGGTGGAAGATCATATGTTCAGATCCTTCATGATATTCAATACCCATTGCTACTTCTTGAGCTTGCGTTGATTTTTTCCTTGAAGAGGAAAGGGTGATGCAGCAAAGTAGAGATAAGTATTTCCCTTAGTTAAGAACCAAGGTATCAATCCAGTAGGAGGTACAAGCAAGTCCCCAATAGATGCACCTGCACAAACTAGCAAACACTTGCACACAACGCGAAAAAGGGGTTGTCAATTGATACGTCTCCAACGTATCTATAATTTTTTATTGTTCCATGTTGTTATATTATCATTCTTGGATGTTTTACAATCATTTTATATCATTTTTTGGTACTAACCTATTGACATAGTGCCCAGTGCCAGTTGTTGTTTTCTGCATGTTTTTTACATCGCAGAAAATCAATACCAAACGGAGTCCAAAAGCAGCGAAACTTTTTGAAGATTTTTTTTGGACCAGAAGACATCCAGTGGGCCAAAGAAGTACCAAAGAGGGGGCCCGAGGTGAGCACAAGACACCAGGGCACGCCTGGGCCCCCAGGCGCGCCCTGGTGGGTTGTGCCCATCTCGGAGACCTCCCGCACCGCCTCTTTGCTCTATAAATACCCCAATATTCCAGAAACCCTAGGGAGGCGACGAAAATCAATTCCAGCCACTGCAAGTTCCAGAAACCACAGATCCAATCTAGACACCATCACGGAGGGGTTCATCATCCTCATTGGTGCCTCTCCGATGATGCGTGAGTAGTTCATTGTAGACCTACGGGTCCGTAGTTAGTAGCTAGATGGCTTTCTCTCTCTCGTTTGATTCTCAATACAATGGTCTCTTGGAGATCCATATGATGTAACTCTTTTTGTGGTGTGTTTGTTGGGATCCAATGAACTTTGAGTTTATGATCAGATCTATGTTTTTATCCATGAAAGTTATTTGAGTCTTCTTTGATCTCTTATATGCATGATTGCTTATAGCCTCGTATTTCTTCTCCGATATTTGGGTTTTGTTTGGCCAACTTGATCTATTTATCTTGCAATGGGAAGAGGTGCTTTGTGATGGGTTCGGTCTTACGGTGCTTGATCCCAGTGACAGAAGGGGAAACGACACGTATGTATCGTTGCTATTAAGGATAACAAGATGGGGTCTATTTCTACATAAATAGATCTTGTCTACATCATGTCATCGTTCTTATTGCATTACTCCATTTTTCCATGAACTTAATACACTAGATGCATGCTGGATAGCGGTCGATGTGTGGAGTAATAGTAGTAGATGCAGGTAGGAGTCGGTCTACTAATCTTGGACGTGATGCCTATATAACGATCATTGCCTGGATATCGTCATGAGTATTTGAAGTTCTATCAATTGCCCAACAGTAATTTGTTCACCCACCGTTTGCTATTTTTGTCGAGAGAAGCCACTAGTGAAAACTACGGCCCCCGGGTCTCTTCTTTAATATATTTGCCTTCAAGATCTATTTTGCTATTCGCTCTTTTATTTATTTGCAACTTTTATTTTCAGATCTATTAATCTAAAAATACAAAAATAGCTTGCTGCAATTTTTACTTATTTATTTTATCTCGCGTTCCCGCGAGATCTATTTATCCAATCTACTACAATTTTACCTATCGTTTTACCCGTGAGGGATTGACAACCCTCTTACGTCGGGTTGCAAGTATTTGTTCTTTGTGTGCAGGAGCTGTTTACGTGGTGTTGAGTGGTTCTCCTACTGGTTCGATAACCTTGGTCTCATCACTGAGGGAAATGCCTACCGTTGCTGTGCTGCATCATCCCTTCCTCTTTGGGGAAATACCGACGTAGTTCAAGCAAGCATCATCAATCCCTTCACGGTCACTAGCAAGAGTGAAATCTAATAGAGATAGATATAAAAGATACATAAAAGGCAAAATAAAGTAAATATAAATAAATTTCAGCAAGGTATTTTTGGGTTTTTGGTTTTATAGAAAATATAAGATGAGAAATAGACCCGGGGCATTAGTTTTCACTAGAGGCTTCTCTCTTGAAAGGAACACATACGGTGGGTGAACAAATTACTGTTGAGCAATTGATATAAAAGCGCAAAGTTATGACGATATCTAAGGCAATGATCATGAATATAGGCATCACATCCATGACAAGTAGACCGACTCCTGCCTGCATCTACTACTATTACTCCACACATCGACCGCTATCCAGCATGCATCTAGTGTATTAAGTTAACATGAACGGAGTAGTGTCTTAAGCAAGATGACATGATGTATAGGGATAGATCCAATCAATATGGTAAAAAAACCATCTTTTTATCCTTAATGGCAATAATGCAAATATGTGCCTCGCTACCCCTACTGTCACTGGGTGAGGACACCGCAAGATTGAACCCATCACAAAGCACCTCTCCCATTGCAAGAAAAACAAATCTAGTTGGCCAAACCAAATCGATAGATCGGAGAGAAATACAAAGCTATCTTAATCATGCATAAAAGAGTTCAGAGAAGACTCAAATAATATTCATTAGATAATTTGATCATAAATCCACAATTCATCGTATCTCAACAAACGCACTGCAAAAGAAGATTACATCGAATAAATCTCCAAGAACATCAAGGAGAACATTGTATTGAAGATCAAAGAGAGAGAAGAAGTCATCTAGCTACTAGATATGGACTCGTAGGTCTGTGGTAAACTACTCACACATCATCAGAAGGGCAGCAAGGTTGATGTAGAGGCCCTCCGTGACCGAATCCCCCTTTGGCAGAGTGCCGGAAAAGGCCCCAAGATGGGATCTCACGAGAAGAGAAGCTTGCGGCGGCGGAAAAGTATTTTTGGTGTGCCCTCTGATGTAAGGGGAATACTTGGGTATTTATAGAGCATAGATTGGGGTTACAAGAGCCACGGGGGGCCACAAGCCTAGGGGGTGCCCCCCCGGGGCACGCCCCTAGGGCTTGTGGCCCCCTCGTGGGTCTTCTGGCCTCTTCCCGAAGCTTCGTGGTTGTCTTCTAGTCCAAGAAAAATCCTCAAAAAGTTTCGTTCCGTTTGGTATTGATTTTCTCTAAAAGACAAAAACAAGGAAAAAACAGCAACTGGCACTGGGCACTAGCTAAATAGGTTAGTTCCAAAAAATGATATAAAATAGCATATTAATGCATATAAAAAAATCCAAGATAGATAATATGATAGCATGGAATAAAAATTTATAGATACGTTGGAGACGTATCAAGCATCCCCAAGCTTAATTCTTGCTCGTCCTCGAGTAGGTAAATGATAAAAACAGATTTTTTTTATGTGGAATGCTACCTAACATATTTATCAATGTAATTTTTCTTATTGTGGCATGAATGTTCAGATCCATAAGATTCAAAACAAAAGTTTAATATTGACATAAAAACAATAATACTTCAAGCATACTAATGAAGCAATCATGTCTTCTCAAAATATCATGGCTAAAGAAAGTTATCCCTACAAAATCATGTAATCTTCATCACATAAAGTATTTATCATGCACAACCCCGATGACAAGCCAAGCAATTGTTTCATACTTTTAATGTTCTCAAGCTTTTTCAACTTTCACGCAATACATGAGCGTGAGCCATGGATATAGCACTATAGGTGGAATAGAGTATGGTGGAGGTTGTGAGGAGAAGACAAAAAAGGAGAAAGTCTCACATCAACTAAGCAAATTAATGGGCTATGGAGATGCCCATCAATTGATATCGATGTAAGTGAGTAGGGATTGCCATGCAACGGATGCACTAGAGCTATAAGTGTATGAAAGCTCAAAAGAAAACTAAGTGGGTGTGCATCCAACTTGCTTGCTCACGAAGACCTAGGGCAATTTGAGGAAGCCCGTCATTGGAATATACAAGCCAAGTTCTATAATGAAAAATTCCCACTAGTATATGAAAGTGATAAAATAGGAGACGCTCAATCATGAAGAACATGGTGCTATTTTTGAAGCACAAGTGTGGCAAAAGGATAGTAACATTGTCCCTTCTCTCTTCTCTCTCATTTTTTCCTTTTTTTGGGCTCTTTGGCCTCTCTTTTTTTTCGTCTGGAGCCTCATCCCGACTTGTGGGGGAATCATAGCCTCCATCGTTCTTTCCTCACATGGGACAATGCTCTAATAGTTGTGATCATCACACTTTTATTTACTTACAACTCAAGAATTACAACTCGATACTAGAACAAAGATATGACTCTATATGAATGCCTCCGGCGGTGTACCGGGATGTGCAATGATCTAGTGTGACATGTATAAAAAATATGAACGGTGGCCAAGCCACAAATACTATGTCAACTATATGATCACGCAAAGCAATATGACAATGATGGTATATGTCATAATAAACGGAACGGTGGAAGTTGCATGGCAATATATCTCGGAATGGCTATGGAAATGCCATAATAGGTAGGTATGGTGGCTGTTTTGAGGAAGGGTATATGGTGGGTTTAATGCACCGGCGAAAGTTTCACGGTACTAGAGAGGCTAGCAATGGTGGAAGGGTGAGAGTGCGTATAATCCATGGACTCAACATTAGTCATATAGAACTCACATACTTATTGCAAAAATTTATTAGCCATCGAAGCAAAGTACTAATACACATGCTCCTAGGGGGATAGATTGGTAGGAAAAGACCATCGCTCGTCCCCGGCCGCCACTCATAAGGAAGACAATAAAAAATAAATCATGCTCTAACTTCATCGCATAACGATAGACCATACGTGCATGCTTCGGGAATCACAAACCTTAACACTAGTATTTCTACTAATCCACAATTACTCCCTAGCATGACTCTAATATCACCATCTTTATATCTCAAAACAAATGCAAGGAATCAAACTTCTCATATTCAATGCTCTTTATAGATTTTTTTTATTATATCCCGCTTGGATACCCATCATATTAGGACCAAATTCATAACCTAAGCAAGTTGCCATACTATTTTTAAGACTCTCAAAATAATATAAGTGAAGCATGAGAGTTCATCAATTTCTACAAAATAAAACCACCGCTGTGCTCTAAAAAGATATAAGTGAAGCACTAGAGCAACTACCTAACTCAAAAGATACAAGTGAAGCACATAGAGTATTCTAATAAATTCACGATTAATGTGTGTCCCTCTCAAAAGGTGTGTACAGCAAGGATGATTGCGGCAAACTAAAAAGCAAAGACTCATATAATACAATATGCTCCAAGCAAAACACATATCATGTGGTGAATAAAAATATAGCCTCAAGTAAATTTACCGATGGATTGAAGACAAAAGAGGGGATGCCATTCGGGGCATCCCCAAGCTTAGATGCTTGGTTGTCGTTGAATATTACCTTGGGGTGCCTTGGGCATCCCCAAGATTAGGATCTTACCACTCCTTATTCCGTAGTCCATCAAATCTTTACCCAAAACTTCAAACTTCACAACACAAAACTCAACAAAAAACTCGTGAGATCCGTTAGTATGATAAAACAAATCTCCACTTTTAGGTACTGTTGTGAAATCATTCCAATTTTATATTGGTCTTGTATCTACTGTATTATAACTTATCCATGGTTCATACTGTTGGAAATATGCCCTAGAGGCAATAATAAAGTGGTTATTATTATATTTCCTTGTTCATGATAATTGTCTATTGTTCATGCTATAATTGTGTTATCCGGAAATCGTAATACATGTGTGAATACATAGACCACAACATGTCCCTAGTGAGCCTCTAGTTGACTAGCTCGTTGATCAATAGATGGTTACGATTTCCTGACCATGGACATTGGATGTCGTTGATAACAGGATCACATCATTAGGAGAATGATGTGATGGACAAGACCCAATCCTAAGCATAGCACTAGATCGTGTAGTTCGTTTGCTAGAGCTTTTCGAATGTCAAGTATCATTTCCTTAGACCATGAGATTGTGCAACTCCCGGATACCGTAGGAATGCTTTGGATGTATCAAACGTCACAACGTAACTGGGTGACCATAAAGGTGCACTACAGGTATCTCCGAAAGTGTCTGTTGGGTTGGCACGAATCGAGACTGGGATTTGTCACTCCGTATGACGGAGAGGTATCTCTGGGCCCACTCGATAATGCATCATCATAATGAGCTCAATGTGACTAAAGAGTTAGCCACGGGATCATGCGTTACGGAACGAGTAAAGAGACTTGCCGGTAACGAGATTGAACAAGGTATAGGGATACCGACAATCGAATCTCGGGCAAGTATCATACCGGTAGACAAAGGGAATTGTATACGGGATTGATTGAATCCTCGACATCGTGGTTCATCCGATGAGATCATCGTGGAACATGTGGGAGCCAACATGGGTATCCAGATCCCGCTGTTGGTTATTGGCCGGAGAGATGTCTCGGTCATGTCTGCATGGTTCCCGAACCCGTAGGGTCTACACACTTAAGGTTCGGTGACGCTAGAGTTGTTATGGGAAATAGTATGTGGTTACCGAATGTTGTTCGGAGTCCCGGATGAGATCCCGGATGTCACGAGGAGTTCCAGAATGGTCCGGAGGTGAAGATTTATATATGGGAAGTCATCATACGGTCACCGGAAGTGTTCGGGGGTTTTCCGGTATTGTACCGGGACCACCGAAGGGGTTCCGGGGGTCCACCTGCCCCGGAGGGCCCTATGGGCTGTATGGGGAAGGGAACCAGCCCCTAAGTGGGCTGGGCGCCATCTCCCCTTAGGGCCCATGCGCCTAGGGTTGGAGGAAACCCTAAAGGGGGGCGCCCCCCTTAGCTTGGGGGGCAAGCCCCCTCCCCCTGGCCGCCGCCCCCCTCTAGATCTGATCTAGAGGGGCCGGCCCCCTTCCCCCTTGGCCCTATAAGTAGAGGGGAGGAGGGAGGGCAGCAGCACCTCATCCAAGGCGCAGCCCTTCCCCTCTCCAACACCCCCTCCTCCTCCGTTGAGCTTGGCGAAGCCCTGCCGGAGAACTGCAAGTTCCACCACCACGCCGTCGTGCTGCTGGAGCTGTCTTCCCCAACCTCTCCCTCCTCCTTGCTGGATCAAGGCGCGGGAGACGTCACCGGGCTGCACATGTGTTGAATGCGGAGGCACCGTTGTTCAGTGCTTAGATCGGAATCGACCGTGATCTGAATCGCTGCGTGTACGACTCCTCCAACCGCGTTCTTGCAACGCTTCCGCATCGCGATCTTCAAGGGTATGAAGATGCACTCCTCTCTCTCTCGTTGCTACTCTCCCCATAGATTGATCTTGGTGATGCATAGGAATTTTTTTTGATTTACTACTACGTTCCCCAACAGTGGCATCATGAGCTAGGTCTATGCGTAGTTTCTTGCACTAGTAGAACACAAGTTGTTGTGGGCGTCGATTTTGTCAATTTACTTGCCGTTACTAGTCTTATCTTGATTCGGCGGCATCGTGGGATGAAGCGGCTCGGACCGACCTTACACGTACGCTTACGTGAGACAGGTTCCACCGACTGACATGCACTAGTTGCATAAGGTGGCTAGCAGGTGTCTGTCTCTCCCACTTTAGTCGGATCGGATTCGATGAAAAGGGTCCTTATGAAGGGTAAATAGAAATTGGCATATCACATTGTGGTTGTGGTTGTGGCGTAGGTAAGAAATGTTCTTGCTAGAAACCTATAGCAGCCACGTAAATTTTTTTGCAACAACAATTAGAGGACGTCTAACTTGTTCTTGCAGCATATGCCGTGTGATGTGATATGGCCAAAAGGATGTGATGAATGATATATGTGATGTATGAGATTGATCATGTTCTTGTAATAGGAATCACGACTTGCATGTCGATGAGTATGACAACCGGCAGGAGCCATAGGAGTTGTCTTAATTTATTGTATGACCTGCGTGTCAATGAAAAAGCCATGTAATTACTTTACTTTATTGCTAACCGTTAGCCATAGTAGTAGAAGTAATAGTTGGCGAGACAACTTCATGAAGACACGATGATGGAGATCATGATGATGGAGATCATGGTGTCATGCCGGTGACGATGATGATCATGGTTCCCCGAAGATGGAGATCAAAAGGAGCAAAATGATATTGGCCATATCATGTCACTTTATGATTTGCATGTGATGTTTATCATGTTTACATCTTATTTGCTTATAACGACGATAGCATAAATAAGATGATCCCTCGCTAAAATTTCAAGAAAAGTGTTTCCCCTAACTGTGCACCGTTGCGAAGGTTCGTTGTTTCGAAGCACCACGTGATGATCGGGTGTGATAGATTCTAACGTTTGAATACAACGGGTGTAAGCCAGATTTACACATGCAAAGGACTTAGGTTGACTTGACGAGCCTAGCATGTACAGACATGGCCTCAGAACACGGGAGACCGAAAGGTCGAACATGAGTCGTATAGAAGATATGATCAACATAGAGCTGTTCACCGTTGATGACTAGTCCGTCTCACGTGATGATCGGACACGGCCTAGTCGATTCGGATCATGTATCACTTAGATGACTAGAGGGATGTCTATCTGAGTGGGAGTTCATAGAATAATTTTGATTAGATGAACTTAATTATCATGAACTTAGTCTAAAATCTTTACAATATGTCTTGTAGATCAAATGGCCCACGCTAATGTTGCCCTCAACTTCAACGCGTTCCTAGAGAAAACCAAGCTGAAAGACGATGGTAGCAACTACACGGACTGGGTCCGTAACCTGAGGATCATCCTCATAGCTGCCAAGAAAGCTTATGTCCTTGAAGCACCGCTAGGTGACGCACCTGTTTTCCCGGCAACTCAAGACGTTATGAACGCCTGGCAGTCGCGTAGTGATGATTACTCCCTGGTTCAGTGCGGCATGCTTTATAGCTTAGAACCGGGGCTCCAAAAGTGTTTTGAGCAACACAGAGCATATGAGATGTTCCAAGAGCTGAAAATAGTTTTCCAAGCTCATGCCCGGGTCGAGAGATATGAAGTCTCCGACAAGTTCTACAGTTGTAAGATGGAGGAGAATAGTTCTGTCAGCGAGCATATACTCAAAATGTCTAGGTTGCACAACCGCTTGTCTCAGCAGGGAGTTAATCTCCCGGATGACGCGGTCGTTGACAGAATCCTTCAGTCGCTTCCACCTAGCTACAAGAGCTTTGTGATGAACTTCAATATGCAGGGGATGGAAAAAACCATTCCTGAGGTGTATTCAATGCTGAAATCAGCGGAGGTGGAGATCAAAAAGGAACATCAAGTGTTGATGGTGAATAAAACCACTAAGTTCAAGAAAGGCAAGGGTAAAAAGAACTTCAAGAAGGACGGCAAGGGAGTTGCCGCGCCCGGTAAGCAAGCTACCGGGAAGAAGCCAAAGAATGGACCCAAGCCTGAGACTGAATGCTTTTATTGCAAGGGAAACGGTCACTGGAAGCGGATCTGCCCCAAGTACTTAGCGGATAAGAAGGCCGGCAATACCAAAGGTATATATGATATACATGTTATTGATGTGTACCTTACCAGCGCTCGTAGTAGCTCCTGGGTATTTGATACCGGTGCGGTTGCTCATATTTGTAACTCAAAACAGGATTTGCGGAATAAGCGGAGACTGGCGAAGGACGAGGTGACGATGCGCGTCGGGAATGGTTCCAAGGTCGATGTGATCGCCATCGGCACGCTACATCTACATTTGCCTACGGGATTAGTTTTAAACCTCAATAATTGTTATCTAGTACCAGTTTTGAGCATGAACACTGTATCAGGATCTCGTTTGATGCGAGATGGCTACTCATTTAAATCCGAGAATAATGGTTGTTCTATTTATATGAGAGATATGTTTTATGGTCATGCCCCGCTGGTCAATGGTTTATTCTTATTGAATCTCGAACGTGATGTTACACATATTCATAGTGTGAATGCCAAAAGATGTAAGGTTGATAATGATAGTCCCACATACTTGTGGCACTGCCGCCTTGGTCACATTGGTGTCAAACGCATGAAGAAACTCCATGCAGATGGACTTTTGGAGTCTCTTGATTATGAATCATTTGACACGTGCGAACCATGCCTCATGGGCAAGATGACCAAGACTCCGTTCTCCGGAACAATGGAGCGAGCAACCAACTTATTGGAAATCATACATACTGATGTGTGCGGTCCAATGAGCGTTGAGGCTCGCGGTGGTTATCGTTATGTTCTCACCCTCACTGATGACTTAAGTAGATATGGGTATGTCTACTTAATGAAACACAAGTCTGAGACCTTCAAAAAGTTCAAGGAATTTCAAAGTGAGGTTGAGAATCAACGTGACAGGAAAATAAAGTTCTTGCGATCAGATCGTGGAGGGGAATATTTGAGTCACGAGTTTGGCACGCACTTAAGGAAATGTGGAATTGTTTCACAACTCACGCCGCCTGGCACACCTCAGCGTAATGGTGTGTCCAAACATCGTAATCGCACTCTATTGGATATGGTGCGATCTATGATGTCTCTTACCAATCTACCGCTATCATTTTGGGGTTATGCTTTAGAGACTGCTGCATTCACTTTAAATAGGGCTCCATCGAAATCCGTTGAGACGACACCGTATGAATTATGGTTTGGGAAGAAACCTAAGCTGTCGTTTCTGAAAGTTTGGGGATGCGATGCTTATGTCAAGAAACTTCAACCTGAAAAGCTCGAACCCAAATCGAAAAAATGCGTCTTCATAGGATACCCTAAGGAAACTATTGGGTATACCTTCTACCTTAGATCCGAAGGCAAGATCTTTGTTGCCAAGAATGGATCCTTTCTGGAGAAAGAGTTTCTCTCGAAAGAAGTAAGTGGGAGGAAAGTAGAACTTGATGAGGTACCCCCTCTTGAACCGGAGAGTAGCGCAACTCAGGAAGATGTTTCTGTGGTGCCTGCACCGACTAGAGAGAAAGTTAATGATGATGAGCATGAAACTTCGGATCAAGTTGCTACTGAACTTCGTAGGTCCACGAGGACACGTTCCGCACCAGAGTGGTACGGCAACCCTGTCCTGGAAGTCATGTTGTTAGACAACGGTGAACCTTCGAACTATGAAGAAGCAATGGCGGGCCCGGATTCCAACAAATGGCTTGAAGCCATGAAATCCGAGATAGGATCCATGTATGAAAACGAAGTATGGACTTTGACAGACTTGCCCGATGATCGGCAAGCCATGGAGAACAAATGGATCTTTAAGAAGAAGACAGACGTGGATGGTAATGTGACCATCTATAAGGCTCGACTTGTCGCTAAGGGTTATCGACAAGTTCAAGGGGTTGACTACGATGAGACCTTCTCACCCGTAGCGAAGCTGAAGTCTGTCCGAATCATGTTAGCAATTGCCGCATTCTATGATTATGAGATATGGCAAATGGACGTCAAAACGGCATTCCTTAATGGTTTCCTTAAGGAAGAGTTGTATATGATGCAGCCGGAAGGTTTTGTCGATCCTAATAATGCTGACAAGGTATGCAAGCTTTAGCGCTCAATCTATGGGCTGGTGCAAGCATCTCGGAGTTGGAACATTCACTTTGATGAGATGATCAAAGCGTTTGGGTTTACACAGACTTATGGAGAAGCCTGTGTTTACAAGAAAGTGAGTGGGAGCTCTGTAGCATTTCTCATATTATATGTGGATGACATACTATTAATGGGAAATGATATAGAATTCTTGGAAAGCATAAAGGCCTACTTGAATAAGTGTTTTTCAATGAAGGACCTTGGAGAAGCTGCTTACATATTAGGCATCAAGATCTATAGAGATAGATCGAGACGCCTCATTGGTCTTTCGCAAAGCACATACCTTGACAAGATATTGAAGAAGTTCAATATGGATCAGTCCAAGAAGGGGTTCTTGCCTGTATTATAAGGTGTGATATTGAGCACGGCTCAATGCCCGACCTCAGCAGAAGATAGAGAAAAGATGAGTGTCATCCCCTATGCCTCAGCCATAGGGTCTATTATGTATGCCATGCTGTGTACCAGACCTGATGTGAACCTCGCCGTAAGTTTGGTAGGAAGGTACCAAAGTAATCCCGGCATGGAACACTGGACAGCGGTCAAGAACATCCTGAAGTACCTGAAAAGGACTAAGGATATGTTTCTCGTTTATGGAGGTGACGAAGAGCTCGTCGTAAAGGGTTACGTCGATGCTAGCTTCGACACAGATCTGGATGACTCCAAGTCACAAACCGGATACGTGTATATTTTGAATGGTGGGGCAGTCAGCTGGTGCAGTTGCAAGCAAAGCGTCGTGGCGGGATCTACATGTGAAGCGGAGTACATAGCAGCCTCGGAGGCGGCACAGGAAGTAGTCTGGATGAAGGAGTTCATCACCGACCTAGGAGTTATTCCCAATGCGTTGGGCCCAATGACTCTCTTCTGTGACAACACTGGAGCTATTGCCCTTGCCAAGGAGCCCAGGTTTCACAAGAAGACCAGGCATATCAAGCGTCGCTTCAACTCCATTCGTGAACATGTTCAAGATGGAGACATAGATATTTGTAAAGTGCATACGGATCTGAATGTCGCAGATCCGTTGACTAAACCTCTTCCACGAGCAAAACATGATCAACACCAGAACTCTATGGGTGTTCGATTCATCACAATGTAACTAGATTATTGACTCTAGTGCAAGTGGGAGACTGTTGGAAATATGCCCTAGAGGCAATAATAAAGTGGTTATTATTATATTTCCTTGTTCATGATAATTGTCTATTGTTCATGCTATAATTGTGTTATCCGGAAATCGTAATGCATGTGTGAATACATAGACCAAAACATGTCCCTAGTGAGCCTCTAGTTGACTAGCTCGTTGATCAATAGATGGTTACGGTTTCCTGACCATGGACATTGGATGTCGTTGATAATGGGATCACATCATTAGGAGAATGATGTGATGGACAAGACCCAATCCTAAGCATAGCACTAGATCGTGTAGTTCGTCTGCTAAAGCTTTTCTAATGTCAAGTATCATTTCCTTAGACCATGAGATTGTGCAACTCCCGGATACCGTAGGAATGCTTTGGGTGTATCAAACGTCACAACGTAACTGGGTGACCATAAAGGTGCACTACAGGTATCTCCGAAAGTGTCTGTTGGGTTGGCACGAATCGAGACTGGGATTTGTCACTCCGTATGACGGAGAGGTATCTCTGGGCCCACTCGGTAATGCATCATCATAATGAGCTCAATGTGACTAAAGATTTAGCCACGGGATCATGCGTTACGGAACGAGTAAAGAGACTTGCCGGTAACGAGATTGAACGAGGTATGGGGATACCGACGATCGAATCTCGGGCAAGTAACATACCGATGGACAAAGGGAATTGTATACGGGATTGATTGAATCCTCGACATCGTGGTTCATCCGATGAGATCATCGTGGAACATGTGGGAGCCAACATGGGTATCCAGATCCCGCTGTTGGTTATTGGCCGGAGAGATGTCTCGGTCATGTCTGCATGGTTCCCGAACCCGTAGGGTCTACACACTTAAGGTTCGGTGACGCTAGAGTTGTTATGGGAAATAGTATGTGGTTACCGAATGTTGTTCGGAGTCCCGGATGAGATCCCGGATGTCACGAGGAGTTCCAGAATGGTCCGGAGGTGAAGATTTATATATGGGAAGTCATCATACGGTCACCGGAAGTGTTCGGGGGTTTTCCGGTATTGTACCGGGACCACCGAAGGGGTTCCGGGGGTCCACCTGCCCCGGAGGGCCCTATGGGCTGTATGGGGAAGGGAACCAGCCCCTAAGTGGGCTGGGCGCCATCTCCCCTTAGGGCCCATGCGCCTAGGGTTGGAGGAAACCCTAAAGGGGGGCGCCCCCCTTAGCTTGGGGGGCAAGCCCCCTCCCCCTGGCCGCCGCCCCCCTCTAGATCTGATCTAGAGGGGCCGGCCCCCTTCCCCCTTGGCCCTATAAGTAGAGGGGAGGAGGGAGGGCAGCAGCACCTCATCCAAGGCGCAGCCCTTCCCCTCTCCAACACCCCCTCCTCCTCCGTTGAGCTTGGCGAAGCCCTGCCGGAGAACTGCAAGTTCCACCACCACGCCGTCGTGCTGCTGGAGCTGTCTTCCCCAACCTCTCCCTCCTCCTTGCTGGATCAAGGCGCGGGAGATGTCACCGGGCTGCACGTGTGTTGAACGCGGAGGCACCGTTGTTCGGTGCTTAGATCGGAATCGACCGCGATCTGAATCGCTGCGTGTACGACTCCTCCAACCGCGTTCTTGCAACGCTTCCGCATCGCGATCTTCAAGGGTATGAAGATGCACTCCTCTCTCTCTCGTTGCTAGTCTCTCCATAGATTGATCTTGGTGATGCGTAGGAATTTTTTTTGATTTACTACTACGTTCCCCAACACATACCCCCCCCCCCAGATACTACCCATAGATTCATCAATATAAGCAAACAACACATCGAAAATAGAATCTGTCAAAAACAGAATAGTCTATAAAGACCCGAAAATTAGTCATACTTATATAACTCAAAAAATTCTTAAAAATTACCAAAACATGGTAAATTCATATATCAATCTTGTGTAAAAAATTCAGAGTTTTTCCACGCTCCAGTGAATTTTAACAATTCTTTTACTGGAAGAAAAAGTTTCTGTTTTTCAGCAAAATCAAATCAACGATATACCAAAGCATCCCAAAGGACTTGCTTGGCTCAAACACTAATTAAAACACTAAAACACAATTATTACGGAAGTAATAATGTGTATTTATTGAAAAACAGAAGTAAAAAACAAAAAAGACAAAATAAAATTGGGTTGCCTCCCAACAAGCGTTATTGTTTTATGCCCCTAGCTAGGCATAATGCAAAGATCTAGGTATTGTCATCTTTGGTATTCAATCCATAAGTGGCCCTCATAATAGATTCATATGTTAACTTAATTTTATTTCTAGGAAAGTGTTCCATGCCATTCTTTAACGGAAATTGAAACCTAATGTTTCCTTCTTTCATATCAATAATTGCACCAATCGTTCTAAGGAAAGGTCTACCAAGTATAATAGGGCATGTAGGATTGCAATCTATATCAAGCACACAAAAAAATATGGGCACATAATTCCTATTTACAACAATAAGAATATCATTAATACTTCCCATAGGTTTCTTAATAGTGGAATCCGCTAAGTGCAAATTCAAAGAACAATCATCAAGTTCATGGAAGCCTAGCACATCACATAAAGTTTTTGGGATAGTTGAAACGCTAGCATCCAAATCACATAAGGCATTGCACTCATAATCTTTAATATTAATTTTAATAGTAGGTTCCTATTCATCATAAAGCCTTCTAGGGATTGAAACTTCCAACTCAAGTTTTTCTTCAAAAGATTTCATCATAGCATCCACGATATGTTTAGTAAAAGCCTTATTTTGATTATAAGCATGAGGTGAATTAAGCATGAATTGCAACAAGGAAATACAATATATTAAAGAATAATTATCATAATTAAAATCCTTGAAATCCAAAAGAGCGGGTTCATTGCTACTTAAAGTTTTGGCCTCTCCAATCCCACTTTTATCATTTTTTTCATTAAGATCTTCACTCTCCAAATTATTGGGACGCCTTCTAGCTAAAGTTGACTCATCTCCAGTCCCTTCTTTATCAAGTTTTATATTAGCAAACAAAGATTCAATAGAAGTCACACCAATCACTTTAAGATCTTCATCATTATTATCACGAAAACTAGAAGAGCAAGCTTTTTCTAGCCAATCTCACTTAGCACGCATCCTAGTGGTTCTCTCTCTACTTTCATTCATAGAAATTTTAATAGCTTTCAGAGACTCATTAATATCAATCTTGGGTGGCATAGATATAATCTTAAAATAATCAATCTCATGAGAAATTCTATCAATGTTTCTAGCCAAATCATCAATCTTAAGCAATTTTTCTTCTACCATAGTATTTAAAATCTTTTGAGAATTAATGAAATCTTTAATATTATTCTCAAGATTAGAGGGTATCTTATTATAATTTCCATAAGCATTGTTGTAGGAATTACCATAATTATTAGAGGAAATTACTAGGAAACGGCCTAGGGTTGAAGTTTCCTCTATACGCGTTATTACCAAAATTGTTCCTACCAACAAAATTCACATACATAGATTCATTATTATTATCAATCAAAGAGGACAAAGGCATATCATTAGGATCAATAGGAGCACTCTTACTAGCAATAAATTTCATAAGTTCATCCATCTTTCCACTCAAAGTATTAATTTCTTCAATTGCATGCACTTTTTTTTACTAGTAGACGATCTTTCGACATGCCATTGAGAGTAATTTACCATAATATTATCTAGGAGTTTAGTAGCTTCTCCTAATGTGATTTCCATAAAAGTACCTCCCGCGGCGGAATCTAAAAGATTTCTAGATGCAAAATTCAATCCAGCATAAAAAAATTTATATGATCATTCATAAACTTAAACCATGAGTAGGACAATTTCTTATCATCAATTTCATCCTCTCACAAGATTGTGCAACATGTTCATGATCAAGTTGCTTAAAATTCATTATATCATTCCTAAGGGAGATGATCTTAGTGGGAGGAAAATACTTGGAAATAAAAGCATCTTTACACTTGTTCCATGAATTAATACTATTTTTAGGCAAAGATGAAAACCAAGTTTTAGCACGATCTCGTAGTGAGAACGGAAATAGCTTCAATTTAACAATATCATTATCCACATCTTTTTTATTTTCCATATCACACAACTCAACGAAAGTATTTAGATGGGATGCAGCATCCTCATTAGGACTACCAGAAAATTGTTCTTTCATAACGAGATTCAACAAAGCGACATTAATTTCATAAGATTACGCACTAGTGGCGGGAGAAATCGGAGTACTAATAAAATCATTATTATTAGTGTTGGAAAAGTCACACAACTTGGTATTTTCTTGAGATATCGTGACAAAGCAAGCAATCTAGCACACAAGCAAACAAAAAGCAAATGAAAAGATAAACGGAAAGAAGGCGAATAAAAAGGCAAATATTTTTGTGTTTTTCTGAAAACGTTTAGAAGTGGGGGAGAGGAAAACGAGAGGCAAATGGAAAATAATGTAAGTGCAAGAGATGAGAGTTTATGATAGGTACTTGGTAGGCTTGATGTAGAACCTCCCCAGCAACGGCGCCAGAAATTCTTCCTGCTACTTCTTGAGCTTGCGTTGATTTTTCCCTTGAAGAGGAAAGGGTGATGCAGCAAAGTAGAGATAAGTATTTACGTCAGTTAATTACCAAGGTGTCAATCCAGTAGGAGGTACAAGCAAGTCCCCAATAGATGCACCTGCACAAACTAACAAACACTTGCACACAACACGAAAAAGGGGTTGTCAATCCCTTCATGGTCACTAGCAAGAGTGAGATCTAATAGAGATAGATATAAAAGATAAGTAAAAGGCAAAATAAAGTAAATATAAATAAATTGCAGCAAGGTATTTTTGGGTTTTTGGTTTTATAGATCTTAAAATATAAGATGAGAAATAGATCTGGGGGCCATAGTTTTCACTAGAGGCTTCTCTCTTGAAAGGAACACATATGGTGGGTGAACAAATTACTGTTGAGCAATTGATAGAAAAGCGCAAAGTTATGACGATATCTAAGGCAATGATCATGAATATAGGCATCACGTCTGTGACAAGTAGACCGACTCCTGCCTGCATCTACTACTATTACTCCACACATCGACCACTATCCAGCATGCATCTAGTGTATTAAGTTAACAAGAATGGAGTAACGCCTTAAGCAAGATGACATGATGTATAGGGATAGATCCAATCAATATGGTAAAACCCCATCTTTTTATCCTTAATGGCAATAATACAAATACGTGCCTCGCTACCCCTACTGTCACTGGGTGAGGACACCGCAAGATTGAACCCATCACAAAGCACCTCTCCCATTGCAAGACAAACCAATCTAGTTGGCCAAACCAAATCGATGGATCAGAGAGAAATACAAAGCTATCTTAATCATGCATAAAAGAGCTAAGAGAAGACTCAAATAATATTCATAGATAATCTGATCATAAATCCACAATTCATCGTATCTCAACAAGCACACCGCAAAAGAAGATTACATCGAATAGATCTCCAAGAACATCGAGGAGAACATTGTATTGAAGATCAAAGAGAAATAAGAAGCCATCTAGCTACTAGCTATGGACCCGTAGGTCTGTGGTAAACTACTCACACATCATCGGAAGGGCGGCAAGGTTGATGTAGTGGCCCTCCATGATCGAATCCCCCTCCGGCAGAGTGCTGGAAAAGGCCCCAAGATGGGATCTCACGAGAACAGAAGCTTGTAGCGGCAGAAAAGTACTTTTGGTGTGCCCTCTGATGTAAGGGGAATATTTGGGTATTTATAGAGCAGATATTAGGGTCAGAAGAGCCACAGGGGGCCCACAAGCCTAGGGGGCGCCCCCTAGGGCTTGTGGCCCCCTCATGGGTCTTCTGGTCTCTTCCCGAAGCTTCGTGGTTGTCTTCTGGTCCAAGAAAAATCCTCAAAAAGTTTCGTTCCGTTTGGACTCCGTTTGGTATTGATTTTCTGTAAAGGACAAAAACAAGGAAAAAACAGCAACTGGCACTGGCACTGGGCATTAGGTTAATAGGTTAGTCCCAAAAAATGATATAAAATTGCATATTAATGCATATACAACATCCAAGATAGATAATATAATAGCATGGAATAATAAAAAATTATAGATACGTTGGAGACGTATCACCCCTCTGATCTTGAACATGAGCATGCTTTGTGAGTAGTTACGTTTGTTCCTGAGGACATGGGAGAAGTATTGTTATAAGTAATCATGTGAATTTGGTATTCGTGCGATATTTTGATGAGATGTATGTTGTGTTTCCTCTAGTGGTGTTATGTGAATATCGACTACATGACACTTCACCATGATTTGGGCCTAGGGGAAGGCATTGGGAATTAATAAGTAGATGATGGGTTGCCAGAGTGACAGAAGCTCGAACCCTAGTTTATGCGTTGCTGCGTAAGGGGCTGATTTGGATCCACATGTTTCATGCTATGGATTTATCTTAATTCTTCTTTCGTAGTTGCGGATGCTTGCGAGAGGGGTTAATCATAAGAGGGAGGCTTGTCCAAATAAGGACAACACCCAAGCACCGGTCCACCCACATACCAAATTATCAAAGTAGCGAACGCGAATCATATGAGCATGATGAAAACTAACTTGACAATAATTCCCATGTGTCCTCGAGAGCACTTTGCTTTATATAAGAGTTCGTCCAGGCTTATGATACGTCTCCAGCGTATCTATAATTTTTTATTGTTCCATGCTATTATATTATTTGTTTTGGATGTTTTATATGCATTAATATGCTTTTTTATATTATTTTTGGGACTAACCTATTAACCTAGAGCCTAGTGCCAGTTTCTGTTTTTTTCCCTGTTTTTGAGTTTCGTAGAAAAGGAATACCAAACGGAATAAAACTTTCGCGATGATCTTTCTTGGACCAGAAGGAAACCAGGAGACTTGGAGATGAAGTCGGAGGAGCCACGAGGCGGCCACAAGGACGGAGGGCGCGCCCCCCATTCTTGTGGGCCCCTCGTGCACCTCCTGACCTAATTCTTTCACCTATATATACTCTTATATGCCCAAACCACCAGAGGCATCCATGAAAATACTTTTCCACCGCCGCAACCTTTTGTACCCGTGAGATCCCATCTAGGGGCCTTTTCCGGTGTCCTGCCGGAGGGGGATTCGATCACGGAGGGCTTCTACATCAACACCATTGCCCTTCCGATGAAGCGTGAGTAGTTTACCTCAGACCTACGGGTCCATAGCTAGTAGCTAGATGGCTTCTTCTCTCTCTTTGATTCTCAATACCATGTTCTCCTTGATGTTCTTGGAGATCTATTCGATGTAATACTTTTTTGCGGTGTGTTTGCTGAGATCCGATGAATTATGGATTTATGATCAGCTTATCTATGAATATTATTTGAATCTTCTCTGAATTCTTTTATGCATGATTTGATATCTTTGTAATTCTCTTCGAACTATCGGTTTGGTTTGGCCAACTAGATTGTTTTTTCTTGCAATGGGAGAAGTGCTTAGCTTTGGGTTCAATCTTGCGGTGTCCTTTCCCAGTGACAGTAGGGGCAGCAAGGCACGTATTTTATCGTTGCCATCGAGGATAAAAAGATGGGGTTTTCATCATATTGCTTGAGTTAATTCGGCTACATCATGTCATCTTACTTAATGCGTTACTCCGTTCTTTATGAACTTAATACTCTAGAAGCATGCTGGATAGCGGTCGATGTGTGGAGTAATAGTAGTAGATGCAGAATCGTTTTGGTCTACTTGACACGGACGTGATGCCTATATTCATGATCATTGCCTTAGATATCGTCATAACTTTGCGCTTTTCTATCAATTGCTCGGCGGTAATTTGTTCACCCACGATAATATTTTCTATCTTGAGAGAAGCCTCTAGTGAAACCTATGGCCCCCGGGTCTATTTTCCATCATATTACTTTCCGATCTACTATTTTGCAATCTTTTATTTTTAGATCTATAAACCAAAAAAACCCAAAAATATTTACTTTATCTTTTATTTAGTTTTACCTATCTCTATCAGATCTCACTTTTGCAAATAACCGTGAAGGGATTGACAACCCCTTTATCACGTTGGGTGCAAGTTGTTTGATTGTTTGTGCAGGTATTCGGTGATTTGTGCATTGTCTCCTACTGGATTGATACCTTGGTTCTCAAACTGAGGGAAATACTTATCTCTACTTTGCTGCATCACCCTTTCCTCTTCAAGGGAAAAACCAACGAAAGTTCAAGAAGTAGCAGGAAGAATTTCTAGCGCCGTTGCCGGGGAGATCTACACCAAGTCAAGCCATACCAAGTACCCATCATAAACTCTCATCTCTCGCATTACATTATTCGCCATTCGCCTCTCATTTTCCTCTCCCCTACTTCTAAAACGATTTTCGAAAAGATTTGCCTTTTTATTCGCCCTTTTTCCGTTCGATCTTTTGTTTGCTTGTGTTACCATGTGCCTTCTTTTTTCTTGCATCTTCGCTTGGTAAAAGTTTATGGATCCTCATCCACTTGCTAATCTTTTTAAGAGATCCAATTTTGATGAATCAATTGCTAGTGAGTTTTGTGCACTAGATTATCTTTATGAAGTTTTGCTTGAAATTCATGAATTTGAAAATTGTGATGAAGAAATTTATGAAGTGATTCACGATAGCTACTTGAATAAAAAGCATGATTGCAATGGTTTTACTATAAATTCTATTAATGATAATTGTGCTAATAATATGCAAAACCCTAAGCTTGGGGATGCTAGTTTTGCTATGTCCTCTACTTGTTGCAATGATCATGATTGGGTTGATTCTTCTTATGAACTTGAAAATTTATTTAAGCCCCATGATGAATATGAGATTGATAATAATGTTTGCTATAATATTGAAAGTGGGTTTGGAAGAGTGTCGACTTTAGATCCCACATATTTGAAGAATGTTCAATCTTATGAAATTTTTGATAAAAGTGGGTTTGGAGAGGTCATGACTTTAGTTAATGTCAATCCCACTATTTTGGAAGAGTGTCAACTTTGCATGCATATGGATCATGTAGAGAATATTTTATGTGATAGCTATATTGTTGAATTTGATTATGATCCTACATGTAATTATTATGAGACAGGAAAATATCGATGTAGAAATTTTCATGTCACTAAATTGCCTCTCGTTATGTTGAGATTGCTATTGTTTCTTTCTTCTTCCTTGCATATGCTACTTTTTGCTTTCCTTGATAATTTGTTTGCCTATAAGATGCCTATGCATAGGAAGTATGTTAGACTTAGATGTGTTTTTCACATGCTACATGATGCTCTTTTCATGTTTCAATTGCTATCTTTCATGTGAGCATCATCAAAATTATCAATGCCTAGCTAAAAGGCTTTAAAGAAAAGCGCTTGTTGGGAGACAACCCAATATTTTTCCTTGCTGTTTTTCAATAAATTTTTCATCTAGCCTATGGTTAGATGTGTTTTGGTGTTTTAATTAGTGTTTGTGCCAAGTAAGACCTTTGGGATGGCTTACGGTGATAGTTGCTTTGATCTTGCTGAAAAAACAGAAACTTTTGTGTCCAGTCACAGAATTTTAATAATTCACTGGAGCGTTGAAAAACCCTGAATTTTTACACTAGATTTATATACAAATTTACTCTGTTGTCCAAAATTTTCAGAATTTTTGGAGTTACATAAGTATTAGAACAATTCAGATCTTCGCAGACTGTTCTGTTTTTGACAGGTTCTGTTTTCTTTGTGTTGTTTGCTTATTTTGATGAATCTATGGGTAGTATCAGGGGGTTTGAACCATGGAGAAGTTGGAATACAGTAGATATTACACCAATATAAATAAATAATGAGTTCACAACAGTACCAAAAGTGGTGATTTATTTTCTTATACTAACGGAGCTTATGAGATTTTCTGTTGAGTTTTGTGTTGTGAAGTTTTCAAGTTTTGGGTAAGGATTTGATGGACTATGGAATAAGGAGTGGCAAGAGCCTAAGCTTGGGGATGCCCAGGGCACCCCAAGGTAATATTCAAGGACAACCAAGAGCTTAAGCTTGGGGATGCCCCGGAAGGCATCCCCTCTTTCGTCTTCGTCTATCGGTAACTTTACTTGAGGCTATATTTTTATTCACCACATGATATGTGTTTTGCTTGGAGCGTCTTGTATTATATGAGTCTTTACTTTTTATTTTGCCACAATCATCATTGCTGTACACACCTTTTGAGAGGGACACGCATGAATCGTGATTTATTAGAATACTCTATGTGCTTCACTTATATCTTTTGAGCTAGGCAATTTTGCTCTAGTGCTTCACTTATATCTTTTTAGAGCACGGCGGTGGTTTTATTTTATAGAAATTGATGAACTCTCATGCTTCACTTATATTATTTTGAGAGTCTTTAAACAGCATGGTAATTTGCTTTGATTATAAATTTAGTCCTAATATGATAGGCATCCAAGAGGGATATAATAAAAACTTTCATATAAAGTGCATTGAATACTATGAGACGTTTGATTCCTTATGATTGTTTTGAGATATAAAGATGGTGGTATTAGAGTCATGCTAGTGAGTAATTGTGGATTTGAGACATACTTGTGTTAAGGTTTGTGATTCCCGTAGCATGCACGTATGGTGAACCGTTATGTGATGAAGTCGGAGCATGATTTATTTATTGATTGTCTTCCTTATGAGTGGCGGTCGGGGACGAGCGATAGTCTTTTCCTACCAATCTATCCCCCTAGGAGCATGCGCATAGTACTTTGTTTCGATAACTAATAGATTTTTGCAATAAGTATGTGAGTTCTTTATGACTAATGTTGAGTCCATGGATTATACGCACTCTCACCCTTCCACCATTGCTAGCCTCTCTAGTGCCGCGCAACTTTCACCGGTACCATACACCCACCATATACCTTCCTCAAAACAGCCACCATACCTACCCATTATGGCATTTCCATAGCCATTCCGAGATATATTGCCATGCAACTCTCCACCGTTCCGTTTATTATGACACGTTCCATCATTGTCATATTGCTTTGCATGATCATGTAGTTGACATCGTATTTGTGGCAAATCCACCGTTCATAATTCTTTCATACATGTCACTCTTGATTCATTGCACATCTCGGTACACCGTCGGAGGCATTCATATAGAGTCATATTTTGTTCTAAGTATTGAGTTGTAATTCTTGAGTTGTAAGTAAATAAAAGTGTGATGATCTTCATTATTAGAGCATTGTCCCATGTGAGGAGAAGGATGATGGAGACTATGATTCCCCCACAAGTCGGGATGAGACTCCGGACGAAAAAAAAAGAGGCCAAAAAAATTAAAAAAATGAGAGAAGGCCCAAATAAAAAAAAGAGAAAAGAGAGAAGGGGCAATGTTACTATCCTTTTACCACACTTGTGCTTCAAATTAGCACCATGATCTTCATGATAGAGAGTCTCTTATATTGTCACTTTCATATACTAGTGGGAATTTTCATTATAGAACTTGGCTTGTATATTCCAATGATGGGCTTCCTCAAATTGCCCTAGGTCTTCGTGAGCAAGCGAGTTGGATGCACACCCACTTAGTTTCTTTTTTGAGCTTTCATTAACTTATAGCTCTAGTGCATCCGTTGCATGGCAATCCCTACTCACTCGCATTGATATCTATTGATGGGCATCTCCATAGCCCGTTAATACGCCTAGTTGATGTGAGAGTATCTCCTTCTTTTTGTCTTCTCCACAACCACCTTCTATTCCACCTATAGTGCTATGTCCATGGCTCACGCTCATGTATTGCGTGAAAGTTGAAAAAGTTTGAGAACATCAAAAGTATGAAACAATTGCTTGGCTTGTCATCGGGGTTGTGCATGATTTAAATACTTTGTGTGATGAAGATGGAGCATAGCTAGACTATATGATTTTGTAGGGATAAGCTTTCCTTGGCCATGTTATTTTGAGAAGACATAATTATTTTGTTAGTATGCTTGAAGTATTATTGTCTTTATGTCAATATTAAACTTTTGTTTTGAATCATACGGATCTGAACATTCATGCCACAATAAAGAAATTACATGGATAAATATGTTAGGTAGCATTCCACATCAGAAATTCTGTTTTTATCATTTACCTACTCGAGGACGAGCAGGAATTAAGCTTGGGGATGCTTGGTACGTCTCCAACATATCTATAATTTTTTATTGTTCCATGCTATTATATTATCTGTTTTGGATGTTTTATATGCATTAATATGCTATTTTATATTATTTTTGGGACTAACCTATTAACCTAGAGCCCAGTGCCAGTTTCTGTTTTTCCCCATGTTTTTGAGTTTCGCAGAAAAGGAATACCAAACGGAATAAAACTTTCACGATGATCTCTCTTGGACCAGAAGGAAACCAGGAGACTTGGAGATGAAGTCGGAGGAGCCACAAGGCGGCCATAAGGACGGAGGGTGTGCCCCCATGCTTGTGGGCCCTTCGTGCACCTCCTGACCTAATTCTTTCGCCTACATATACTCTTATATGCCCAAACCACCAGAGGCATCCACGAAAATACTTTTCCACCGCCGCAACCTTCTGTACCCGTGAGATCCCATCTAGGGGCCTTTTCCGGCGTCCTGCCGGAGGGGGATTCGATCACGGAGGGCTTCTACATCAACACCATTGCCCTTCCGATGAAGCGTGAGTAGTTTACCTCAGACCTACGGGTCCATAGCTAGTAGCTAGATGGCTTCTTCTCTCTCTTTGATTCTCAATACCGTGTTCTCCTCGATGTTCTTGGAGATCTAGTCGATGTAATACTTTTTTGCGGTATGTTTGCCGAGATCCGATGAATTGTGGATTTATGATCAGCTTATCTATGAATATTATTTGAATCTTTTCTGAATTCTTTTATGCATGATTTTATATCTTTGTAATTCTCTTCGAACTATCGGTTTGGTTTGGCCAACTAGATTGGTTTTTCTTGCAATGGGAGAAGTGCTTAGCTTTGGGTTCAATCTTGCGGTGTCCTTTCCCAGTGACAGTAGGGGCAGCAAGGCACGTATTGTATTGTTGCCAGCGAGGATAAAAAGATGGGGTTTCATCATATTGCTTGAGTTAATTCCTCTACATCATGTCATCTTACTTAATGCGTTACTCCGTTCTTTATGAACTTAATACTCTAGATGCATGCTGGATAGCAGTCGATGTGTGGAGTAATAGTAGTAGATGCAGAATCGTTTCGGTCTACTTGACACGGACATGATGCCTATATTCATGATCATTGCCTTAGATATCGTCATAACTTTGCGCTTTTCTATCAATTGCTCGACAGTAATTTGTTCACCCACCATAATATTTTCTATCTTGCGAGAAGCCTCTAGTGAAACCTATGGCCCCCGGGTCTATTTTCCATCATATTACTTTCCGATCTACTATTTTGCAATCTTTTATTTTCCGATCTATAAACCAAAAAACCCAAAAATATTTACTTTATCTTTTGTTTAGTTTTAGCTATCTCTATCAGATCTCACTTTTGCAAATAACCGTGAAGGGATTGACAACCCCTTTATCGCGTTGGGTGCAAGTTGTTTGATTGTTTGTGCAGGTATTCGGTGATTTGTGCATTGTCTCCTACTGGATTGATACCTTGGTTCTCAAACTGAGGGAAATACTTATCTCTACTTTGTTGCATCACCCTTTCCTCTTCAAGGGAAAAACCAACGCAAGCTCAAGAAGTAGCAGCTTATCCTTTGCTATAAAAAGGATTGCGCCACCTTGCTGCACCTTTGTTACACTTGTTACTTGTTACCCGTTACAAATTATCTTACTAACAAAGTATCTGTTACCGACAATTTCAGTGCTTGCCGAAAATACCTTGATGAAAACCGCTTGTCATTTTCTTCTGCTCCTCGTTTGGTTCGTCACTCTTACTTATCAAAATGACTACGATTGATCCCCTATACTTGTGGGTCATCAAGAATCTTTTCTGGCTCCGTTGCCGTGGAGTGAAGCGCCTTTAGTGAGTGGAATTTGGTAAGGAAAATTTTATATTATGTGTTGAAATTTATTGTCACTTGGCACTATGGAAAATAATCCTTTGAGGGGCTTGTTCGGGGTATCTTCACCCCGACTGGAAGAACAAAGAGTTGCTCCTCAACCTACTGCACCTACTGAAAATATTTATTATGAAATTCCTTTGGGTATGATAGAGAAACTGCTAGCTAATCCTTATGCAGGAGATGGAACACTACATCCTGATATGCATCTAATCTATGTGGATGAAGTTTGTTGATTATTTAAGCTTGCAGGTTTACCCGAAGATGAAGTCAAGAAGAAGGTCTTCCCTTTATCTTTGAAGGGAAAGACATTGACATGGTATAGGCTATGTGATGATATTGGAGCTTGGAATTACAACCGATTGAAATTGGAATTTCATCAGAAGTTTTATCCTATGCATTTGGTTCATCGTGATCGGAATTATATATATAATTTTTGGCCTCGTGAAGGAGAAAGTATTGCTCAATATTGGGGGAGGCTTAAGTCAATGTTATATTCATGCCCCAATCATGAGCTCTCAAGAGAAATTATTATTCATAATTTTTATGCTCGACTTTCTCGTAATGATCAATCCATGCTCGATACTTCTTGTACTGGTTGTTTTATGAAGAAGACTATTGAATTCAAATGGGATCTCTTGGAAAGAATTAAATGCAACTCTGAAGATTGGGAGCTCAACGAAGGTAAGGAGTCAGGTATAAAGCTTGAGTTTGATTGTGTTAAATCTTTTATGGATACCGATGCTTTTCATAATTTTAGCACTAAATATGGACTTGACTCTGAGATAGTAGCTTCTTTCTGTGAATCATTTGCTACTCATGTTGATCTTTGATACGTTTACAACGTATCTATAATTTATGAAGTATTCATGCCATGTTTACAACAGTTTTATATGGTTTTGGTATGATTTGATTAGAACTAACCCAGACTAACGCTGTTTTCAGCAGAACTACCGTGGTGTCGTTTTTTGTGCAGAAATAAAACTTCTCGGAATGGGCTGAAAATTTACGGTGATTTTTATGGACCAAAAGAGACCCCCGAAGCACCAGAGCTGGGCCAGGAAGTGACCGAGGAGGCCACAAGCCTAGGGGGCGCGCCCCCCGCTTGTGGGCCCCTCGGGCACCCCCGTGACGTGAGACCGACGCCAAAAATTCCTATAAATACCAAAAACCCCGAAAAGAACCCTAGATGAGAAGATCCGCCGTAGCAAGCCTCTGTAGCCATGAAAAACCAATCAGGACCCCGTTCCGGCACCCTGCTGGAGGGGGAAATCATCACCGGAGGTGATCTTCATCATCCCGGCGGCCACCATGACGAGGAGGGAGTAGTTCACCCTCGGGGCTAAGGGTATGTACCAGTAGCTATGTGTTTGATGCCTCTCTCTCGTGTTCTTGATTTGGCATGATCTTGTTGTACCGCGAGCTTTGTTAATATAGTTGGATCTTATGGTGTTCTTCCCCCTATACCTTCTTGTGATGAATTGAGTCTTGCTCTTTGAGGTTTCGTTATGTTGAATTGAGTATTGGATTTGAGAACACTTGATCTATGTCTTGCGATGGGATATCTATGGTGACAATGGGATGTTCTATTGATTCACTTGATGTATGTTTTGGCACTCAACTCATGGATTCCCGAGGTGACATTGGGGTAATCTATGCATAGGGGTTGATGCACATTTTCGTCCTACGTTCTCCGATAGAAACTTTGGAGTGATTCTTTGTTGCACGTTGAGGGATTGTTATATGATCCAATTATGTTATCATTGTTGGGGGAATTTGCACTAGTGAAAGTATGAACCCTAGGCCTTGTTTTCAAGCATTGCAATACCGTTTTTGCTCACTTTTGTTACTAGTTACCTTGCTGTTTTTATATTTTCAGATTACAAAAACCTATATCTACTATCCATATTACACTTGTATCACCATCTCTTCGCCGAACTAGTGCACCTATACAATTTACCATTGTATTGGGTGTGTTGGGGACACAAGAGACTCTTTGTTATTTGGTTGCAGGGTTGTTTGAGAGAGACCTTCTTCATCCTACGCTTCCCACAGATTGATAAACCTTAGGTCATCCACTTGAGGGAAAATTGCTACTATCCTACAAAACTCTGCGCTTGGAGGCCCAACACGAGTCTACAAGAATAAGTTGCATAGTAGACATCAATCTTCCTAAGGATAAGTGGTTTAAATATCATCCTCCCATCAAAGTAAAAATAGTAGAACCCATTGAAGCTAGAGAAGAAACCACCACTTATAATGTTGATCCTGTTATTCCTACTGCTTATATTGAGAAACCAACTTTTCCTGTTAGGATAAAAGAACATGCTAAAGCTTCAGCTATGGTTCGTAAGAGTTATATAAGAACACCTACACCCCCTGAACAAGTTAAAGTTGAACCTAATGTTGCTATGGTTAAAGATCTCTTGGCTAAAAATATTGATGGGCATGCTATTTATTTCTGTGATGAAGCCACTAGAATTACTAATCCCGATGAAAAATATAAACATAGACCTGTTGTTGGCATGCCTGTTGTCTCTGTTAAAATAGGAGACCATTGTTATCATGGCTTATGTGATTTGGGTGCTAGTGTGAGTGCTATCCCGTTTACTTTATATCAATAAATTATGAATGATATTGCACCTGCTGAGATAGAAGATATTGATGTTACTATTAAGCTTGCTAATAGAGACACTATTACACCACTTGAGATTGTTAGAGATGTTGAAGTCTTGTGTGGGAAAATAAAATATCCTACTGATTCTCTGGTTCCTGGTTCCCCACAAGATGATTTTTGTCCCATTATATTTGGTGGACCTTTCTTAAGCACTGTTAATGCTAAGATAGATTGTGAGAAAGAAACTGTTAGTGTAAGTTTCGGTGATGTGTCTCATGAGTTTAATTTCTCCAAAATCCGTAGACAACCCCGTGATAAATAATTACCTAGTAAGGATGAAATTATTGGTCTTGCTTCTATTGCTGTGCCTCCTACTGATCCTTTAGAACAATATTTGCTAGACCATGAAAATGACATGCATATGAATGAAAGAAATGAAATAGATGAGATATTCTTTAAACAAATGCCTGTGTTGAAACACAACTTTCCTGTTGAAACTCTTGGAGATCCTCTTCCACCCAAGAGTGATCCCGTGTTTGAGCTTAAACAATTACCCGATACATTCAAATATGCTTATCTTGATGAAAAGAAGATATATCCTGTTATTATTAGTGCTAACCTTTCAAAGCATGAAGAAAAGAGATTATTGAAAACTCTGAGGAAGCACCATGCCACTATTGGATATACTCTTGATGATCTTAAGGGCATTAGTCCCACTCTATGTCAGCATAAAATTAATATAGAACCTGATGCTAAACCAGTTGTTGATCACCAGCGATGGTTAAATCCAAAGATGAAAGAAGTGGTAAGAAATGAAATATTAAAGCTTCTAGAAGTAGGTATAATCTATCCTATAGCTGATAGTAGATGGGTAAGTCCTGTTCATTGTGTCCCTAAGAAAGGAGGTATTACTGTTGTTCCTAATGATAAAAATGAATTGATCCCACGAAGAATTATCACAGGTTATAGAATGGTAATTGATTTTAGAAAATTAAACAAAGCTACTAGGAAAGATCATTATCCTCTACCTTTCATTGATCAAATGCTAGAAAGACTATCAAAACATACACATTTCTGCTTTCTAGATGGATACTCTGGTTTTTCCCAAATGCCCGCGTCACAAGAGGATCAAGAAAAAACTACTTTTACATGCCCTTTCGGTACTTTTGCTTATAGATGTATGCCTTTTGGTTTATGCAATGCACCTGCTACCTTTCAAAGATGTATGACTGCTATATTCTCTGACTCTTGTGAAAAGATTGTTGAGGTTTTCATGGATGATTTTTCCGTTTACGGAACTTCTTTTGATGATTGCTTAAGCAACCTTGATCGAGTTTTGCAGAGATGTGAAGAAACTAATCTTATCTTGAATTGGGAGAAGTGCCACTTTATGGTTAATGAAGTTATTGTCTTGGGGCACAAAATCTCTGAAAGAGGTATTGAAGTTGATAAAGCTAAAGTTGATGCTATTGAAAAAATGTCATGTCCTAAAGATATCAAAGGTATAAGAAGCTTCTTTGGTCATGCTGGTTTCTATAGGAGGTTTATCAAAGACTTCTCTAAAATTTCTAGGCCTCTCACTAATCTTTTGCGAAAAGATGTTCCATTTGTTTTTTATGATGATTGTGTAGACGCATTTGAAATACTTAAGAAAGCCTTAATTTCTGCACCTATTGTTCAACCACCTGATTGGAACCTACCCTTTGAAATTATGTGTGATGCTAGTGATTATGCTGTTGGTGCTATTCTAGGACAAAGTGTTGATAAGAAATTGAATGTTATCCATTATGCTAGCAAAACTCTGGACAGTGCTCAAAGAAATTATGCTACCACTGAAAAGGAAATTTTTAACAGTTGTGTTCGCTTGTGACAAATTCAGATCTTTTATTGTTGATTCCAAAGTAATTGTTCACACTGATCATGCTGCTATTAAATACCTTATGGAAAAGAAAGATGCTAAACCTAGACTCATTAGGTGGGTTCTCTTGCTACAAGAATTTGATTTACATATTACTGATAGGAAAGGAGCTGAGAACCCTGTAGCAGACAACTTGTCTAGGTTAGAAAATATTCTTGATGACCCACTACCTATTGATGATAGCTTTCCTGATGAACAATTAGCTATTATAAACGCTTCTCGTAGTACCCCATTGTCGTGGAATTGTCATGGCAGATGTCCTAGTGGAAGGACTTAGGTGTGGAGCCATCACTACGAGGTTAGCTTGAAGGGGTTAAACGGGACAAGGGACACAGGATTTACCCAGGTTCGGCCCCTCACAGCGAGGTAAAGGCCTACTCCTGCTTTTGGTTGTATTGCTTGGGTTTTGATTACCAGGGAGCGAATCCGCTTAACCTAGTTCTCGACTTGTTCTTTCTCCCCCTAACCCACCGCCGGGTCACCCCTTTATATACACAGGCTGATGCCCAGCGGCTTACAGAGTCCCGGCCGGCTCATACACAACGTGTCCGGCTCGGTGACAGGACTACACTTTCCTTAATGTACAAGTTAAATACATGGAGGTTTACGCCCGTGGGCCTCACGTCTCCCCCGGGTCTTGGGCCTTCAGTAAGCTTGCTTTGTAAACCGCCATCTCTTCTTGGGCCTCTTCTTTATGAGCCGCCAGTGGCATGACCCGGCCCCTCCTGGGCGGGTCATACCCAACAGTTATATCCCCAACATTAGGCCCCAGGTTGATGTGAACTGGTTCATATCAATCTTCATCACTTAGAAAAAATCCTTCCTCATCTGTCCTCACGGGATCTTATAACCCGGCGTGATGTCATCTCACATTAATATCACACGAGGCCCAAATCTTAATATGTCGTCACTTTAATGAATCTCCGAAAATCAAGGCGTCTGTGCTGTCACATATCCATTTTTCAGTCTCCTCGATTCCCGCGCATGCCACTTATCCTTTCTGCCTTATAAATAGGGCCAGGGGTCCCTTTCACTTTTCCCCTTGCCTCCTCATCTTCATCCTCTTCCTCGCAACATCCACGCGCCCAAGCTCCGCCGCCGACCTCGCAAACTGCCTCAGCTCCGGCCGCTGCATCGACCTGAACGCACTAGAACACCGTCGCGAGCCTCCGCTGTCCTAACAGCTCCGGTAAGTTCTCCTCTTTCCTCACCGCAGATCTCCATTAGGGTTTGCTCGAGTTCGTCGGAGTTCATCTCCGCCCTTCTTCATTCTTCATTGTTTCCTGTAAGTTTGATGTTCACCTTGCGCGGCGTTAGCCTTAGAACTCATTTTTGATATTTGAATGCTTCCTCTCTGTGAGAGATCTCATCTGGGCACATGAACTGCTCTGCCGCTGCAACTTAGGTTTAGAAATTTTCTTCATTATTCGAACTGCCGTAGATCCAAAATCATAGCATTGATTTGTGAAAGCTGTTTGCCCAATACTTAGCAATTTTTCCACTCACAGATTTGAAAAACAATAGTTGTGGGAGTGGCTTAACTTATAAACCGTAACCTGCCAGGTACCATTAGTCCCCTCTTAAGCCGCCAATCATTTACCTTTATAACTCCAATTGTATCCTCCAGCTTAACACATTTGCATGCACGTTTCATCATTGTTTACCCTTGAACCAACAGCCGATTTAACCACGTAATCTTAAACCAGCATAATTTTCTTTTCAGATCATCAAGAATGACTAAGACGTTCACTGCTTGCAATTGGGTCCCATCCCAGGTCACTGAGGAAGACCTGAACAACTTTGTTGCAACTGGCGCCTTAGCCAAGAAAGAGGACATCCATTGGCGGGTCCCAGGTCTTGAAAATCCTCCTGAACCCAAAGACGGAGAAGTGATTGTCTTTACTGACCACATGATTCGGGGGTTTAGCCCGCCCGGCTCAAAGTTCTTCCGAGACGTACTTCATTTTTTCCAACTTCATCCTCAAGATATTGGGCCCAATTCCGTGTCCAATATTTTTAACTTCCAAGTATTTTGTGAAGCTTATCTTCAAGAGGAGCCCACAGTTGAACTGTTTAGAGAATTTTATTATTTGAATCGTTAGACAGAATTTACTGACGGGCCCAACTTGGAAGTCGGTGGGGTTTCCATTCAGAAGAGGAAAGAAGCCAGCTTCCCCTACGCCAAGCCGCCCAGTCATCCCAAGGACTGGAACCAGACTTGGTTCTACTGCCAAGATACCTCCCCAGCAGGCGAGAATCCTCTGCCGGGTTATCGTGACCACCGGCTTAGCAACACACATCCACTCCCACCGCGGCTCAGTACGAAGGAACGGGCCAAGTACGCATCCACGTTTTCAAAGCTCAGATCCTTCATGGCTAACGGCTTGACCGGCATTGACCTTGTTCAGTGCTGGGTCTCTTGGAGGATCCTACCATTAACCCACCGCCCCGGTTTAATGTGCGAGTATACTGGCAACTTGAAGGATCCCCAACGCCACTGTGAAATTCAACTGTCTGATGCCGAAATTACTGAAGCAACCAAGGCTTTATTGAACGAACCTTGGACATAATGTAGTAAAACCGGACTTAGTCCTTATTGTACTTTCAAGCAGCCACCTGCTGTAAGTGTTGCACACCATGCTTCAGTTTTAATCATGTTTTCGTTAACACTATCCACTTATGATCATTTGATCTCCACAGGCCGATTCTCCATTTTGGAAGAAGAAACCGCAAGATAAGCCGGCCAAGAAGACCCGGACAAAGACCAAGGCTAACAAGCCTGCCAAGAAGAAGACCGACCCTCTGAGTTACTTAACTTGGATGACGATGATAATGATGATGAGTCGGAGGTAGAACTTGATTCTCTTGGCTCATTTTTTGTACATCTTATTAACAACGATTATCATCAGGATGACGCGGAAGCCAGCCGTGCGGGTGATGAAGAGGTAATTGCTTTTTCCTCCGACTCAGAACCTCTACCAGAACAGAAATCTCGACAAGCAAGCCGGAAAGTGAAATTTTCTCATCCTTTAGCTCATTTGGATCCCAACTTTACTTTGAAGAAGCAGCAAAATGAAGCTCGCCGCACCACTCGGAACAGCGGAGGCGGAATCCTGTCTTCCGGCTTACCGAACACACCGGCCCCTCGAAAACGTCGTCCAGAGGTCTCACCAATTTCCGACTTAGCTTATCCCAAGGCTGGTCTTTTTCGGCTACCTCTTAATTCGTCTGATTCAAACTATCAGGGAACATCTCACTCCTCCTCTGGCGACTCAACAGGGACTCAAATCCCGGCCTTCAAGACCATGCCTGGGTAAGGATGCATTCCATCAGTCGAAACTTCATGCTTAATCAATATGCTGACATCTTTGTATTTTACTTTCCAGTGGTGTGGCCAAACCCAGCAAAAAGGCGAAATTGAACAAGCCGGCTGAAGACTCCATCCCTTCTGAGCCGAAAAAACAATTGCCAGAGACTTCTTATCCAACCGCTGAGGCCACCATTGATGACCCGCCACCAGAAGAGCACGACGTTACCATCGATCGTATGGACGTTGAACCGGTCATCCCTAACCCGCCGAGTCCCATCAAGCCTACTGAAGAAAAGGCTGATGATGTCGTCGTCACCGGGTTTGGTTATACAGCGCCGGGTAATCCCACTATCTTATCCAAGCACAGCGCCAAGGAAGAAATTACTGCTGCTGATAAAAGCAAGTGGAAGGTAGACTTAGAAAGCTACGCCCAATTTGGTGCTCAAGAAATCCATTCCGGTTATTTGAACCGTTTATATACCAGCCGTGATTTTGAAGCTGTCTTGGTTAATCTGATGAAGGAACGTTATGAGGTAAATCAATCAATTCTTCCTCATAAGTATATTACTATCAGCCGCCAAATCTTCGAATATCATCACTAGTAGCCCCCAAGGGCTAGCTTAATTATTAAGTTAAGCCGGGACTTCAATTAGTAGTAATCAACTTTGCACCTGTAGCCCCCAAGGGCCGGCTTAATCAATCATGAATAAACCGGGACTTATCACCATGCCTGAAACGAATATCCCAACATGTAGTCTTTATAAACCGGATCATATCATTTTGTCCGGGTCAGTAGATAAACTTGTCTGAAAAACGAGCAATAGGCATTAGCCCCCAAGTGCCAAGGAAAATACTTGTATTGTGCTTGGGACTTCAAAAATAATCATGATCATAATACCTTCCTTGTTTGTTCATTGAACAGGCTGAACTGACTCAGAAGGATTCGCAGCTCAATGATCTGAAGGCCAACGTTAAAACTCAGCAATCCGAGATGTCCAAGGCCAAGTCAGAACTGAAGACTGCTTTGGAAAATATTGAGCAGCTTAAGCAAAGCTTTAATGCTGATAAAGATGGCTGGGAAACCGAGAAGGCAGCTCTATTGAAGAGAGCAGAAGATGCTGAAGCCGTACTTAAACCGGTAACTGACGAGTTGTCCGGTTTAAAGTAGCAGATCAATAACATGTCATCAGCCATCTTTGGTAAGTAGTAAACATGACTCTTGTCATCCCAATAAACATCTGCCGGCTTATTAACAAATTTACTGATACAGGCTCCCGGAGCGTCAAGTTGGGCTCAGATATGCGCATCAGGCTTAAGGCTGTCTATACTCTTGTAGAACAGCTATATACCGGTGCTCAACGGACCATTGCTGCTGCAACTCATAAGAAACAGCCGCCCACCCTCATCAAGGAAACATTGGAGAAGTTGTCAGTGCTACCCCAAAGGACCGGAGAGTTGAAGCAAGCCTCTGCCAGAGCCGGTGCTTTGACTGCTTTAAGCGGGGCAAAGGCGTGGCAAGCAGATCTTGATCCAGAGGACTTGGTTAATGGTCCAAGTGTAAAGGAGGATGGGTCACCCTTCAGCGCTGATGACTTTGCAGAAATAGCAAGAGCAATGCGTCCATTAGCAACCCGGCTGGCTAAAGAGACCAATCTATCTCAATACCAGGCGGCTTATGATGCCGACAACAAGAAGATGAAGGCGCCGGTTCATCCAGAGGTGGATCTGATCCCACCGACGCATAAGCATACCTTCGCTCTTGATATTGACCCGTCAACCCTTATAGATGATGAAGCTGTTTTCAATGCTTTGACTGGGATCGATTGGTCATCGCCTAACTTCCAGACGACAGAGGAGGAAGAAGAACCGGCGCAGGATGACCCGGAAGCCTCAACCCGCCAAGAATAACCATATGAATTCATGAGCCGGTGCTAGTCATAGCGTTGTGACGCTATATATGAAAAACACTTGTCCTTTTGGGCCTTCAGATGCCTTGTAATAGGCTAGTTTAAACAATTCCGCTCTGTCACGCCATCGTGCGTGTTTTATTCGCATAACACTGTTGATCCATCATTTAAAGATCCGCCACTTATGCTTCTTAGTACCATCAACGATGCCAGGTAGTTTAATCATTTGTTCCTGCACATAAACAGATAACAAGTGTCCTGGCGGTTTACCCCAGGGCGGGTGACAACACCTCTTTACAAAAACCACTGATGACTAAACAATTCATGATCAGGGCCGGCTTATCAAAACCTCATATAAAAAGAAAATAAACATCATACCTGTGATGTTTAGGCACATTACCGTCTTATCATATCAGCAAGGGTAACAGCCCAGACAGAACACAATGCCCTGTACAATTTTATTCATACTGCCGACTTATCACGCCATCGCAGCCAGGGTTAACATCCCAAAGCTTAGAGCACAACACTCAAGCAAATAATTATTATACACTGGCGACTTAAAGTCCAAAGCCAGGCCGGGTTAACAAACTCCGGATAAGTTCATATATAAACCATAAGGCAACATAGCCCTCATCGGTTTTTTCAATCATGTATTAACATGTCACAAGAGATGAACCTCAAAAAATGTTCAAAATCAAATATAATTTAAAACCCAAGGCTTTCATAGGCCACCAAGCCTCAAAATCAAGTGTTGTTCAAGGGCCACACAGCCGCTGAGTTAAACCTTCATTCAAACCTTGTAAGCCGGGCCTCACATGACCAATCACGTTTTAACCTTGACAAGTTCAGGGTCTATAAGATTGACTGTCAAGAGTACGACGAGTCATTCCAGGATTACCTGGGTGGAGTGGCAAACTTACAAAGGCAGGATAACCCGGATGTTTTGGTGAATACACCTGGCGTCCAAGCCTATTACAAGGGTCAACAAAGCTCTGTCCATTAACAGAGCCCCCATGTAATATTTCATTCCAGGCGTATAAGCCGGATCAGCTGGGTAGTCATAGCTATGCTCAATGAGCAGGAAGCCCCCAAGTGATTAGATGAAGTCATAATAGACTCATATTATTTAGAAATGAAACGACAGAGGCCCTGAATTCAGGGATGCCGGCTTTATTATATTCATCATAATATATACATTGACAAGGTATGTACATCATAAGAGCCGGTGGCTCAGGTGTAATAAGGCCGAAGATGAGCAATATTCCATGGCCGGCGGGTTTCCTCCTCCGACGTGCGTGAGTCCTTGTGGTCTCGAACATCGATAAGGTAGTATGACCCGTTGTTCAGATTTTTGCTGACCAGAAAGGGTCCTTCCCAAGGTGGGGATAGCTTGTGCATATCAGTTTGATCCTGGATAAGTCGGAGCACCAAATCGCCTTCTTGAAAGGTCCTGGTTTTAACCCGGTGGCTATGATAATGGCGCAGATCCTGCTGGTAAATCGCCGAACGAGCCGCCGCCAGGTCATGCTCCTCATCCAATAGGTCAATAGCATCCTGACATGCTTTTTCATTATCAGCTTCAACATAAGCCGCCACACGGGGCGAGTCGTGACGGATGTCACTAGGGAGAACCGCCTCTGCTCCATAAACCATGAAGAAAGGCGTGTAACCCGTAGATCTGTTGGGGGTGGTATTGATGCTCCATAACACTGAGGGTAATTCCTCTACCCAACAGCCCGGCGTCCTCTGCAAAGGGACCATAAGCCGGGGTCTGATACCTCTCAATATTTCTTGATTGGCTCTTTCAGCTTGACCGTTAGACTGAGGATGAGCCACTGATGACACATCAAGCCGGATATGCTCATGTTGACAGAACTCTTTCATTGCACCCTTAGACAGGTTAGTACCATTATCAGTAATGATACTATGAGGGTATCCAAAACGAAAGACCACCTTCTTGACGAATTGAACCGCCGTTGCTGCATCACATTTGCTGACCGGCTCAGCTTCAACCCACTTTGTAAACTTGTCAACAGCTACCAGGAGATGAGTCTTTTTGTCCTTGGACCTTTTAAAAGGCCCAATCATATCCAGCCCCCAGACTGCAAATGGCCAAGTAATTGGAATCATCCTTAATTCTTGAGCCGGTACATGAGCTCGTCTGGAAAATTTCTGACAGCCATCACATTTACTGACCAGATCTTCTGCATCAGCGTGAGCCGTCAGCCAATAAAACCCGTGACGAAAAGCTTTAGCAACCAGAGATTTAGAGCCTGCATGATGACCGCAATCTCCTTCATGAATCTCCCTTAAAATTTCACGGCCCTCCTCAGGCGAAACACATCGTTGAAACACCCCTGTAACACTGCATCTATGCAACTCCCCATTGACAATAGTCATTGACTTAGACCTCCGGGTTATTTGCCTGGCCAACTTTTCATCCTCAGGTAACTCACCCCGGGTCATATAAGCCAAATATGGAACAGTCCAATCAGGAGTAACATGGAGAGCTGCCACCAACTGTGCTTCCGGGTCAGGGACTGCAAGATCTTCCTCCATAGGCAATTTAACTAATGGATTATGCAAAACATCAAGGAAAATATTAGGGGGTACCGGCTTACGCTGAGACCCCAGCCGGCTTAAAGCATCAGCAGCTTCATTTTTCCTACGATCAACATGCTCCACTTGATAACCTTTGAAATGACCAGCAATAGTATCAACCTCTCGGCGATAAGCCGCCATGAGTGGATCCTTTGAATCCCAAGTTCCTGACACCTGCTGAGCCACTAAGTCTGAGTCGCCAAAACACCTCACCCGGCTTAAATTCATCTCTTTAGCCATCCGAAGACCATGGAGTAAAGCTTCATACTCAGCTGCATTGTTCGTACAAGGGAACATCAACCTTAAAACATAACAGAATTTGTCACCTCGCGGGGAAGTCAATATAACTCCAGCCCCCGAGCCTTCCAACTGCCTAGACCCATCAAAATGAATGGTCCAATATGTACTGTCCGGCCTATCCTCAGGCATCTGCAGCTCCGTCCAGTCATTGATGAAATCCACAAGTGCTTGAGATTTTATAGCCGTCCGAGGCATATACTTCAAGCCATGGGGTCCAAGCTCAATAGCCCACTTAGCGATCCTTCCTGTGGCTTCTCTGTTTTGAATAATATCCCCCAAGGGAGCAGAACTAACCACAGTGATGGGATGACCGAGGAAATATTGCTTCAACTTGCGACTAGCCATGAACACGCTGTAAACCAATTTCTGCCAATGTGGGTATCTCTGCTTGGATTCGATGAGCACCTCACTGACATAATAAACCGGCCTTTGAGTCGGATACTCCTTGCCCGACTCTTTCCTTTCAACCACAATTGCCACACTGATAGCTCTATTGTTTGCAGCCACATATAAAAATAAGGGCTCCTTCTCAATAGGAGCTGCAAGAATCGGCGGCTTAGCCAGCTGTTTCTTAAGCGACTCAAACGCCTCATTGGCAGCATCACTCCAGACAAAGTTATCTGTCTTCTTCATCATTTGATACAAAGGGATAGCCTTTTCTCCCAGCCAGCTGATAAACCGGCTCAAAGCTGCAATCCGACCTGCCAACCGCTGGACGTCATTGATACATGCCGGTTTAGCCAAGGAAGTGATAGCCTTGATTTTCTCCGGGTTAGCTTCAATGCCTCTCTCAGAAACCAGGAAACCCAATAGTTTGCCTGCTGGCACGCCGAAGATGCATTTGGCCAGGTTAAGCATCATTTTGTAGACCCAGAGATTGTCAAAGGTTTCTTTCAAATCATCTATCAAAGTCTCTTTCTTCCTGGATTTCACAACAATATCATCCACATAGGTGTGAACATTGCGTCCGATCTGGTCATGGAGACAATTCTGAACGCACCGTTGGTAAGTCGCCTGGGCACTCTTGAGCCCAAAGGGCATAGACACATAGCAGAAGGCTCCAAAGGGAGTGATGAAAGTTGTCTTCTCCTGGTCCTTAACTGCCATTTTAATCTGATGATACCCAGAGTAAGCATCCAAAAAGCTCAAATGCTCACAACCCGCCGTTGCATCAATAATCTGATCAATACGAGGGAGAGCAAAAGGGTCAGCCGGACAGGCCTTATTAAGGTCTGTATAATCCACACACATACACCAAGTGCCGTTTTTCTTAAGCACCAGCACCGGGTTAGCTAACCACTCAGGATGAAAAACCTCAATGATGAATCCAGCGGCTAAGAGCCGGGCCACTTCTTCACCAATTGCCTTGTGCCTCTCTTCATTGAAACGACGAAGAAACTGCTTGACCAGTTTAAATCTTGGATCAACATTAAGAGTCTGCTCAGCGAGTTCCCTCGGTACACCTGGCATGTCAGAAGGTTTCCATGCGAAGATGTCCCGGTTCTCACAGATGAACTCGATGAGCGCGCTTTCCTATTTCGGATCCATGTTGGCACTTATACTGAACTGTTTGGATGAGTCACCAGGAACAAAATTGACCAACTTAGTGTCATCTGCCGACTTAAATTTTAACAGGGGGTCATTCTCTGTAGTTGGCTTCTTCAAAGGTGTCATATCCGCCGGGTCAACATTATCCTTATAAAACTTCAACTCCTCGGTGGCACAGGCCGACTCAGCATACGCAGCATCACCCTCTTCACAATCCAGAGCAATCTTCCTATCACCATGCACCATGATGGTGCCTTTATGACCCGGCATTTTAAGCTGTAAATAAACATAACAAGGCCGTGCCATGAACTTGGCGTAAGCCGGCCGCCCGAACAAGGCGTGATACGGGCTTTTGATCTTGACCACCTCAAATGTTAATTTTTCAACTCTGAAATCACGGTCATCTCCAAAGCCTACCTCTAGGGTTATCTTACCCACTGGATATGCCGACTTACCAGGCACCACCCCATGGAAAACAGTAGAAGACGTCTGAAGATCTTTATCAGACAGATTCATGCGACGAAAAGTATCATAATAAAGGATATTGATACTACTGCCCCCATCCATGAGCACTTTTGTAAGCTTATATCCTCCTACCTGAGGATCCACCACCAATGCCAACTGACCTGGATTATCAACCCGGGGCGGGTGGTCCTCACAACTCCATACGATGGTCTGCTCAGACCACTTTAAATAACGAGGTACCGCCTGCTCAACCGAGTTTACTGCTCTCTTATGGAGCTTCTGATCCCGCTTACATAAACTTGTGGTGAAAACATGGTACTGTCCACTATTCAACTGCTTCGGGTTACTCTGATAACCAGACTGCTGCTGCTGATTCCCTTGACCAGATTGCTGATTAAAGCCACCTTGATTGCCTTGGCCCTGAAAGCCAGAGTTTGAACCGCCACCACCAAAGCCAGGCCCATGAGAGCCGGGTCCTGAACCGCCATTCGGGCCATGATTGTTCTGGAAAAAATTGGAATTCCTATATTCCTTCATGATGAAGCAATCCTTCCACAGATGAGTGGCCGGCTTCTCGTGCGTACTATGCTTTGGACAAGGCTGATTCATCATTGCCTCAAGGTTAAATTTTGGCCCCCCAAACCGGGTCGGTTTTCCCTTGTGACACTGATTATTATTCTGCGTATTGGTGTTAGCCACAAAGTCTAAGTTGCCATCAGCCTTGCGCTTACCATTGCCACCTTGACCTGCTGGGTTATGCTGCTGCCCTTTCGCATTGCTGCTTCTTTTTCCCTTCCCCGGCTTCTCATCATCAGACTCGGGGTCCTTGGTACTATCAGAGTCGGCATACTTGACGAGAGCCGCCATGAGCTCCTCCATGTCGTTGCAGTGGTGTTTAAGCCGCCCCAGCTTCTGCTTAAGAGGAAGGAAACAACAATTCTTCTCCAACATCAGGACTACTGAACCGGCATTGATACTGTCCGACGAGTGTATAATAGCTGAGATCCGGCGCACCCAATGTGTTGTTGACTCGCCTTCACCCTGGACACAAGAATCCAAATCCAGGATTGACATAGGTTGCTTGCATGTGTCTTTAAAATTTTGTATGAAACGAGCTTTCAACTCTGCCCATGATCTAATGGAATTAGCAGGGAGCCCCTTCAACATCATGGTGAAATACTTGGCACATGCAGCATCACTAACATCTAGCATCTCCATGGCCATCTCATAGCTCTCAATCCAAGCCTCAGGGGGCTGATCCGCTGTATAATTAGGCACCTTACGAGGGCCCTTGAAATGCTTAGGCAACGCTCATTGCGTAGAGCTGGCACTAAACATGGCACACCCAAAGTTCTGGAGGTCACTCCTGCCTCCACTGATGCAGATGGATAAACCGGCGACTGTTGTTGAGCCGCCAGCTGACTCGCCAGCTCAGCCTCCCGATGCGCCCTGCCTTGATCCACCAAGGTCTGAGCATCACCACCACCGTGCGCCGGGTTATGCCCACGAGGCTGGTTATGGTGCTGTTCACTGCTTCAAACTGCTGGCGACTCAATACGTCGGCTATAACTCCGGCTTGGCCGAGGGGTTGAGTGAATCCTTTCGCGACTATACGAATAAGCCGCCTGCTGGTCCAACGCTGTCTGAAGAAGCTCTCTAACCCTCCATGTCTCTATCGTAGCTGGTGACTCGCCTTCAACTGGCAGGGCCGCCAATCGCGTTGCCGCAGTAATCATATTATCCAAAGGGTTGGAATAATGACCCGGAGGTGTCGGAACATACTGAGGCGGGGTATTATTCAACCAAGGCGGGTCCATCGCGTGTGGCTGAACCGGCATTCCGGTTACAGGTGCTTCGACCACCCGGTTCACCGCCGGTGGGTCACTGGTTCCTGCTCCAGGCGTGTTGAAGAGGTTCCTTGCCTCATAAACCGGGGGTAGTCAGCTCTGGTGCCTCCTCCTCATGATCTCGTTTGAAGCGTTCTGATCCAATGTGAGCCGGAAGGAGTCTGCCTGAATCCGTTGTGCTTGGGCGTCCAAAGCAGCCCGCTTCGTGGCCATCCTAGCGTTTTCAGCCGCCAGTTCCTCCTTGGCTTGGGCGATCTCATCTCGCACCTTCGCCACATCCATCTTATGCTGGTCCTGAGTATCCGGGGTTACCTCCACCCCCATTAAAGTCGCCAAAGCTTCCAACAATTCTGTGAGGACTTGAGCCGGTGGGCGTGCAGAACCGCTAGCACCAGCCGCCGCCGCTGCCGTTGAACTAGAGGTCATAGCCACGGCGGTTGTCGACCCAAGAGCTGGCTGTGTACCGGCCATGAAAATCGCGACCCTGTTCGGCGGCTCATAGGGGTCCGGAATACTGTCACCATCGGATCAGCCCCCAAGCCGACCGTCTTGCAGTTGATAGATTGAGTTGGTCTCGCCGGTTGACGACTCACCATCAGAGTAGATGGCCGTCTCACCACCAGATACAGATCCTTCCTCCAATTCTGCCCCATGGATAAATCCAACAAAGGCGCGCTTCACAGCGGGTTGAACCTGGGCGGGTCGCGCACGCTGAGCCGTCTCGACGATGTCGGTGCAGGTGTCCGGCTCAGGGCCCGGTTCGCCGATCTTGCCTATGAAAACGTGGATTCTGCCGAAGGGGACCCGGCACCCGTACTCAATTGAGCCGGCCTCGGGGCTCCAGCCTGCATCATCGATGTAGAGCTTGCCGCGACGACTCTTGGTCATCCGGCCCACAGCGTATCCCTTGAGCCCTGCGAAGTTGCCCTTCAAGAACTCGAAACCACCATGCACAGGCCCCACGGTGGGCGCCAACTGTCGTGGAATTGTCACGGCAGATGTCCTAGTGGAAGGACTTAGGTGTGGAGCCATCGCTACGAGGTTAGCCTGAAGGGGTTAAATGGGACAAGGGACACAGGATTTACCCAGGTTCGGCCCTTCACAGCTAGGTAAAGGCCTACTCCTGCTTTTGGTTGTATTGCTTGGGTTTCGATTACCAGGGAGCGAATCCTCTTAACCTAGTTCTCGACTTGTTCTTTCTCCCCCTAACCCGCCGCCGGGTCACCCCTTTATATACACAGGCTGATGCCCGGCGGCTTACAGAGTCCCCGCCGGCTCATACACAACGTGTCTGGCTCGGTGACAGGACTACACTTTCCTTAACGTACAAGTAAAATACACGGCGGTTTACGCCCGCGGGCCTCACGTCTCCCCCGGGTCTTGGGCCTTCAGTAAGCTTGCTTTGTAAACCACCATCTCTTCTTGGGCCTCTTCTTTATGAGCCGCCAGTGGCATGACCCGGCCCCTCCTGGGCGGGTCATACCCAATAGTTATATCCCCAACACCCATTATAAAGACTATGCTAATTATATTGTTGCTAAATTTATACCACCTAGTTTTACATACCAACAAAACAAAAAGTTTTTCTATGATTTAAGACATTACTTCTGGGATAACCCACACCTTTATAAAGAAGGAGTAGATGGTGTTATTAGACGTTGTGTACCTGAGCATGAACAGGAACAAGTCCTACGCAAGTGTCACTCCGAGGCTGACGGAGGACACCACACTGGAGACGGAACTGCACACAAGGTATTACAATCTGGTTTTTATTGGCCTACTCTTTTCAAAGATGCTCGTAAGTTTGTCTTGTCTTGTGATGAATGCCAAAGAATTGGTAACATTAGTAGACGTCAGGAAATGCCTATGAATTATTCACTTGTTATTGAACCATTTGATGTTTGGGGATTTGATTATATGGGACCTTTTCCTTCCTCTAATGGGTATACTCATATTTTAGTTGTTGTTGATTATGTTACTAAGTGGGTAGAATCTATTCCAACTAGTAGTGCTGATCACAACACTTCTGTTAAAATGCTTAAAGAAGTTATTTTCCCGAGGTTTGGAGTCCCTAGATATTTAATGACTGATGGTGGTTCACACTTTATTCATGGTGCTTTCCGTAAATTGCTTACTAAGTATGATGTTAACCATAGAATTGCATATCCATATCATCCTCAGTCTAGTGGTCAAGTAGAACTAAGTAATAGAGAAATAAAATTGATCTTGCAAAAGACTGTTAATAGATCTAGGAAGAATTGGTCTAAAAAACTTGATGATGCATTATGGGCTTATAGAACTGCTTATAAAAATACTATGGGTATGTCTCCATATAAAATGGTTTATGGGAAAGCGTGTCACCTACCTCTCGAATTGGAACATAAAGCTTAAAGAACTCAACTATGATTTCAAACTTGCCGGTGAGAAGAGGTTATTTGACATTAGCTCACTTGATGAATGGAGAACCCAAGCCTATCAAAATGCCAAGTTTTTTAAAGAAAAGGTTAAAAGATGGCATGAGAAAAGAATACAAAAGCAGGAATTTAATGTAGGTGACCAGGTCTTGCTATACAATTCTCGTTTAAGATTTTTCGTAGGAAAACTTCTCTCCAAATGGGAAGGGCCTTACATTATCGATTTTTTTATCGTTTTGGTGCCATCAAGATCAACAATGCCGAAGGCAACAACCCGAAGGTGGTGAATGGGCAAAGAATTAAACATTATATCTCAGGTACGCCCATAAATATAGAAACTAATATTATTCATACCATAACACCGGAGGAGTACATAAAGGAAATCTTCCAGAACGCTCCAGAACCCTGAAAAGGAGTAGGTATATGATACGGTAAGTAAACCGACTCCAAAAGTTTTCCAAGAGCAATTTTACTATGTTTTGGAATATTTAAAAAATTAGGAAAATAAAAAGTAGTCCGAAAAGTGCACGAGCAGGCGACAAGCCTAGGAGCGCGCCCTACCCCCCTGGTGCGCCTCCCAAGCTTGTGGCCAGCTCGTGTGCTCTCCGGACTCTGTTTTCTCCCAGAATACTTGTTTTGCACGGTAAAAATTCATTATATAATCTCCCAAAGGTTTTTACCACCGTATCGCGACAATATCCTTTGTTCTTGTTTCGAGCTATTTTTCTGATAGATCTAGATCGCCATGACGTCTCCAAGTGCCCCCAAGGATAAGTTCTACGAGAAGGTCATCAACCCTTACCTCCCGGAGGTGATGAAACACCCTCAAATCATTGAGATGCACGAGGGGGTGCTTCACATCCGGGATGTTCAAGGGCCAAAGAAGACCGAAAGCGTGGAGGCCAGGCTCGAAGAGGTGGACCAGGAGGTCTTCAAGTGCCAAGGGATGGTGGAACGCGGACTCAGCGCCAACCACTCCATGATCACGGAATTCACTCATGACCACAAGCTGGACAACAATCATATTGGAGAGGCTATGTTCAAGATTCATGAGAAAATCGAGCACCTCCAAGCCCAGATCTACGACCTGCAAAACCAAAATTGTGAGTATGAATACAGATTTAAGAGGATGAGTTTGGCTGCAGATTTTAGGATTTCGGAGACTCGTTCATCCTTCTACGATGGTGAGCCTATGCGTTGGAAGACGGAGGACAATCCTCCCACATCATCAACTTCATCACCACCACCTCCGAAGAAGGAGAATTGAGTACATGGGTATGGGCACTCCCCTTGGCTTATGCCAAGCTTGGGGGAGGTGCCCCGGTATCGTATCACCATCACATCTTTATCTTTATCGTTTATCTTAGTTCGATCCTTTTGGTTAAATTTTGATCTGGTAGAATAAAAGTTTTAGTATGATCTAGTCCTTGAGTTTTGCTTTGTGTTCTATCTATGTAATTGAGTGCGAGAGTTATATAATAAAGATTAGTTTTGAGTTAAGGGCTTTGCTTTCTTGCTTTGATATTGGGAAAGAAAAAGAATAAAAGAAATAAAAAGATTATATATAATCTTATGGAGAGTGATGACTTCAGATATAAGAAGTATGATCATTGAAATTTGTTGGGGGTTGAAAAACATGGTGTTGGTCATTGTTGCAATTAATAGGAAGTAATAAAGAAAGAGAGGTCTCACATATAAATACACCATCATGGACATCTTTTGTGATTGTGAGCACTCATTAAAATATTATATGCTAAAAAGTTGATGTTGGACAAGGAAGACAACATAATGTGTTACGTTCCCTTATATCCGAATAGAAGTTATATTGTCATGGATCCTCCAACATGTTGAGCTTGGTTCTCATCCTATGCTAGCCAAAAATTTCGCACTAAGTAGAGATATTACTTGTGCATCCAAAAACCCCTAACTCAGTTTTGCCATGAGAGTCCATTATATCAACCTATGGATTGAGTAAGATCCTTCAAGTAAGTTGTCATCGGTGCAAGCAATAAAAATTGATCTCTAAATATGTATGATCTTTTAGTGTGGGGAAAATAAGCTTTATACGAACTTGTGATGGGGAAGAAATAAATGCGACATACTGCATAATAAAGTTCTCTATCCCAAGCGGCAATATAAAGTGACATTCATTGCATTAAGATTTCTTGCATTCAACCAAAAAGCGCATGACAACCTCTGCTTCCCTCTGCGAAGGGCCTATCTTTTATTTTACTTTCTACCTTTATGCAAGAGTCATGGTGATCTTCACCCTTCCTTTTATATTTTCTCTTTTTGGCAAGCACTATGTGTTGGGGAAAGATCTAGACATATATATCCACTCGGATGTAGGTGATCATAAATTATTATTGTTGACGTTCCCTTGAGGTAAATGGTTGGGAGGCGAAACTATAAGCCCCTATCTTCCTATGTGTTTTATTGAAGCTTTGATCGCATAAGTATCATGTGATTGTTAGCAATTATGAAAGATTAAATGATGGTTGAGTATATGAAGTTGCTAAATAAAAGCTCCTACATTGATTCTTTCTGATGTTATGATAAATTGCAATTGCTTCAGTGACCGAGATCATAGTTTGTTAGTTTTCAATAAATTTTTTGGTCTATACTTTACCTTGTGAATGAATTATCACTTTGGCATAAGAAGTTATATGGCAATATATTGTTGTTCTAAAGATGATTGATAACCCACAAGTATAGGGGATCGTTTGTAGCCTTCTTCAATAAATAAGAGTGTCAAACCCAACGAGGAGCTAAAGGTAGAACAAATTTTCCCTCAAGTTCTATCGACCACCGATACAACTCTACGCACGCTTGACGTTTGCTTTACCTAAAACAAGTATGAAACTATTTTGCAAGAATAAAACTACGAGTACTTTGCGAGAATAAAACTACGAATAAATTGCAAGGTAATAAAAGTGGATAGCTTTTGTCAACAAGAAAGTCATTTGTCCCTAGGCAATCGATAACAAGTACCGGTAATCATTCTTGTAATTTTACATCAGGGAGAGGCATGAGCTAACATACTTTCTCTACTTGGATCATATGCACTTATGATTGGACCCCTAGCAAGCATCCGCAACTACTAAAGATCATTAAGGTCATGAAACCCAACCATAGCATTAAGTATCAAGTCCTCTTTATCCCATACGCAACAACCCACTTACTCGGGTTTAAGCTTCTGTCACTCTCGCAACCCCTCCATAAGCGAATGATGAACATATTGCAACACCCTACAGTGGGGATCCCTCATGTTTGCGCAAGACGGAGGGCACTGTAGGACAGCACCATAAATAAAATATACAATCATACCAACCAAGATCACGATTAACCCACAGGACAAAACGGATCTACTCAAACATCATAGGATAACCAAATATCATTGGGAAATAATATATGGAGTTGAGCACCATGTTTAAGTATAGATTACAACGAGGAAGAGAGGTGTTACACCGCTGCATAGAGGGGGAGAAAGTTGGTGTTGATGGTAGCAAGATTGTTGATGTAGATCGCCATCACGATCCTTGCCCCGGCGGCTCTCCGGCGCCATCGGGAGAGAGGGGGAGAGAGCCCCCTCCTTCTTATTCTTCCATGGACTCCCCCCTAGATGGGAGGAGAGTTCCCCCTCTGGTCCATGGCCTCCATGGCGGCGGAGGGGCGAGAGCCCCTCCGAGATTGGATCTCCCTCCCTGTTCTCTTCTGTTTTTGCGTTCCCGAGATCTGGCCCTTCACCGTTTCTTAAATTTCCCGGAGAACCGTAACTCCGATTGCGCTGAAATTTTTACACGATTTATTTCCATAAATTATCTTTATTGCGCCAGAAGAAGGGCCCCAACCAACTTTCGAGGAGGGCGCTAGAAGAAGCGCCCCAACCAATAAATCATATAAAAAGTTGCCAAAAATATATGAAAGTTGTATAATATTGGCATGAAACAATAAAAAATTATAGATACGACGAAGACGTATCAATGATCATGATGCCCTCATGTCCGTATTTTATTTTTATCAACACCTCTATCTCTAAACATGTGAACATGATTATCGATTTTGGCTTTCGCTTGAGGACAAGTGAGGTCTAAGCTTGTGGGAGTTGATACGTCCATTTTGCATCATGTTTTTATGTTGATATTTATTGCATTATGAGTTGTTATTTCACTTTAAGATACAATTCTTATGCCTTTTCTCTCTTATTTTACAAGGTTTACATGAAGAGGGAGAATGCCGGCAGCTGGAATTCTGGACCGAAAAGGAGCAAGTCTGAGATACCTATTCTGCACAACTCCAAACGTCCTGAAACTTTACGGAGAATTGTTTTGAAATATATAAAAAATATTGGGCGAAGAAACAACATAAGGGGACCCACCAGGTGGCCACTAGCCTGGGGGGGCGAGCCCCCTGAGCTTGTGGGACCCCTGGCCAGCCCCCGATGTCCATCTTCTGCTATATGGAGGGTTTTGACCTAGAAAAAATCATAAGGAAGGTTTTGAAACGAAGCGCCACCGTCTCGAGGTGGAACCTGGGCAGAAGCAATCTAGGGCTCTGGCAGAGCGATTCTGTCGGGGAAACTTCCCTCCGGGAGGGGGAAATCGAAGCCATCGTCATCACCAACGATCCTCTCATTGTGGGAGGGTCAATCTTCATCAACATCTTCACCAGCACCATCTCCTATCAAACCCTAGTTCATCTCTTGTATTCAATCTTTGTCTCGAAACCTCAGATTGGTACCTGTGGGTTGCTAGTAGTGTTGATTACTCTCGTAGTTGATGCTAGTTGGTTTATTTGGTGGAAGATCATATGTTCAGATCCTTAATGATATTCAATACCCCTCTGATCTTGAACATGAGCATGCTTTGTGACTAGTTATGTTTGTTCCTGAGGACATGGGAGAAGTCTTGTTATAAGTAATCATGTGAATTTGGTATTCGTTCGATATTTTGATGAGATGTATGTTGTCTTTCCTCTAGTGGTGTTATGTGAACGTCGACTACATGACACTTCACCATTATTTGGGCCTAGGGGAAGGCATTGGGAAGTAATAAGTAGATGATGGGTGTAGGAGATATGCCCTAGAGGCAATAATAAATGTTATTATTTATCTCCATGTTCATAATTATGTTTATGTTCCATGCTATAACTGCAATGATTCTCGAGTCTACAAATAAAATGAGGCTTGGAGGGAAACTCATGTGCACGTGTGGGATAATAAACGGTAAAATGTATTCCTAGTCTAGCCTCTAAGACTAGCTCAAGTGTTGCATGATGGTTCTGTTTTCCTGATCATGGGCATGTCTATGCCAGCAACTTTGAGGGCACAATGTTAGAGGAACATTTGTGTTGAATCGACCCGAATTGATGTTATGCTATGAGATACGTTCGTCACAAGTTTATGGTTAATAACACAGAGATGGTTAATGTTTGCATGATTCCTCAGACCATGAGAGTATCGAGTTTCTTCATGCTTGATTCATGAACTTTGGGGTTTGTTAAACGTCATCCGTAACTGGATGGCTATTACGGCGGCTTACGGGTTCATGGGAAAGTATGTCAAGTAACTTGATAGCTCAAGATTGGGATTTGCTCCTCTGACGATGGAGAGATATCTCTGGGCCCTCTCGGTGTTACGGTATCCATCATCGTCTGGCCAGACACAGGGTGATTTGATCACAGGGATGCCGGAACACGGGAACGAGAAAAGAGAACAATACCGGTAACGAGGTAACTGGCTTAGTGGAAAGTTGTTGATCCACGGGAATGCCAACATGTCTCACCTCGGGTATTTGTAACATATCGCGAAGCAACAGGAATAGCACACAGCAACTGGAGGTTCACTCGAATATTCATTCGTGTGGGTATAGGGGTCAATATGGGTGTCCACGGCTCCGATGTTGATCATTGATCGGAAGGAGTTTCATGTCATTTCTATACTTCACCGAACCTATAGGGTCACACACTTAAGGGTCATCTATCTGCTGAATACTAGATAGGGAGTCTGAGAGAAAGTTTCCGAAAAAAGTTTTCGGAGACAGCGGAAAAGTTCTGAAAAGAGAGGTCATCGGATGAGTTCCGGTAAAACTAAAAAGTTGTTTCAGGGGATACCATTAAGTCAAATTGGTTTTGGCACATACCTGATAATTCTAGGAGGGTGCTAGAATCATTCTGGAAACTTCTGGGAATTTTCTGGAAGAAAAACCGGAAATGTTCCGGAGCTGCCGGAACCACTTCATATGCTTTTCGCAGATGAAAATCACTAAACCAGAATTGTTCTGGAACGCGTTGAAAATTATTTTAGTGGGTACTGGAAATGTTCTAAGCCCACATAAATATTTTCAGTTCGAACGGATGCTGAAAAATGTCGTCATGAATAGTGAAAGTGCTTTTTGGGTTACTTTTTGGAAAGCCACCTTTTTGGGCTTTTGCTTCAAAATATCTTGGAGATGACATGGATGGATGTGGCTGAAATTTCAGCCCCTCCACCCCTCCTTCTCCTATAAATAGAGGTGGAGGGGGCTGCCCAAAACCCACTCCTTCTCACATACAAGTGCCATTGCAATGATCTGGCTTCTCTCTCCCTCCCCGCGAAATAGTTTTGTAGAGCCGAAAGGCTGTCTGGGTTCCGGTGGGAACTAGTTCTAGACGGCGAAGCCCTGCCGGATAGATGACACCGTATGTGTGCAACTCTGTAGAGAGGTCATAGTTTTGATCTTTGTGCCCGAGGGGCTGTTTTGAGAGTGCCTCCCGAAGGGCTGTCCAAGTGACGGTCTGAGTTCTGTGAGTCCTCCCGAAGGGCTGTCCGAGTGACCGTCCGAGTTTCGAAGGTCCTCCTGAAGGGCTATCCGTGACACCGTCCGGGGGACTATCCGACTGCCTCCCGGAGGGCTGTCCGAGGGGCGGATGAGGGTATACATCCTCGCGGTTGGGAGGTTGTAAATCCTAGCTGCGGGGATCTGCACCGCTGATCGTCATCGACTCTACTTCCGCTGCGCTACGAGTCGGTAACGAAATGATCAACCCTTGTATGCAGTCTCCATAGTGGTCCTGGGCTGGTGCGTAGGTCGAATTTTTTTTGTTTTCTGCTGTGTTTCCCTACAATGGGTTGCTAGAGTGACAGAAGCTTAAGCCCTAGTTTATGTGTTGCTTCGCAAGGGGCTGATTTGGATCCACATGTTTCATGCTATGATTAGATTTATCTTAATTCTTCTTTCGTAGTTGCGGATGCTTGCGAGAGGGGTTAATCATAAGTGGGAGGCTTATCCAAGTAAGGACAGCACCCAAGCACCGGTCCACCCACATACCAAATTATCAAAGTAGCGGATGCGAATCATATGAGCATGATGAAAACTAACTTGACAATAATTTCCATGTGTCATCGGGAGCGCTTTGCTTTATATAAGAGTTCGTCCAAGCTTATCCATTGCTATAAAAAGGATTGGGCCACCTTGCTGCACCTTTGTTACACTTGTTCCTTGTTACCCGTTACGAATTATCTTACTACCAAAGTATCTGTTACCGATAATTTCAGTGCTTGCAGAAAATACCTTGCTGAAAACCGCTTGTCATTTCCTTCTGCTCCTCGTTTGGTTCGACACTCTTACTTATCAAAAGGACTACGATTGATCCCCTATACTTGTGGGTCATCACGCGTCCTCCATGGCCGGGAGAGCGAGCGGGCGAGAGGGTTTTGGGAAAGTGGAGGGAAATGGTGGTCGTCGTGCCACCGACTGGCGGGCCAGGGAGAGGAGTAGGCATGCGTCACGCGCCTCCAATTCGTGTTCACGCTGACGCAAATGAGGCCCAAATTTGGGCCAGGAATGGGTCGGCAGGCGAACGAAAAGCGGACACGCGTTCGTTTGGGTTGGCGCGTTGGGCTGACTTTTCTGTCCGCGACGAACCAAACGGACACGCGCGGACGAAATGGGTCAGCGCGTTGGAGTTGCTCTAAACCGAGAGCAACTTCAATCGGCCGATCCAAACGGACATTGATTTTGTCCGCTTTTTGTCCGTTTGGATCACCCGTTCGCTCGTTCGTGTTTGCTTTTTTGTTTGGGTCGGCAGACGTGCCCAACGGGGGGCGGACGCATTTTGTACATGCCGGTCCCAACATTTCGTCGAACATCGTAGCAGGCAGGGGAGCTCGCAGTGGAGTGCACATTCACCATCGTGGGGACGAGCTGCAGCCACGCGAGCGCGTACGAGCGGCGCCTGGCGGCCACGACCACCTGCTCCAGCAGCACCGGTCGGGCGTGAGGTGAAGCCGGCGGTCGAGCTACAGAGTGGAAGCGACCGGGCACGCGAGCTCCAACGCGGAGATGCGCGAGCAGGGCGGCACGACAGGGGTGTGAGACAAGGCAGGGCGAGCGTGGCTCAGGGCGGCACGGCAAGCGCGGCTAGCATGGCGCAGCCGGGCGCGGCGAGCTCCAACGGTGAGACGCGCGGTCGGGGACAGCAGGCCGGGCGCGCGAGCATGGCAGGGCTGGGCGTGGTGAGCTCCAACGCGAAGACTTGGCTTGAACGCACGGCCCGACCACGAGCACACATAGCTCGAGCAGCTTCATGTCAACAGGCTCAGTGCGCAGCTTCATGTCAAGGAGCTCCTGTACGCGCATGTACGTCTCACCTTGCTTGCCTTTCCTGCTCAGGGCCGTGCTCCAGTAGTGCCTGTCCCACACACGCACACCCGTCGGAGATCAATCAGAAACAAGACCACAAACTGGCCAGTGGCGCGTCGGACGCGAGCAAGAAGGGAACTCCTGGCTCACCTGGTCACGCCTTTGTAGATGACGACTTCCTCTCCAGGAAAACCATGATGTGTTGCTGGATCCGCGCCGCTGGCCTCCACGACCTGCCCGAACTCCGGCAGGGCCATTGGAGGACGCGCCACCATGCCGCCGCGCTACTGGCGCCGGCAGGAGCACAGTCGCGCCGCTGGTGGCCGTCGGAGCCGCGACGTGTACTGGCTCTTCCTCGGGCCTCGGCATCCTGCGGCTTCCTCGTGGTCCGGCTAGGTGGGTGGGTGGTCGTGGTGGGCCAGCAGAGAAAAGAAGGAGAGAGGGTGACAGGTGGGCGAGGCCCAGACACAAGCGGACGAGGCGGGCTACTACTTCTTGAGCTTGCGTTGGTTTTTCCCTTGAAGAGGAAAGGGTGATGCAGCAAAGTAGAGATAAGTATTTCTCTCAGTTTGAGAACCAAGGTATCAATCCAGTAGGAGACAATGCACAAATCACCGAATACCTGCACAAACAATCAAACAACTTGCACCCAACGCGATAAAGGGGTTGTCAATCCCTTCACGGTTACTTGCAAAAGTGAGATCTGATAGATATAGATGAAACTAAATAAAAGATAAAGTAAATATTTTTGGTATTTTTGGTTTATAGATCGGAAAGTAAAAGATTGCAAAATAGTAGATCGGAAACTAATATAGTAGATCGGAAACTTATATGATGGAAAATAGACCCGGGGGGCATAGGTTTCACTAGAGGCTTCTCTCAAGATAGCAAATAATACGGTGGGTGAACAAATTACTGCCGAGCAATTGATAGAAAAGCGCAAAGTTATGACGATATCTAAGGCAATGATCATGAATATAGGCATCACGTCCGTGTCAAGTAGACCGAAATGATTCTGCATCTACTACTATTACTCCACACATCGACTGACTCCTGCGTGCATCTAGAGTATTAAGTTCATGAAGAACAGAGTAACACATTAAGTAAGATGACATGATGTAGAGGAATAAACTCAAGCAATTTGATGTAAACCCCATCTTTTTATCATCGATGGCAACAATACAATACGTGCCTTGCTGCCCCTACTGTCACTGGGAAAGGACACCACAAGATTGAACCCAAAGCTAAGCACTTCTCCCATTGCAAGAAAAACCAATCTAGTTGGCCAAACCAAACTGATAGTTCGAAGAGAATTACAAATATATCAAATCATGCATAAAATAATTCAGAGAAGATTCAAATAATATTCATAGATAAGCTGATCAGAAATCCACAATTCATCGGATCTCGGCAAACACACCGCAAAAAAGTATTACATCGAATAGATCTCCAAGAACATCGAGGAGAACATGGTATTGAGAATCAAAGAGAGAGAAGAAGCCATCTAGCTACTAGCTATGGACCCGTAGGTCTGAGGTAAACTACTCATGCTTCATCGGAAGGGTAATAGGGTTGATGTAGAAGCCCTCCGTGATCGAATCCCCCTTCGGCAGGGTGCCGAAAAAGGTCCCTAGATGGGATCTCACGGGTACAGAAGGTTGCGGCGGTGGAAAAGTGTTTTCGTGGATGCCTCTGGTGGTTTGGGAACATATGTGAATCTATAGGCGAAAGAATTAGGTCAGGAGGGTCACGGGGGGCCCACAAGGTAGGGGGCGCGCCCTTCACCCTTGTGGCTGCCTCGTGGCTCCTCCGACTTGGTCTCCAAGTCTCCTGGGTGTCTTCTGGTCCAAGAGAAGTCATCGCAAAGATTTTATTCCGTTTGGACTCCATTTGGACTCCATTTGGTATTCCTTTTCCACGAAGCTAAAAAACAAGGAAAAAACAGAAACTGGCACTGGGCTTTAGGTTAATAGGTTAGTCCCAAAAATAATATAAAATAGCATATTAATGCATATAAAACATCCAAAACAGATAATATAATAGCATGGAACAATAAAAAATTATAGATGCGTTGGAGACGTATCACAGGCGCAGAAAATGTCCGCTTTGTGCCCTCCTCCGACCCAAGTGTGTCCAATATTTGGGTCAGAAATGGGTCCGAGCGAACACGAACTGGACAAAAAATAGGAATGGGTCGCTGTGTTGGTCTATGGTTTTTGTCCACGCAAACGCAAACGGACATGGGCGGACGAAATGGGTCGCCCCGTTGGAGTTGCTATGAGGTGGTTGCTAGGACAATTTGGGAAGCGTGTGCCTGTGTGTTCCATTATCGATTGATATTGGGGTGTTTCTTTCAGGTATTGCGTAACACACCTCTACAACAACAACAACAACAACCATGAACATCTTTTGCATTTGCAGTACCTCTATTGGAAAAAGAGGTGTACCATTAGGTATATCAAAGTGGGAGAGGAAAACTCCAAGTTTTTTCAAGCAATGGCCACTGAAAGATATAGGAAGAATGCTATTGCAAGTTTGCAGTTATCTGATGGCACTGTTACTTCAGATCATGAGGTAATGGCCAAGGAATTCTTACATTCCTTCAAAAGCAGAATGGGTACTGTTAAGGCAATAAAATTAGAGAGGGACATCCTTTCTTTAATACCAAAGGTGCAGGGGCTAGAGGTCCTCACCAAGCCTTTTGAGGTCAAGGAAATTGAAAAGGTGATCAAGGATTGCCCATTGATAAGGCACCTGGGCCAGATGGTTTTAATGGCCTTTTCTTAAAGAAATGTTGGCACATCATCTCTGGAGATTTTATCAGATTGGTTCATGACTTTCATGCTGGAACGGCTCATTTGGAAAATCTCAATGATGCCTTTATTACCCTTATTCCAAAAAAGCAGTCCCCTGAGCCTGTTGGTGATTTTAGGCCAATCTCTCTAACCAGTGTTGGTCTGAAGTTCCTTACTAAACTAGCTGCTAATAGGTTTCAGGAGGAAATCACCAAATGTGTGCATAAGAACCAATATGGTTTCATCAAGTCAAGAACAATCTAGGATTGTCTTGCTTGGACTTTTGAGTATATCCATCAGTTCAATCAATCAAAGAAACCCATTCTTTTGCTTAAGCTAGATTTTGAAAAGGCTTTTGATTCAATTCAGCATGAGGCAATTATAAAAATTCTAATAGCAAAGGGTTTTGACAATAGATGGATCACATGGATTCAGCAACTTCTGTCCTCTGGAATTTCTTCAGTTCTGTTAAATGGTGTGCCTGGAAACCACTTTAAATGCAAGTGTGGCGTAAAACAAGGAGACCCTATTTCTCCTTTGCTTTTTGTTATTGCTGCAGATCTTTTGCAAACTATGATTAATAATCTGCTGCACCAGGGATTGATTAGTCTGCCTTTGCTAACTCATGATCCTGATTACCCAGTGGTTCAATATGCTGATGACACTTTGTTATTCTTGACTGCTGAAAGCTCTCAATTGGAGGCTCTTAAAACAGTGCTAAATTCTTTCTCAATGGCAACTGGTCTTCAGATAAATTATCACAAGTCCTCCATTTATCCTATCAATGTAAATGCTGCTGTTACTACTAGCTTAGCTGTCCAATTTGGCTGTCAGTTGGGTTTAATGCCCTTTACCTATTTGGGTCTACCAGTGGGCACTACCAGACCTAGAATCCATGAGCTTTTGCCTCTGGTGGACTGTATGGAGAGGAGACTCACTCTAGCTCTTGGTTTTTACCCCAAGGAAGCAGGCTGCAACTGGTTAATTCAGTCATATCTTCTCTGCCTATTTATTTTCTTTGTAGCCTGTCAATCCCTCAGGGTATCCTGAAGCAGTTGGAAAGAATTCAAAGACAGTGTTTATGGAGAAAATATGGTCAGGAGAAAGGTCATTCCTTGGCTGCGTGGCCTTTGGTTTGCAGGCCCAAACACAAGGGTGGTCTTGGAATTCTCAACCTTGGTCTACAAAATGAAGCTCTGCTCCTAAAGCATCTCAATAAATTTTATAACAGAGTGGATGTGCCATGGGTTCATTTGGTTTGGGACTCATATTATTTTCAACGAGTTCCTCATGACACAACCATTTGTGGATCTTTGTGGTGGAGAGATATTTGCAAGCTCATGGATAAATTTAGGGCAGTCACATCTGTTACTGTCAGCAAAGGTGACACTGTGCTCTTTTGGTCTGATCATTGGCAGATGGGCAACAATTGCACTCCTCTTCAGGACAGATTTCCAAGGCTATTTTCTTTTTGCCTTCATAAAAACCTCTCTGTCCTGGAAGTTTTTCAGAGTGAGAATTTTCAGCAAATGTTCTCTTTGCCCCTCTCTGGATTAGCTTTCCAAGAGTTCAATCAGTTAACTTCCTTGATGACAAATGTCAATCTGGATAGTGGGAATTCGGATACTTGGGTCTGGAGGCATGGTAAGAGGTTAGAGTACTCTGCCAAGAAATTTTATGACTTTGTGCATCAACCAGTTTTGGCAAATCCCATTCCGAGCTGGGTCTGGAAGAGTTGTTGCACCATGTCGATCAAATTTTTTGCCTGGCCAGTCATAATGGATAGGGTTAACACTAAAGACATGATACAGAGAAGGCACTGGAGAATTAATGATGGGCCTGAATGTGTCCTTTGCCTCACTGGAGCTCTTGAGGACAGGAACCATCTTTTCTTCCAATGTAACTTTAGTGTGCGTGTTTGGAATTATCTTCAGGTTGTATGGATGGATAGAAATGAGATGGTTCAAATTGCTTTGCATGCCAGGAAGGATTTCAATAAGCCATTCTTCACTGAAGTGGTTTTTCTTGCATGGTGGAATATTTGTAAAGTCAGGAATGATAGGGCTTTTAGGCATATCAGACCAACTTTCAGGCAATGGAGGAATGGTTTCATCCATGACATTACCCTCCTCACCCACAGGATCAAAAGGAGATACACAGATGCACTTCTTAAATGGATTGACTTCCTGCCTCCTTGATGAGGCTCTTGCTTTTAGTGTTTAGGTATAGCTCTTTGTTTCTGTTAGTTTTGTATAGTGTTTCTTTTCTTTTGTTCCTCATCTTGAGGACTCATTTGTACTTTGTTCTCTCAAGTTTAATAAAATGCTGTGGGGTGTAAGCCCTGCAGTCTTCAAGGTCAAAAACAACAACAACAACAACAACAACAACAACAACAACAACAACAACAACAACAACAGGAAGATATCATTTTGTCTTAAAAAGGGTATTGTACCCGAAAAAAAGGGTATTGTACAACACATTGATACGTCTCCAACGTATCTATAATTTTTGATTGTTCCATGCTGTTGTATATTATCAATCTTGGATGTTTAATATTCATTTTATAGCAACTTATATCATTTTTTTGGGACTAACCTATTAACATAGCGCCCAGTGCCAGTTGCTTTTTTTGGCTTGTTTTTTTATTCGCAGAAAATCAATACCAAATGGAGTCCAAATGCCATGAAACTTTTTGGAGAATTTTTTCTGCCCAGAAGACACCAGGGGAGCCCAAGAAGTGCACCATAGGAGGCCCGTGGGGCCCACTAGGTACCAGGGCGCACCCCTGGCGTGCCCTGGTGGGTAGTGGGGCCCACGGGAGGCTTCTCCACTGCCTCTCAGCTCTATAAATACTCTAATATTCCAGAAACTAGGAGGAACAGAGAGAAAATAGTTTCCACCGCCGCAAGTTCCAGAACCACGAGATCCAATCTAGAGGCCTTTGGCGGCACTCTGCCGGAGGGGTCAACGATCATGGAGGGGGTTCTTCATCAACACCCTTGCCCCTCCGATGATGCGTGAGTAGTTTACCACAGACCTACAGGTCCGTAGGCAGTAGCTAGATGGCTTCTTCTCTCTATAATGTTCTCCTCGATATTCTTGGAGATTTGATGTAATGACTTTTTACGGTGTGTTTGTTGGGATCCGATGAATTGTGAGTTTATGATCAGTTCTATCTATGAATATTATTTGAGTCTTCTCTGAACTCTTTTATGCATGATTGTTATAGTCTTGTATTTCTTCTCCGAAACTTTGGTTTGGTTTGGCCAACTAGATTGATTTTTCTTGCCATGGGAAGAGGTGCTTTGTGATGAGTTCGATCTTGCGGTGCTCAATCTCAGTGACAGAAAGAGACATGACACGCATGTATCATTGCCATTAAGGATAAAAAGACGGGTTCTATTCCTACATGAATAGATCTTGTCTACACCATATCATCGTTCTTATTGCATTACTCCGTTTTTCCATGAACTTAATACACCGGATGCATGCTGGATACCGATCGATGTGTGGAGTAATAGTAGTAGATGCAGAATCGTTTCGGTCTTCTAATCTTGGACGTGATGCCTATATACATGATCATTGCCTTGGATATCATTATAATTATTTGCTTTTCTATCAATTGCCCAACAGTAATTTGTTTACCCACCGTATGCTATTTTCTTGAGAGAAGCCTCTAGTAAAATCTACGACCCCCGGGTCTATTTCGTATCATATTATTTTCAGATCTATTGATCCAAAAATCCAAAAATACCTTGCTGCACTTTTTCTTTGTTTATTTTTTTATGCTTTTGTTAGATCTATTCAACCAATCTCATACAATTTAATCTATCTCAATACCGAGGAGGGATTGACAACCCCTCTTACGCGTTGGGTTGCAAGTATTTGTTATTTGTGTGCAGGTACTATTTACATAGTTTGGGTGGATCCTCCTACTGGATGGATAACCTTGGTTTCGTAACTGAGGGAAATACTTACCGTTGTTGTGTTGCATCATCCTCTCCTCTTCGGGGAAATACCAACGCAGATACAAGCAATCACACATATGCTTTTTTTGCGGGTATACGACACATATGCTTGAGTAGGTGGAATGATCAAAACGTCGATACAAACCAATATTTCGATTCTGTTGGAGCATCTACACCCGGATTCTTCAAACACTCATATAGTCCAAGTGGATGGCTCAATAAGTGATCGGTCGGGATGTCAGGCCAAGCTGTCCATAGTCAGGTTTAGTTGGAGTCATGTCATCACTTTCAATGACGAGAACTAAATGTCATGAAATGATGGTATGTAGTACACTGTGTTGGGTTCTACGGTAGGGTGTGTCGACTGCAAATTAAAATTTTCCTACGCGCAGAACAACCAAGATCATGCTACGGGAGATGGATCACAGATCGTTACCACTAGACGCGCAGTACCGCGCAGCGGAAGAAGAGTTGGGGTAGCGCGTCCACGTGGATCGTCTCCTCCTCGTCCGATCTCCCTCGAAGAGTCGGTCGTCCGATCCCACGTACAAGTTCGCCGGAGCGGCGCAGGTGCACCGCCTCTAACGGTATCCGTGCGTGCAGGAGGAACAACATGCGGCGGACTGCTAGGTCCGATCACACAGTCGGCGGCGAGTGGAGGTGGCTATTTGCAACACATGCAAAGCCCTAGTGACAGTGCCGAAGCGATCAACCAAATGAGTGTGCCGCACCTCCACTATATATAGGCGTCCGTCGCGGGCTCAACACTTGGGCCTCGCACGGACCCTAAAGCCCAAAATATGTTCGGCCTGGATCCGAGTCCAAGTAGGATCACATCTGACTCGTGGAGTCTGATTTGGCCTCACATGTTCCTTCCCTTAAGTGCGCGACCCCTTAGGTTCAAGTCGGCTTGGTCGCAGGTCGGATCACCTCCGACCTGCTCGGTTGGTAGCAGCCTCTAGCAAGGCGTGCCGACCACCAAGTAGACAATGAAGTCGGTTGGCGAACCTGTACAACATGTCACACTTCTGTTCCCTTTGCCACACGATATATGTTGCCGGGCTCAAGGCGAGTCTGTCATCCTTGTGCTAACCCGACCTCTTTTCTCGTTCCAGTGATGCCGACCACTAACTGGATTATCTCATAATCCCTATCGCATGGCCATGCTTATCTTGGTCGGATCACACGAGGGGCCCAGAGTATATCTCTCCTGATCGGAGGGGCAAATCCCATCTTGCTCGACCATGTCTCGCAGCATGGGTCTGGACAAGCCTAAAACCTACCTTTGTAACTACCCGGTCACGGAGTAGCGTTTGGTTGGCCCAAAGCAGGTATGTCACCATCCCGAGTACATGCGCTAGCTTAGGTCTTAGGACATAGAACGTATGTCGTACTAGAGACTCACGGATGACATATCACTGCGTATCATAGTTGGGACTGTCCGACTCGGACCTTATCTCAACTCGGATCTGACTATGTCGAATCCGACTAGATCCTTCCGAGTCCATATTATCCGGTTAGCATCCAATGCTCCATGGCTAGTGAGACCAAGCCATCGACCGTGTCATATGCTAGTCTAGTCGGCTGCGCGTTCACACAGCCCTTTCGACTAGAGACCTTTTAGGACAGTTATCATACAATGCATAGTCCCACAAACAAGTCACGTACTTGCTGATACACATCATTGATAATGTCCAAGGACTATCTTTATTCATAAATACATAGGAAATATCATCATACATGATTGCCTCTAGGGCTTATCTCCAACACACTGGCATGGCATGACATGCAAATGTGTCGACCTTCGGTTGGCGGCTATTCAATGGCCTTATATGATGCTTTTGTGACTTCACATGATGAAAATATTTGTCATAGAAGGTCACCTTGCTACGATGACACCTTTTTGCCACAGAGTTATGACAGAAATGATGTATCTTGCCATCGCATATCTCTAGCAACCACCTACCATGACATACTATTTCTCATCACAAGTTCGCCATAAAAAGTATTTCACAATGCCTTGACTTTGATCCATATTAGGCTCCTATTCCCAACTCCTGCCGCCGCCAAGGGTCTTCTCCGCACGGCCACCAGGGTCTCCCTCCTCTTCCTTGTCTAACGGCCTCATCGGCAGCAAGAGGAGTGGGGACCCGTCAGTTTCATTTGTTTTTCTCTTAGGTTTGTTTCTCTTATGGCAACGACGATGAGTGGTAACTATGGCATGTTTGAATAATGTCTCCCTGGCCTGGCCACTAGCGGAGCTACCATAAAAAAGCTAGGCGGACCAGACACTACAAACGATGCTATCGAACTGAAAATCAATGCATTGATGTGGGCTAGGCATCCTATAAAATGTTTTTTTTGCACTCCTGGGTGGGTCACGGCCCATCCGGCCTTGCAGTAGCTCCGCCGGTATCCCTGGCCTCTCCCTACTTCGACGACATCTGACTCGACGCCGACAAAGGGTGTGTGAGAGTTTCTGTCACCACATCTGTTGCCTCTCTTTGGATCTTGAAAGTTAGTGTGTCTATCAAGGAGAGCACTTGACTAGCTATTGATGCGACGACTTTCGATATCTTTTTCCGTGTTGTTATGTCGCATGATCCGGTTTCTCCGACTCTCAAGAGTAGTGGAGATGGATTGTGAAACTATACTGCGTGGGGTGATGCTTCAAACGATGTTTGTTCAACGATTTTTGGATCTTGTTTCGAGCGGCAAGTGATTTTTGTGGTCTTTAAAGCCTGGTATGACGAGGACATTTGCAGGTGTTCATTTTCTTTACTGTTGGTTTAGTGCGATTTTTAATCTCCGACAAGCGGCAATCAATCGAAGAAGACGGACAGTAAGGCCTTCTTTGTAATTTAATTTGTAATGATCATTCTGTGTTCAGTTGTCTTTTTATTGTACTCGTCATTTTTCTTGATAATTATCAGATCGAAGATGCCTTTTGTGTCTTTCTAAATAAAAAACATGTAAGCAGTGTTTTTCTATTCTCCTTGTTCTTGCTTCAACACGTTGTGTTGCCTCTCTGGGTGTATGGTTTTTTTGCCAGCTTTCTCCATAAATTGGACCAAAAAAATTATCTAGTTTTCACATAATGTGGCTTGCGAATGTGTCGACCTTCGGTTGGCGGTTATTCAACGACCTTCTCTGATGCTTTTGTGACTTCACATGATGAAAATATTCGTCATAGAAGGTCACCATGTTACGATGACACTTTTTTGCCAGAGAGTTATGACAGAAATGATGTATTTTGTCATCGCATGTCTCTAGTGACCCACCTACCATGACACACTATTTCTCATCACAAGTTCGCCATAAAAAGTATTTCACGATGCTGACTTTGATCCATATTGGGCTCCTGTTCCCAGCTCTTGCCGCCCCAAGGGTCTTCTCCGCGCGGCCGCCACGGTCTCCCTCCTCTTCCTCGTCTAACGGCCTCGTCGGCGGCAAGAGGAGTAGTGAACCGTCAGTTTCATTTGTTTTTCTCATAGGTTTGTTTCTCTGGTGGCAACGACCAGAAGTGGTAACTATGGCATGTTTGAATAAGGTCTCCCTAGCCACTGGCGGAGCTACCATAAAAAAGTTAGGCGGGCCAGACACTACAAACGGTGCTATCGAACTGAAAATCAATGCATTGCTATGGGCTAGGCTTCCTATAAAAAAATTGCTTCGGTCCTGGGTGGGCCACGGCCCACCCAGCCTTGCTGTGGCTCCGCCGGTATCCCTGGCCTCTCCCTACTTCGACGACATCAGATCCGACGCCGACGAAGGGTGTGTGAGAGTTTTTGTCACCACATTTGTTGCCTCTCTTTGGATCTTGAAAGTTGGTGTGTCTATCAAGGAGAGCATTTGACTAACTATTGATGCGGCAACTTCGACATCTTTTTTCGTGTTGTTATGCCGCATGACCTGGTTTCTCCGACTCTCTAGAGTAGTGGAGATAGATTGTGAAACTATACTGCGTGGGGTGATGCTTCAACCGATGTTTGTTTAACGATTTTTGGATCTCGTTTCGAGCGGCAAGTGATTTTTGCGCTCTTTAAAGCCTGATATGACGAGGACATTTGAAGGTGTTCCTTTTCCTTATTGTTGGTTTAGTGCGATTTTTAATATCCGACAAGCGGCAATCAATCTAAGAAGAAGACCAGTAAGACCTTCTTTAATTTGTAATGATCATTCTGTGTTCAGTTGTCTTTTTATTGTACTTAGTGTTTTTCTTGATAATTATCAGATCTAAGATGACTTTTGTGTCTTTCTAAATAAAAATCGTGTAAGTAGTGTTTTTTCTATTCTCCTTGTTCTTGCTTCGACACGTTGTGTTGCCTCTCTGGGTGTATGGTTTTTGCCAACTTTCCCCATAAATTGGATCAAATTTTTTATCTAGTTTTCACATAAAGTGAATGACGGTTTTCAATCTGGTTTTTCATATAAATCAACTCGAGGATTCCATAAATATTAAAACATAATTACTAAAGATAAAGGCACGTGGGCAAAAATGGCCAACGCATCTGGAAGCACTGAAATGATCATTGTTATTGTTATAACAACTCAAATTTGATAGATGAGCTACCATATCTAGTGTGTTTCGCCGAGCCACCAGCCCACCACTGCAATTGCAAGGATCGTCGTTACTGTTATCAGAACTGAAAGAGTTCTCCCCAACAGCTTACCACCTGCAGAAGTTCGAAAAGAGTTCACAAATTGTCCTCACATAGATACTCTCTCTGTTTTTACTTGCATATTAGCTTTGTTTCAAGTCAAGTTTTGTAAACTCCGGTCAAGTTTATAAAAAATACATTAACATCCACAGTAGTACCAAATAAATACAATAGAATCAACATTGGATACATTTTCACAATTAAATATACTTGTTATTGTGAAAGCTTATATTATTTTCTATAAATTTGATCAAACTTCATAAAGTTTGACTTGAGTCAAAGGTTTACATTGCCCAAGGATGACTCAAATTCTGTTCACTTGGGGTGTCTGATTGGTTAGAAGTAATTCGGTCATCCATGTTCAACTGGACAGTCTGCATGTATATGCCAGAAACTGATAGCTGAAAAGACAGAGAGGAAGGTAAAATAGAAGAGGCGACGATGCAATTCTCATCCAAATTGATAGCTGCGTCATTTATTCGGTCGCTGAGCTCTTCCATTCCCCTCTCTATCCACTGCAAAACCTTCAGGCCTTTGTAACTGAATTTTGCTTTCGATATTGTCCTGAATGCAGAGACAGCCTAAACTGACGTGCACACGAATGATTGAACAGAACAGGAAAATTGGAACACACAAATGTTGATCAGCCAAAAGACTGAAGGCGAGTTAAGGTAAATAACTGCGATTTAATCCATTCCAGCGAACAAGCAGCATACATCATAAATTACATCGATTACCATGAACACTGAACAACGCCTAGCTACTGCTAATCTGAATATCTGATCAAGTGGTGCGAGCTGGATTCGCCTCGCCGGAGCCTAGCCGCCGAAGCCGTAGAGGGTGCGTCCCTGGCGCTTGAGGGCGTAGACGACGTCCATGGCGGTGACAGTCTTTCGGCGGGCGTGCTCGGTGTAGGTGACGGCGTCGCGGATGACGTTCTCGAGGAAGATCTTGAGCACGCCGCGGGTCTCCTCGTAGATGAGCCCCGAGATGCGCTTCACACCGCCCCGGCGCGCCAGCCGCCGGATCGCCGGCTTGGTGATGCCCTGGATGTTGTCGCGGAGGACCTTCCGGTGGCGCTTGGCGCCGCCCTTGCCGAGCCCCTTGCCTCCCTTACCGCGGCCCGACATCTTCTCGCTTCTCTCTTTCTCTCTCCTGTGAGGTTGACCTGTCTTTGTGAGCTGGAGTCGATGGTTGATGATTCCGGGGCGAGGCGGATTTATAGCCGCTGGCTTGGGGCCAGGGAGCGCCCGCGATCCGCGTGAGCATGGTTAATAATATAGCCATTTGATGACTATAAGGAACCGCCGTGTGGCTAGGCTCTTGCATGAATTGTATTTATCTAGGAATACGCATATAGCTAGGCTTTTGCATGAGACCTCACTCCTTTTACTTTTTCACATCTCTCTTTTCCACATAGGCAAAAATGCTAAGTAGGCAGACTATAAGCCCACTATTGTACTTACTCTGATGCGGGGTGCGGGCCGCCGGATGGGAGATGGGTGGCGGGGAGTGGGAGAGGAGATGTGGCGCGGATCGTTGACGTGGCGGGGGAGGTGTGTTTCTTTTCTGAGGAGATGGGGTGCGGGAATGCGAGGAGCGTTTGCGCATCGGTGGATCACTGGCAGGTGGGACCCCACAGTTTCTGGAGGGATTTTTTCGCGTGGGACGCGTCGCTCGCTGCGGCGAAACTTCGGACGGATTTCTGGTTCGAAGGCGTAAACTCAGGCTGATGCCAGGACAACTTGCAAAGCGTATTTCTGCGCTTTCCACGATCAATTGATGTATGAGTATTTCTTTCGCACATTGTATATAGTCATCTTCAACGCTATCCCTAAAAACGACACGGTATTTGTGCCATCCACGGACAATGATACCGGAAATCGGTCATTCAACGCTAGCCATAAACGTCCGACCACAATACAAACACATTCGAACGGAATTTTTGCAAACACGACGTAATTCATTTGAGTTCGGACATAATTAACATAAAACAGACAATAACGCCCATTCAACTAAAATTAAAAAAATACAAAACTAACGCGATCTCGTTCCAGAAAGCCAGAGCGCTTTCATTCTCTATAATCGCATTCAAATACATTGATTACATCGAGTCTTTGAAAGGTAACTCACATGCATCTTACGCTTACAGGCTTGAGTGGGGCTTCTCCTCGCACTGGATTGCTCGTGTTATGGCTTGTCTTCGGCGAAATATTATGTGAAGTTTAATGAGAAATTGCTGAAGTCCTTTGATCCCTCACGTAGTCTACGTCAAGGTGACTCATTGTCCTCTTTTTCAGTGGTGTAGCCACACATGAGCTGTGTAGTCCATTGACTACACAACTCTTTGCAAAAAACATCCTATAACAAATAGACATCATGAAAAAAAAAGTACAAATACATACTTTTGACTACACAAGATTCAATTGACTACCCAGAACTGAATTCCTGGCACCGCCACTGCCCTTTTTCATTCCTTTTTATTGTTGGCGCCTTGGCTGCTTTATTGAGCAAAGCGGTGGAGCAGGAGGGTTTTGAAGGGGTTAAAATTTGTAGAAGAGCTTCAGCTATTCCACATATGTTGTTTGCGGATGACTCATTGTTGTTTTTCGGATCTCTGGATGACAGGCTATAGTGGTTAAAGGTTTGTTGAACACTTGCGCAACGACGGATCAATTTATTAACCCCTCAAAGGTTTCATCATTTTTTTCTTCTGAAAATTGCTCGGAGGCCATGTCTGTGGAGGTTATAAGGATCCTTGATATTACTAAAGAAGTTTTCTGGCCTAGATATTTAGGTTCACCAGGGTGTATGCATTTGGAAAGCTTTGAGACTCTCCCAGCTAATCCGTGTAAAGGTTAGTGGACTGGAGCAAACATTTTAGGTCTACTGACAACAAGGATGTCTTAATTAAATTATTAGCCCAGACTATACACACGTATGTTATGAGTGCTTTCAGACTGCATGTTTCTGTGTGTGATGATCTGACATGTCTGATGCGGCAATGTTGATGGGGTTTGAAAGGACATGGATGTCGTCTAGAGAGTGGTGAATAGGCGTTTTAAAACAATTGCGGTTTAGGCTTGAACGGATATGAAATAAGACTAGCGTTTAATATATCAAGCACAAAACCTAAGTAGACTAGGCTCAACTATGTGCAGCAACAACTTACGCTAAATAAGATATACAACTATGTGATAGCAAGATATATAACGTGAAGCACGGAGGCAATCATAAAGTAAGTGCATAAGTAAAAGGATCACATACGATATAACTGAGGCACACGGTGACGACGGGGTATCCCCAAGTTCACAGCCTCGCGGATGCTAATCTCCGTTTGAGCGATGTGGAGGCGCAATGCTCCCCAAGCGCCACAATGACTCACCATATTCTCCTCACGTCCTCATGATGCAATGTGTCGCGGCTGCACTAAGGGGGCCTTGAGGGGGTCACCGAACCCGTACAATTGAATACCCTTGTGGGCGGTCATCGACCCTGTACAAACTGTTCGGGGCAATCTCCACAACTTAATTAGAGGCTCCCGAAGGTTGTCCAAAGATTTACACCATAATGATTGAGCTTCGCGACAACACCAACCGTCTAGGGCGCCCAAGCACCCAAGAGGAATAAGCTCTAGGGTAGCAAGCACCCAAAAGTAATAAGCTTCTCACTTTTCACTTTCATGAATCCTCATGGAGAACTCAAACCGATGTAACTAATGCAAATGGAAATAGCACACAGAGTGCTCAAGTCCTTCTCTCTCAAATCCCACCAAAACAACTAATGCTATAGAGGAATATGAGAGGAAGAAGAAAGGAGGAGAACACAAAGAACCCCAAGATCTAGATCGACATGGTTTCCCTCACTTAGAGGAGACTTGGATTGGTGAAAAGGTCAATCTAGATCTCCTCTCTCTTTTCCCTAAAAAGATGCAAGATTCATGGGAGGAATAGGGAGAAGGTAAAGCTTTTGGAAGTCAACAATAACGGAGAATGCGTGCTCCAAAAACATGAGGACCATTGGGTAAGAAGACCCCCTTAAATAGGACCCCACAAATCTAACTGGTACAACCACTTGGATGAGCGGTACAACCGCTCTAGACAGTAAACTAGGGTTGCGGGTGGCTATAGGCGTGGCCATGGAGAACAAAGTGGTAGAACTGCTCGGTTGACCGGTACAACCGCTCGGCCACCGCCCGAGCACCGCTGCCAAACCCGTGGGAATCACCCCTCAGATGGTAGTTGGACCGGTACTTGGTCCAGTAGTATCGCTCGTTGAGGGGGCAGTACAACCGCCAAAGCATGCGGTACAACTGCCTGGCCATTCATAGGTGTGTCCACTCCATAAGGAGCGGTACCACTGCTAGCACGTGCGATACAACCGGACCAGGTAAGACTGCAGAAATAGGTAAGACCAAAACTATCATAACTCCTGCAAATGAACTCAAGCTTGATGGAAAGCTAACGACAAGAGCTGTCAAATATTCAGAACTAGCAAGAGAAATATGCCAATAATATAGAAGTGTGAAACCTCCATAAGTGAAGAACCGGCAAAACTCCAACATCGAAAAAAATAATAGAAGATGCATATGAAATCCATTTTCGATGAACTTGAGCTTGTCACGAAGATAACCACAAGCTCCAAAACCTCACATAGAGAAAAGCCAAACAATAACCAAGAAAGATGATGCCAAGGATGCAAAGATTTGAGCTCCCTACAAACGATACGATCAAGCTACTCACTCGGGAGCCCCCCTTAATAGTACGGCTATCGGTCCTATAACCCGGTCTCCTAACACCATGAGGCAGGTAAGGTAGAAAACCTATCAAGGTTATACCTTTGCCTTGAGCATAATCCACTTGAGCTAGATGATGATGATCTTGACCTCCTCAAGTTGGATCACCTTTCTTGATTGTGCTGACTAGACGAAGACAGGTGAATTGCTCCCCATACTCCACCATGGGTGAGCCTATCATTGGCACATCTTCACACATTCATTATCGCCAGAATGGATGGCAAGCTTCAATCATGTGATCTCTTCGTGATGCTCCACTTGAACTTGCACAGCGCAACCTTCAGGACGATCACCACTTGATGTCATCCTCCATGGGTTATATGAGATCTTCCTTTTGATGCAAGCTCATGGAAACGTACCTAACCCCACAAATAAACCTCACATAGATCATGGTTAGTACACAAAGCGTAATGGACAATGCTTACCATACCATGAGATTACTTGATCCTACTCGGTACATTGATGTCTACTACGCAACCTTCTTATTGTAGACTCGTGTTGGGCCTCCAAGCGCAGAGTTTTGTAGGACAGTAGCAATTTTCCCTCAAGTGGATGACCTAAGGTTTATCAATCCGTGGGAGGCGTAGGATGAAGATGGTCTCTCTCAAACAACTCTGCAACCAAATACAAAGAGTCTCTTGTGTCCCCAACACACCCAATACAATGGTAAATTGTATAGGTGCACTAGTTCGGCGAAGAGATGGTGATACAAGTGTAATATGGATAGTAGATATAGGTTTTTGTAATCTGAAAATATAAAAACAGCAAGGTAACTAATAACAAAAGTGAACAAAACGGTATTGCAATGCTTGAAAACAAGGCCTAGGGTTCATACTTTCACTAGTGCAAATTCTCTCAACAATGATAGCATAATTGGATCATATAACAATCCCTCAACGTGCAACAAATAATCACTCCAAAGTTTCTATCAGAGAACGTAGGATGAAAACGTGCATCAACCCCTATGCATATACCCCAATGTCACCTCGAGAATCCGCGAGTTGAGTGCCAAAACATACATCAAGTGAATCAATAGAACATCCCATTATCACCACAGATATCCCATCGCAAGACATACATCAAGTGTTCTCAAATCCAATACTCAATCCAACATAACGAAACCTCAAAGAGCAAGACTCAATTCATCACAAGAAGGTAGAGGGGGAAGAACACCATAAGATCCAAATATATTAACAAAGCTCACGGTACATCAAGATCATGCCAAATCAAGAACACGAGAGAGAGGGATCAAACACATAGTTACTGGTACATACCCTCACCCTCGAGGGTGAACTACTCCCTCCTCATCATGGTGGCCGCCGGGATGATGAAGATGGCCTCCGGTGATGATTTCCTCCTCCGGCAGGGTGCCGGAATGGGGTCCCAATTGGTTTTTCGTGGCTACAGAGGCTTGCAACGGCGGAACTTCTCATCTAGGGTTCTTTTCGGGGGTTTTGGTATTTATAGGAATTTTTGGCGTCGGTCTCACGTCAAGGGGGTGCCCGAGGGGCCCACAAGCCCCGGGGCGCGCCCCTAGGCTTGTGGCCTCCTCGGTCACTTCCTGGCCCATCTCCGGTGCTTCAGGGGGTCTCTTTTGGTCCATAAAAAATCACCATAAATTTTCAGCCCATTCCGAGAACTTTTATTTCTGCACAAAAAACGACACCACGGTAGTTCTGCTGAAAACAACGTTAGTCCGGGTTAGTTCTAATCAAATCATACCAAAATCATATAAAATTATTGTAAACATGGCATGAATACTTCATAAATTATAGATATATTGGAGACGTATCAGCATCCCCAAGCATAATTCCTGCTCGTCCTCGAGTAGGTAAATGATAAAAGTAATAATTTATGAAGTGTGAATGCTAGGATAGTGCAAAAGTTTGATCAATGATAGTTCCAAACACTTTTTCTAGCATCATTATATATCATAAACAGTAGCTCATCTCATAAAACTTCTCATGATCAAGTAACAAGTTATTCACATGTGAAAGCATAGACCATAAACTTTCTTAAAAACTAACAAACTATGTTCTCAGTCATCAATCAATTGCAATTCATCTTATTTGCAGGAAGGGTATATGTAAGAGATTTGATTTAGCAAATTCCACATACTCAACTATCATATAGTCTTCCATGATTGCTGACACTCAAAGCATATTTTTAGAACAAATAACATCCATCGAACACAGAGAAAGATTGGGGCTTAATGTTTCGCCTCCCAACTTATTTATCATATAGATAATTGTCATCAATAATAATTCATGATCAAATACATTTGAATGGCCATATATGGTTGGATCTTTCCCCACCACATGATACTTGCCAACTAGAGAATAATTGAGGTTGAAATGAGAAGGAATACTACTGACTCTTGCATAAAAGTAAAAGATAGGCCCTTCGCAAAGGGAAGCATGGATTTGCAGAGGTGCCAGAGCTCGAAGCTTTTAAAACAGAGATGAATATAATTTTGAGAGGTATGCTTTCATTATCAACATAACGACCGAGAGTTCCCAATATCCTCCATGCTAGACACATTATAGGCAGTTCCCAAACAGAAAGGTAAAGTTTTACTCCCCCTCCACCAACAAACACAAGCCATGGCTAGCCAAATCCTCGGGTGCCCTCCGTACCAACAACAATCCGGGGGAGTTTTGTCTTATTATTATATTTTGATTTTGATCATAGGACTGGGCATCCCAATTACCAGCCACTTTCTCGTGAATGACAAGCGAATAAACACTCATCATGAGAATAACCCACCTAGCATGGAAGATACTGACCGCCCCATGTCTCTTCATGAGCGATTTGGGCATACAAAACAAATTATTATTTGAAGATTTAGAGTTTGGCACATGCAGATTTACTTGGAACGGCGGGTAAATACCACATATAGGTAGGTATGGTGGACACTCATGGAAGAAACTTGGTTCAAAGATTTTGGATGCACAAGCAGTATTCCCACTTAGTACAGGTGAAGGCTAGCAAAAGATCCTAAGCAAGTACCACATGTTGGAGGATCCATAACAATATAACTTCTATACAAATATACCCATACATAACTCATTACATTGTCTTACTTGTCCAACTTCAACTAATTTGCTCAAGTTTGAAAATATTTAATGGGGCTCACCGTAACACCCCTGTGTATTAGTCACTATGATCAACTGCTAATAATGCCAAGTCATATCATTTGCAGTGCCTAGTCATAGTGGTTAACCAAAACAATTCAAACTCTATTCTGGAAATCAACTCCAATTCAAAAGTGCAAAATAAATTTGCTCAAACACTATTGGAAAAATGTTCACTAAATAGAAAATATTCCAGAAGCACTCATTAAAATATAACCAATGGTATTTGAAGTAGTTAAGAGACTCCAACAACATGAAACAGCACCAAAACATGATTATTTAATCTAAATAAATTCATTTCAAATTCAAATATAATTCAAATTTTGCCCAAACCAATTTTTGGTGAAAGGTAATAATGCACTGTAATATTGGGGCCAACTCTCACATTTTGCAAAATAGCAAAAGTGGCCTAACTATTACAAAACAGAAAAGAATAAAAGAAAACAGAAGAAAGAAATAAAAGAAAAGAAAAGGCCACTGTGCACTGGCCCAAGTGCACAGTGCCTGGAGCCCAACCCACTTGGCCCAACTCCCTCTCTCTCCGTCGCCGTGTCACCACCGCCGTGGCTGCGCGCGCGCGCGCCGGTCGAACGGCGACACGACGACATCCGCGGCAGCCACCGACAGCGAGGAGGATAAGGACCCGCCTCGTCCATCTCCCCTGGCTCCCCTCCGTCACTCTCTCCCTTCTCCCTCGCTCGCTCCGCCCTCTTCTCCCTCAGATCCGTCGAGGCCGAGCTCCATCGTCGCCGTGCCTCCGCTCTGCTGCGGCCACCGGCGACTGCTCGCCGGTCCGCGTGGTCCAGGAGGTCCGCCAGCGACCGCCACGACGTCCGGTGCTCCCAGCTGGAACGGGGAGGCCCTGCAACTGCCGCTCGATGCCGCGCCCTTTTGCTTTGGCCGCCGATGATCTCCGTCGTCTCCGGCGACATCTGCAGCTCCTAATCCTTCAAGGGCCACCGTGCGTGCCGCGAGGTGAGCCCCTCTTCCATCTCCTTCCCTCTGCTCGCTCTCGTTCGCACGCTAGCTGTTTCCCCACGACGCCCGGATGCGCCGCCGTCCGCGCACGTCGTCGGCGTGTCCACGGTGACTTTTCGGTCAAGTGCTGGTGACCGTTACGTTCGCCGCGCCACGTAGGTCCTCCCCAACCCCTCCTTTAGTTCGCTAGCTCGCCGTAGCACCATTTCCATCGAGGTCCCGATCGCGCTGCCGCCAAAGCTCGTCGCCGGCCACTTTTCTGGCGACCATTTGGTCCGGCGCCACCGCAGATCGACACGGGACGCTTCTGCGGTTCGAACGAAGTTGTTGCGCGAGATTTGGTGCCCCGTAGCGCATTTTCGGCTGCCTCCGGCGATCGGCCGCCGCGAAAATGGTCGTCAGAGCAACTCCGGCGACGCCGCCGACGTGGGTGCGTGGGACCCACCCCATGAGAGACTGCCAGTGGGCCCCAGCACCACCGTTGACCATGTTGACCTGGTCAATGTGGTTACTGTTCACCCACAGTGGATGACATGTAGGCCCCTCTGCGCTAATTAAAGTTAATTAACCTTTAAAATTAATCTGTTAACTAATCAGACACTGACAACTGGGGCCCACACCCCCTAATTAGCTCTGTTAGTTTAATTAATCCATAGTTAGCCCAACAGAGACTGACATGTGGGTCCCACTGGACCCACATGTCAGGTTTGACCCTGGTCAGCCGCTGTTGACTGCTGACGCCACAGTGATGTCATGCTGATGTCATATATCATTTTCTGTTAATTAAAGTAATTCCAGAAAATCATTTAAACTTCGAAAATACGTAACTTTTAAACCGTAGCTCAGATCGAAAAACTTAAAACATGAAAGTTGCTCAGAACGACAAGACGAATCTGACCGTGTCGTCTGTTTCGATGCCGGAACCCCCTACGTAGGAGAACTCGTAACTTTTAGTCCGATTCTGGTAGATGAATAGTGCATAATCACCGGAAAATAAATCCCACCTTAATCCTATAATAACTAAAATGACCTAGATGCATCCTTAGGCAACCCTGCACTGCATTGTAGCATAGCATGCCCCGTGTTGCATTTGATTGCATTATGTTTACCTGTTTCCTCCCCCTTTTCTCTCTCGATTAGACCCCAACGTTGACGTAGCTCCTGAGGCAGACGCCACTCCGGAGAACGACTACGTCCCCGACGACCAGCCACTTGCCCCAGAGCTTGCAGGCAAGCACCCCCTTTTTGAGCATTCCGATATCGCCCATTCTCTTCTCTCTTATGCTTGCATTAGAATCTGCTGCTGTTACTGTATCCTATATCTGTTGCATAGCCTGTTTACTTGTAACCTGCTTTTGATACTTACCTGTTATCCTAAACTGCTTAGAATAGGTTGGGTAGAGACCATTAGAGACCCCACTTATCCCGACTGCCCCGCTGGATGATCAGAAGACCCATGCAACGGGATTGAAGACCAGGCCCCGACACCGCACGTCACATCCCCCTTAGTTGCCGACACTGCTGGGTTACTATCGAGTGCCGAGGGTGATACCTCGTCAGCACTTCTGATGATAACCTTGTAGGTTAGTTATTCGGTCATGGTAAGCGAGGGTGATTCCTCCTACACCACCCCCGATAACAACGTCGTCGCGCAACTCCTCAAGTGTGGACCTCGAGGGTGATTCCTCGTCCGTTCACCTTGACGGTAACATCAGAGGGAATTCCATCGAGGGTGATTCCTCAGGGTTCCCCTTGGTGTCAGACACATAGATACTTTGGTTACTATGACTGAACACTGAACCATGATACTAAAGACGGGTCGTCCCTGCGGGGTACCCGCGCGAGCTTATTAGCGAAGTGATGTGGGATCGGGTGGACCTAGATGGTGCCCGAGGGTTGAACACGAGGCGTGGCTGGGCATTCCTCGCCCTTGCCGCAAGTCCTCGAGATGGGGCGACGGGGTCACATCTTTCGTGAGTCTCTGCTCGTTACCGCACTATCAACACACTAACGGTTTGGATATTTGATCCGAGGGGCCTCTGGCCTGATAGCACTAACCATCACGTGGGCATAGTATGGGCGTTCTGCGTCGTATACTTCAACCGGAGCTTAGTGGACGTCAGCGACTGAACGGCGCGCGCCGAGTTGGACTGGTTACGCAACTGTGCTTGTATTAAGGGGTTGCTAGGTCTGCTCTCGGCCACGTTCGCAACATGCAGGAGTTCCCGCGGCGATGGCCCAAGACCCCTGGGGGCATAGGTTTAGTCCGGCGTGCTAACCTCTCTGTTAGGTATTCGGTCGGGTTGCGGTGTATCGTTTGGCCGAGGCCGGGCATGACCCAGGAAAGTGTGTCCGGCCGGAGTTAATCGAGCGTGGTGGGTAACTTGGTGCACCCCTGCAGGGAAGAAACAATCTATCGATAGCCTGTCCTACGGTAACGGACGCTCGGAGTTGTATCCCGATCGGTACAACTAGAACTTGAGATGAAATGGATAGTATGGCTCTGGGATTGCTTTCTCCAGGGAGTCGAGAAAGGATCTCTGGCCGAGGTTGATGATACACTACTACTACTTTACATTATGTTAATCTGCACTCTTCTAATGCTGCAAGACCGATGAAGATGATTGAAGATGCTAGTCTTCGATAGGACTAGGCTTTCCCCCTCTATTCTGGCATTTCTGCAGCCCAGTCCACATATACAGCCTGCTTTGAAAATGTTGCATATGTAGTGTAGATCCTTGCTTGCTGAGTACTTCGGATGAGTACTCAGGTTTGCTTTATTTTCTTTTTCTCCCCATATCAATTTGACGCCGCCAGATGACGGAGCCCCTGAGATAGCAGCCCCCGTCGACGACTACGGCTACTACTACTACCCTCCCGGCGAGTACTACTACGAGGAGCCGACAGAAGACCAGGAGTAGGATTCGGAGGGTCCTAGGCAGGAGGCCTACGCCTTTCGATCGTAGAGTTTTATTTTGCCCCGCCTTCATAAAGGCTTATCTCTATTTCTGTAATATATCTGTACCCAGATATTTGATGCTTCCACTGACACTTGTATGCCATCGAGCTATGTATTCGAGCCCTCGAGGCCCTGGCTTGTAATATAAAGCTTGTATGACTTTATTTATGTTTTTAGAGTTGTGTTGTGATATCTTCAAGTGAGTCCTTAGGCTTGATCGTGTGCATTTGCGTGTATGGTTAGTGCACGATTAAGCCGGGGTCGTCACACTCACAATCATAGAAGATGTCCAAGATAGTATATTTATATGTGGAATCTCTCTTCCTTCAATATTCTATCATGAATTGTTCAAGTGACCAATGTTGTGTGTGCTAACTTTCAATAAATTTTACCACCTATACTTCTTATATGTGAAGTCATTACTCCCCATGGGATAAGCATATGAAATATGTATAATTTCATATTTATGATATTCAATTCATTCAACCATTTACTCATAGGATATAAGTGAAGCACGAGAGTAAATGATAAACTACTACAAAAAGATATACGTGAAGATCAATGAGTAGTCAAATAATTAAGTAGCTATGTGAAGTCTCTCTCTCATCTAAGAATTTCAGATCTAAGTATTTTATTAAAACAGCAAGCAAAACAAAATAAAATGATATTCCAAGGATAGCACATATCATGTGAAGAAGCAAAAACTTAGGCTCAACCAAAACTGACCGATCATTGTTGAAGAAGAAAGGTGGGATGCCAACCGGGGCATCCCCAAGCTTAGATGCTTGAGACTTCTTGAAATATTAACTAGGGATGCCTTGGGCATCCCCAAGCTTGAGCTATTGTGTCTCCTTAATTCCTCTTATATCACGGTTTCCCTAATTCTTAAAAACTTCATCCACACAAAACTCAACAAGAACTCGTGAGATAAGTTAGTATAAATCAATTGCAAAACCTTATCATTCTCTACTGTAGAAAATCACTAAAATTATAATTTAACATTGCATACTAAATGCCTCTGCATATTTAATCCTATCCTCAAATAGAATCATTAAACAAGCAAACATATGCAAACAATGCAAACATAACAGCAATCTGTCTAAACAAGACAGTCTGTAAAGAGTACAATTATACTCATACTTACCTAACTCCAAAAATTCTGAAAAATTAACACACTCTATAAAATTTGTTGTATATTAGTGTGTAAATTTTTTAAGATTTTATCATGTTCTTACTATTCACAAATATTCAAAATATAACAACAAACTTTCTGTTTTTCAAACAGCAACGTATAGACTTGCAAAATAAGCATGGTAAAGGCTATACTTGGCATTTTTATTGAAATAAAAGATGCAAAAAATTACTCTAAATAACATCAAGCAAATACTATTAAAATAAAATGGCGCTCCAAGCAAAACTCATATCATGTGACGTATAGCTCCAAGTGAGGTTACCGATAATGTTGAAGATGAAAGAGGGGATGCCTTCCAGGGCATCCCCAAGCTTAGTTGCTTGGATATTCCTTGAATATTACCTTGGGGTGCCTTGGGCATCCCCAAGCTTAGGTTCTTGTCACTCATTATTCTCCTCATATCGATATGTCACCCAAAACTTCAAAACTTCAATCACACAAAACTTAACGGAACTTCGTGAGATAGGTTAGCATAGTAAAACAAATTATTCAATTGGGTACTATCAAAGACAAGATTCATAATTGTTTGCACATAATTCCTACTCTACTCTATGATTTTCACAATCTATATTAAGCAATATAAGCCATAGAAACTAGAAAACAAGCAAACTATGCATCGAAAACAGAATCTGTCAAAAATAATAACAGTCTGTAAGGATCTGAATTATAGTGATACCTAGGGTATCTCCAAAATTTCTGAAAACTAAGGACAACGTATAAAATTTGTATATCGATCCTATGTAAAAAATTCAGAGTTTTTGCACGTTCCAGTGAAGTTTAACAATTCTTCTACTGGACATAAAAGTTTCTGTTTTTGCACAGAATCAAATCAACTATCAACCACACTATCCCAAAGGCTTTACTTGGCACTTTATTCAAACAAAAGCTATAAAACATGTTTAATACAGTAGCTTACTCATGTGAACACACAAACACAGTAGGGGTAAATGTTGGGTTGTCTCCCAACAAGCGCTTTTCTTTAATGCCTTTTTAGCTAGGCATGCTGATTTCAATGATGCTCACATGAAAGTAATGAATTGAAACATGATGGGAGCATCATGAAGCATATGACTAGCACATTTAAGCCTAACCCACTTCCTATGCATTGGGATTCTGTGAGCAAACAATTTTTGGGAGCAAGAATCAACTAGCATAGGAAAGCAAAACAAGCAATACTTCAAAACTTTCAACGTAAAGAGAGGAAACTTGATATTACTGAGATATGTAAAAGCATATGTTCCTCTCTCATAATAATTTTCAGTAGCAACATGAAGAAATTCAACAATATAGCTATCACATAAAGCATTCTTTTCATGATCCACAAGCATAGAAATTTTATTACTCTCCACATAAGCAAATTTATTCTCATGAATAGTAGTGGGAGCAAACTCAACAAAAGAACTATCATGTGAGGCATAATCCAATTGAAAATTAAAATCATGATGACAAGTATCATGGTTATCATTATTCTTTATAGCATACATGTCATCACAATAATCATCATAGATAGCAACTTTGTTCTCATAATTAATTGGAACCTCTTCCAAAATAGTGGATTCATCACTAAATAAAGTCATGACCTCTCCAAATCCAGTTTCATAATTATTAAAATAAGATTCAACACCCTCCAAAATAGTGGGATCATCATTACCTAGAGTTGACACTCTTCCAAACCCACATTCATCATTATAATCATCATAAATAGGGGGCATGCTATCATCATAATAAATTTTCTCATCAAAACTTGGGGGACTAAAAATATCATCTTCATCAAACATAGCATCCCCAAGCTTATGGCTTTGCATATCATTCGCATCACGGATATTCAAAGAATTCATACTTACAACATTGCAATCTTGCTCATCATTCAAAGATTTAGTGTCAAACATTTTATTGACTTCTTCTTCTAACACTTTGGCATAATTTTCCGATCCATCGTTTTCAAGAAACACATTGTAAAGATGAATTATATGTGGCAACCTCAATTCCATTTTTTTGTAGTTTTCTTTTATATATCAAACTAGTGATAAAACAAGAAACTAAAAGATTCAATTGCAAGATCTAAAGATATACCTTCAAGCACTCACCTCCCCGGCAACGGCGCCAGAAAAGAGCTTGATGTCTACTACGCAACCTTCTTCTTGTAGACTCATGTTGGGCCTCCAAGCACAGAGTTTTGTAGGACAGTAGCAATTTTCCCTCAAGTGGATGACCTAAGGTTTATCAATTCGTAGAAGGCATAGGATGAAGATGGTCTCTCTCAAACAAGCCTGCAACCAAATACAAAGAGTCTCTTGTGTCCCCAACACACCCAATACAATGGTAAATTGTATAGGTGCACTAGTTCGGCGAAGAGATGGTGATAAAAGTGTAATATGGATAGTAGATATAGGTTTTTGTAATCTAAAAATATAAAAACAGCAAGGTAACTAATAACAAAAGTGAGAAAAAACGGTATTGCAATGCTTGAAAACAAGGCCTAGGGTTCATACTTTCACCAGTGCAAATTCTCTCAACAATGATAGCATAATTGGATCATATAACAATCCCTCAACGTGCAACAAAGAATCACTCCAAAGTTTCTATCGGCGAACGTAGGACAAAAATATGCATCAACCCCTATGCATAGATTACCCCAATGTCACCTCGGGAATCCGCGACTTGAGTGCCAAAACATACATCAAGTGAATCAATAGAACATACCATTGTCACCACAGATATCCCATCGCAAGACATACATCAAGTGTTCTCAAATCCAATACTCAATCCAACATAACGAAACCTCAAAGAGCAAGACTCGATTCATCACAAGAAGGTAGAGGGGGAAGAACACCATAAGATCCAAATATATTAACAAAGCTCGCGGTACATCAAGATCATGCCAAATCAAGAACACGAGAGAGAGGGATCAAACACATAGCTACTGGTACATACCCTTAGCCCTGAGGGTGAACTACTCCCTCCTGATCATGGTGGCCGTCGGGATGATGAAGATGGCCTCCGGTGATGATTTTCCCCTTCGGCAGGTGCCGGAACGGGGTCCCGATTGTTTTTTCGTGGCTACAGAGGCTTGCGGCGGTGGAACTTCTCATCTAGGGTTCTTTTCGGGGGTTTTTGTATTTATAGGAATTTTTGGCATCGGTCTAACGTCAACGGGGTGCCCGAGGGGCCGACAAGCCCGGGGGGCGCGCCCCCTAGGCTTGTGGCCCCCTCGTTCACTTCCTGGCCCAGCTCTGGTGCTTCGGGGTCTCTTTTGGTCCATAAAAAATTACCATAAATTTTCAGCCCATTCCGAGAACTTTTATTTCTGCATAAAAAATGACACCACGGTAGTTGTGCTGAAAACAGCGTTAGTCCGAGTTAGTTCTAATCAAATCATACCAAAATCATATAAAATTGTTGTAAACATGGCATGAATACTTCATAAATTATAGATGCGTTGGAGATGTATCATACATCTTATACGCTTTGTGTGTTGATCAACTTGAATCCACTCTTAGTACTTGATCAAACCATGTATCTTGTCTTCTCGCTTTATTAAGATGGTATCTTGAAGGTAAAACATGAATGTTCACACAATCTTCTTATTCAAGACATGCTTGCAATAGGCTCAACTCTCACATGACCGATCTTTGGATAACTCAATCGTCTTCAACATTCAATCTTGAAGCCAACATATGATCTTCAAGCATTGCCTATGAACAAACGCCCTTCAAGTACCCCGCATCACCCATTAGTCCATAGGGAATCTCATTAATTACCAAAACCAAACTTGGGGGCACTATGCTCTTTCATGGGTGAAAAAGAAAAAAGAAGACGAAAGTACTCTTCTGTTCGCGAGCTCATATGCACCCTCATGAACAGTTAAATCAGAAAAAATCAAAAAATATTCAAGAAAATATATTTTTTGGGCACAAACATTTTTGGAATGTTGTTTCTTCATGAAAACTTGCACGCATGTTAAGAATTCATCAATGTTTGTTCCCAAAAAATCAATTTAAAAAAAAATATTGTTTAGTATTTTTCATGATTTTACTATTTACGAGGGTGCATATGAGCCCGCGAGTAGAAACTTCATGTCCAGAAGAAGATAGCGTGGCTAAGTTGGGACAAAATGAGATTGACAAAATTGAAAGGTGGGATGGGGTTCAGTGATATGCGAGTTTTCAACCAAACTTTGTTGACCAAACAAGCTTGGCGGTTGATTGACACTCTGGATAGCTTATGTGCTCGACTCTTGCAAGCAAACTACTACCAAAGTCGAAATATCCTGGATGTAGTGTTTATCGGGAAGTCTTTTCACTTTATAAAAAAGACAGATCTGTGATGATACGCGTTTGTCACAGCAGGTCATATTTTCTATCACCCATCTACATCATGACGGCTTTATGATAGAATTAATATAGTCATACCTATGTTTGATGGGGATGTGTTCCATGATCATAATCACTTTTTCATCCTTAAAGTGTCCATTTTCATGATGATAAATGGCGTGTCATGGAAGTGTTTCTGTCAAGGGTAACTGACACGTGACAACCACCGTAACGGGTCATCGTTAAGGTACCGGGTGCAGATTTTGGATCTGATACCCGTTAACAGTCCCGACTGATGACCCACAAGTATGGGATCAATCGTAGTCCTTTCGATAAGTAAGAGTGTCGAACCCAACGAGGAGCAGAATGTGACGCCCCCGACTCAATCGTGCACTAATCATACACGCAAACATGCACGATCGAGCACAGGGACTCACGGGAAGATATCACAACACAACTCTAACACAAATAAACAGAGATCCAAAATATTACAGACCAGGGATCCGAAGATCCGAATACATAAGTCAGTCATACAATATTATCTGAGTACAGACATAGTTAGACAGGTTTTGCCTTAAGAAGGCTAGCACAAACAATGACTCTAGATCGAAAGGCGTTGGCCTCCTGCCTGGGAGCCTCCGATCCTACTCCTGGTCGGCTGGCTCGATCCAGTAGTATGTGCCATCTGGACCCTCCTGGTAGTAAGCTCCTGTGGTGGCATCTGGCTCCGGTGCTCCATCGTCTAATGTATCATCAAAGTGGGGGGGGGGGTATGGGGAAAAAGAAGTAATAAAGCAACCGTGAGTACTCATCCGAAGTACTCAGCAAGCAAGGATCTACACTACATATGCAACATTATCAATGGAGAAAGGCTGTATATGTGGACTGGGCTGCAGGAATGCCAGAATAGAGAGTAGGCCTAGTCCTATCGAAGACTAGCATCTTCACGAAGCCATCATCTTGCAGCAATAGAAGAGAGTAGAATAGCATTTTATTAAGCAAACATGTTGAAGCAAGCCTAGAGATCCTTCCTCGACTCCCTGCGAGAAAGCGATCCCGAAGCTTCAATTAAGTAACAAGTATCCAGTTCAAGTAGTAGATCGGGATACACAAACTGAGCGTCCTTTACCGTAGGACCGGCTATCGATAGATTATTCATCCCTGCAGGGGTGCACTACTGTTACCCAACACGCTCGATCACCTCTGGCCGGACACACTTGCTGGGTAATGCCCGGCCTCGGGAGATCAACATGAAGCAGCGCCCTACCTAGGCTCAGCAGAGAGGTCAGCACGCCGGACTAACATATGCACCCAGAGGTCTTGAGCCATCGCCCTGGGCACCCTGCGCGTTGCGTGGCTGGCCGGGGTGCAGGCACGACACTGAACTCGTCAGTGAAGTATCCAGCCCAATCCCGACGATCAGCCCGCACGGTGAATCGTGACGTCTGAAGAGCTTTCGGGAGAAACGTACATCGCAGAGGGCCCCATAAACCATTATCCCGCGTGGTGGTAGTGCGTATAGGGCACGTCGGCCCACTCAGATCACAAACCCAAATCCAATAGGCTCATTTAGTATCACGCGGAGACAATCAGAGTTTCTGAAGCTCCGCCACAATATCACACTCGAGTGCCCTTCCGGCACACCCGACATCATAGATCCCCAGCGGGTACCCACCAGGGTCGACCCGCCTGTCACAAAGGTCAAGATAACCGTGTGGTCATAACATCAAGGGGGGAAACCCCGAGGAATCACCCTCGGTGGATTCCACTCGATGAAATCATCAGGGTGAACGTATGAGGCATCACCCTTGAGATTCACACTGAGGGGTTGCACGACAGAGTCGTATCGGAAGTGGAGAAGGAGGAATCACCCTCGATGACCACGACCAAATAGCTACACTGCAGAGTATTCATCAGGAGTGCGTTACGAGGTATCACCCTCGGCACTCGATAGTAACTATGCGGAGTCGTACAACTAAGGGGGGGTGGGTGATGTGTCGGTCTCTGGTCGTCGATCACGTTGATCGAGTAGTCGATGATGAAGCAGAGGCAACAAGGGTAAGGTGGTGGGGGTCACTGATGGTTCACTACCAACCTATACTAAACAGTTTATCATAGGCAGGTAAGGTAACAAGGAACAGGTTACGACAGCAGGCTATGCATCAGAATAGGAGCAAACATTAACAGTAGCAAAATCTAATGCAAGCAGGAGAAATGGAATGGGCGATATCTGGATGCTCAAGGGGGGGAGGGCTTGCCTGGTTGCTCTGGCAAGAGAGAGGGGTCGTCAACGGGCTGCTCGTCTGTGGCGTAGTCGTACCCGGCTGCAACGACGTCGGTCTCGGCGTCTATCGAGAGAGAAGGAGGAGGAGAGAAACAATAAATTCACGGTAAAATGCAAACAATATGTATGACATGCCTAAATGATATGTCGGGGTGTTCTACTGCCTAACTAAATGATTTAGTTAATTTAGGAATTTATTCGGATTTATTTAATTAAAGTTGGGCACTATTCATTTATCGAAATTGGTCTAAAAGTTCAACGTTTATCTAGCTACGGGCATCTGATAGGAATACGGAGGGCGTATTCGGATTCGTATCGAAATTCTGAGCAACTTTCGTATATAAATTATTTTCATCGGAGTTACGGTTTATTTTATATGATTTTCTAAAGTTTTAATCATTTTCTGAATTTAATTATTTATTTAAATTCGAATTATCCAGAATAGTGATTGATGACATCATCATGACCTAGGTGTGACGTCAGCAGGTCAACAGGGGCTGACCAGGGTCAAACCTGACATGTGGGGCCCACATGTCATACACAGTGGCCTTAATAGAGGGGTTAAATTTAACTAATTGGGTTAATTAGTGGGTGGGCCCCAGTAGTCAGTGACTAATCAGTGATTTAATTAACTAACTAATTAATTAACTAATTATTCTTTTTAATTAATTTGTTTAATGGGGTGGGACCCATATGTCATAGACACAGGGAGGCCACGTCGGCAGTTGACCTGGTCAACAGGTCAAAGTGGGGCCAGGGGGCCCACTGGTCAGTGGCACGGGGCGGGGCCCACCATGGCCAGGTCAGCAGTGGCCGGAGGCGCACCGAAGTTAGCTCCGGCGAGCCAAAACGCGGCGGCGCGTGTCGGGCTGGGCTCGGATTTCGTGCACGGGGCACGGGGAGGAGCGTGGCTGGGTTCTTTCGAACGACAAGACGACGGCGGTTCGAGCGGTGGTGGTGGTAGGGCCGGAGGTGCAGCGTAGCAATGACGGCGAGCGGCGAGGCGGTCACCGGAGTTCGGCCATTGTCGGGATCGGAGCTGCGGTGCGCTAAACGAGCAGCGCGAGGCGTCTACGGCGTCTACACGATGCGGCGAAGGCAACGGTGGCACACACGGGACCAAATGGTCACCGTGGCCACGCCGGCGAGCAAACGAGGCGGTGTGGGTTCGGGCCTCGTCGGGGCAGTGGCTACGGCTACGGAGAGCGCGTGGGGAGAGGGGGAGGGGGGTCGAGGTGCTCACATCGGTGAAGAGAAGGCCCGGGGAAGAACGGAGGAGCTCGGGGTGGCACGAATCGACGGCGGCGACACAGGCGGCCGAAGGAGGAAGATGACGGCGTAGGGGACTATGCAGAGGCGTTCGGCTCCGGCTCGTTGGCGCAGGAGGCGTAGAGGAGCACGGCGGAGCTCGTGGACACGTCGGCGGGGCGAAAAGGTGGCGGTGGCCGCGAGCTTCAACGGAGGCCGATCATGGCAGCGCCGGGCGAGGTGGGGAACGAGGGAGAACGGGGGGGAATGGTGGCTAGGGTTCGTCCGCAGGGTCGAGGGGCGGCCCTTGTAGGCGCCTGCGGCGTGCGGCGTGCGCTGTCGAGCGTAGGCGAGGGGGGGTCCGGGTGCGCGCGTGTGCGCGTTCGACAGCGAGGGCGCGGGTGAGCAGTGAGGTAGGGGACGAGCGGGGGTGGGCTGGGCCGGCGCTGTAGCAGTAGGCCTAAGTGCACAGTAGAGCTCTAGGCCTTTTTCTATTTTCTGTTTTCTTTCCTTTTCTGTTTTGTAAATTGTTTGGGCACTAAACGGTTTTTGTAAAATATGAGACCTAGCCCATAATTCACAGTGTAATATACCCTAACACCAAAAACTAGTTTGGGCAAAACATAATTTCATATTTGATTTAGATTAAATAAAAGGCTATTAAATATTGTTTTCAGCCATTGTCAGAGGATGTTTGAGTTACCTAATTTGTTTATTAAATGTTGGTTACAATTTTAGAATAGTCTCTGGAATATCTGTTATTTATGGAACATTTTAGTTTCTGTGTTTGAACAACTTTTATTTTCCACTTTAGTTTAATATTGAATTTGAGTTAGGGGTTGAAATGCAATATGATGCAAATAATGATTTGGCACTGTTAATCATGCTGACTTGTCATTATCAAAAGTGATTACTGTGGCTAATGACATTGGGTGTTACAATTCTCCTCATCTATCAAGAATTCTCATCCCGAGAATTAAGAGGAAGACTGAAAGAAAGCGGGGTATTCTTCACAAAGACGATCCTCGCGTTCCCAAGTGGCCTCATCTTCAGAATGATTCGACCACTGAACTTTGAGGAATTTGATTGACTTTTGACGAGTCCGGCATTCAGCTTGATCAAGAATACGGATGGGATATTCTGGATAAGACAGATCTTCCCGCAATTCAAGCATTTCGTGATCCACAGCTCGAATAGGATCCTTGAAGCAGCGACGGAGTTGGGATACATGAAAGACATCATGTACTTGTGAAAGATTTGGCGGCAATTGCAACTGATATGCCACTTCTCCTCGACGGGCAAGAATACAGAACGGGCCAATGTAGCGAGGAGCTAACTTGCCTTTGATTCCGAACCGATGAGTGCCTTTCAACGGGGTGACGCGAAGGTAAGCTTGCTCGCTAGGTTGATAGACCATTTCCTGGTGCTTTCGGTCATAGTTGCTCTTCTGACGAGACTGAGAAGTTTTCAGATGTTCACGGACAATGCGGACTTGTTCTTCAGCTTGCTGAACAATGTCTGGTCCGACGAGTGAGCGTTCCCCAGTTTCTGACCAATTCAGAGGAGTTCGACACTTACGACCGTATAGAACTTCAAACGGTGCCATCTTCAGACTAGCTTGATAGCTATTGTTGTAAGAGAATTCGGCATACGGGAGAGATTCCTCCCATTTCTTACCGAAGGAGATGACGCAAGCTCGAAGCATATCTTCGAGCACTTGATTAACTCGTTCGACTTGACCCTGAGACTGAGGGTGAAAAGCGGTACTGAAGGACAGGTGAGTTCCCATAGCTTCTTGGAAACTATTCCAAAATCTGGAGGTGAAGAGGCTGCCACGATCAAAACTGATCTCCAACGGAACACCGTGGAGTGACACAATTCGGGAAACATACAAGTCCGCTAACTGACTAGCAGTGATTGTCTCCTTAACTAGCAGAAAGTGAGCAACCTTTGAGAACCGGTCAATGATAACAAAAATAGCATCATGACCCTTCTGAGACCTGGGAAAACCAGTAATGAAATCCATTTGGACCTTGTCCCATTTCCATTCAGGAATTTCAAGTGGTTGCAGAGTTCCAGCAGGCCTTTGATGTTCTGCCTTAATGCGGCGGCAAACGTCACACTCAGAAACATAACGAGCAATGTCTCGCCTAATATTAGGCCACCAGTATCTCTGACAAATGTCACGGTACATCTTTGTGCTACCAAGATGAATTGACAGAGGAGTGTCATGAGCTTCTTTCATAACGTGTTCCCTCTCATCCTTGAACTTGGGTATGAAGAGACGGCGTTGGAAGAATAGGATCCCATCATCATCAAGATGGAATTCCGACGGTTTTCCTTTTTCGAGGTATCGCTTAATCCTTTCAACTTCAGAGTCATACCGTTGCATAGTCTTAATGATGTGCTCTAAATCTGGTTCAACAACCAGGGTATCGAGATAACCCTGTGGAACAATATGGAGGTTCAATTTGCGAAGCTCTTCATGGAGAAGAGGTTGCGTTTCCTGAACCATATGGTTGCTGCAATAAGCCTTGTGACTCAAAGCATCGGCCATTACATTAGCCTTGCCAGGGGTATATGAGATATTCATATCGTAATCGGCAATTGTTTCGAGCCATCTTTGTTGACGAAGGTTCAGATCTGGTTGAGTATATAAATACTTCAAACTTTGGTGATCCGTGTATATCTCGCAACGATTACCGAGAAGGTAATGTCGCCATAGCTTCAGGGCATAAATAACCGCAGAAAGTTCAAGATCATGCACTGGATAATTTTCTTCATGAGGACGCAATTGTCGAGAGGCATAAGCAATCACTTTGCGCTCTTGCATTAGGACACAGCCTAATCCTTGATGAGATGCATCACAGTATATCACGAAATCCTTTTGGGAATCCTAGGGTGCTAGCACTGGGGCAGATGTTAACTTAACTTTTAGTGTCTGAAAGCTTTCTTGACATTTTTCTGTCCACTCAAATTTAACATCTTTGTGGAGCAGATTCGTCAATGGTTTTGCAATCTTGGAAAAATTCTCAACGAATCGACGACAATAACTAGCGAGTCCGAGAAAACTTCTGACTTGCTTGACATTCTTCGGGGGAGTCCAATCAAGAATAGCATGAACTCGCTCGGGGTTAACAGCAATGCCATTCTTGGAAATCACATGACCAAGATAGGTCACTTCAGATAACCAGAACTCACACTTGGAGAATTTAGCATACAACTGATGTTCTCGTAGCTTCTCCAATACAAGCCGAAGATGTTCAGCATGTTCTTCTTCAGTCTTGGAATATATAAGGATATCATCCAAATAAACCACGATGAATTTGTCGAGGTAATCCATGAAGATATAGTTCATCAACCGGGAGAAGGTGGCTGGAGCATTTGTTAAGCCAAATGACATAACGGTGTACTCATAAGAGCCATAGCGAGTAACAAAGGTCGTCTTCAGAATATCCTCGTCGCGAACATGGATCTGATGATAACCCAACCTCAAGTCGAGTTTCGAGAAGACAGAGGATCCAGCAAGCTAATCATAAAGATCGTTGATCCGAGGCAGTGGGTATTTATTTTGGATTGTGGCTTGGTTAATGGGCCGGTAATCTTGAACCAATCGGTTAGTGCCATCCTTCTTCCTAACGAAGAGTGAAGGTGCTCCCCAAGCAGAGGAACTGGGGAGGATGAAACCTTGCTTAAGTGACTTGTCAATTTCTTCCTTAAGCTCGAGAAGGTGGTGCGGAGGCATCTTATAAGGACGTTTCGCAATAGGGACAGTGCCAGGCTTCAAGTCAATGACAAACTCGACAGCTCTAGCCGGGGGTATTCCTGGAAGTTCTTATGGAAAAACGTCCGGAAAATCTCGAACGACAGGTATGTTCTCGATCCCTTCCAGAGGTGAAGCGTTCAAAGCATTCAGAACATATATCTGAGCTTCAGCGTCCCGTGTAATGCGGGCGGTATAGTTCACTATCTCATCAGAGGGGTGAAGAAGTTGGATAACTTTAGTGGCACAATTGATCGAAGCAATGTGAGCTTTCAACCAATCCATTCCGAGTATGAGGTCTATGGTGGAAGACTTCAGGATAATGGGCGAAACAAGGAATTCCAATCCCTTAATTTCAACGGGAACATTGTGTGCCATCATAGTGGTTTGACACTGGCCTCCAGGGGTGCGGATTACTACTGGCAGATTCATCTTTTGAAATGCAATGTCATGCGATAATGCAAATGCTTCTGACATGAATGAATGCGATGCTCCTGAATCAAGTAACACAGAAGCGGGTACTGAGTTAACGAAAAGGGTACCCATCACAGTAGCAGGTTGATCCTGGACTTCTTCAATATCAATGTTGTAAGCGTGTCCACGACCATGTGCAGCAGACCCAGTATTATAGTTGCGGGTCTGATTGTTGCCACGACTATTGCCACGGCCAGTACAAGGAAAAGCCAACTGATTCTGAGTCTGGCGGCAGTCTTTAGCAAGGTGACCTAGTTTGCGGCACTTGAAGCACACACCATCTTCAGGACTAAGAGGAGCATTGTTTTGAATAGCTTGAGCTCTTGGCTGCCTCGATGGTGGAGGAGGCAGACGTGGTGCAGCATAGTTGTTCTTTGGCGCAGGGGCATTTGGATGGAACACATTGTTGGGAATCCAGACTCGATGCTTCTGTGCTGAGCTCGAAGATGAGCCAGCATCACGATGGCGCTTCTGCGAGTCCTTGTGTTTCATCTGAGCGGTCTCAACAAGAATAGCCTTGTTCACAAGGGTAGAAAAGTCGTTGAAGTCTTGAGCGGCAAGGGCAAGCTCGAGGTCTGGGTGCAGTCCATTACGGAACTTCTCTTGTCTACGGGCATCTGTGGCGATGTCTTCTTCAGCATAGCGGGAGAGGTCAAGAAATTCCCGCTGATAAGCTTCGACAGTCTTGTTGCCCTGAGTGAGGTTGCGGAACTGGGTCTTCATCCGTTCCATAATTGCCTGAGGGATATAACGGGCACGGAAAGCAGCCTGGAACTCATACCAGGTAATGACTATTCCAGTAGGCAGTGTACGCTTGTGTGTGTCCCACCATTGAGCAGCAGGACCCTTTAGGAAAAAGGCCGCGAAGGTGATGAAGTTGGCAGGGGCGACATTAGCAGACTCCATCTCGTGAGTGATGTCGCGGAGCCAGTCATCAGCATCCAGTGGCTTGTCAGAGTTGCGGAACTGAGTAGGGTTAAGCCGCATGAACTCCGGCAGAGTTATTGAAGGAGGGTTCTGGTTCTGGTGGTTCTGATGCGGAAACTGAGCCATGATCCCAGTCATGAACTGGCGGTTGAGCTCGAACTGTTGCATCATAGCAGCCATATAGTCTGGCGGTGGTGGGCGTTCAGGGGCACCACGACCACGACCACCTGGTCTAACCATCCTGCTAAGTATCAACAGGGGGTAGTTTAGTAAAAGCAATTGCGAGTGTTTAGCGACAAGCATGATGTAACTCGACAAGAATTTAAGCAGTGTAACAGATACATAACAGTAGTCAATTAAGACATACAGATCCATACACAAAGTCGGGTACATGCGAACAGCATAATGGCGCAATTTAAAGGCTAGACATACTAGGCGGCGCGCAGGCACGCGGTAAGGAAGTACACAACGAGACATAGCAAAGGCTACATCAACGTCGGGGAAAACCACTGAAACGGGGTAACTGCCAGTGGGGACGACGAATGTTCGTCGCGGTAGGATCCTGCGCTCCATGTCCACTCTGATGCAGAACCCGGTCTCGAGCTGTAAGAAGAGGTCCACGTGTAGGTGTGTGACCTCCAACAGCAGGCCAATCAATACCAGCATACATCTGAGTCCTGCGCGGATAAAGGATGTGCTCCGGATGTATCCCTGCACGAACAGCGGGTAGCAACTACGTCATAGCATTGTAGAGACGTGCTCGAGTGGCAACCAACTGACGGCAAGAGCCCGAACAGTGCGATCCAGAGCCTGAGTGCACTGAATCAGAACATGCGGGTCGTAGTGACGAAGCTCGTACGGGGCATAGATAGCTGTGTAGTATCCAGTAGCATCACCAGCAGGGGCATAAGGAATGTATCGGAACTCAGAGTCATCCAAGATATCGCTAAACTCTCCTCGGAGACGTGCGACAGCAGAGTAGGCGGCATCATGGACTGCCATCTCAATTGTCATGCCGATACCGTGGAAAAGGTGCAGCTCAGTGTCTGAGTCATTTTGCTGATCATAGATATGAACATCAGCATGGTACTGCTCCTAGTTGAACTCGCGGTAATCCTTGTAGACCATGTACTCGGGGTACCAGCGGTAGCCAAGTCTGGTCAGGAGAGCGATCAGGACAGCTAGAAACCCAGGGGCATCACGAGCCCAAGTGCGAAGCACAAGCTGTGTCGTAGGACGTGGTGGAAACAAACGATCCATCTGAAACAGAGGAAATTCAGGATTGTCAAATGACAATGAGAAGTTTAATACAACTCGGAGAGAAAGGTTAAACAAAACAATGGAAAGAAAAATGATTATCAGACTAATCAGATCAATGACAGGGAAATTGCACAGATATCCAGCTCTCCGGGTAGACGGGATTTACGAGATCCTAAGTGTCGGCGTTAGTAAAATTTATTTAACCCGAATATAAGAGAGATCAGAGTCCCAGAGTATAGACAAGGAATAAAAGATCCTAATACCACCCAGTTGGCGACGTGGGCCCGTAAGCCACACAGCCAAGTTAGTAAATTAATTTTTTGGTATCTAGACTCAACTTCGGCCAAGGAATTTGGAAGGGGGCTACCTACAGGCAGTCGGCTCTGATACCAACTTGAGTCGGGGGCGTCACACAGAAGGAAATGACAAGTGGTTTTCAGCAAGGTGTTCTCTGCAAGTACTGAAAGTAGCGGTGAGCCGGTGACAGATAGTTTTGTAGCAAGTTGACTCGTATCAAGTAACAGATAGCAAGAGTAACAAATGTGCAGCAAGGTGGCCCAATCCTTTTTATAGCAAAGGACAAGCCTGAAAGTTCTCTTATATAAAGCAAAGTGTTCTCGAGACACATGAGAATTCTCGTCTAGTCACGTTCATCATGTTTAGTTGATTCACGCTCACTACTTTGATAATTTGATATGTGGGTGATCGGTGCTAGGGTGTTGTTCTTACTTGAACAAGCAACCCTCTTATGATTACCCCCTTTCGCAAGAATTCGCAACTACGAAACAAGAATTAAGATAAATCTAAAGCATAAAACATATGGATCCAAATCAGCCCCTTATGGAATAACGCATAAACTAGGGTTTAAGCTTCTACCACCCTCGCAACCCATAATCTACTTATTAAACCCCAATGCCTTCACCTAGGCCCAAAGATGGTGTCATGTCAACGTTCACACGACACCCCTGGACGAAGAACAACGTACATATCATGAAAATATTAAACGAATACCAACTTCACATGATTACTTATAACATGACTTCTCCCATGTCCTCAAGAACAAAAGTAATGTTGGGAAACGTTGCATGGAAAAAAATCTACGCACACGCAAGATCTATACATGGAGATGCATAGCAACGAGAGGGGGAGAGTGTGTCTACGTACCCTCATAGACCATAAGCGGAAGCGTTTAGTAACGCGGTTGATGTAGTCGAACTTCTTCGCGATCCAACCAATCGAGTACCGAACGTACGGCAACTCCGCGTTCAGCACACGTTCAGCTCGGTGACGTCCACGCCTTCTTGTTCCAGCAAGATGGCGAGGTAGTGGATGAGTTCTGGCAGCACGATGGCTGATACGTCTCCAACGTATCTATAATTTTTTTTTGTTCCATGCTATTATATTATCTGTTTTGGATGTTTTATATGCATTAATATGCTATTTTATATGATTTTTGGGACTAACCTGTTAACCTAGAGCCCAGTGCCAGTTCCTGTTTTTTTCCTTGTTTTAGAGTTTCGCAGAAAAGGAATACCAAACGGAGTCCAATCGGAATGAAACTTTCGCGATGATTTTTCTTGGACCAGAAGACATCCAGAGGACTTGGAGTGCATGTCAGGAAAGCCACGAGGCGGCCACAAGGTTGGAGGGCGCGCCTAGGGGGTAGGGCGCGCCCCCCACCCTTGTGGGCCCCTCGTGACTCCACCGACCTATTTCTTCAGCCTATATATTCTCAAATACCCCAAAACCTATAAGGGGAGCCACGAAACCACTTTTCCGCTGCCGCAACCTTCTGTACCCGTGAGATCCCATCTTGAGGCCTTTTCCGGCATCCTGCCGGAGGGGGATTCGATCACGGAGGGCTTCTACATCAACACCATTGCCTCTCCGATGAAGCATGAGTAGTTTACCTCAGACCTACGGGTCCATAGCTAGTAGCTAGATGGCTTTTTCTCTCTCCTTGATTTTCAATACAAAGTTCTCCTTGATGTTCTTGGAGATCTATTCGATGTAATACTCTTTTGCGGTGTGTTTGCCGAGATCCGATGAATTGTGAATTTATGATCAGCTTATCTATGAATATTATTTGAATCTTCTCTGAATTCTTTTATGCATGATTTTATATCTTTGCAAGTCTCTTCGAACTATCGATTTGGTTTGGCCAACTAGATTGGTTTTTCTTGCAATGGGAGAAGTGCTTAGCTTTGGGTTCAATCTTGCGGTGTCCTTTCCCAGTGACAGCAGGGGCAGCAAGGCACATACTATATTGTTGCCATCGAGGATAAAAAGATGGGGTTTTCATCATAATGCTTGAGTTAATTCCTCTACATCATGTCATCTTACTTAATGTGTTACTCTGTTCTTCATGAACTTAATACTCTAGATGCAGGCAGGAGTCGGTCGATGTGTGGAGTAATAGTAGTAGATGCAGAATCGTTTCGGTCTAGGAGGTAGCAATGGCATGGTGACGGTGATGGTGATGCTATCTCCGCAGGGCTTCACCTAAGCACTACGAAAATATGACTGAGGGTGTAAACGGTGTAGGGGGGCGCCGCACACGGCTAAACAATTGTCGTGGTTATGTGTGGCGACCCCTTCCCACATATATATAGGTGGGGGGAGAGGCCAAGGGGCGCCCCAAGTAGGGCCGAATCCTACTTGGGGACTTCCCCAAGCCGCGCCCCCTTCCATATATGAGTGCGGGAGGAAGGCACGAGGAGGAGGCGCCCCCCCCCCCTTTCCTTTCTCTCACGAGGAGGGAAAGGCAGGAGGAGCACGCCTCCTCTTTCCTTCCCCTAGGGCCGGCCTGCCAAGGAGAGGGGCGCGCCAGCCCTCTAGTGGGCTGGTCTATCCCCTCCTTTGGCCCATTAGGCACATACACTTACCGGGGGTGTCCGGAACCCCTTCCGGCGACCCGATGACTACCCGGTGCACTCCGAAACTCTTCTGGTGTCCGAATACCATCGTCCTATATATCAATATTTACCTCTCGACCATTTCGAGACTCCTCGTCATGTCCGTGATCTCATCCAGGACTCCGAACAACATTCAGTCACCAAATCATATAACTCATATAACACTATATAAGCAGCTTCACCGAGGTCTTTCATTGAAAAAATCTTATTCAAGTATCCTTTTATGCTATCCAGAAATTCTATATTATTTCCAATCAACAATATGTCATCCACATATAATATCAGAAATGCTACAGAGCTCGCACTCACTTTCTTGTAAATACAGGTTTCACCATAAGTCTGTATAAAACCATATGATTTGATCACCTCATCGAAGCGTATATTCCAACTCCGAGATGCTTGCACCAGTCCATAGATGGATCGCTGGAGCTTGCACACTTTGTTAGCACCTTTAGGATCAACAAAACCTTCTGGTTGCATCATATACAATTCTTCTTTAAGATATCCATTAAGGAATGCAGTTTTGACATCCATTTGCCAGATTTCATAATTATAAAATGCGGCAATTGCTAACATGATTCGGACGGACTTAAGCATTGCTACGGGTGAGAAAGTCTCATCGTAGTCAACCCCTTGAACTTGTCGAAAACCTTTTGCGACAAGTCAAGCTTTGTAGACAGTAACATTACCATCAGCGTCAGTCTTCTTCTTGAAGATCCATTTATTCTCTATGGCTTGCCGATCATCGGGTAAGTCCACCAAAGTCAACACTTTGTTCTCATACATGGATCCTATCTCAGATTTCATGGCCTCAAGCCATCTGTCGGAATCTGGGCTCATCATAGCTTCTTCATAGTTCGTAGATTCGCCGTGGTCTAGTAACATGACTTCCAGGACAGGATTACCGTACCACTCTAGTGCGGATCGTGCTCTGTTCGACCTACGAAGTTCAGTAGTAACTTGATCTGAAGTTTCATGATCATCATCATTAGCTTCCTCTCTAGTTGGTGTAGGCATCACGGGAGCGATTTTCTGTGATGTGGTACTTTCCAATTCGAGAGAAGGTACAATTACCTCATCAAGTTCTACTTTTCTCCCACTCACTTCTTTCGAGAGAAACTCCTTCTCTAGAAAGGACCCATTATTAGCAACAAAAGATCTTGCCTTCGGATCTGTGGTAGAAGGTGTACCCAATAGTATCCTTAGGGTATCCTATGAAGACGCACTTCTCCGATTTAGGTTCGAGCTTATTAGGCTGAAGCCTTTTGACATAAACGTTGCATCCCCAAACTTTAAGAAACGACAGCTTAGGTTTCTTGCCAAACCATAGTTCATACGGTGTCGTCTCAATGGATTTAGACGGTGCCCTATTTAACGTGAATGCAGCTGTCTCTAATGCATAACCCCAAAACGATAGTGGTAAATCGGTAAGAGACATCATAGAACGCACCATATCTAACAAAGTACGGTTACGATGTTCGGACACACCATTATGCTGTGGTGTTCCAGGTGGCGTGAGTTGTGAAACAATTCCACATTGTTTTAAATGAAGGCCAAACTCGCAACTCAAATATTCACCTCCGCGATCAGATCGTAGAAACTTTATTTTCTTGTTACGATGATTCTCCACTTCACTCTGAAATTATTTGAACTTTTCAAATATTTCAAACTTGTGTTTCATTAAGTAGATATACCCATACCTACTCAAATCATTTGTGAAGGTCAGAAAATAACGATACCCGCCGCGTGCTTCAATACTCATCGGACCGCATACATCGATATGTATTATTTCCAATAAGTTATTAGCTCGCTCCATTTTTCCGGAGAACGGAGTTTTAGTCATCTTGCCCATGAGGCATGGTTCGCAAGTATCAAATGATTCATAATCAAGTGACTCCAAAAGTCCATCTGCATGGAGTTTCTTCATGCGCTTTACACCAATATGACCTAAACGGCAGTGCCACAAGTATGTTGCACTATCATTATCAACTTTGCATCCTTTGGCATCAATATTATGAATATGTGTATCACTACGATCGAGATTCAATAAACCATTTGCATCGAGTGCATGACCATAGAAGGTTTTATTCATGTAAACAGAACAACAATTATTCTCTGATTTAAATGAATAACCATATTGCAATAAACAGGATCTAATCTTGTTCATACTCAACGCAAACACCAAATAACATTTATTTAGGCTTAACACTAATCCCGAAAGTAGAGGGAGTGTGCGATGGTGATTGTATCAACCTTGGAATCACTTCCAACACACATCGTCACCTCGCCCTTAACTAGTCTCTGTTTATTCTGCAACTCCTGTTTCGAGTTACTAATCTTAGCATCTGAACCAGTATCAAATACCCAGGGGCTACTACGAATACTAGTAAGGTACACATCAATAACATGTATATCAAATATACCTTTGTTCACTTTGCCATCCTTCTTATTCGCCAGTATTTGGGGTAGTTCCGCTTCTAGCAACCATTCCCTTTGCAGTAATAGCACTCAGTTTCAGGCTTAGATCCAGCTTTGGGCTTCTTCACGGGAGTGGCAACTTGCTTGCCATTCTTTCTTGAAGTTCCCTTTCTTTCCCTTTGCTTTTTTTCTTGAAACTAGTGGTCTTGTTAACCATCAACACTTGATGCTCTTTCTTGATTTCTACCTTCGCCAATTTCAGTATCGCGAAGAGCTCGGGAATCATTTTTGTCATCCCTTGCATATTATAGTTTATCACAAAGTTCTAGTAGCTTGGTGATAGTGACTAGAGAACTCTGTCAATCACTATCTTATCTGGAAGATTAATTCCCACTTGATTCAAGCGATTATAGTACCCAGACATTCTAAGCACATGCTCACTGGCTGAGCTATTCTCCTCCATCTTGTAGGCAAAGTACTTGTCAGAGGTCTCATATCTCTCGACACGGGCATGAGTCTTAAATACCAATTTCAGCTCTTGGAACATCTCATATGCTCCGTGGCGTTTAAAACATTTTTTAAGTCCCGGCTCTAAGCCGAAAAGCATGGCGCACTAAACTATTGAGTAGTCATCATATCGAGCTTGCCAAACTTTCATAACGTCAACATCTGCTCCTGCAATAGGTCTGTCTCCTAGCAGTGCATCAAGGACATAATTCTTCTGTGCAGCAATGAGGATAATCCTCAGATCACGGACCCAGTCCGCATCATTGCTACTATCATCTTTCAACTTAGTTTTCTCTAGGAACATATCAAAAATAGGGGAGCTACAACATGAGCTATTGATCTACAACATAATTTGCAAATACTATCAGGACTAAGTTCATGATAAATTAATTTCAATTAATCAAATTACTAATGAACTCCCAATTAAATAAACATCCCTCGAGTTATCTAAGTGATACATGATCCAAATCAACTAACCCATGTCCGATCATCACGTGAGATGGGGTAGTCATCAACGGTGAACATCTCTATGTTGATCATATCTGCTATATGACTCATGTTCGACCTTTCGGTCTTTAATGTTCCGAGACCATGTATGTACATGCTAGGCTCGTCAAGTTTAACCCAAGTATTCTGCGTGTGTAAATCTGGCTTACACCCGTTGTATGTGAACGTAGAGCCTATCACACCCGATCATCACGAGGTGCTTCGAAATGACGAACTTTAGCAATGGTGCATACTCGGGGAGAACACTTTTATCTTGAAATTTAGTGAAGGGATCATCTTATAATGCTACCGCCGTTCTAAGCAAAATAAGATGCATAAAGGATAAACATCACATGCAATCAAAATATGTGACATGATATGGCCATCATCATATTGTGCTTTTGATCTCCATCTCCAAAGCAACGTCATGATCTCCATCGTCACTGGCTCGACACCTTGATCTCCATCGTTGCGTCGGGGTCGTCTCGCCAACTATTGCTTCTACAACTAATGCTAACGCATAGCGATAAAGTAAAGCAATTACATGGCGCTTGCATTTCATACAATAAAGAGACAACCATAAGGCTCCTGCCGGTTGCCGATAAAGTACAAAGCATGATCATCTCATACAATAATGTATATCACATCATGTCTTGACCATATCACATCACAACATGCCCTGCAAAAACAAGTTAGACATCCTCTACTTTGTTGTTGCAAGTTTTACGTGGCTGCTACGGGCTTCTAGCAAGAACCGTTCTTACCTACGGCAAAAACCACAATGGTGATTTATCAAGTTTGCTGTTTTAACCTTCTTCAAGGACCGTCCGCTGTCAAATTCGATTCAACTAAAGTAGGAGAAATAGACACCCGCCAGCCACCTTTATGCAAAACAAGTTGCATGTCTGTCGGTGGAATCGGTCCCATGTACGTGGACATGTAAGGTTGGTCCGGCCGCTTCATCCCACAATACCGCCGAATCAAAATAAGACGTTGGTGGTAAGTAGCATGACTATCACCGCCCACAACTCTTTGTGTTCTACTCGTGCATATCATCTACGCATAGACCTGGCTCGGATGCCACTATTGGGAAACGTTGCATGGAAAACAAAAATTTTCTACGCACGTGCAAGATCTATCCATGGAGATGCCTAGCAACGAGAGGGGGAGAGTGTGTCTACGTACCCTCGTAGACCGTAAGCGGAAGCGTTTAGTAACATGGTTGATGTAGTCAAACTTCTTCGCGATCCAACCGATCGAGTACCGAACGTACGGCACCTCCGCGTTCAGCACACGTTCAGCTCGGTGACGTCCATGCCTTCTTGATCCAGCAAGATGGCGAGGTAGTGGATGAGTTCCGGCAGCACAACGGCATGGTGACGGTGATGGTGATGCTATCTCCGCAGGGCTTCGCCTAAGCACTACGAAAATATGACCGAGGGTGTAAACGGTGGAGGGGGCGCCGCACACGGCTAAACAATTGTCATGGTTATGTGTGGCGCCCCCTTCCCACATATATATAGGTGGGGGAGAGGGGAGAGGCCAAGGGGCGTCTTAAGTAGGGCCGAATCCTACTTGGGGACTTCCCCAAGCCGCGCCCCCCCTTCCATATATGAGTGCGGGAGGAAGACAGGAGGAGGAGGCGCCCCCCTTTCCTTTCTCTCACGAGGAGGGAAAGGCAGGAGGGGCCACCACTCCTCTTTCCTTCCCCTAGGGCCGGCCTGCCAAGGAGAGGGGCGCGCCAGTCCCCTAGTGGGCTGGTCTGTCCCCTCCTTTGGCCCATTAGGCCCATACACTTACGGGGGTTGTCCGGAACCCCTTCCGGCGACCCGATGACTACCCGGTGCACTCCGAAACTCTTCTGGTGTCCGAATACCATCGTCATATATATCAATATTTACCTCTCAACCATTTCGAGACTCCTCGTCATGTCCGTGATCTCATCCGGGACTCCGAACAACATTCAGTCACCAAATCATATAACTCATATAACACTATATCGTCAACGAACGTTAAGCGTGCGGACCCTACGGGTTCGAGAACTATGTAGACATAATCGAGACACCTCTCCGGTCAATAACCAATAGCGGAATCTGGATGCCCATATTGGTTCCTACATATTCGACGAAGATCTTTATCGGTCGAACCGTTATGACAACATACGTAATTGCCTTTGTCTGTCGGTATGTTACTTGCCCGAGATTCGATCGTCGGTATCTTCATACCTAGTTCAATCTCGTTACCGGCAAGTGTATTTACTCGTTCCATAATACATCACCTCGTAACTAACTCCTTAGTCATTTGCTTGCAAGCTTATGATGTGTATTACCGAGAGGGCCCAGAGATACCTCTCCAATACTCGGAGTGACAAATCCTAATCTCGATCTATGCCAAGTCAACAAATACCTTCGGAGATACCTGTAGAGCATCTTTATGACCACCCAATTACGTTGTGATGTTTAATAGCACACAAGGTATTCCTCCGGTATCCGGGAGTTGCATAATCTCATAGTCGAAGGAATATGTATTTGACATGAAGAAAGCAATAGCAATAAACTGAACGATCAATATGCTAAGCTAACGGATGGGTCTTGTCCATCACATCATTCTCCTAATGATGTGATCCCGTTATCAAATGACAACACATGTCTATGGTTAGGAAACCTTAACCATCTTTGATCAACGAGCTAGTCTAGTAAAGGCTTACTAGGGACACAGTATTTGTTTGTGGATTCACACATGTATTTAAGTTTCCGGTCAATACAATTCTAGCATGAATAATAAACCTTTATAATGATTAAGGAAATATAATAATAACCATTTTATTATTGCCTCTAGGGCATATTTCCATCAAGTAACTACTCAAAAATTATATTCATGTTCAAGATCAGAGGTGTATTGAATGTACTTAAGGATCTGAACAATATAATCTTCCACCAAATAAACTAACTAGCATCAACTACAAGATGTAATCAACGCTACTAGCAACCCACAGGTACCAATCAGAGAGGTTTTAAGACAAAGATTGAAGAGATGAACTAGGGTCTGAGAGGAGATGGCGCTGGTGAAGATGTTGATGAAGATTGGTCCTCCCATGATGAGAGGATCGATGGTGATGTCGATGACCTTGATTTCTCCATCCCAGAGGGAAGTATCCCCGGCGGAATCGCTCTGCCGGAGAGCAAAAGTGCTCATGCACAGGTTCCGCCTCGAGAAGGCGGTGCTTCGTCCCGAAAGTCTCCTCCTTATCTTTTTCTAGGACAAAAGGCCTTATATAGCAAAAGGGGGGCACCGGAGGGCTGCTGTGGGCCTCATAAGGCATTGGGGGCGCCCTGTTGCCTTGTGAGCAGCAGGTGCCCCCCTCTGGTGGTTCATCGTTCCAATATTTTTTATATATTCAATAAAAAACTCCGTGAAGTTTCAACTCATTTGGAGCTCCGTAGAATAGCTATCTCTGCTATAGCTCTTTTAGGTCCAGAATTCCAGCTACCGGTGATCTCCCTCTACATGTAAATCTTGCAAATTAAGAGATAAAAGGCATTATAATTGCATCATAAAGTGAAATAATGACCACAAACAATATAAAATAACAGTAGGAAAACATGATGCAAAATGGACGTGTTAGCGACCAATGATGATTTGTCACGTGTCGGGTTCTCATTCGCCAATGAAGCCACGTGTCAGCTCTATCTTGTGACAGGTGTCGCTCATCCAATAGCCGACATGCGTTTATGAAGTGTCGACACGTGGCACAACCCAATAGTGACACGTTTAGATAAAAAAAAAGGACAGCCCAGTAAAAGGCCTTCTTAAGGCCAACTTGACTTAGTCAAAAGTTATCGAAACAACCCTTTATATGCTTGGTAACAACCTGTTTGTATATAGTCCATTTATGACCCGACAACCCAAGGCCTGTTAGGACATTGTCTGGATCCAACCCATTAGGGGCCCACGGGCCATCCAATATGGTTCCAACCCGATGATACTTTGGGCCCAAGCGTGACCCATGTTTTGTTTTTCCAATTTTGGCCCATACTTGCTTTTGGCTTATTTTACGGTTCAAACCTTTACGCCATGTGATGCATTTCGGCCCAATTAGGGCTCATGATGCTTACGGGTCATTTGCGGCCTTTTGTATATTCTGAACCTTTTACAACCCGTCCAGTCTTTAGACCATATAAGGTCCATGGTACATTTTGGCCCATTTACATTTCGTCGTGTCTTTTGTTGCATGAAGGGCTTGTGTTTGCTCATGGTCATCTTTGGCCCGTCACGCCTTTTGGTGCACTAACGGCCCGTGCTGCCCCTAGGCTTTTTTTTGGCATGCCGCGTCTTTTGGTCCATTAACAACTCATAGAAGGACACCATGTTACGACAACACCTTTTTTTGCCATGGAGTTATGATGGAAATGATGTATTTTGTCATCGTATATCTCTAGCGACGCACCTACCATGACACACTATTTCTCATCATAAGTTCACCACAAAAAGTATTTCACGATGATTTGACTTTGATTTATACCGGGATACCATTCCCAGCTCTTGCTACCGCCATGGGTCTTCTCCGCGCTGCCACCATGGTCTCCCTTTCTTCCTCATCCGACGGCCTCGTCGGCGGCAAGAGGATTGGGTCCCGTCTGTTTCATTCTTTTCTTAGGGTTTTTTCTATGGTGGCATCGACGAGGAGGTGGTAATGATGACGTGTTTGAATAAGGTCTCTTCGACCTCTCCCTACTTCAACGACATCTGATCCGACACTGACGAAGGGTGTGAAAGAGTTTGTGTCGCCACATTTGTTGCCTCCCTTTGGATCTTGGTAGTTGGTGTCTATCAAGGAGAGCAACTGGCTGGCTACTGACGCGGTGACTTGGACATCTTTTTCCATGTGATTATGCGGCATGATCTGGTTTCTGCGACTCTCCAGAGTGGTGTGATGTATTGCATGACTATACTATGTGGGGTGATGCTCCAACTGATGTTTGTTCAACGACTTCTAGATCTCGTTTCAAGCGGCAAGTGGTAACTGCGGTCTTTAAAGCATGTTGTGGCGAGGGCATTTCCAGGTGTCCCTTTTCTTTATTGTTGGTATGTGGCAATCAATCGAAGAAGACTAGTGAGATTTTCTTTTATTTTTAATGATCATTATGTGTCGAGTTGTCTTTTCATTGTACTTGCTTTTTCATTGATAATTATCAGATCTATGATGTTTGTTGTGTGCTTTCTATTTTTCTTTTTAAATAGGGTGTGTTTTTCTATCCTCCTTGTTCTTGTTTTGACACGTTGTTTTGCCTCTCAGGATGTATGGTTTCTTACGAGCTTTCCTCGTAAACTGGACCAAAGTTTTTTATCTTTTTTCATGTAAAATGAATCACGGTTTTCAATCTGTTTTTTCTTATAAATTAACTTGAATTATTTTGAACTGAGAGCAATATGCAGAGGATTCCTTAAAGATGAAACATAAAGAAGACATAGGCGCGTGGCCAGAAACGGCCAACGCATCCGGAAGTAATGAAAGGATCATTATCAGTATTGTTATCGGAACTCAAATTTGATGGATGAACTGTCATGTCTAGTGTGTTAGTGCTGAGCTGCTACTGCAATTGCAAGGATCATCATTACTCGCTCCAGTCATTTTTAGTCGGCAAATAAGTTTTGTCTCAAATCAAAGTATCTCTAATTTGACTAAACTTATAAAAAAATATAAACATTCACAATTAAATTAATATCATTACATTTATCATGAAATGTAGTTTTATATTATATATATTTGGTATGGTAGATGTTGATGTTTTTTAACATAAATTTGATCAAACTTTGCAAAAAATTGACTTGACACAAATCTTACATGTGGAGTGAAAAAGAACGGAGGGAGTACTATTATCAGAGCTTAAACAGCTCTCCCCTACAGCTTGCCACCTGCAGAAGTTAGAAAAGAGTTTATAAATTGTCCTCACATAGTGACATTGATACATATTAGCTTTGTTTCAAGTCAAAATTTGTAAACTTTCTTCAAAATTTATAAAAATATATTAACATTCACAATACCAAATTAATACAAATAGAATCAACATTGGACACATTTTCGCGTTATATTTATTTATTATTGTGAAAGCTTATATTATTTTCCATACAAACTTAATAAAGTTTTGACTTAAATCGAAGATTTAGTTGACCCAAATTCTGTTGACTTTAGGGGGTGCGATTGGTTAGAAGTGTAATTCGGTCATCCATGTTCAACTGAACGAATGTGCTAGAAACTGATAGCTGAAAAGACAGAGGAAGGTAAAATAGAAGAGGCGACGAAGCATTTCTCGACCAAACAAGTAGCTGCGTGTTCTAAATTCTTCGGTAGATGATCCTCCATTCCCCTCTATCCAATGAAAAACCTTCAGGCCTTTCGAACTGAATTTTGCTTTCAATATCGTCCTGAACGCAGAGATGCCCTAAACTGACACGCACACGGATGATTTGGCGACAATTAAGACAGAACAAGAAAATGGGAACATACTGTAGCACACATGAATGTAGATCAACCAAGAGATTGAAGGCGAGAAAAGCGTAAATAACTGCAATTTGATCCATTCCAGCGAACAAGCAGCATACACCATAAATTACATCGATTACCATGAACACTGAACAATGCCTAGCTACTGCTAATCTGAATATCTGATCAAGTGGTGCGAGCTGGATTCGCCTCGCCGGAGCCTAGCCGCCGAAGCCGTAGAGGGTGCGTCCCTGGCGCTTGAGGGCGTAGACGACGTCCATGGCGGTGACGGTCTTGCGGCGGGCGTGCTCGGTGTAGGTGACGGCGTCGCGGATGACGTTCTCGAGGAAGATCTTGAGCACGCCGCGGGTCTCCTCGTAGATGAGCCCCGAGATGCGCTTCACACCGCCCCGGCGCGCCAGCCGCCGGATCGCCGGCTTGGTGATGCCCTGGATGTTGTCGCGGAGGACCTTCCGGTGGCGCTTGGCGCCGCCCTTGCCGAGCCCCTTGCCTCCCTTGCCGCGCCCCGACATCTTCGCGCTGCTCCCTTTCTCTCTCCGGTGATGTTGACTTGTCTTGGCGAGGTGGCTGATGGTGGTTTCGTGTGGGACGAGGTGAATTTATAGCCGCGCGGTTTGGTGCCAGGGAGCGGCCGCGATCCGCGTGATGCGGGGTGCAAGCCGTCGGATGGAAGATCGGTGGCGTGGAGCGGGGGAAGGGGGTGGAGCGGATCGGTGACGTGGCGGGGGTGGTGTGTTTCTTTTCTGAGGAGTGCGGGAATGCGAGGAGGGCGCCCGCATCGGTGGGTGTCTGGCAGATGGGACCGGACGGGTTTTGGATGGACATTTTTTGCGCGGGGCGGGTCGCTCGCTGCCGCGAAATTTCGGACGGATTTCTGGTTCGAAGGCGTAAACTCAGGCTGATGCTAGGACATTTTGAAAAGCGTATTTCTATGCTTTCCACGATCAATTGATATATGGGTGTTTCTTTGGCACATTGTATATAGTCATCTTCAACGCTATCCCTAAAAACAACACGGTATTTGTCGCGTCCACGGATAATGATACCGGAAATCGGTCATTCAACGCTAGCCGTAAACACCTGACCGCAATACAAACACATTCGGATGATTTTCTCTCAAAGTCCTCGGAGGATGGGATGCTTTAAATGACAAGCGTCAGTTTCTCTCGGAGCAGCCAACCAGCTAGTGGTTGAGGGAGGCGGCTATTTATAGCCAGGGAGCAGCCCGACATGATAAGACATAAATGCCCTTCAATAATATGACCGTTAGGTGGATAAGATATTTGGGACAGCTGGCGCGTAGCACAGCAACGATCGGAAATTTAAGCTCTCAAATTCCTCAGACCTATTATGTTCCTCACTTGTAGGCAATCCGCACTGGCGAATTCCTAACTACTCAGTCAGAACTTCCTCGTAGAACAGAAAATCTTCGTCTCTTTCACTGAAGAATTTGACTGAACTATGAGATTTTCAAAGGCTTCACTCGAATGATTGGGTATGTGTAGGCTTTGAGATGAGCATCACTTGAAAACATTTTCTTAGTTTTACCTCGACCCCTTTTAACAATACGGTGTTTCCTATGACTCAAGAAAGGAAAATAAAACTACGAAAACAAAAATCTTCATGCTTCATAATCCTCGCATAAATATCAATATCTTCAAGGTCACACCAATTTCCTTATTTTCAAAGTCTTAAAGAAAACCAAAGTCTTCAGTTGAAGACATTCATTTTTAGGGGTCAACATTCATCGGATTTATCAAACTTCTCATAGACTTATTAGACATGTGTACACTCACAAATACATTAGTCCCTTAACCTATAAGTCTTCAATACACCAAAATTACTAAGGGGCACTAGATGCATTTACAATCTCCCTTTTTTTTTATGATTGATGACAAATAGGTTGAGTTTTCAACGGGGATAAACATATGAAGTGTAAATACTAATATTGAGGAATTTGATTGCAAGATATAAAAGAACTCCCCCTGAAGATGTGCATATTGAGGAAAAATGCATGATGGAAAATGGTGTCTGACGAAATTTAGCATGCGTGCATTAAGGTACATGAGGAAATAAGCATGCAGAAAGCAGTTCAAAAGTATCAGACCATCATCGGACTTAAGTTTACAACTCATCAGAGCAAACACCTCAGAAGAGCGAGAGTTGTAACTGATACGTCTCCATCGTATCTACTTTTCGAAACTCTTTTGCCCTTGTTTTGGACTCTAATTTGCTTGATTTGAATGGAACTAACCCAGACTGACATTGTTTTCAGCAGAATTGCCATGGTGTTATTTTTGTGCAGAAATAAAAGTTCTCAGATTGACCTGAAAATTTACGAAGAATATTTTTTGAATATATAAAAAATACTGACGCAAGAATTAACCAGAGGGGGCCACCCAGAGGCCACAAGCCCTGGGGGCGCGCTCTGCAGGCTTGTGGGCCCCCTGGACCTCCTCCTACCTCAACTCCAACTCTATATAACCCTATTCGGGAAGAAAAAAATCAAAGAGAAGGATTCATCGCGTTTTACGATACGGAGCCGCCGCCACCTCCTATTCTTCATCGGGAGGGCAGATATGGAGTCCGTTCGGGGCTCCGGAGAAGGGGATTCGTCGCCATCATCATCACCAACCTTCCTCCATCACCAATTTCATGATGCTCATCGCCGGGAGTGAGTAATTCCATTGTAGGCTTGCTGGACGGTGATGGGTTGGATGAGATTTATCATGTAATCGAGTTAGTTTTGTTAGGGTTTGATCCCTAGTATCCACTATGTTCTGAGATTGATGTTGCTATGCTTAATGCTTGTCACTAGGGCCCGAGTGCCATGATTTCATATATGAACCTACTATGTTTTCATGAATATATTTGTGTTCTTGATCCTATCTTGCAAGTTGTAGACACCTATTACGAGTTATGATCCGCATACCCCAAGGTGACAATAATTGGGATTCTTTCCGGTGATTATCGTAGTTTGAGGAGTTCATGTATTCACTAAGTGCTGATGCTTTGGTCCGGTTCTCTATTAAAAGGAGGCCTTAATATCCCTTAGTTTCCATTAGGACCCCGCTGCCACGGGAGGGTAGGACAAAAGATGTCATGCAAGTTCTTTTCCATAAGCATGTATGACTATATACGGGATACATGCATACATTATATTGATGAATTGGAGCTAGTTCTGTGTCACCCTAGGTTATGACAGCTACATGATGAATATTATCCAACACAATTATCATTGTCAATCCGATGCCTACGAGCTTTTCACATATTGATCTTTGCTAAGTTACTTTCGTTGCTACTGCTATTACAATCACTATAAAACTGCTACTGTTACTTTTGCCACTGTTACCATTACTTCCATACTACTTTGCTACTAAATACTTTGCTGCAGATATTAAGTCTTTCAGGTGTGGTTGAATTGACAACTCAGCTGCTAATACTCATGAATATTATTTGGCTCCCCTTGTGTCGAATCAATAAATTTGGGTTGAATACTCTACCCTCGAAAACTGTTGTGATCCCCTATACTTGTGGGTTATCAAGACATTTTTCTGGCGCCGTTGCCGGGGAGCATAGCTATATTTGCTGAGTCACTTGGGATTTATATCTGTTGATCACTATGAAGAATTTTAAAGATCTAAGAACCAAGATTTTTCCCTCTAAGACGAGGGAAGGTAAGGAACTACTATCTAGTTCTGCACTTGATTCACCTTCTGTTTTGAGTAAGCTTGCGACACCACCACCTGCTATTAATTCTGATACATCGCAAGTAATTGATGATGCTACTTCTGCTATGCATGATGCTTATGATGATACTACTACTTTGCTTGATAATACTGTGCCATTGGGTGAATTTCTTGATGAACAACTTGCTAGAGCTAAAGATATTGAGAATGCTGAAACTGATGATATTTCTGAAACTGATGAAATTATTGATACTGAACACTTTGGAACACCTATTAGACCTAGCTCTCCTAGATATGAATTGCCTGTTATACATGAGGGTTATGTTATGGATGCTCGTCGACCGTGTCGTCCGCTAGCGCAGAGCATGGGGCTTCCACTGGTGCATGGGTGGGAGTTCCCTCAGGGGGAGACTCCGGGGCGTGTACAGCCCCGTTCGTACCCATGGCTAGCACGGCAGAACTGGAGGAGGTGTATATGGGCACTCGTGAGCCAGCGCGGGACTCACGAGGCCCTACCTCAAGGCGGGTTGCGCCTGAATTTTTTAGCGCGGGGCGCTCGTAAGAAACCTGTGAGATGTTGAGGTGGCCTGCGCCGAGTGAATCTCCGAAGGGCATCGCATGATAAGGCCGAACACCAACGACCCCAGGAGGTGACGTGAACGGGGCCGGCCCGCCAAACAGAGCTCAGCCGTTGGGTTTATCAATGCTGCAGGGACGGACCCGAGCACAAACGCCGTGCCTAGTCTTCTCATGCAACAATCATAAAGAAAGACAACCGGCACGCGGCTCCCACGGCTGCGAGGCACTAGGTCGCGCGCCCTGACTCGTCCACTCTCGATTAGCTCATGCAAGAACAAGGCACCAAGGACCACGGGAGGTGACGTGCACGGGAGCTGGCCCGCGAGACAGAGCTTGACCACTTGGGTTTAGCGACGCTGCAGGGACGGACCCGAGCACAGACGTCGTGCCAGTCCTTAATCATGAGGCGGTCGCGGGCGGGCTTGTGAGGGCGCACAACATTCATGGTGGCGAAGCACCGGACCTGCAGGTTGCGATATTTTAGGAAATTCATTAAAGGCAAAGCCAGTTCTGATACATGCGCAAAAATGATACAGCTGCTGGGCCGGGCCCTAGCAGCCTGAGGAGAATGCAGCCCGAGGGGTGCCCTCAGTTGAATAAACCAAAAAGTCACCTGGCACCATCGTTGTAGAGGCGTTGGAGTAGCTGAAGACGCATGCTGCAGAGGTCGCTCCTCACGGGCCAACCGACTCCTGAGGCCCGGGAGGCTCTGGAGGTCCAGGGGGCTCGCGAGGGTCCAGGACCTCCTCTGCCAGGACCGCCTGGCGCCTTGCCTCAAGAGCCGCCCACGCATGCTGCGCGAGGCACTGGTACGAGGCGGCCATGCTCAGCAGGCCAAACAGCATGCAGACGTAGTTGCAGGGGTAGCCCCCACTCCGGCCGATGCGGGACGGCCAGAAGAGGTCCTCCGAAGCGGCCCTGTTGAGACCTGGGATGTTGACGCAGACGTGCAGCTCGCCGCCCATGTCAGGGGCCGCGGCCGCACCCGGTGGTGCGGGGCGACGCTCGCCACGCATGGCTCGCGCCTCCTGAAGCTCCTCGATTGCCTTGGTGATGAACTCCTGAGCGCCTGGCGCCTCGCGCCTTGCGCCTTGCTCACAAAGGCACGCGTCGAAGCACGCCTCCACGTGATGCCCGAACGCCTCCCTGGTCGCGATGGTCAGGTCAGAGGCCCTCCAGATGAGAGTCCCCGAGCCTGTCCTGAGGGGGGCGTCGGGCGCGCCTTCCTATGTGAGAGGGGAAGGCGCCCTAACAGTGGGCGCGGGACTCGAGGCACGACCAACTGGCGCCACAGCTTCCTGACGGCCCCTGGGGAGGAGCCGCTTCTTCTTCTTGGGGACGGCCTCATGAGGTAGGATGGCGCCCTCGTCGTCAGAGTTCTCGACCGCAGTGGCCTGGTAGGCGCGCTCGAGGGAGAACACCGCATCCTTTTCGTCACAGGCGCCCGTGATGATACCGCCGCTTCCTGGCATTTTGAGGACATTGTAGCCGTGGTGAGTTGCTGCCATGAACTTGGCAAGGGCCGGATACCCGAGGATGGCATTGTATGGGAGGCCGATGTGGGCGACGTCGAAGTCGATGAGCTCGGTGTGGTAGTTGTCGCGCTTGCCGAAGGTGACAGGGAGGCGGATCTGCCCTATGGGAATGGTGGAGCCATCAGTCACCCCTGAGAAGGGCTTGGTAGGCAGAAGCTGGTCGTAGGGCACTTGGAGCATCTCAAACGTCTCGACGGAAAGAACATTGAGCCCCGCGCCACCATCGATGAGAGTTTTGGTGACGAGGACATTGCTGATGGTTGGCATGCAGAGCATCGGGAGCGCGCCAGCGGTGGCTGAGCACTTGAGCTAGTCCATGGAGTCGAAGGTGATGGCGTGCTTAGACCACCTGAGGGGACGCGACGCCTCAAGCTTGGGGAGGGCCGCGTTCACCTCACGAGCGAACTGCTTGAAGATGCGATGGGAGGCGGGAGCTTGAGCACCACCCCGGATGCAGACGATCGCACGAGGATCTTGGAAGCCCCCAGCCCCATCATCTTGGCGGCTGTCGTTGTTTCTCCTTGGTGGCGGCGGCAGCGGAGGGCGGCCGGCATTGCCCTGAGGATGATCCTCGTGAGACTGGTCTCGCCAGGGGCCATCACGAGGCTGGCCCTGCCAGCGGTCCTCACGGGGTTGGTCGCGCCAGTCCTGGCAGGGGTCACGGTTGTCCTAGCGGCCTCCTTCGCGGCCGTAGTCGCGGTCGCTGCGCTCGGGACGGCGGCCAAGGCGCCCGTCGCGGATTGCCCTGAGCTCCTGGCAGTCGCTGGTGTTGTGGTTGTGGACATTGTGGGAGATGCAGAACGGGCGGTTGCCCCTGGAGGATTCGCCGTGGTCACAGCCACGCTTCATCTCAGGTTCAGCCGCAAGCACAGCAGGGCCCTTGCGCTTTACCTCCTTAGCCTTGGCCTTCTTGTCTTCAGGATCGACCTCCGGAAGCTCCAGGAGAGAGAGGCGACCTTCCTCTGCCCTCGCGCACCTGGCGGACATGTTGAACATCTCCAGAGCCGAACACAAGTCCTCGTGTATGGCGAGCTCCACCTTCATCTTGACATCCCGGACGCCCTCAGAGAATGCCAAAATGATGGCCACATCCGACACCTTTGGGATCTTGAGGCGGACGTTGGTGAAGCGTTGTATGTACGTGTGCAAGGTTTCGCCCAGCTGCTGCTTTATGCGTCGCAGGTCGCCTGCCGCTGGAGCACGGTCGCAAGTGCCCTGGAAGTTAGCGACAAAGCGCTCGCGTAGCTCGTCCCAGGAGGAGATCGACCCCACCGGGAGGTTCAGGAGCCAAGAACGCACGCCATCCTTGAGGGCCATGGGGAACCAGTTCGCCATGACCTTGTCGTTGCCGTTCGCCGCCTCGATGCTCAGCTCATAGAGCTGGAGAAATTCCGTGGGGTCGGGGGTGCCGTCGTAGCGTTGAGGCAGATCCGGCTTGAACTTGCCGGGCCAAACGACGCGGCGCAGCTCCGGGGTGAAAGCACGGCAACCTGCCGCACTCACAGGGGCCGGTCGCATGGGGGGAGCTTGATCTTGGCGCTCGCGCACCACCGCCTCCGGTGGCACGCAGTCTGGACGCGGCGGCGCTGGGAGCGCGCGCGCTTCTCCTTGGGGCCGCTGCACCACCTGGCAGCTTGCTTCATCGCGCGCCGGCGCCCTGCGCGACGGGTCGCGTTGGGGTGCCTCACGCTTGGGCTCGGGGTCCGCGCCGTGCAGAGGAGGAGGAGGGGGCACGCCATGAGCCACGTCGCCCACCAGGGACGGTGGGGCACGAGGCGAACGGGACGGTGCAGGGGCCTCAACGGCGGCGTTGACGAGCTCGGCGATGCGGCCGAGCCAGTCGTCGTAGAGGTCATTGGCCGGTCGGTAACACAGAAGTTCATGTGCCATGAGCAGTGCAGCCTGCGCGTTCGCTGGCCTGCGACGAAAATGAGAAGACGACGCCGTGGCTGGAGTGGGTGATGGAGTTGCGGTACGGCCGTCGCGTTGCACAGACGATGGCAGCGACGAATCCTGCTGTTCGCGGGCAGCAGGGTCAGTGGCGGCGTTAGCCACCGGGGAGGCGAAGCGGCGAGGAGCGCCGTTGCCCACGGGTGCCGTCTGAGCGACACGAGTGGCCCGGCGCTCGGCACGAACACGGCGAGCATCGGCCATAGGAACGACGGAACGGCGGCAGAGCGAACGGTTGAAGAGAGGCTTCGACAAGCCCCTACTTGGCGCGCCAAGTGTCGGATTCAGGGCTCCGCAGACCCAAGAAAGGTTCGAACTCTAGGGCGTGTGCGAAGAACTCAACCTATCCAGCCTACCAGCTCGTCGCCCCACAGCCTAGCTCGATGCGCACGAACAAGGTAGAAGATGAACACGGCAGTTTACCCAGGTTCGGGCCACCTTGCGGTGTAATACCCTACTCCTGCTTTGTGGTGGATTAGCCTCACGAGGGGCTAAAGATGAACTAGTACAAGGGACGAACAACCTCGTGAGGGCTATGCTGGTGAGGGTGGAAAGGATCTGATCTTCGTCCCTATGGTGGTGGATAACCTATACTTATAGTGGCCTTGGTCCTCTTCCCCCAAACGTAGGCGGGAAGGGATCCCACAGTGGCCAATTTGAAAGGGGACAAGTAGTACATCTTATCCTGATGAAAGGTGGTCTTCTCCTGCAAAGCTTCTCGTCATGACGCGGTAGTGGGCTCGGCGATGACATCCGTCCTGCCGTCCTGGCGGTCTTGGTCTTGTTGTACCGGAATGGAAACCTTTGCCAGATTCCTCGGGAACCCATGCCTGTCCTTGCCTCCTTAGCACCAAAGAGGAAACTGCCTCCTCTGTGCCCGCTGGCGCCCGCCTGCCTTGGTCGTCATGGCTCGCGTCATGGTAGCCTCATGAGCCTAGGTACCTGCATAGAAATCTCCACTCCTCAGGAGGTCGCCTGGGGAGGCCGCTCCCTCGGGAGGTCTTGGTGTCGTCCACCTCGCGAGGCTTGGCCCCTCGCGAGGGTCTTGTCCTGATGGTCTTGTAGGTGCACTACAAAAAAATACACTTCCGTGATGATACGTGTTTGTCACAGTAGGTCACATTTTCTGTCATGCATGTACATCCATGACGATTTTATGACAGAATCAAGATAGTCATACATGTGCTGTCGTAGAAGTGTTCCATGACATTACCAAAATTATCATCACGGAAGTGTCCACTTCCATGACGATAAATGGCGCGTCATGGAAGTGCTTTCGTCAAGGGTAACCGACACGTGGCATCCACCGTAACGGGTTGTCGTTAAGCTATCGGGTTCCGGTTTGGATCCGATAACCCGTTAACAGCCTGGACCAATGGGGATTTTCCACGTGTAAAATTCTCATTCGCCCGCGGATCCATGTGTCGGCCCAACGTTGGGACAATTGTCATCCAGCGAATGGACGGGATGCGCCTATGATACGTCGACACGTGGCTTGGCCCAATAGTGGCCCATTCAGGTCAAAAGGCCGGCCCGGTTGACCTGGTCAAAAGGTAACGGCCGGGCCACTTAAAGCCTGCTAGCGGCCTGTTCGCATATAGCCCATTTACAGCCCGCTAACTCACGGCCCATTATGGCCTATCCGAATTAGGCCCAGTAGCGTCATCTAGGTCGTCCAATATGATTCCAGCCCGTTGTAACTTCCGGCCCATGTATGGCCCACGACGTCTTTCGGCCCATATGGGGCCCTTTGTAACTCTTGGCCCATTAACGACCCATGGTGAAACTGGCCCGTAATAAACAGTGTATGGCTTTATACCCATTAACGACTCATTATTCCATTGGGCCATTTCCAGCCCGTGTTATCTTTCGGCCTTCTCAGGGCCCATTTATTTTTGGGCTGATTTGCAGCATTCGATTACTTACGGTCCGTTACTGGCCTGTTCCGGTTGTGGGCCAAATTCAGCCAGTGGTTAGAGTCGGCCCGTTTGTGGCCCGTTAATTCGTTGGGCCATTTTCATAGCGTCATCAAATACGGCCGATTAACAATGGCCCGTTATGGTCGGCCCATGAACGGACGATTCCAACTCTAGCCCATTTACGACCCATAATGTGGTCCGTTATTGGCCCATGTTTGGCCAATCGATCATACGGCCCGTAGAAGGCCCACTAATTCTACGACCCGTAGAAGGCCCACTAATTCTACGGCCCGTAGAAGGCCCATTGTTTCTACGGCCCGTAGAAGGCCCATTGTTTCTACGGCCCGTAGGAGGCCCATGGTCACTACAGTAAATATGTAGCCCATGGTTATTGTGGCCTAGTTTTAAAAAATAGGTTATTGCAGCCACTAGCAAACCGCGGAAAAAGAACTGCACTGACTACAAGCAAACAAATAAACAAGACAACAAGGAAATAAATAAGCAAGCAACTTACGCTAGGCTATCACGGCTATTACACATATTACATCCACTGGGCATCAAAGTTCGCCACCAGTGCAAATATGGGGAACAAAGCAGCATATTACATACACTGGTTGTCAAAGTTGGTGACCAGTGCAAATAAACACCGCAGCAAAACAAGTCCAGCAATGAAACCACTTCACAAGAGCTCAAGAAACAATATCCTGGGTATCCACCATGCTGGCAAGACGCTTAGCAAGCTTATTAGCTTTCTCTTGTTTGACGCTTAAATCCTCCAGCGCTTGCTGTTGCACCAGAAAGTATGCATCTGAATTCTGCAGGGACTTCCTTAGTCCTTCGGCTTCCTCTCACAGCACATCTGATCGATGTCTTTCAACTTGAAGCTGAGACTCAAGAAGGCGAACTAATTCAGGCAGCGAGTTCGAAGAGCTGGTGCCAGCAGTAGTGGCCAGTAACTCGAACACTACATCAAGACATGACTTTGGGGTTGTCTTAGTGTCTTCAATATAGTTTTTATCAGCTTTCTTGGAGACCAACAGGGATGTCTCACTATCTTGAACCTTATCTGCATTACTTCCTTTACCATTGCATAACGGGGTACTCTTCTCCAATATTTTGTCTGCATTCTAAAAGAGAAACAAGCAGATAGATCACAGGTTTACCATGTTGTATATGAAACTCATTTTGGTAAACCAGTTCAGTAGTAAGGTGGACAGGATAACAACATGAAACAAACATATATCTATGTAGTATGGTCACTGTATGGTCTATATCATTCTAGTTTATGTTGCCAAATCAAGCTAGAGACAGTTCAAATCATATCTGTTTAATACAAAGCAGCATAGACAGAATATAAGTATGGGAAACTACACAGCAATAACAACACTTGTAATGTGCATGGCATGAGAACATAACTGTTTATTCAATTGAAACTGAAATCAACATAGAGCAAATTACAACAGCAAATACGTTAAAGAAATAGGTTTAAAACATACCTGTTGCGCCATTGGAGTTTCAATTGCATCCTTCAAATTTAAAATTAGTTGGTATGAGTAAATACAGTGATGCAAGAGTAAAGGAGTATGAACCATAGCTACGGAACCTCACCTGAGAACAATTCTTCTTCTGCTTTAAGCGTTGACTTGGGGTTCGGAGTGGTGGTCCTCGTGCTTTGGGCACTGCAGTTGCCTTACTAACTTCTCGTGTTTGGGTGCTCTGTGGTGGAGACGGTGTTGTGTCAACTGGAACTGGGTTACTATCTGCTGGGGTTGGGGTTAGAAGGGGTGTAGCTGGTTCTCTGTCCAACTGGATAGGGGTACAATCTGCGTGAGTCTGGGTTATGTGTGGTGGGGCTGGTTCTTGGGCAAGTACAACCGTGGTTCTATCTGCATCGACGGGTAGCGCGATCTTTTCTGAAGACCGTGTTTTTACTCCCATAGATACGGCCATCACCCCCTCCAATTCAAATGGCTGATAAACAAGAAAAGTAATTAAATGTACAGACATTGTAAGATAGACAGGTGCAATGGATAGTAGGGAAGAAAGCAGGGCATGAAATAATTCACATTTATGTTGTCTAACCAAACATGATAGCATGACATAATTTCACATATATGATGGCTAATTAAACAGGATAGCATGACACAATTTCACATATATGATGGCTAACTAAACATGATAGAATGACATACTTCAAAATATGATGATTATGTAAACAGATGACATGATATAACTATACGATGTGTCTATTAAAGTGGTTGGCATGCCATAATTCACAAACATGCCGTCGATGGAAACATGATGGCATGATATAATTCACGGATAGAATGACATAATTCAAAATATGATGACTATGTAAACAGGATGAGATGATATAACTATATTATGTCTTTAGAAAATGGGTTGGCATGCCATAATTCAGATACATGTTGTCTATGTAAACATCATGGCATGATATAATTCAAATATATGATTTATATACTAAGCAAGTGAGCAAAGGGCAATCGCATATATGATGTGTCAACTAAGGAGATGGCATTCAATATTGTGTATATGATGTAAAAACTAAGCATTGCAAGACAACATATGCATGATATGAGTAATATATGTTGGGGAACGTGCAATTTCAAAAAAATTCCTACGTTCACGCAAGATCTATCTAGGAGATGCATAGCAACAAGAGGGGAGAGTATGTCCACGTACCCTCGTAGACCGAAAGTGGAAGCATTTAGTAATGCGGTTGATGTAGTCGAACGTCTTCGTGATCCAACCGATCCAAGTACCGAACGTACGGCACCTCCGCGTTCAGCACACGTTCATCTCGATGACGTCCCTCGAGCTCTTGATCTAGTTGAGGACGAGGGAGAGTTCTGTCAGCACGACGGCATGGTGACGGTGATGATGAAGTTACTGGCGCAGGGCTTCGCCTAAGCACTACGACGATATGACCGAGGTGTGTAACTGTGGAGGGGGGCACCGCACACGGCTAAGACAAATCTTTTTCTGTCTATGGGGTGCCCCCTGGCCACGTATACAAAGGAGGGGAGGGAAGAGGTGGCCGGCCCAAGGGGGGCGTGCCAGGTGTGGGGAATCCTACTAGGACTCCCCAGTCCAAGTAGGATTCCCCTCCTCTTTCCTATTCCTAGTAGGAGAAGGAGGGAAGGAAGAAGAGGGGAGAAGGAAAGAGTGGGGCGCCGCCCCCTCCTAGTCCAATTCGGACCAGCCCATGGGGTGGGGGGCACGGCCACCCCTTGAGGCCCTTCTCTCCTTTCCACTAAAGCCCAATAAGGCCCATTAACTTCCCTCGGCGAATTCTCGTAACTCTCCGGTACTCCGAAAAATAACCGAATCACTCGGAACCTTTCTGATGTCTGAATATAGCCTTCCAATATATGAATCTTTACCTCTCGACCATTTCGAGACTCCTCGTCATGTCCGTGATCTTATCCGGGACTCCAAACAAACTTCGGTCATCAAATCACATAACTCATAATACAAATCGTCATCGAACGTTAAGTGTGCGGACCCTACGGGTTCGAGAACTATGTAGACATGACCGAGACACATCTTCGGTCAATAACCAATAGCGGAACCTGGATGCTCATATTGGCTCCTACATATTCTACGAAGATCTTTATCGGTCAAACCGCATAACAACATACATTGTTCCCTTTGTCATCGGTATGTTACTTGCCCAAGATTCGATCGTTGGTATCATCATACCTAGTTCAATCTCGTTACCGGCAAGTCTCTTTACTCGTTCCGTAATGCATCATCCCATAACTAACTCATTAGTCACATTGCTTGCAAGGCTTATTGTGATGTGCATTACCGAGAGGGCCCAGAGATACCTCTCTGATACACGGAGTGACAAATCCTAATCTCGATATATGCCAACTCAACAAACACCATCGGAGACACCTGTAGAGCATCTTTATAATCACCCAGTTACGTTGTGATGTTTGATAGCACACTAAGTGTTCCTCCAGTATTCGGTAGTTGCATAATTTCATAGTCAGAGGAACATGTATAAGTCATGAAGAAAGCAATAGCAATAAAACTTAACGATCATTATGCTAAGCTAACGGATGGGTCTTGTCCATCACATCATTCTCCTAATGATGTGATCCCGTTCATCAAATGACAACACATGTCTATGGTCAGGAAACTTAACCATCTTTGATTAACGAGCTAGTCAAGTAGAGGCATACTAGGGACACTTTGTTTTGTCTATGTATTCACACATGTATCAAGTTTCCGGTTAATACAATTCTAGCATGAATAATAAACATTTATCATGATATAAGGAAATATAAATAACATCTTTATTATTGCCTCTAGGGCATATTTCCTTCAGTCTCCCACTTGCACTAGAGTCAATAATCTAGTTCACATCGCCATGTGATTTAACACCAATAGTTCACATCGTCATGTGATTTAACACTCTATAGTTCACATCGCCATGTGACCAATACCCAAAGGGTTTACTAGAGTCAATAATCTAGTTCACATCGCCATGTGATTAACACCCAAAGAGTACTAAGGTGTGATCATGTTTTGCTTGTGAGAGAAGTTTAGTCAATGGGTTTGCCACATTCAGATCCGTATGTATTTTGCAAATTTCTATGTCTACAATGCTCTGCGCAGAGCTACTCTAGCTAATTTCTCCCACTTTCAATATGTATCCAGATCGAGACTCAGAGCCATCTAGATCGGTGTCAAAGCTTGCATCGACGTAACTCTTTACGACGAACTCTTTATCACCTCCATAACCGAGAAATATTTCCTTAGTTCTCTAAGGATAATTTTGACCGATGTCCAGTGATCTACTCCTAGATCAATATTGTACTCCCTTGCCAAACTCAGGGCAGGGTATACAATAGGTCTGGTACTCAGCATGGCATACTTTATAGAACCTATGGCTGAGGCATAGGGAATGGCTTTCATTCTCTCTCTATCTTCTGCCGTGGTCGGGCTTTGAGTCTTACTCAACTTCACACCTTGCAACACAGGCAAGAACTCCTTCTTTGACTGTTCCATTTTGAACTACTTCAAAAAAACTTGTCAAGGTCTGTACTCATTGAAAAAACTTATCAAGCGTCTTGATCTATCTCTATAGATCTTGATGCTTAATATGTAAGCAGCTTCACCGAGGTCTTTGAAAAACTCCTTTCAAACACTCCTTTATGCTTTCCAGAAAATTCTACATCATTTCCGATCAACAATATGTCATTCACATATACTTATCAGAAAGGCTGTAGTGCTCCCACTCACTTTCTTGTAAATACAGGCTTCATCATAAGTCTGTATAAAACCATATGCTTTGATCACCTTATCAAAGCGTATATTCCAACTCTGATATGCTTGCACCAGTCCATAGATGGATCGCTGGAGCTTTGCACACTTTGTTAGCACCTTTAGGATTGACAAAAAAAACTTTTGGTTGCATCATATACAACTCTTCTTTAAGAAATCCTATTAAGGAATGTAGTTTTGACATCCATTTGCCAGATTTCATAAAATGTGGCAATTGCTAACATGATTCGTACAGACTTAAGCATCGCTACGAGTGAGAAAATCTCATCGTAGTCAACACCTTGAACTTGTCAAAAACCTTTTTCGACAAGTCTAGCTTTGTAGATAGTAACACTACTATCAGCGTCCGTCTTCCTCTTGAAGATCCATTTATTTTCTATTGCTTGCCGATCATCGAGCAAGTCAACCAAAGTCCATACTTTGTTCTCATACATGGATCCCATCTCAGATTTCATGGCCTCAAGCCATTTTGCGGAATCTGGGCTCATCATCGCTTCCTCGTAGTTCGTAGGTTCGTCATGGTCTAGTAACATGATTTCCAGATCAAGATTACTGTACCACTTTGGTGCGGAACGTACTCTGGTTGACCTACGAGGTTTGGTAGCAACTTGATCCGAAGTTTCATGATCATCATCATTAACTTCCTCACTAATTGGTGTAGGCATCACTGGAACTGATTTCTGTGGTGAACTACTTTTCAATTCGGGAGAAGGTACAACTACCTCATCAAGTTCTAATTTCCTCCCACTCACTTCTTTCGAGAGAAACTCCTTCTCTAGAAAGGATCCATTCTTAGCAATGAATATCTTGCCTTCGGATCTATGATAGAAGGTGTACCCAACAGTCTCCTTTGGGTATCCTATGAAGACACTTTTCTCCGATTTGGGTTCGAGCTTATCAGGTTGAAGCTTTTTCACATAAGCATCGTAGCCCCAAACTTTAAGAAACGACAGCTTAGGTTTCTTCCCAAACCACAGTTCATATGGTGTCGTCTCAACGGATTTAGATGGTGCCCTATTTAACATGAATGCAGCTGTCTCTAATGCATAACCCCAAAAACGATAGTGGTAAATCGGTAAGAGACATCATAGATCGCACCATATCTAATAAAGTACGGTTACGACGTTCGGACACACCATTACGCTGTGGTGTTCCAGGTGGCGTGAGTTGTGAAACTATTCCACATTGTTTCAAATGAAGACCAAACTCATAACTCAAATATTTACCTCCACAATCAGATCGTAGAAATTTTATTTTCTTGTTATGATGATTTTCCACTTCACTCTGAATTTCTTTTGAACTTTTCAAATGTTTCAGACTTATGTTTCATCAAGTAGATATACCCATATCTGCTCAAATCATCTGTGAAGGTCAGAAAATAACGATACCCGCTGTGAGCCTCAACACTCGTCGGACCGCATACATCGATATGTATTATTTCCAATAAGTCATTAGCTCGCTCCATTGTTCCGGAGAACGGAGTCTTTGTCATCTTGCCCATGAGGCATGGTTCGCAAGCATCAAATGATTCATAATCAAGTGATTCCAAAAGTCCATCTGAATGGAGTTTCTTCATGCGCTTTACACCAATATGACCTAAACGGTAGTGCCACAAAATATGTTGCATTATCATTATCAACTTTACATCTTTTGGCATCAATATTATGAATATGTGTATCACTACGATCGAGATTCAATAAACCATTTATATTGAGTGTATGACCATAGAAGGTTTTATTCATTTAAACAGAACAGCAATTATTCTCTGACTTAAATGAATAACCGTATCGCAATAAACATGATCCAATCATATTCATGCTCAACGCAAATACCAAATAACATTTATTTAGGTCCAACACTAATCCCGAAGGTAGAGGGAGTGTGCAATGGTGATCTTATCAACCTTGGAATCACTTTCAACACACATCGTCACCTCGTCATTAACTAGTCTCTGTTCATTTTGCAACTCCTGTTTCGAGTTACTAATGTTAGCAACTGAACCAGTATCAAATACCCAGGGGCTACTATGAACACTAGTAAAATACACATCAATAACATGTATATCAAATATACCTTTGTTCACTTTGCCATCCTTCTTATCCGCCAAATACTTGGGGCAGTTCCGCTTCCAGTGACTAGTCCCTTTGCAGTATAAGCACTCAGTTTTAGGCTTAGGTCCAGACTTGGGCTTCTTCCCGGGAGTAGCAACTTGCTTGCTATTCTTCTTGAAGTTCCCCTTCTTCCCTTTGCCCTTTTTCTTGAAACTAGTGGTCTTGTTAACCATCAACACTTGATGCTCCTTTTTGATCTCTACCTCCGCAACATTTAGCATCGCGAAGAGCTTGGGAATTGTCTTATTCATCCCTTGCATATTATAGTTCATCACGAAGTTCTAGTAACTTGGTGATAGTGACTAGAGAACTCTGGCAATCACTATTTTATCTAGAAGATTAACTCCCACTTGATTCAAGTGATTGTAGTACCCAGACATTCTGAGCATATGCTCACTGGTTGAGCTATTCTCCTCCATCTTGTAGGCAAAGTACTTATCAGAGGTCTCATACCTCTCGACACGGGCATGATACCAATTTCATCTCTTTGGAACATCTCATATGCTCCGTGGCATTTCAAAACGTTTTTGAAGTCCCGATTCTAAGTCGTAAAGCATGGTGCACTAAACTATCAAGTAGTCATCATATCAAGCTTGCCAAACGTTCATAATGTCTGCATCTGCTCCTGCAATAGGTCTGTCACTTAGTGGTGCATCAAGGACATAATTCTTCTGTGCAGCAATGAGGATAATCCTCAGATCACGGAATCAGTCCGCATCATTGCTACTATCATCTTTCAACTTAGTTTTCTCTAGGAACATATCAAAAATAAAACAGGGGAGCTATACGCGAGCTATTGATCTACAACATAATTTGCAAATACTACCAGGACTAAGTTCATGATAAATTAAAGTTCAATTTAATCATATTACTTAAGAACTCCCACTTAGATAGACATCCCTCTAGTCATCTAAATGATCACGTGATCCATATCAACTAAACCATGTCCGATCATCACGTGAGATGGAGTAGTTTTCAATGGTGAACATCTCTATGTTGATCATATCTACTATATGATTCATGTTCGACCTTTCGGTCTCAGTGTTCCGAGGCCATATCTGCATATGCTAGGCTCGTCAAGTTTAACCCGAGTATTCCGCATGTGCAAAACTGTCTTGCACCCGTTGTATTTGAACGTAGAGTCTATCACACCCGATCATCACGTGGTGTCTCAGCACGAAAAACTTTCGCAACGGTGCATACTCAGGGAGAACACTTATACCTTGAAATTTAGTGAGGGATCATCTTATAATGCTACCGCCGTACTAAGCAAAATAAGATGCATAAAAGATAAACATCACATGCAATCAAAATATGTGACATGATATTGCCATCATCATCTTGTGCTCATGATCTCCATCACCGAAGCATCGTCATGATCTCCATCGTCATTGGCGCGACACCTTGATCTCCATCGTAGCATCGTTGTCGTCTCGCCAACTTATTGCTTCTACGACTATCGCTACCGCTTAGTGATAAAGTAAAACAATTACATGGCGATTGCATTGCATACAATAAAGCGACAACCATATGGCTCCTGCCAGTTGCCGATAACTCTGTTACAAAACATGATCATCTCATACAACAAATTATATCACATCATGTCTTGACCATATCATATCACAAGCACATCCTGCAAAAACAAGTTAGACGTCCTCTACTTTGTTGTTACAAGTTTTACGTGGCTGCTACGGGTTTAGAAGAACCGATTCTTACTTACGCAAAACCACAACGTGGTGTAGTGATTGCTTTTTGATCTTCTAAAAGAACCCTCTTCATTGAAACCGGTTCAACTAAAGTGAAAGAGACAGACACCCGCCAGTCACCTTTAAGCAACAAGTGCTCGTAGCGGTGAAACCAATCTCGCGTAAGCGTACGCGTAATGTCGGTCCGGGCCGCTTCATCTCACAATACCGCTGAACCAAGTAACAACTAGTAACGGCAAGCAATATGTATACACCCACGCCCACAACTCCTTTGTGTTCTACTCGTGCAAATCATCTACGCATAGACCTGGCTCTGATACCACTGTTGGGGAACGTGCAATTTCAAAAAAATTCCTACGTTCATGCAAGATCTATTTAGGAGATGCATAGCAATGAGAGGGAAGAGTATGTCCACGTACCCTCGTAGATCGAAAGCGGAAGCGTTTAGTAACGCGGTTGATGTAGTCGAATGTCTTCGCGATCCAACCGATCCAAGTACCGAACGCACGGCACCTTCGTGTTCAGCACACGTTCAGCTCGATGACGTCCCTCGAGCTCTTGATCTAGTTGAGGACGAGGGAGAGTTCCGTCAGCATGACGGCGTGGTGACGGTGATGATGAATTTACCGGCGCAGGGCTTCGCCTAAGCACTACGACGATATGACCGAGGTGTGTAACTGTGGAGGGGGGCACCGCACACGGCTAAGACAAATCTTTTTCTGTCTATGGGGTGCCCCCTGGCCACGTATATAAAGGAGGGGAGGGAAGAGGTGGCCGGCCCAAGGGGGCGCGCCAGGTGTGGGGAATCCTACTAGGACTCCCCAGTCCAAGTAGGATTCCCCTCCTCTTTCCTATTCCTAGTAGGAGAAGGAGGGAAGGAAGAAGATGGGAGAAGGAAAGAGTGGGGCGCCGCCCCCTCCTAGTCCAATTCGGACCAGCCCATGGGGGGGGGCACCCCTTGAGGCCCTTCTCTCCTTTCCACTAAAGCCCAATAAGGCCCATTAACTTCCCCCGGCGAATTCCCGTAACTCTCCGATACTCCGAAAAATACCCGAATCACTCGGAACCTTTCTGATGTCCAAATATAGCCTTCCAATATATGAATCTTTACCTCTCGAACATTTCGAGACTCCTCGTCATGTCCGTGATCTTATCCGGGACTCCGAACAAACTTCGGTCATCAAATCACATAACTCATAATACAAATCGTCATCGAACGTTAAGCGTGCGGACCCTACGGGTTCGAGAACTATGTAGACATGACCGAGACACATCTCCGGTCAATAACCAATAGCGGAACCTGGATGCTCATATTGGCTCCTACATATTCTACGAAGATCTTTATCGGTCAAACCGCATAACAACATACGGTGTTCCCTTTGTCATCGGTATGTTACTTGCCCGAGATTCGATCGTTGGTATCATCATACCTAGTTCAATCTCGTTACCGGCAAGTCTCTTTACTCGTTCCGTAATGCATCATCCCGTAACTAACTCATTAGTCACATTGCTTGCAAGGCTTATTGTGATGTGCATTACCGAGAGGGCCCAGAGATACCTCTCCGATACACGGAGTGACAAATCCTAATCTCGATATATGCCAACTCAACAAACACCATCGGAGACACCTGTAGAGCATCTTTATAATCACCCAGTTACATTGTGACGTTTGATAGCACACTAAGTGTTCCTCCGGTATTCGGTAGTTGCATAATTTCATAGTCAGAGGAACATGTATAAGTCATGAAGAAAGCAATAGCAATAAAACTTAACAATCATTATGCTAAGCTAACGGATGGGTCTTGTCCATCACATCATTCTCCTAATGATGTGATCCCGTTCATCAAATGACAACACATGTCTATGGTCAGGAAACTTAACCATCTTTGATTAACGAGCTAGTCAAGTAGAGGCATACTAGGGACACTTTGTTTTGTCTATGTATTCACACATGTATCAAGTTTCCGGTTAATACAATTCTAGCATGAATAATAAACATTTATCATGATATAAGGAAATATAAATAACATCTTTATTATTGCCTCTAGGGCATATTTCCTTCAATATAACCCTGCCAAGTTTGAGCATACACCTCAGGGGGAAAATAGGACTGGTCATCTGCCTCTGAATCCTCCTCTGAGGAGCTATCTGTAACCAGCAAGATATCTGCTTCAGCAGGTAGCATTGTCTGCTCTGAAGACCTTGTTTTCACTTCAGATTTCTCCATCACCAATTCAAATGGCTGATGCACAGGAAGAGCAGTTGAATATACAAACATTCTCGACAAATGGAATGAGTAATACAAAAAAAGGATGGCATGATATAATTCACATATATGACGCTTGGCTAAACAGCATGGCATTGCATAATTCACATACATAATGCCTTGCAACAAGATAGCATTGCATAATTCACATATATAATGTCTTGCAACAAGATTGCATTGCAAAATTCACATATATGGTAATTAGACACTAAACAGGTGGCATTCACATAAAGCATGTCTAAACTAAGCAAATGACATGCCAATTCAAGACACCATATGCACGATATGAGCAATATAACCCTGCCAAGTTAGAGCATGCACCTCGGGGGGGGGGGGGAATACGACTGGTCATCTATCTCTGAATCCTCCTCTGAGGAGCTATCCGTAACCAGCAAGACATGTGCTTCGTCAGATAGCATTGTCTGCTCTGAAGACCTAGTTTTCACTCCAGATTTTTCCATGACTGTGTCGAATGGCTGATGCACAGGAAGAGTAATTGAATGTACTAAAATTGTTGACAAATTTAATACGTAATAAAAAAAGGATGGCATGATATAATTCACATATAAGATGACTGGCTAACCAGGATGGCATTGCAAAATTCACATATATGATGCCTGGCTAAACAAGATGGCATTGCATGATTCACATATATGATATACTCCCTCCATTCCAGAATATAAGGTGTATTGGTTTCCGTGCAAGTCAACCATTTGAATGTTTGACCAAGATTATAGAATAAAATAACAACATCTACAATACCTAGTAGATAAAATATGAAACTACTTTTCTTGATGAATCAAATGATATAAATTTCGTATAGTGAATGTTGATATATTTTTCTAAAAACTCGGTCAAACTTGCACGCGTTTGACTTAAAAAAAAATACACCTTATATAAAGGAACGGAGGGAGTAGAAACTAAACAGATGGCATTCACACAATGTATGTCTAAACTAAGCAGATGACATATTTTATGTATAAATAAGCAATGCAAGGCACCATATGCATGATATGACCAACATCAGCATGCCAAGTTAGAGCAAAAGACCTCAGGGGATAAATAGGATTGGTCTGCTCCCTCTGCATCCCCCTCTGAACAGTTATCTTCCTCTTGATTACAGTCTGGAATGGGGGGAGGGGGGTTGCTTTTGCGCCGACCATGGAGTGACGTCTGCATGAAATTTTATTGCCACGCAAGGCTCGTCTCTTTTGCTCTACATGTTCAGTACCATTGTGTACAATAACTGACATGCATAGGAATAAAACATAGTGAGATTATGTAAGGAGTGCATGCACAAATTCAGAGTGATGGTAGCAAACTGTGGATAGACCCAAAACCAATGATAGCAGGCAGATAATAGCTTCAGTTAAAAAATACAGATAATGGCTCCTTTAATGTTTGCTTCCACCCAACATGAAACTCATAGTAGACACCCGAGGTTAACCAGATAGTAGACAGATAGTATTGATTGCTGTCCCAATATGTACCCCACAACCATTTAAAAACTCTAGTTTGAGCATTAGTTTGGACCTGACTCGTAGTCTAATCGGTGAACAGGATGATAAAGTAGCATGTCATCATATTAAGCGATGCATAACGAAAGTAGACACGAAAGAGTGCGACCTCTCTTGCGGGCCCGTGTAGTCCTCAAGGTCATCTGCTCAGTTGATGATGTAATGTAGTTGTCGTGGCTGCCGGCGGTAGGGAAGAAGATCTGAGGTGGCGAAAGACAGTCTGGAGGGCGGATCCCTGCTGTGGTGAACCCGTCCGTCGTTGGAGCAGCTGAGCTGGGGTGGACCACAGCGCAACAGGAGCGGGACAAACCACACAAGGTTTTCTTTGACACATATCTGTAAAAGAAGTAATTCTGTAAGGGCTTGTTTGAATTGGAGGATTCTAACAATGCAGGGATAGGAAATACACAGGAATACGATAGGAATGCACGTGCAAAACAGAGAATTTAAAAACACAGGATTTCTGCCAATCTGGGTGTTTGGTTCACAAGAATTGGAAGATCACAGGATGCAAAGAAGCATGGTGAGATTAAGTCAAACCACAAGAAAATGTACGGTTATAATGCTATTATGCTACTATCTCTTAGTCTTGTGCTTCATGAATAGGAATTTGTAAAGGAGGACAAGTGGATATTAAAATTCCTACGGTTTTTCTTTCATTTGCTCCATTCCTTTGTACCAAATGCATGAATAGTAGTACCATATGAAACTTTCCAATTCCTATGTTTTTCCTTCACTTTTCCTTTCAAGCACTGGCGATTCTAGTAGGCAGGCTTGAACAGGGAAAAGACTACACTCAAAAAATGTTTTTGTGCTACTTCTACTACTTTGGACCCAGGCCACTGCCCTACTAGCTCAACTCCGAGGCCCATCTACAAATGCACAACTCAAACACGCAGAAATAAATAATGATGGCATTCAAGAGAGTCCATCACGGATAGCTAAGTTGCCTGGTACCTCACTGCTTGTCATATAGTAGGAGAAATTAATCGTATTTCACGTTACTACGTGTGCTCAGTGGACAATATATATAACATGTAGAGTAAAAAAGCGATGCAACAAGTGTACAACCTCTTTGGCGAAGCCATGTCGATCTCAGCATGATTGGGTTGGTCGGTGAGGATGCTCCGGCTGATCTGGCTGTCGGAGGAGGGGAAGAAGATCTTAGGTGTCTGGAGATGGAGCCGGGGGTACTGCTCCGCTGTGATGGAGGGTTTCCTCATTGGAGCAGCTCCGATGAGTTGTACGACGGCGAGGTTGAAGCAGGACAAGAGAGACAACGTTAACCTGAGTGGAATTCTAATAGCATCTCCAATAGATGATGTAAAATACATAACCACAAAGTGCTAGATGTAAAATACATCAGCCGCTCATCTCTGAACTTAACTATCGAAACTAAATTTAGCTGTCTAAACTGAATTTTACTATCGAAACTGAATTTTGCTGTCGAAACTGAATTTTACTGTCGAAACTGATCGCACTAGTAGCAGAAAAGCAGCAGCAGTAGCGCCCGGAGCAGCAGCGCGTGCGAGAGCCGGGGCAGCTAGTCGTGTAGCAGCATCTCGGGTAGCAGTTGCAGGGGCTCGAGCGAGAGCAGGATCTGCTGCTTGTGCAGCAGCAGCGCGAGCAAGAGTAGAGCAGCAGCGCAAGCAAGAGCAAGAGCGAGACCAGCAGCGTGAGCAAGAGCAAGAGCAGACCAGGCAGGGGACCGAGAGCAAGAGCAGAGCAGCAGCACGAGCGACAGCCAAAGCAGCAGCAGCTCCTACTGATGTGGACGTCGCCGCCGAGGGAGCGACGCCGTGGAGGAAGTGGCCGGCGATGCCACCGTAGATGGAGCCGCGCCATGTCGGCTCGGGACCGAGCGCCGGCAGCAGTGTGAGATCGAATCAAGAAGAAAATGCAGCGATTAGTGTAGAACCTCTTTGGTGGCGCCGATTAGGCCTCAGCTTCATCCGAGGAATCGGTAATGATGCTGCTCTTTCGGTGGTGCAGGTGAAGATGGCGGTGTGGGAATGGAGGTGGCGCGAAAGACGAGGGGAATGTCAGGGCAACTCCTTGGAGGTGGAGGACGGGGTGGCTGAACCGGCGGGATGACGAGATCGATGACAGATCCTCATCTGGTGCGGTGGATGAGGGACGTCGAGGTGTTGTTGTGGACGACGTCATCGGGGAAGAGGCTCCGGCTGCGTGGCAGACGGAGGAGGGTGTGGGGCTTCGCGGCCTCGGTGTACGAATGGGGGGGGGGGGGGGCGGATGGGATGGGAGGGGGAACCATGGCTTAGGGACGCGCTTGTCCGAAATGTGGGGTAAGTTACGAAAGTACCCCCACCGATTTGAGCTAGGCGGTTGTAACACCCCCTTGTAATGAGCCCTGTGACACTCTGTTAATCTTGCCAAGTCATGACCATTTGCAGTGCCAAGTCACATGGGTTAAGTATTCAATACAAATTCAACTCTGAAAATCAACTCAATTTCCAAAGTGAAATGTGAAGTTGACCAAGCCTTATGGGAAAATTGTTCAAAACTTTGCAAATATTCCAGAGGCACTCATAAAATTATCACCAATAATATTTGGATTAAATACAAGACTCAAACCATATGAAACAGCAACAAAACAGCAATATACAACACATTTAAAATCATATCATTTTCAAATGAAGTCCAAATTCACCCAAACCAATTTTTGGGGAGAGCTTACACTGCACATTAATATTTGAGCCTAGTCTCATATTTTACAAAAAGGCTAAAGTGGCCTAACTAATTCAAAACAGAGAATAAATAAAGAGAAATATAAAACAGAAAAGGATTAAGTCAAAAGAGGCCGGAGCCACTTACCTGGCAACTGGGCAGAGCCCAGCTGGCCCAGCAGCGGCCTTGTCTACCTGCTCCCGTCGCCGTGTCGTCGTCTCCAGGGTCGCCGCGCCTCCACCGCCCGCTGCTCACCACCGCACCAGAGCAGGTGGGCAAGGGGATAAGGGCGCCCCGAGCCCTCTCCCCTGGACTCCCTCGCCACTTCTTCTTTCCCCTCTCTTTCCCTCGAACGCGCCCGCCTAGTAGATCCTCTCTGACCGAGCACGCTCGCCGCCGCTGCTCCGTCAGCCTCGCGGCCACCGGCGCCCGTGTGCTTTCCCGACTAGTCTGGTGGGCTCGCCGCCGTCTCCTTCTTCCTCTGGTGATCTCAGGTGAGGCCGGGGAGCTGAGCAGCCGCCGTCTGCCTTCGTTCCCCATCTCCGGCCACCATGGACGCCGCCGCCGAATTCGACTTCCCTCTGCGCTCCCATTCCCCGAAGGGCCTCCGTGTGCCTGCATTGTAAGCTACGCCCCCTCTACTCTCCGTCCGTGCTTTGTTCCGCGCCCATAGTCAGCTACCGACGACGCGCCGCCATTGCCGTGCTCCGGCGCCGCCGACAGGCTCATAGCCATCGCTATAGCGCACCTCACGCCGCGTTAGTGGCACCACCGAGCTTTTGGTGGTCACACGCGTCGTTCGCAAGCACCAGCTTGGATCGGGCGAGCCCCTATGCTCGAACCCGAGCATGACCGAGTTTTTGTCGCCGCCGAAGTGGACACCGCCGTCACGTTAGGCCTCCCCTGTCCGTTCCGACACCGTAGATGGACGCGGCGTTGAGCAACCGTTCGAACGCAACAAGAAACACGCAAAACGGTCCATCATAGCGGAATCCCGACGCTCTCCGGCGAAGGACCGTCGCGAACGCGCTCACCGGAGCTCTCCGGCGCCGGCGATGACCTGTCCCAGGTGGGCCCCGCCTTCGAGAGGCTGACAGCGGGCCCCGCGGGCCCCTTTGACTGAGTCAGCGCGGGCCACTGTCGCTGACATGTGGGACCCGCGTGGTTTAAACATTAAAAAAAATAGATAAACGTTTAATTAAATAATAGTTAATTAGACTACTAATCACCCACTGTCTAGTAGGCCCCACCTCTATTTAAAGTGTAATTAGATTAATTTAATCCTAGTTAACTACTGTGAGGATGACAGGTGGGTCCCCCTGGACCCACCGGTCATATTTGACTATGGTCAGCCGGTTTGACTTGCTGACGTCACTGCTGATGTCATAATTCAATTTCTGTTAAATTAAATAATTCCAGAAAATGCCAAAATCTTTAGAAATTCATAGAAAATAAACCGTAGCTCGGATCGAAAAACTTAAAACATGAAAGTTGCTCAGAACGACGAGACGAAGCCGGACACGCGATCCGTTCGTCCGTCACACGTCCCTAACTATCCGAACATGGAACCGATCCCCTCCGGTCATCTGTCCGACAAATGTCCGGAACCGGGAAAACATTCCCGGATGGATTCCTCCTTCCTCGGTGACATGCAACCTTACGTTAGGACACACCCGACGCTGCATATTGTCATGTCATACATTGTGTAGCACTTGTTTGCTTTATATTTATACTGTTTCCTCCCCCTCTTCTCTCTCGATAGAGCCCGGTGCCGACGCAGCTCTGGTGATTGGCTGCACTTCTGACGACCTTGCCTTTGCCGCCGAGCAACCAGGCAAGCCCCCCCCCCTTTGATCATCGCGATATCGCCTATTCTATTTTCTCATGCTTGCATTAGAATTTGCTACTGATATTGTTATCCTATATCTGCTGCATAGCCTGATTATTGTAACCTGCTATTGATACCTTACTGTTCATCCTAAACTGCTTAGTATAGTTTGGGTAGAGCCCCACTAGTGACCCCCACTTTATCCCGATTGCCCCGCTGGAGTTTCAGAAGACCCAACCAACGGGATCGAAGACCAAGACCCGGCACCGCACCTCACTTTCTCCTTAGTTGCTCGACACTACTGGGTTACTATCGAGTGCCAAGGGTGATACCTCATTAGCACTTCTGATGATAACCTTGCAGGGTAGTTAATCGGTCGTGGTCAGCGAGGGTGATTCCTCCTACACCACCCCCGATAACGACGAAGTCGAGCAACACCTCACGTGTGGACCCTCGAGGGTGATGCCTCTTACGTCCATCTTGATGTTACATCAGGTGGGAGTCCAACGAGGGTGATGCCTCGGATTCCCCTTGATACGGTGACCACACGGATGCCTTACATTATTGTTGATACTGATACTTGAGAAGGCGGGTCGACCCTAAGGGGTACCCGCGGATGATGGATAGTTACCCGTGAGTTATTCCACGAGGCGCGGCCGGGCATTCTTAGCCCTTGCAGCAAGTCCTCGAGACGGGGCGACGGGGTCACATCTTTCGTGAGTCTCTGCTCATTACCGCAAGCCACTAGGACACTACGATTTGGATATATGATCTGAGCCGGCCTCTGGTCGGATAGCACTAACCATCACGTGGGCATAGTATGGGCGTTCTGCACCGTAGCATCAGCCGAAAGCTCTGTCAGACGTCCAGTTCAGCATTGCGGCCGGGCTGGGCCGACACCATCCGGTAGTGGTGGAGCCTGGTTCGCCCTGCACGCAACGACCCGGAGGGCGAGGGGCGATGGCCCAAGACCCCCTTGCGCTTAGGAGGTAGACCGGCGGGGACCTCTCTGCTGAGCTGTAGGTAGGGTTGCGGTGTATCGTTTGGCCGAGGCCGGGCATGACCCAGGAAAGTGTGTCCGGCCGGAGTTAAGCGAGCGTGGTGGGTAAGTTGGTGCACCCCTGCAGGGAAGAACACATCTATCGATAGCCGGTCCTACGGTAAAGGACACTCGGAGTTGTATCCCGATCGGTACAGCTAGAATTGAGATGATACCTGGATATGTGGCTCCGGGATCGCTTTCTCGCAGGGAGACAAGGAAGGATCTCTGGGCGAGACTGTTGCTTGCTACTACCACTACTACTTTATACTATGCTGCTCTGTACTCCTCTATATGCTGCAAGACGCTCGAAGATGCTTGAGGATGCTTGAAGATGCTAGTCTTCGATAGGACTAGGCTTTCCTCTCTATTCTGGCATTTCTGCAGCCCAGTCCACATATACAGCCTCCCTTTGATAATGATGCATATGTAGTGTAGATCCTTGCTTGCTGAGTACTTCAGAGTACTCACGGTTGCTTTGCTTTCCTTTTCTCCCCCTATCAGTTCGTCGTGATCCGATGACGGAGCCCTAAGACAGTTGCCCCGCCAACGATCGCTACTACTACCCCGAGGATGGCTTCTACTATGAGATGGCTGTCGACCAGGAGTAGGTTCGGAGGGTCCTAGGCAGGAGGCCTACGCCTTTCGATCGTAGTATTTTCTTTTGTCCCGCCTTCTTAAGGCATTTCTGTCTTTCTTTTATATCTGTACTCAGATATCTGATGCTTCCGCTGATGCTTGTATGCCATCGAGCTATGTATTCGAGCCCTCGAGGCCTTGGCTTGTAATATAAAGCTTGTATGATTTTATTTATGTTTTAGAGTTGTGTTGTGATATCTTCAAGTGAGTCCTTAGGCTTGATCATGTGCATTTGCGTGTATGGTTAGTGCACGATTGAGCCGGGGGCGTCACAGGTTGGTATCAGAGCCGACTGCCTCTAGGAATCCCCCTTTCCAACTCCTTGGCCGAAGTTGAGTCTAGTGGTCCAAAACTGTTTTACTAACTTGGTTGTGTGGGTTACGGGCCCACGTCGCCAATTGGGTGGTATTAGGATCTTTTACTCCTCGACCTTTACTCTGGGACTCTACTCTCTCTTCTATTCGGGTTAAATTTTTTACTAACTCCAACATTAGGTTCTCGTGATCACATCCACCCGGAGTTCTGAAGTTATCCCCCCTTGCTTCAAGATTGAGGGCCAGGTTCTGCTTACAGGATCCTCTTACCGAGGGCACCCTGTGTTGTCACTTGCAGATTCCTCGCTCCTACAGTTTTCTCCGACGTTGATGTAGCCTTTGCTATGTCTCGTTGTGTACTTCCTTACCGCGTGCCTGCGCGCCGCCTTGCTTGTCTAGCTGTGTGCGTATCCGAACTCCTATCGCCGTTTGTGTCCAACTCTGTGCATCGTTCTGTATGTCTTTAATGACTACTAATATGCACCTGATGCCTCCTTGTTCATTACTCATGTTACGTCATGAATGACCTCTTACACCTGCAATTTTGCTTGCTAAACTGCCCCTGTTGATTTGGTAGGATGGCTGACGATCCTCCTCCTCCTCCTTATATTGCCGCAATGATGCAGCCGTTCGAATTGAACCGTCAGCTCAACGAGAGTCTGGTTAAACGTTTGGAACGCAACAAGGCTCGTCAGGAGCCTGGACCGATCTCACTGTCAGAATTTGTTCGCCTCAACCCGTCTGTTTTTCGCAATCCCACCAATCCTATGGATGCTGATGATTGGCTGCGTGACATCCAGTTTGAGATGGAGTCAGCTAATGTGGCCCCTGACAGTTACGTCACCTTTGCGACATTTCACTTGAAGGGTCCCGCTGCTCAATGGTGGGAAAGCCACAAGGATACATTGCTTCCAGAGACTGTAACCACTTGGCAGGAATTTCAGTCAGCTTTTCGTGCACGGTACATTCCACGAGGTCTGATCGACCAGAAGAAGCAGGAGTTCCACAAACTCTCATAGGGCAAAATGACTCTGGATGAATATCAGAGGGAATTTCTTGAATTATCCCGCTATGCTAAAGATGACGTCGACACCGACGCCCGCAAGCAGGAGAAATTCCGTGAAGGACTGCGTTCCGATATACAGCTCGCACTTCTTGTCCATGATTGTGAGGACTTTGCGACGCTTGTCAGTCAAGCCTACCGAGTTGAAACTGGTCTGGCTAAGTATCAGGAGTCGCTCAAACGCACTCGTGAAGTAGGCTCATCTTCGGGTCAGCCTGTTCAGAAACGTCGAGTGTGGATTCCGCACAACGTTCATCACCGACCTGCTCCAACACCAAGGCCGTCTTATGTTGCACCTCGTCTGCCTCCGCCGCCGAGACAACTAACGACTCACGGTGTACAGCCAAATGATGAGGCTCCTCTCCATAATGATGGTTTATGCCGCAAGTGTGGACAGCCAGGGCACCGTGCTCTCAACTGTCGCCAGGGTCAGTCGCAGGATTCGACGTGTCGACCTGTTGACAGTAGGAAGGGCCGTCGAAACCACCCTAGCAGAAAACGTAATGCTAGACCACCTGCTATGAATAGTGGTCAAGTCACCCATGTCAAAATGGAAGAAGCTCGAGGGTCCCCTAAAATCGTGATGGGAACTCTTCCAGTTAATTCAGTGGCAGCTTCTGTTCTCTTTGACTCCGGAGCATCACATTCTTTTGTGTCACAGCAATTTGCACAATTGCATGAGTTAACCATGAACTCATTACCCACTCCAATGGAGATTAGTACTCCCCGTTCCAGGTGGCAAACCAAGATGGTAAGTCACAATAATCAGATCAGAATTGAAGGATTGATGTTCTCTGCTTCCCTTATTTCTCTTGGACCTTCCGACATTGACATCATCCTTGGCATGGATTGGTTGACAGCGAATAAAGCTTTGATTGATTGCACTACTAAGACAGTCCGGCTCACCCACCCTTCTGGCCAGAAAGTACAGTACTCAGCTCGAACAGTTCAGAATGCAGAGAATCAGATATATGTTCTGAATGCATTAAATGCTTCACCTCTTGAAGGCATCGAGAACATTCCAGTTGTTCATGATTTTCAAGATGTCTTTCCCGAAGAACTTCCAGGAATTCCCCCTGCTAGAGCTATCGAGTTTGTCATCGACTTGAAGCCTGGCACTACCCCTATTGCGAAGCGTCCTTATAAGATGCCTCCGCACCACCTTCTTGAGCTCAAGGAAGAAATCGACAAGTCACTTAAGAAAGGTTTCATCCGTCCTAGTTCTTCTACTTGGGGAGCACCTTCCCTCTTTGTCAAGAAGAAGGATGGCACAAATCGGTTGGTTCAAGATTACCGACCTATCAACCAAGCAACAATTCAGAACAAGTATCCACTTCCCAGAATCAACGATCTGTATGATCAACTTGCTGGTTCCTCAGTATTCTCTAAGCTTGATTTGAGATTGGGATACCACCAGATCCGAGTTCGTGAAGAGGATATTCCGAAGACAGCATTCGTTACTCGCTATGGTTCTTATGAGTACACTGTCATGTCCTTCGGTCAGACTAATGCTCCAGCTACCTTCTCCCGGTTAATGAATTACATCTTCATGGATTATCTCGACAAATTCGTCGTGGTATATCTGGATGATATTCTGGTTTACTCGAAGAATGAAGAAGAACATGCCGAACATCTTCGACTTGTACTGGAGAAGTTGCGTGAACACCAACTGTATGCCAAGTATTCCAAATGTGAGTTCTGGCTTTCTGAAGTAACCTACCTTGGACATGTAATCTCCAAGGATGGCATAGCTGTTAACCCAGAACGAGTTCAAGCTATTCTGGACTGGGATCCTCCGAAGAACGTCAAGCAAGTCAGAAGTTTTCTCGGCCTTGCAAGCTATTGTCGTCGCTTTGTCGAGAATTTCTCAAAGATTGCTAAGCCTTTGACTGATCTGCTCCACAAAGGCGTTAAGTTTGAATGGACAGAAAAATGTCAGGAAAGTTTTCAAACACTCAAAGACAAGCTGACATCTGCTCCAGTACTTGCTCCTCCAGATTCTCGCAAGGACTTTGTGATTTATTGCGACGCATCCCGTGAAGGATTAGGCTGTGTCCTAATGCAAGAGCGTAAAGTGATTGCCTATGGCTCTCGACAATTGCGTCCACATGAAGGGAATTATCCGGTACATGATCTAGAACTAGCTGCTGTCATCTATGCACTGCAGTTGTGGCGACATTACCTCCTCGGTAATCGTTGCGAGATCTACACAGACCATAAAAGTCTGAAGTACTTGTTCACTCAGCCATCTTTAAATCTCCGTCAGCAAAGATGGATGGAGACCATTGCGGACTTTGATTTGGGTATTTCTTATACCCCTGGCAAGGATAATGTTAAATCCTATTGCTGTGAACTTGAAGTCCAGCTAGAGCAACCACTTCTATATGAAGAGCTTCGAAAGCTAAATATCGAGATAGTTCCTCAAGGATACCTAAAAACATTGGTTGTTGAACCAGACCTTGAGAAGGCTGTTAAGAATGCACAAGCTAAAGATGCTGAAGTTGGTCTGATGAAGAAAGATCTTCACCTGGAAAAGTACAGGGATTTCTCGCTGTCTGAAGATGGAACCTTGTACTTCAGAGACCGCATTGTGGTACCTCGCTTCGAGCTTATGACTGACAGGGTCATGAAGGAGGCACATGATACACCGCTGTCTATTCATCCGGGTAGCACCAAAATGTATCGTGATCTCCGACAAAGGTACTGGTGGTCTAGAATGAAGCAGGATATTGCTCGTTATGTTGCTGAATGTGACATTTGCCGTCGCATAAAGGCAGAACATCAGAAGCCTGCAGGACTTCTTCAACCACTTCCTATTCCATTGTGGAAATGGGATAGAGTGCAAATGGACTTCATCACTGGCCTTCCCAAGTCTCAGAAGGGTCACGATGCCATTCTTGTCGTCGTCAACCAACTCTCTAAAGTTGCACATTTTTTGCCTGTCAAGGAGACGATCACTGCCAGTCAGTTAGCAGAGCTGTACATCTCCAGAATCGTTTCACTCCATGGTATCCCGAAGGAGATTAGTTCGGACCGTGGCAGTCTATTCACCTCCAAATTCTGGGAAAGTTTCCAGGAAGCTATGGGAACTCATATCACCTGGAGTTCAGCTTATCATCCTCAATCCCAAGGCCAAGTCGAATGAGTAAATCAAGTGCTTGAAGACATGCTGCGAGCTTGTGTTATTTCTTTCGGCAAGAAGTGGGAAGAATCTCTTCCGTATGCGGAGTTCTCTTATAACAACAGCTATCAAGCTAGCTTGAAAATGGCCCCCTTCGAAGTACTATATGGACGTAAGTGTCGAACCCCTCTGAATTGGTCAGAAACTGGGGAACGACCGCTCGTGGGTCCGGATATTATTCAACACGCAGAAGAACAAGTCCGCATTGTCCGAGAAAATCTCAAGGCGGCCCAAGACCGCCAGAAGAGCAACTACGATCGCAAACGATGGGGTTTGACTTATCAACCTGGTGATCAAGCTTATCTGCGTGTCACTCCCATGAAGGGCACCCATCGTTTTGGAATCAAGGGCAAGTTAGCTCCACGCTACATTGGTCCTTTTCGCATTGTTGCCAGACATGGTCAGGTGGCATATAAATTGGAGTTACCACCACAATTCTCTCATATCCACGACGTCTTTCATGTGTCGCAACTTCGTAAATGCTTCAAGGAATCTCCGCATCGCGCAGTGGATCATGAGATGCTCGAATTGCAAGATGATCTATCTTATAAGGAGCATCCCATCCGCATTCTCGATGAAGCTGAACGTCGAACTCGCCAGAAGACGACTAAGTTCCTGAAAGTACAGTGGTCGAATCACACTGAAGATGAAGCCACTTGGGAACGCGAGGATCATCTTCGCAAGGAATACCCCGACCTCTTTCATTCTACCTCCTAAATTCTCGGGACGAGAATTTCTTTTAGAGGAGGAGAATTTGTAACACCCCCTTGTAATGAGCCCTGTGACACTCTGTTAATCTTGCCAAGTCATGACCATTTGCAGTGCCAAGTCACATGGGTTAAGTATTCAATACAAATTCAACTCTGAAAATCAACTCAATTTCCAAAGTGAAATGTGAAGTTGACCAAGCCTTATGGGAAAATTGTTCAAAACTTTGCAAATATTCCAGAGGCACTCATAAAATTATCACCAATAATATTTGGATTAAATACAAGACTCAAACCATATGAAACAGCAACAAAACAGCAATATACAACACATTTAAAATCATATCATTTTCAAATGAAGTCCAAATTCACCCAAACCAATTTTTGGGGAGAGCTTACACTGCACATTAATATTTGAGCCTAGTCTCATATTTTACAAAAAGGCTAAAGTGGCCTAACTAATTCAAAACAGAGAATAAATAAAGAGAAATATAAAACAGAAAAGGATTAAGTCAAAAGAGGCTGGAGCCACTTACCTAGCAACTCGGCCGAGCCCAGCTGGCCCAGCAGCGGCCTCGTCTACCTGCTCCCGTCGCCGTGTCGTCGTCTCCAGGGTCGCCGCGCCTCCACCGCCCGCTGCTCGCCACCGCACCAGAGCAGGTGGGCGAGGGGATAAGGGCGCCCCGAGCCCTCTCCCCTGGACTCCCTCGCCACTTCTTCTTTCCCCTCTCTTTCCCTCGAACGCGCCCGCCTAGCAGATCCACTCTGACCGAGCGCGCTCGCCGCCGCTGCTCCGTCAGCCTCGCGGCCACCGGCGCCCGTGTGCTTTCCCGACTAGTCTGGTGGACTCGCCGCCGTCTCCTTCTTCCTCTGGTGATCTCAGGCGAGGCCGGGGAGCTGAGCAGCCGCCGTCTGCCTTCGTTCCCCATCTCCGGCCACCGTGGACGCCGCCGCCGAATTCGACTTCCCTCTGTGCTCCCGTTCCCCGAAGGGCCTCCGTGTGCATGCACTGTAAGCTACGCCCCCTCTACTCTCCGTCCGTGCTTCGTTCCGCGCCCATAGTCAGCTACCGACGACGCGCCGCCATTGCCGTGCTCCGGCGCCGCCGGCAGGCTCATAGCCATCGCTATAGCGCACCTCACGCCGCGTTAGTGGCACCACCGAGCTTCTGGTGGTCACACGCGTCGTTCGCAAGCACCAGCTTGGCTCGGGCAAGCCCCTATGCTCGAACCCGAGCATGACCGAGTTTCTGTCGCCGCCGAAGTGGACGCCGCCGTCACGTTAGGCCTCCCCTGTACGTTCCGACACCGTAGATGGACGCGGCGTTGAGCAACCGTTCGAACGCAACAAGAAACGCGCAAAACGGTCCATCGTAGCGGAATCCCGACGCTCTCCGGCGAAGGACCGTCGCGAACGCGCTCACCGGAGCTCTCCGGCGCCGGCGATGACCTGTCCTGGCTGGGCCCCGCCTTCGAGAGGCTGACAGCGGGCCTCGCGGGCCCCTTTGACTGAGTCAGCGCGGGCCACTGTCGCTGACATGTGGGACCCGCGTGGTTTAAACATTAAAAAAATAATAGATAAATGTTTAATTAAATAATAGTTAATTAGATTACTAATCACCCACTGTCTAGTAGGCCCCACCTCTATTTAAAGTGTAATTAGATTAATTTAATCCTAGTTAACTACTGTGAGGATGACAGGTGGGCCCCCCTGGACCCACCGGTCATATTTGACTCTGGTCAGCCGGTTTGACTTGCTGACGTCACTGCTGATGTCATAATTCAATTTCTGTTAAATTAAATAATTCCAGAAAATGCCAAAATCTTTAGAAATTCATAGAAAATAAACCGTAGCTCGGATCGAAAAACTTAAAACATGAAAGTTGCTCAGAACGACGAGACGAAGCCGGACACGCGATCCGTTCGTCCGTCACACGTCCCTAACTATCCGAACATGGAACCGATCCCCTCCGGTCATCTGTCCGACAAATGTCCGGAACCGGGAAAACATTCCCGGATGGATTCCTCCTTCCTCGGTGACATGCAACCTTACGTTAGGACACACCCGACGCTGCATATTGTCATGTCATACATTGTGTAGCACTTGTTTGCTTTATATTTATACTGTTTCCTCCCCCTCTTCTCTCTCGATAGAGCCCGGTGCCGACGCAGCTCTGGTGATTGGCTGCACTTCTGACGACCTTGCCTTTGCCGCCGAGCAACCAGGCAAGCCCCCCCCCTTTGATCATCGCGATATCGCCTATTCTATTTTCTCATGCTTGCATTAGAATTTGCTACTGATATTGTTATCCTATATCTGCTGCATAGCCTGATTATTGTAACCTGCTATTGATACCTTACTGTTCATCCTAAACTGCTTAGTATAGTTTGGGTAGAGCCCCACTAGTGACCCCCACTTTATCCCGACTGCCCCGCTGGAGTTTCAGAAGACCCGACCAACGGGATCGAAGACCAAGACCCGGCACCGCACCTCACTTTCTCCTTAGTTGCTCGACACTACTGGGTTACTATCGAGTGCCGAGGGTGATACCTCATTAGCACTTCTGATGATAACCTTGCAGGGTAGTTAATCGGTCATGGTCAGCGAGGGTGATTCCTCCTACACCACCCCCGATAACGACGAAGTCGAGCAACACCTCACATGTGGACCCTCGAGGGTGATGCCTCTTACGTCCATCTTGATGTTACATCAGGTGGGAGTCCAACGAGGGTGATGCCTCGGATTCCCCTTGATACGGTGACCACACGGATGCCTTACATTATTGTTGATACTGATACTTGAGAAGGCGGGTCGACCCTGAGGGGTACCCGCGGATGATGGATAGTTACCCGTGAGTTATTCCATGAGGCGCGGCCGGGCATTCTTAGCCCTTGCAGCAAGTCCTCGAGACGGGGCGACGGGGTCACATCTTTCGTGAGTCTCTGCTCGTTACCGCAAGCCACTAGGACACTACGATTTGGATATATGATCTGAGCCAGCCTCTGGTCGGATAGCACTAACCATCACGTGGGCATAGTATGGGCGTTCTGCACCGTAGCATCAGCCGAAAGCTCTGTCAGACGTCCAGTTCAGCATTGCGGCCGGGCTGGGCCGGCACCATCCGATAGTGGTGGAGCCTGGTTCGCCCTGCACGCAACGACCCGGAGGGCGAGGGGCGATGGCCCAAGACCCCCTTGCGCTTAGGAGGTAGACCGGCGGGGACCTCTCTGCTGAGCTGTAGGTAGGGTTGCGGTGTATCGTTTGGCCGAGGCCGGGCATGACCCAGGAAAGTGTGTCCGGCCGGAGTTAAGCGAGCGTGGTGGGTAAGTTGGTGCACCCCTGCAGGGAAGAACACATCTATCGATAGCCGGTCCTACGGTAAAGGACACTCGGAGTTGTATCCCGATCGGTACAGCTAGAATTGAGATGATACCTGGATATGTGGCTCCGGGATCGCTTTCTCGCAGGGAGACGAGGAAGGATCTCTGGGCGAGACTGTTGCTTGCTACTACCACTACTACTTTATACTATGCTGCTCTGTACTCCTCTATATGCTGCAAGACGCTCGAAGATGCTTGAGGATGCTTGAAGATGCTAGTCTTCGATAGGACTAGGCTTTCCTCTCTATTCTGGCATTTCTGCAGCCCAGTCCACATATACAGCCTCCCTTTGATAATGATGCATATGTAGTGTAGATCCTTGCTTGCTGAGTACTTCGGAGTACTCACGGTTGCTTTGCTTTCCTTTTCTCCCCCTATCAGTTCGTCGTGATCCGATGACGGAGCCCTAAGACAGTTGCCCCGCCGACGATCACTACTACTACCCCGAGGATGGCTTCTACTACGAGATGGCTGTCGACCAGGAGTAGGTTCGGAGGGTCCTAGGCAGGAGGCCTACGCCTTTCGATCGTAGTATTTTCTTTTGTCCCGCCTTCTTAAGGCATTTTTGTCTTTCTTTTATATCTGTACTCAGATATCTGATGCTTTCGCTGACGCTTGTATGCCATCGAGCTATGTATTCGAGCCCTCGAGGCCCTAGCTTGTAATATAAAGCTTGTATGATTTTATTTATGTTTTAGAGTTGTGTTGTGATATCTTCAAGTGAGTCCTTAGGCTTGATCGTGTGCATTTGCGTGCATGGTTAGTGCACGATTGAGCCGGGGGTGTCACAGCGGTTCTTTCAGTTCAGGGGTATCACAGGCATTTCGCGTGTCGGGATTTCACAGGAGGTGGGAGTTTTCACGCGAGTTGTAATTTTGGGATAGCAAGGCGCGGGTTGAGATGGAGGGAGTTTTCGGAGCACAACGAGACAAAGAGCTATCTTAAAATTTCAGGGTAACAAGGCATGGGTTGAAGAGGCGGGAGTTTCGCAGCATGATAGACAAAGATGCTAGCTTGAAATTTTGGCATAACATGGCGCGGCTTGAAATTTCAGGAGAACAAGCTTAACGTGTATAAAAAAGACAATTCGCACCTCACTAGAGAGAGCCATGTCCCGTTTTACTATATTACTAGAAATGCATTCAAATATAACAACAAAAAACTAAAAAAATCAGGACAACAAACTTAACGTGTACAGTACCAAATCAATTTGCACGTCCCTCAACAATAAAAAAAAACAATTCATGTTGTCTAGCATATGGACTAAATTTGAGTACATTTTCCCTGTGTGAATGGGATTGTACTCGGGTTAGTTATACAACCATCTAAATATTATCTTCACAACACATTTCATGAATATAGGAGTAGTAAATTCCCATATAAATATGAACTACATGTACATACGATCTCGAATTCAAATATATGTATCCATTTTATGTTTAATTCAAATCATAGTACATGTATGCTCTAGTTAGATGTTCGAAATATAAACCATGTATGATACTACGTACATTGTGTTTAACACACATAACACACACACACCATTTAGACTAGTAAGGTACACGTGCATTGCACGCATGAGATTTGGCAACCAAATTATGAATAAATATCACATTATAGCATGTAAGCTTTGAGTCATATATGCATGATGTAGATGTTCGTTTAATTCTTATAGTTCATCTCATTCAAAATCAATTAGTTTTTATAAAAAAAGCTAATCTATTTTAAGATTCATGGAATTGTGCATTGTAAAGCATAAAGTAAAAACAAATAATGGCAATTCATCTAGAAAAAAAAATTGGGCAATTATGATACGGAAAATTCTAGAACAAAGGAGAAGTGCTTGTGTGTTGAGGTTTGTGCATTATGCTTAAGTTCAACCATGGAGTCTTCTAGATTGTACATGTGGCAAAATCTAGTGGAATGTAGATGATATCCAACGGCCAGTAGTGCTCAGATTTGCCATCTCTGCACCGTCGGATTGGCTTCATCCAACGACCATCTTTCAAAGTTATTCGCACACTATATAGGGGTATAGATATGTGATGCGAAAGCCACACATCATCTTCAATTTGAATAGTGTGTCCATGCAGAGATGCAATGTGGCCTAACGATGCCTGCCATTGGTATCTCAAATTCAAATCAGTCTGACCTTGTTCAATGTGTATACAGTATAACATGCTCGTTTCCAAACCACACCACACATATCTCAGTTATATTCATGCATGCATGGGTTTCAAACATCATGATCTCTTATTCAAATATTTGAATTCAACTTTACATTGATTATGACCTCACCTAGTCTTTTACACCCACACAGTCATCTTCTCTTTATAATTGTACCACTAACTTTCTCTCGTGCATGCATGCACACACCCTACCACTCGGCATTATCCATCGCACACATGCAATCTTTTTCTTCAGGTCGGTCTCCCATGCATGCACACACACACACACACACACACACCTCCCCCTCTTCATCACTTCAGGCATTCTTTATCTCTCACATGCATGCACAACGATCGATGTTCCTCTATGTGTGTATATATATAGCTAGGTCTTTCCCAGTTTTCCACACAAACCGATCGATCTATATATCTAGTCAGGTCTCACCCTCTTTCCCACGTACACATCGATCAATCTATACCTCTCTATATAGGATTACATAGCTGATACACCCACATTATCTATCCATCGTCCCCCTCTCATCATCCATGCCTTCCGCTTCATCTCTCAGACGCGCGCACAGTGGCGAAGACAGGGGGCAGCAAGGGCCCTGCCCCCCCTAACATCACTATATACTATATACTGAGGCTAATATGATTGTGATCAGTAGATCAATTGTTGGTAAAATCATTTAAGTTGATGAATTGGCCCTCCCCGTAAAGGATTAGCAATGCTTGGCCCCCTAGCTCATTTATTTTTCATGGCTCCGCCACTGTGCGCAACCGCGCACATTCTCGCCCCCTCTCTTTAAATATCGATCTCGCACTTGTGCACTCCTTCATAGTCTCCCTCCACTTGGCCCCTCGCACCATCTTCCAGCACCCCATCCCCCCATATCCCAGTGCTTGTACGCTCGTAGAGCTCTTCCCTCTATCTATCCCTATCGATATCTCGCGCGGTCGACCCCTCCCCTCCCTTGTCGTATATCACCCCGGCCCCATGCACATACATGTATGTATATAGGCCTCTCCTTCACACAAATTGCATTGGCACGTATTCCCTCACCATATCTTAGTATCTCTCACACACATGGACTCCGTGTGCGAAAGAGAAGAGGTGCACACACGCACTCGTTCCCACATACAAACGCGCAGGTGCACGGTGGAGCACACTTGCACAAAAAATGAGCGTGTAGAAAGGCTTTAGATGATGTGCCACTAGTCTATATCTATACCTCTATATCTATACCCCTATATTGAGTGCGAATAAAATTGAAAGATGGTCCTTGGATGAAGCCAATCAGACGGTGCAGAGATGGCAAATCCGAGCACTACTGGCCATTGGATATCATCTACATTCCACCAGATTCTGCCACATGTACAATCTAGAAGACTCCATGGTTGAACTTAAGCATAATGCACAAACCTCAAAACACAAGTACTTCTCCTTTGTTCTGGAATCTTCCGTATCATAATTGCCCAAACTTTATTTCTAGTTGAATTGCCATTATTTGTTTTTACTTTATGCTTTACAACGCACAATTTCATGAATCATAAAATAGATTAACTTTTTTATAAAAACTAATTGATTTTGAATGAGATGAACTATAAGAATTAAACGAACGTCTACATCATGCATATATGGCTCAAAGCTTACATGCTATAGTGTGGTATTTATTCATAATTTGGTTGCCAAATCTCATGCGTGCAATGCACGTGTACCTTACTAGTACTTCTAGTATGTGCAAAACACGTAAATTAGAATTCCAATGGCACGCTACATGGTGTCTCTCCCTTTTTCAATTAATATATTATGATTAAAATGATGTGGGGGCATCCATGAAGCCACGTGGCACATGTGGAGGCGTTGTCACGACCTCCTTGTGTGGATTGATCACAGTGACGTGCTGCTGGTTCCAGAAGAATGTACTCATCCTCTCTCACTCACACTGGCAGTACATGCACGAAGCGAAGATGTGCACGCACGCACTCATTCCCTCGCACGCACACGCGGGTACACGGTGGGACGCATTTTTGTACGAAGATCCACCCCATGTGATAATTTGACGCGTGTAAAGTCGTTCACTTCATTGATGGTCAATTAATACAGTGCATGCAAATTGAGTGGACGTGAGGGAGGAAATAGTTGAGAAAGACATAGTGGGGAGTATCATACACTAGTATCATGCATATGATACTAGTGTACGATACTACATCTATAGTGCATAGTATCATAGATTAGTATCATATGTGGTCTCATTTATTGCCATGCAAGACACATAGTAGCATAACATTAATTATGATACGATATCTACCTATGTTACTATAACCCTCTCTCTCTTCTTTAATTGTTTGCCACATGAGCATGTTTGCGAGTCTCAAGTGCATGATACCGCTTATGTTACCCCCATTATGGCCAGCCTTACTACTCCACTGCGTGCATGCGAGAAGTTAAATCATGGGTTGCTACTTCCATTGGTCTCCTTCGTACTCCCCCCGTTTTTATTTACTCCGCATATTAGAGTTGACTTAAGTCAAACTTCCTAAAGTTTGACCAATTTTATAGAAAAGAATATAAATATTTACCATAACAAATCTATATAATTTGAAAGTACATTCAACAATGAATCTAGTGGTATTGATTTGTTATTGTATATGCCAATACTTTTGTCTATAAATTTGGTCAAAGTTTACAAAGCTTGACTTTGACCAAAGTTAATACGCGAAGTAAATAAAAACGGAGGGAGTATTTTGTGCCAATTTTTGACCATAATTTTAAGTAACACAATATTTATGCATGTCATAAAAATTAATGTCATCGAAAACTATGTTCAAATGTGATTCCAATGATATAATTTTTGGTGACATGCATTAACATTTTCTTAGTTAAATTTTTGGTCAAAATTGGCACAAAATAAAAAGGGGGCAATAAACCAGGGCGCAGGCAGGATGATCAATTTTTGCCTGGGTTACTGTTGGCGGCATTTGTATTTAAATATGGATGGAGTGGAGTAGTACTTTCTTTATCTTAGCCTCGTAGGGCTCTCCCAGCGCCTATGCTCGCCTTCCCGCCTTGCCCACCGGATCCCGCCATGGAGGATCCTGCCATGGATAATCCCTTAGATCCCAGGATCCCCCGGGATGCCCTCTCGCTGCGGCCCGCAGCACTGCCGCCTTTGAGCGAAACCCACATGTGTTTCAGAGGGGATCCATTGCTCTGGAATCACAGATCGGTGGCGTCGGAGGACATGCCAGGGCTGCGTTTCAGGTGGTGGGCAGCAAGGGCAAATCGGATCGAGGAAGCGTCGCATCGATTGGAGACAAGTTTAAAGGAGCTGCGCCTGGCGAAGCACAAGGTGGAGGCGCAAGTCGATCCCAGGGGAGAGATGCTGAGGGATGTCAGCATCTGGCAGCGTCGCATTGATTTCGAGCTGGGGCTAATGGCAGAGATCATATTCACGGAGTCGACTGCGAAGGAAAGAACGCGCATGCCTGCGGAATGGCATGAGCAGTCGGTGCAACTGTTCAAATGGGCGGTAGGAGAAGCCAAATCGCGGGACCAGCTGTGGCGGCGCCACTGGGCATGCATCGTAGGCGAGGTGAGCTGCCCTCCTTCCCCGCCAGCGATGCAGTGACCTACTCGGTTGCTGCTGCAGTGAACTTGCGGCGCCAGGGCGGTTTGCAACCGTGACAATCACTCCATCTATATGTATTGTATTCCTGTGAAAATACTTGGTCGTTTGGAAAAGGATGGTAATTGATTTATCACTAGTTTTTGAATTCTTGGTCGTGACAATCACCCGAAGCCACAACCAGAAGTCTCCATCGCGTAATACTTACGGTCGATCGCACCAACAGACGATCGGTCGGACCCGCGTCTCACCGAAGGGACACGCATCGGCTTGGTCTGACATGTACGACCAGTTTACATCACTGACTTGTGCGACCGCATTTGAGCAGTAGTACTTGAAATTTGTGTTCCAGGAAACTCATCGGGAGCCGTTTCGGGCCTCGAAACCAAAACCATCAATTAATCTTTAGCTTGTTCCCATCACATTCCAAAGTAGTACTACCATGCTATAATTAAGTGCAAACCTGCTCACACCTAGTACGTATCAAACCTGAACGTGTTCCCACTATGCAGGTTTTAGTACTAGTGCTAGTACTAGGTTATAAAAAGGGGAACTACCTAGCCGAAAATCACTCTACCTTCCTCCTCATAAGTCTTTCTTGTTCGTACGTCCTTGCCATGGCCAGTGTGCAGAGCTCTAGGTCGAGAACTACTCGTAACAAGGGAGCGGCGACCAAGGCCACGGAAAAAAAGAGGGCTCGCCGCCTCGCAGAGACCTCGAAAGATCTCTCACGGGCAGGCGAGGGCTCCCAGGAGCGCCCTAGCCGCGAAGGCGAACACGCCGAGCTGGCGGTGCTGGAGTCGTTATCCCTCGACGACATGCCCGATCAGCTCAATAAGCAGAAGGAGTTCATCGACGGCTTGGTGGAGCTGCTGAAGGAGAGCCTCGACGACATGCCCGCTGAGCTCAATAAGAAGGAGGAGTTGACCGCCGGCTTGGTGATGCCGCTGAAGGAGAGCATTGCCTCGGGTAAGAAGGCGACCGGCGAAATCCTGCAACTTCAGGAGGACAAGGCGAAGCTCCGCCACGAGCTCGACCTGCTGAAGGAGGAGAACGCCGGCTGGAAGAAGCTGCATGAGAAGAGTAGTTCCTCGGTGAAGATGTTGCACGCCCTCATCATGGAACAGAAGGAGGAGTTGGCGAAGCTCCGCATCGAGCACCCAGCTACTGTCAAGGTACGTAATGCGGCCGTGGAACAGATGATGAAGGCTCGCGTCGAGAAATCCCGCGTCATGGATAGAATGAAGAAGATGGCGGAGGAGATGTGCGAGGAGATGGAGGTCATGGAGGCGATCAAGAAGCAGTTACGACTCCGCGGCCAGCAACCCTTCATGTAGTAGAGAGCAGCGCCCCAGACTTGTGTGTGCGTCTTCCTTCTTTTTTTGGGGGGATAATCTTCCTTCTTCTTTTGCTCCTGTGTTTCTTCTTTTGCTTCGGGTGTTTCACCGCACGTGTCACGTTCTCTGCGAGGCATGAATAGAACAATGCTAACGATGAGCGGCACCGTGGGATCGATGACTAGCAAATTAGATCATTTTTTATCGCCATATCGCACTGGGCTGCCGTGTTTCGTGCTCCTCCGTCGTACTAGTACTCCAGTGGAAAACTTGAGTATACCGCACAGTTCTTTGCTCCTCCTCAGGTCGTCGGCAACATTTATACAAGCAGTCAAATCACAAGGCCCCGCCTTCCAGCAGTAATGAGCCGTCAAATCACAAAGGCCCTCGCCTCTCGTGAAACCGACCAAGCAAGACTGCCCCGCACTCTAGCCTTTTAAATGTATACTTTTGTACAGTAGTAGTATCGATGGATTGCGCCATGGAGCAAAACTAACAAGATGAAATTAAAGAAAAAAGGTGGTACATATAGAGAGCGCTCGTCGCCAAATTATGCATATAGTACTATTAAAAAAGCTAGTACGTGCTTAGATGGGGTGCTAAAGTCTATTAAAGAAATTAGCATACCTATTTAATTCTTTGACAACTAAACTCCTTCATGCTTTGGGTAAACTTCTCTCATTTAAGTTTTTTTTAGAATTACATATCTCATTTAAGTGTTTTGCGTATGTGGCATGCTTAGAGCGTGGTTAATAGTACAGCCAACTACTGGCTATATGATTTTGGCCACATATATTGTACGTATATAATGTGAAGAAATGAGTGGTAGTACTACCAACTACAAGATGAACTGTAAGAAATACTAGTATGTATGTACTGAAGAGTTAAAGTAACGAGAAGGAACATAACATAGTTCTGCTGGGGGCTCAGCACAACACACCCCTCAAATAAAACTAAGCACCCTGAAATTAAACTAAGCAACTAATCCGGTAGACACTACATTAGAACCACCATGCGTAACGACACTGCCACCTTACTCGGACTCCTCGTCCACGTGCTCGACTTCATCCTTGTCCCTCTTCCTCTTGGCCGATACTTCTTTGCTTGAACCGCACACTTGGCTCTCGCTCTTCATCCAACCCTTGTAGATATTGAAACAAAGGTAGGCATCCATTGCAGCGTACTGGATGTGGTCTCTATCTAGTACATTCCACTGCCATGTAAGATGAAACTCGGGCAGAGTTTTCGTCAGTTTACCGTACGAAGGATCAACCATGGCTCCTGCCAGGGTCAGCATTGAAGGCTGACGGGAGGGCACCAGCCCATTCTTCTGGAGGTCGAAGGGCTGGCCTACAACAAGGCCTATCCGACTCAGGACTCTTCTGTCGTTCGTAAAGTCTACAGTAACAAATTTGAATTTTCCGCCCGCGAGGAAGTTCTTAAAATCCTCGCACTCAACGTCGGCATGGCATATGTGGTAGACCAAGCATAAGTTATGCACGCAAACCTGGATCACGGCAGGCTTCTTCCTCTCCTCCTCCTTTAGATTCTTCTCTTTTCCCAGGACTATGGTGTACTCAACATCTAGCCCAGCGACCCACTCGTCACCATTTGACTTTTCGAACATGCGTCTGAAGCGAGCAAGGCATCCTTTCACCGTCGCAGAAGAACGGGTGTAGATGATGTCGAACTCATCGCCGGTGATGGTTCTAACCTTGTACTCACCGCCGATCATGGGGATTTGGGACACCATGGATTTGGGAGGAGGGTTAGGATTAGTGGAACTACTGTAATGTGAAAGGACGGGGTGACTAGGAGCAAACTGCCGTAATGTTAAAGGATGGCCGGGGACAAGTAGGAGCGAACTGCTAGTGGTTTTTTGATTATAAAAATGCTTGAGTGGGTCGTGCGAACGGCATGGTAGTGGCTTGCCCGGTGGATAAATGGATTCATGCATAGTACTATGGGGGCCCAATTAGATGTCATGTCTACTAGACGCCCAATTAAATGGCTTCATGCATCTGCGTCTTCGCACGTCAAGCGTCGGAAAAATTACAGGTGATATGAAGCTTTCCATGCTCCTATGATACGGGCTTCCGAGAGCCCTTGGATCTGAGATCGAACGGTTGCATGGCGTGATTCTAGACCTGTGGGTGAATATCCTATCCTGGAGGGTTAGTCTGCAAATTTTCAGCAACTTAGCATGCAACCATTCGATCTCAGATCCAAGGGCTGTCAGCAGCCCGTATCATGGTCATGCCTACCACGACCGTCGCCTCGCTCGTGCAGTCGCGCCCTTGGAGATTTCAGACGGCTATAAATGAGCATTTTTTTGCCTACTTCGCATGCATGAAACTACTTCCTCCGTCCAGGTGCGTTAGGCTATCTGATATTGGCATGTCATACATAGTCATCACTTAGTCACTCATACAACAAGGTTAGCTATAAGGTTGGCTATAAGAGTTTTGTAACATCCCAAATTTTCAATTTGGAATGTTATACATAGGTCATCATATGCATATCATATTTTATTTGCATTTCGTTTGTGATCCTAGAAATCTTAAGCAACTCAAGGACCCACGGAGAGAGTTGGGGATTTCACTTATTTTCATATTTGAATTTTTCTCAAATTTGAAAAGAGGATCATTTTGGTTTTAATAATTTTTCTCTCCAAAATATTTCCAATATCAAAAATAAAAGAGAGGAGATAAAATGACTTCTCCAAAATAAAATAAATATTGGAGGAAAACTGTTAAAATCAAATAAATAATTTTATTTGGATTTTATTGCTATTTTATTTGAATTAGAAAAATAAGCATTTTTGAAAATTGCATTTTAGGCCAGAAAAATGTTCACTTTGTTCTAAATATTTTATTTAGACGACGAAAATTGTTTTTGGCATTTTTAGAATTTTTTTATATTTTATTAGGATTTTTGTTTCCGGCGGAATTTATTTATAAAAAAAAATCTCTCGGACCGAACTGGGCCGAAGCCCAGCCGGCCCAGCAGCGCCGCTACCGCCTCACCCGCCCCGAGTCCGGCTCCCGCACGGCCACCGCCGTCGTGACCGAGGGGGACTCCCCCTCGGCTTGCCCCTCCGCCAAGTCGCCGCCCCCTGCCTTTATAAGGAGCCGCTGCCGCCGCCCCTCCTCCTCACCCAACGCCGCCGCCTCCCGCAAGCCACAGCCGGAGCCGCCGCAGCAGCTCGCCGCCACCGCTCGCCGCCGCCCGCGCGCCGCTGCTGGCCTGCACGGCGCCACGTCGCAGTCCACCGTCGCCGTCGCCCCGCCCGCCGTCGCCGCCGTTGACCTCGTCGCCGCCACCGGCTTTTGTTCCGGTCCGTCCGGTTTTTTTTAATACCCTAGATCAGTTTTCTCGGTTTTTCTCGGTTTAGATCTAATATGCGAACGTTTGTTCGTTTAGTTTCTGTAATGAACGAATTCGTTCGTTAAACTCTGTTAGCGAACGTTCGTTCGTTAGATTTGTCTTTTTCTATTTTATTTTTCGCCAGGGACCTATCCGCGATTGTTTTTATCGCAGATTAGACCCTGATCTTCAACCCTCGCAACTTTGCAACCGTTCGTCCAAATCCAGTGAAACCAACGCCAAAATCTTCGTCTCGAACCCCTCTTTCTGGTTAATCAACTTGAACATGGTTTTGACAATTTAAAATTTGGTTTCAAGCAGATTTGAATTCAAAGTTCTTTTGACCGTAGTTTCAGTTCCGTAGCTCCGATTCGTTTGATTCTTTTTGCAAATCGAAGCTTTTCAGTTGAACTTTCAGATTTGATCTTTCTCATCTGAGTTTTACCCTTGCATCTATGCTTGAGTGCTTATGTATGCTATTGTTTGTTTGCGATAGAATTCCCGGAGTGCGAAGCGTGCTGCTATGAGTCTCTAGGGTTTGCAGATCGTCAGCAAGGCAAGTAACACATTGATCATACTTCCTTATTACCCAGTTTTTATGCATTAGTTACAATCCTCAAACACTGCATGATTAGGATGTGATTAACTTGTGGGTATTGGGAAGTAGATGATGAGGTAGAACCTATTGCCCTTTATTATCAAACCTTGGGTGTTACTTTTACGTTATGCTTACTTTGCTATGCTATGCTCGTAGACGAAGAGTAATGTGCGCTAGGTCGTTGTCGTGCACTCAGCTATGCCATTGGAGTTGATGGACTCATTTACCTTCGATGCTTCCGCTGTTATCTTATTTAGATGGCCTTAAGCCATATTATTGTAATAATTTCTCTTTTGAGACATTCGATGTAATAAGTGTGTGATTGCACTCTGTTATAAATCCTTCAAGTACTGTGTGTGTCAGCATTACCGATCCAGGGATGACACTTATGCACAGAGACTTCGATCCATTCGGGTCGGGTCGCTACAAAGATGGTATCAGAGCACGCGCTGACTGTAGGATGCGACCACTAGGAAAAGCCACAGGATACTCTTCTCTACTCATTTCTAACTCTTCCCCATTTCTACTCTATAGATGGCGGACTCAAGGAACAAGTTTGCACAACCGGATGAAGACACACCTTTTGGACGACACTTGAAGGAAGTTACCAAGTACCGGAACATCGGTCTACCAAGCTTCACGGGAACCTTCACTGCAACCTTACCAGAAGAGGAGGGCTGGACGATTCGAGTTCAAGTTCCAGGAAGGACATTCACGCCAGTTACTGAGCCCATAGAGTTTTCCTTTGATGCACCAACCTTGAGTCTAGGAAAGAGCATGGCAGCCCACATCGCCATGGGACGCATCGGCAAAGTTTATCACGAGGATCTTAAGGACACCATCTACCAGATATGTGGGCGCCGAGATGAGCAATGGGAGATGATCAGTACCAGGAGGGACAGGTCCATTGCAGCTTTCATCCAGGAGTTAAACCAGCACATTCGTCGCCAGGAGAACCAAATGTGCGCAAGCATGATAGATTTGAAGAAGGTGATGACCAGGAACATGGAGCTAGAAGAGGAACTCAAGTCTACACGCGATGGATATGAGGAGGAAATCTCAATACTAGTGGAGAAGAATGACGACCTGACGATGAAGCTAGGAGCATTCATGGGAGACCCCGCGCCAGGAGGAGATGACGACCATCCCGACGACATTCGTTCTGAAGACTACATCATCATCGACGACACCGACTCCGACCCCGACAGTAGTGATGATGATTATGAAGACGAAGCTGGAGCGGATATCATGGAGTCTTCCACCGATCAAAATTTCTAGATGACCACCATATTATCAGTAGTATTTTCCCCATGTATATAGTAGTAGTCCGAGCACTTTTGTAACGGTAGTTAGATCGTTTGTATGCCCTTGTTTGAATTGAGTGGTGTGTTATGAATGTGTTTGTCTCATGTGCATATGGTAGTGCTTTCTCACTAGACCTCACTCTATTCTAATCTCTTCCCTCTAAACCCATCAGATGCCTCCGAGACGTGACCCCGGTTTTGTCTTCCTACCGGATCTCACTCAGTTGATCCAACAGCAGAATGCCCTGATGCAGCTACTAGTCCAGAACCAAGGCAACAACAACAACCCACCGCCACCACCTCCAGTTGACAACTTAGCTTGTTTTCTGAGGTTGCAACCACCGGTGTTTTCCAGTAGCACCGAGCCGATTGTTGCTGATGACTGGCTACGCAGGATTGGAAGGGAGTTGACCACCGCAGGTTGCACAGATGCTGAGAAGGTGCGTTTTGCCGCACATCAATTGGATGGACCCGCAGCCTCATGGTGGGAGAATTATACATCCACTTTCCCCATAGCCAATGTCACTTGGGAGCAGTTTCAGCAAGCATTCCGCACTGCACATGTCTCAGCAGGAGCTATGAGCATGAAGAAGTGTGAGTTTTGCAACTTATGCCAGGGAAATCGTACTATGGGGCAGTACGTGGATGAGTTCAGTAAGTTAGCTCGCTATGCCCCGGATGATGTGGCCACAGATGCCGCGAAGCAGGAGAAGTTTATGGAAGGGCTGAATGATGAGCTGAGTATGCAGTTGATGGTGGCAACTTTCAACAACTACCAGGAGCTGGTAGACAAGGCCCTCATGATTGAAGGGAAGCAACAACAGATAGAAAGTCGCAAAAGGAAGTATGGACAAGGGAAGTATAACTCTGGAGCAACGCAGAAGCCTCGTTTTACTCCTAACCCGGGAGGATTTACCCATAACCATGGAGGGCACACTCACACTGGAGAAAGTTCCCATAACCACAGTGGTCCCAGGAATGGAAATGGGAATGGAGCAATAAGTAACCAGAACCGTTCCAACCCAGCCACACCCGCCAAGAAGGATCTGAGCCATGTCACCTGTTACAAGTGCGGGAAGACTGGGCACTACGCCAACGATTGTTCTGAGCAAAAGAATGGCAATGGCAATGGAAGCTCTGGGAAGAAGCCCAATCCCTTCACCAGAGGTCAGGTGAACCACGTTAACGTGGAGGAGGTTGAGGAGCAGCCTGATGCAGTTATCGGTAAGTTTTTGGTTAAGTCATTTACCGCTCTTGTTCTTTTCGATACTGGTGCATCGCATTCGTACATATCAAGGGGATTTGTGGACAAGTTTAAGTTACCCACCTTAGCCCTTAGGTCACCCATGTTAGTAAGTTCACCAGGTGCAGAGTATATGGCCAGCCGATGTGTGATCGGTTACCCTTAACCATTGGTAGCCATGTATTTCCCTCAGACCTAATAATTTTGGAGTCACAAGGATTGGATATAATACTAGGCATGGATTGGCTGTCGAAGTATGGAGGGAACATTGACTGTGCTAGTAGGTCAATTCTGCTCACCACCCCGGAGGGAAAAATGATTAAGTATGTATCCAGGCATGCGCCGAAGAGGACACAAGTAAATTCCCTCTCAGGAGTTGTTCAGGAGGAAGTGCCTGTAGTGAAGGATTACCCGGATGTATTTCCAGAGGAACTACCAGGCATGCCGTCGGATCGAGACATTGAGTTTTTGATAGAGCTGTTGCCAGGCACCGGACCGATATCGAAAAGACCATACCGGATGCCCGCAAATGATCTGGAGGAAATTAAGAAGCAGATTAAGGAGTTATTGGAGAAAGGTTACATTCGACGAAGTTCGTCACCATGGGGAGCCCCAGTGCTCTTGGTTGAGAAGAAGGATGGATCTTTGAGAATGGTTGTTGATTATCGTGCATTGAATGAAGTGACGATCAAGAACAAGTACCCACTACCAATGATCAATGATTTGTTTGACCAGCTGCAAGGAGCTAAAGTATTCTCCAAGATCGATCTGCGATCAGGATACCACTAGCTGAAGATCCGAGAACAGGATATACCTAAGACAGCCTTCACCACAAGGTATGGGCTATATGAGTACACGGTTATGTCATTTGGATTGACTAACGCTCCTGCCTATTTCATGAGTATGATGAATAAGGTGTTCATGGAGTTCTTGGATAAGTTTGTTGTGGTGTTCATTGATGATATCTTGGTATACTCGAAGAACGAAGAGGAGCACAAGGAGCATTTGCGTCTAGTCCTCGAGAAGCTCAGGGAACATCAACTATATGCCAAGTTCAGCAAATGCGAGTTTTGGTTGAAGGAAGTTGGATTCCTTGGACATGTTATATCAGGAGAAGGTATAGCAGTAGACCCTACCAAGGTTCAGTCTGTCACTGAGTGGTTGTCACCCACCTCAGCTGGAGAGGTCCGCAGCTTTCTTGGACTCGCGGGATATTACCGGAGATTCATTGAGAATTTTTCCAAGATTCCGAAGCCTATGACTGAGTTGTTGAAGAAGGACACCAAGTTTAAATGGACAGAGGAATGTGAGGCAAGTTTTCAGGAGCTGAAGAAACGTTTGGTTACAGCCCCAGTGCTAATTCTACCGGATGTACGCAAGGATTTCCAAGTGTATTGCGACGCTTCTCGCTTAGGACTTGGAGGAGTACTTATGCAAGACGGAAGAGTTGTTTCGTATGCCTCATGTCAGCTTCGACCGCATGAGTTGAATTATGCCACGCATGATTTGGAGTTAGCAGCTGTAGTGCATGCACTCAAGACTTGGAGACACTTTCTTATTGGAAACCGTTGTGATGTGTACACGGACCACAAGAGCTTGAAGTACATTTTCACACAGAAGGAGCTGAATCTCAGGCAAAGGAGATGGTTGGAGCTCATAAAGGATTATGACATGCAGCTGCATTATCATCCAGGAAAGGCCAATGTCGTAGCAGACGCTTTGAGCCGGAAGAGTTATGTAAATACCCTCGAAAGCGGAGGATTACCAAAGGAGTTAGCCGAAGATCTCAGGAAGCTTCGTTTGGAGATAGTCCCTAGAGGTTTTGTCGCAGCAATGGAAGTTCAGTCAACATTATTGGGGAAGATTCGAGAAGCTCAGAAGGATGACAAGGAGATTGCTGAGATAAAGGAGAAGATGAGCAAAGGAAAAGCCAAAGGTTTTCGTGAGGATGAGCTCGACACTTTATGGTTTGAGGACCGTGTATATGTACCCAATAATGCAGAGATCAGGAAGTTAATACTTCAGGAGGCCCATGACTCGCCATACTCGATACACCCCGGAAACACCAAGATGTATTTGGATTTAAAAGAGCGTTTCTGGTGGACTGGTATGAAGAAGGATATTGCCGAGTATGTAGCCGTATGTGATGTATGTCAGAGAGTGAAGGCAGAACATCAGAAGCCAGCAGGATTACTGCAGCCTATGCCGATACCCGAATGGAAGTGGGATAAACTTGGCATGGATATCATCACCGGATTGCTCAGGACCCGATCGAGATATGATTCTATCTGGGTAGTAGTGGATCGTTTGACCAAAGTGGCTCACTTTATCCCAGTGAAAACCACCTATACGAGTGCGAAGTTGGCCAAGATATATATGACCAGGATCGTATGTCTGCATGGAGTTCCGAGGACCATCGTATCAGATAGAGGAACACAGTTTACTTCAAAGTTTTGGCATCAGTTGCATCAGACTTTGGGGACCAGGCTAGAGTTTAGTACAGCTTTTCATCCGCAGACAGATGGACAGACCGAGAGAGTCAATCAGATTCTGGAGGACATGTTGAGAGCTTATGCGCTAGATTATGGATCTAGTTGGGATGACAATCTGCCTTACGCGGAGTTCTCATATAACAATAGTTACCAAGCAAGTTTGAAGATGGCACCTTTCAAAGCTTTGTATGGAAGGAGGTGCAGGACACCGTTAATGTGGGATGAAGTTGGAGACCGTCAGTTGTTTGGACCAGATTTGATCAAGGAGTCCGAAGAGAAGGTTAAGTTGATTCGAGATAGACTGAAGATAGCTCAGTCCAAGCAGAAGAGTTATGCCGACTCAAAACGCAAGGAGGCAGTCTATGAAATCGGAGACAGAGCATATCTTCGTGTGTCACCTCTGCGAGGAGTTAAATGCTTTGGAGTTAAGCGAAAGTTAGCCCCGAGATTTGTAGGACCATACCAAGTTTTGGAACGTATGGGTGAAGTTGCCTACAAGTTGGAGTTACCCGAAGGACTGTCAGGAGTTCATGATGTGTTCCACGTTTCTCAGTTGAAGAAGTGCCATGCAGAGATGGCCGATATTCCTCTAAGAGATACAGTGCCCCTGGAAGCTATTCGGTTGGATAGTGACCTAACCTACGAGGAGAAACCTGTCAAGATTCTCGAGTTTGCCAGCCGAGTTACTCGCAGCAAGGTTATCAAGTTTTGCAAAGTTCAGTGGAGCCACCATACCGAGGAGGAAGCCACCTGGGAGTGCGAAGAAGACCTCCGGAAAGACCACCCACACCTATTTTCTAGCCAACCCGAATCTTGAGGACGAGATTCATCTTAAGGGGGGTAGGTTTGTAACATCCCAAATTTTTTATTTGGAATGTTATACATAGGTCACCATATGCATATCATATTTTATTTGCATTTCATTTGTGATCCTAGAAATCTTAAGCAACTCAAGGACCCACAGAGAGAGTTGGGGATTTCATTTATTTTCATATTTGATTTTTTCTCAAATTTGAAAAGAGGATCATTTTGGTTTTAATAATTTTTCTCTCCAAAATATTTCCAATATCAAAAATAAAATAGAGGAGATAAAATGACTTCTCCAAAATAAAATAAATATTGGAGGAAAACTGTTAAAATCAAATAAATAATTTTATTTGGATTTTATTGCTATTTTATTTGAATTAGAAAAATATGCATTTTTGAAAATTGCATTTTAGGCCAGAAAAATGTTCACTTTGTTGTAAATATTTTATTTAGCTGGCGAAAATTGTTTTTGGCATTTTTAGAATTTTTTTTATATTTTATTAGGATTTTTGTTTCCGGCAGAATTTATTTATAAAAAGAAAATCTCTCGGACCGAACTGGGCCGAAGCCCAGCCGGCCCAGCAGCGCCGCTACCGCCTCGCCCGCCCCGAGTCCGGCTCCCGCACGGCCGCCGCCGCCGTGACCGAGGGGGACTCCCCCTCGGCTTGCCCCTCCGCCAAGTCGCCGCCCTCCCGGCCTTTATAAGGAGCCGCCGCCGCCCCTCCTTCTCACCCAACGTCGCCGCCTCCCGCAAGCCGCAGCCGGAGCCGCCGCAGCCGCTAGTCGCCGCCGCTCGCCGCCGCCGCCGCCCACACGCCGCTGCTGCCCTGCCCGGCGCCGCGCCGCAGTCCGCCGGAGCCGCCACCCCACCCGCCGTCGCCGCCGTTGACCTCGTCGCCGCCACCGGCTTTGTTCTGGTCCGTCCGGTTTTTTAAAAACCCTAGATCGGTTTTCTCGGTTTTTCTCGGTTTAGATCTAATATGCGAACATTTGTTCGTTTAGTTTCTGTAACGAACGAATTCGTTCGTTAGATTTTTCTTTTTCTGTTTTATTTTTCGCCAGGGACCTATCCGCGATTGTTTTTATCACAGATTAGCCCCTGATCTTCAAACCCTCGCAATTTTTCAACCGTTCGTCCAAATCCAGTGAAACCAACGGCCAAATCTTCGTCTCGAACCCCTCTTTCTGGTTAATCAACTTGAACATGGTTTTGACAATTTAAAATTTGGTTTCAATTAGATTTGAATTCGAAGTTCTTTTGACCGTAGTTTCAGTTCCGTAGCTCCGATTCGTTTGATTCTTTTTGCAAATCGAAGCTTTTTAGTTGAACTTTCAGATTTGATCTTTCTCATGTGAGTTTTACCCTTGCATCTATGCTTGAGTGCTTATGTATGCTATTGTTTGTTTGCGATAGAATTCCCGGAGTGCGAAGCGTGCCGCTATGAGTCTCTAGGGTTTGCAGATCGTCAGCAAGGCAAGTAACACATTGATCATACTTCCTTATTACCCAGTTTTTATGCATTAGTTACAATCCTCAAACACTGCATGATTAGGATGTGATTAACTTGTGGGTATTGGGAAGTAGATGATGAGGTAGAACCTATTGCCCTTTATTATCAAACCTTGGGTGTTACTTTTACGTTATGCTTACTTTGCTATGCTATGCTCGTAGACGTGGTTTGGTTTGAGAGAATTCATGAAAGATGTGAGAGTTATTGTTAACTAAGGGAAACTTAAGGTGGCTACTTTAATACACATCTGGGTGGAATGGTTTGGGGCACCCTGGGGATACCAGTGGCTTGCCCGGACACCTGGGGAATCCAGTGTTGTCCTAGGAGATCCCGGGGTTACCGTGTGATCATCCTATGGTTCGCCACCCAGGCTCAAAGGGATCATAAGATTTTTCAAGCTAGAAACTTCCGTGTGCAGCCACAAGCCATTATGGGCTCTGGCATAGTTGAGTATGTTGTGTGACCTCTTTCAGTGGTAAACTAGCAGATGTAGGGGATGTAGGTGGTACGGTTTACCCGTCGAAAGAATTAATGCTTTTGAAAGACTGTGTCTCGGTCATCCGTTTCTCGAACACCATGTAGTGCGAGAAATCCAACGGAGGAGATCGAGTCTTGTGGGGAAAAGTGCACAAACCTCTGTAGAGTGTACAAACTAATCATGGTTAGCCGTGTCCCCAGTTATGGACATCTTGAGTATCTGGTTCTTGGATTATCATGTTGATCTCATCACTCTTAATTAATGTTGATGGGCTGTTAATTACTGTTTAATTGGGATTGAGATGGGGTTACCATTCTCAATGTTTATCAACTACCATGATAGTGAAATAAACTATATTCCTTTGTTGTAGGAAAAAATTAGCTTTTCGCAAAATCATGTTAACCATAGAGCCTCCACCAGCCACATATGCATGTAGTAATAGCATTTACTTTGTGCATTGCTCTATAGTGTTATCTTGCCAGCATATTCCATGTGCTGACCCGTTTCGGGCTGCAACATATCATGTTGCAGACTTTTCAGACGAAGAGTAATGTGCGCTAGGTCGTTGTCGTGCACTCAGCTATGCCGTTGGAGTTGATGGACTCATTTACCTTCGATGCTTCCGCTGTTATCTTATTTAGATGGCCTTAAGCCATATTATTGTAATAAGTTCTCTTTTGAGACATTCGATGTAATAAGTGTGTGATTGCACTCTGTTATAAATCCTTCAAGTACTGTGTGTGTCAGCATTACCGATCCAGGGATGACATTTATGCACAGAGACTTCGATCCATTCGGGTCGGGTCGCTACAAGTTTTTTTTACTTCTCTCTATCTCTTTATTCGTAGTATTTACTGCATTTGCCAAGGAGTAAGGAGTACTAGTACTTGGCACCTGTATACCATGGAGGTGGTCAGAAATCGGAAGACTCACGCCGGTCATAGCGCCGCAGTAATAATGATAATGGCAAGTCAAATCACAGGGCCCCACCTGTCCAGCAGTTACAAGCCGTCAAATCACACATCCCTATGTTTGCACCAGCCTACTCCCTCATCTTCTCGCCTCTCTGTCGAACCGACTAGGCAGAGCTGCCCCGCCTACCACGCGGGAAAAGCCCCGCCCTCGACTTTTAAATATAATTTTGTATCCATGGATTGCGCCATGGAGCAAAGCCTCAAGAAAACGGCGGTACACATGTATACAGCACGCCCATCGCATTCGCGTCGCACCCCAGACGGTCGGTCGGTCTGGCACGCCGCTCTCTGAATGGAAAGCGCGTCATATTGCATTTGCACACACATGTGGGACCGCAATTGAGAACCGACCATAGGCACACACCCCCATCCCCGCAAGTCGGCTGAGTTAATAGAAGAGAGAGACGAGCGATAGTACTGGAGCAGTGTTGTAAACACGTCGGTGCCTGGACGATCCCTGCACGACACGGGAGATCAGTTCGTCCATTCATGTGACCAGACTCCAGCGACAACTGCGTTCCTCCAAGGCGCTGGTCATTGGGGGCACATGCATGAAGACTACTCGGCTGCCATCTAGGTCAAGCCGGCTATGTTAATTAGGACATCTATCGATTGACCCCTTTTCTACGAGTTTGTCTTTAATTTGAGCTTTGATCCTCGTCTAGTTTGTCCGTCGGGATTCAAGTTGTCTCCTTAGGGCAGTGAGGTTATGGTTTCTTGTCATGTGGCATTTTTTAGTGTTATATGTTAATCCGGTGCTTCAGATCAAAATGACGACAACTGCGCCTCCGGGGCACGTGCATGAAGACTTCTCGACAGTCATTGACGAGGTCAAGCCGGCTCCAGTAGATAAAAGAAAACTACTCCACTATATAGGCAGGAGCCTCCGCGCTTGCTAGTGTTGCTCTCTTCACACTCTCTCATCCTCTCCAGATCTAAACACGACAGCGGTGGCCACACTCTCTCTTTGCTCACCGCTGGTCACAGATCCGGCCGGATCCCCTCCGCGGGGGAAGGTGAGAAGGTGCAATGTTCACGTGGTCGTCCTCGGCGACGGCTCTTACCCACTGCCGGCGTGTCCCGATCAGCGTGCCTTGCCGTTCTCTCCCACGCAGCGCCGGCGAGGGAGGGCCTTCGACCCCTTCTTCCTCGCTGCCGTAGTGTGGGCAGATCCGGCCTCCCGCCGCCCACCTAGCGACATCCCGGCGACCCTCAGGTATAACTTCCTTCGAAACCGGCCTTGCTCTACTGCCCCAGCTCCTGACGTTGCTGCATTTGTATCTTTTACTATTTCTCAGGCCCCCTCGTAGATAGGATCGATCGGCTGTTCGAAAGCCACCTAAATTTTTACTGTTAAGAGGTAAAACAACTTCATGCAGTCGAATCTAGTACTACTTGGTTCAAACAGGGAAGAAAGGGGGTTGGGGGTGGGGGAAGATTTGTTACCTGAATCTAGGACTTGTCGAAAGAGGAAATAATGGGGGCAAAAAGTAGCAGAGACTGGCTATCCAACTGGTGTCTTGGTCTAATAGGAAAATAAAGAGAAACGTAGTACAAACTCAATATAAACCGATCTATTGGTTGAAAAAGGAAAGAAAGTGGGGACTGGGGGACAAGTCAACAGAGTATGTCCAACACTAGATTTGCTAGCCTCACACAGTATAAGGTGGCTATACCGAACAAAAATGGGACCAACCCAGATATCATGTTCTGATGTTTGTTGCCCCAAGCCCCTCTTATGTAATGCCACTGGTAAAATGTAGTAGTCTGTAATGCCACTGGTAAAATGTAGCAGTCCCACTGTTAAAAGTAAGGACACGTTAAACCAATGTTGTTTTCAATGTAATGCCTCCAGTAATATGAATCAATAGCACTGTTTTTCATGTCCTGCTAAATTTCCCATTAAGATAAGTTGCTTCTTTTTGTTAGAAATGCAACTGTCCTGGTCCGCCTACTCTCCTGTGCCCAAATACCAACTCTTTAGCAGCTGTTAATGTAATGTTGCTGGTAAAATGAAGCAATGGCACCATTAAAGTAATGTCATATTTAACGGTTGTCATTGTTAATCCTAATGCCCACACTAATATCTAGCAATGCTGCTGCTTTAGAAATTGCTACTGTCCTTGTAGGATCGCCATTCAGATAAGGAACATGTTTCTTTTCATTTGACGTATGTTTCATCACTTGTTAGTCACCCTCCTTTCCACCTTTTTGTGCAAACAGAGATATAGATTTCACGCTTGATCTTAGTTGAACTACACAAATGATATCCAAATTATGGTTGAACATTCCACGAGCTTCACGACCAACCTTGATGTTGCTCAATTTTATTGCAACTAATGAAGAAGAAGCTGCTAGCTCATTGGACATTGCTTCATTTTAGGTGAACTGCACAAAAAGGTCCCATGAATTGAATCATCCATGTTGGTGACTGGTGTCATCCCTTCTACGATGGCGTTGACTGCAGATATGGTTCCCATTGCGAGGTATGTTCCTTTTTGGTCCGATCGTTTGCCAAAGATCCTGCATGTTGACTCTGCTCTTGTGCTACTGTTTTGGCACTGCCATGATAAAGCAGTAATGTTATTATTTTGCACCTTAATCTAGTGGCACTATTAATTTGAGGCAATGTTTTGGCCCCGCTAGTGCCACTGATTTTTTATATATATCGAAAGAGGGGGTTTCATCCGATTTCATTAAAGAAACCCAACCATAGAGAACCATTATCCGACAACATCTCAGTGTAAACAGGCAGTTATGCAACTACTACTAGAACGGACTGAGTACTAGCAGGAGACAAGTTCGCCACATAAGCTAGGCAGGTAGGGGGACGCAGTACCAGCTCGACCAAGTTTGGATTACAACCCAAATGCTACCACAGAAACATCCGGGGGGAAGATAGGGACTGAAAGAACCAGCTTCAGCATCCCAGTCTAAGCACCCCCGGCCTCCATCCTTGCGACGCACGGTACACCTCGCTTGCCACCTGCTCGACCCTAGTGCCACTGACACAATGAAGTAATAATACAGTTAAAATAGACCGGGTGTCCTCTCTATCATTTCATTTCCAATGTAGATAAAAAAAGTGCTTCTCTTTGTTAGTATATGTTTCATCAACTAGTCCCATTGTTAATGTTTAAGTGTTTCTGCAAACTGGGGTGCTTAATTTTAGTTGATCTGCACAAAAATAGAGATTGGAATGTCTCAAGGCCCCTCCTTGTACTACCGATGTACACTGATGTTCATCACTGGCAGAAGGTGTATCAAGGAGAATTGGGTCGATTTCCAGTATGAGGCCTACCGTATGAGGCGTCGCAGGGCCCATCTCGCCCTCGCAGCATGGCCTACTGTGATACTATCGCAATATTTTCCCATTAAGAAAATGAAGTTTCTTCTATTTATTAGTGTATGTTTCATCAACTAGTGCCACTATAATGTAATCACGCTTTTTCATTAGCTATGGAAACAGGGTTATTCCGCTGCATTTTGGTGGAACTGCACAAATGTACGGATGGAACCGGCATATATGTAGAGTGCGAGGTGCCAAGTAAAAATTACCGAGACCAACCATGCTCCATCTAAGCATTGGCATCCACCACCATTGGGATGGGTGGCGCTCTCTGTGGACGGATCTTTCTCGGCAGCAAATCCTCTAATCAAATAGTAGTAGCTTATATTGGCACTTTTCTAGGGAGTACTCTTTTCTGAAAGAAGCACCAATCTATTTTTCTTTATTTGTACATAGTGTCACAGCTTTGTTTTTGGTCCAGAGCTATTTTAGGGTGATTGGCATAGTACTCGGAGACTGATTGTAAGCATGATTTTCATTAGCCGTCACACTGATTGTAAGCATGAGCAAATGGATGATTAGGTTAGTGCGAAGCTTACCTTAAGCCCTACCGCCGCCGTTGAAATGAGGCGAGCGGCGAGGGAACCGTGGAGAATGGCGGGGAAGCGACGTCGCGCCATTCGGCCTCCTCTTGTGGTGGGAGAACGAATACTCCTGTGGCTCCGGCTGGCACTACACCCTCACAAATGGCACACCGTACTCGATCGATTCGTTATCCTCTAGATGCTCGACCTTCGACCTGTACGCCCACCACCTCCGCCTGACTTTTGCGTCGGGCGAATCTGTCTTCTCCATCGCCCAGAGGAGATACTCGATGAACTCGAAGGACTGTGGCGTGACAGCCACCGGGGAGTACATCGCCGCCCTCATCGCCGCCGTCTCGCTCTTTCGCATACATTGCCACATGGCCCTCACCGTCCTTGAAATCTCCCACTCGTTGTCAAACCAAGTAAGGATCTCCTTCAACCTAGCTAACTTTGTCTGGTCGCCACCGGCGATCTGCCAGATTCACTGTTGCATCCTCTCCATAGATGTCCTTCTGAGAGGTCTGGTGCTAGCTTTGGAAGATGAGAGGTGAGACGGTGGTCTTGCAATGGAGAAGAGGGAGAGGCGAGACGGTGGTTTTGCAATGGAGAAGATTGAGAGGAGAGGGGGTGGTTTTGCAATGGAGAAGAGGGAGAGGCGAGACGGTGGTTTTGGAATGGAGATGATGAAGAGGAGAGGGGGTAGTTTTGCAATGGAGAAGAGGGAGAGGCGAGACGGTGGTTTTGGAATGGAGATGATGGAGAGGAGAGGTGGTGGTTTTGCAATGGAGAAGAGGGAGAGGAGTGTGCGCTAGCGATTTAGGATTGGACGAGAGGGCCAGCGCGCTGTGACTGGATCAAAATCAAAATCCATTTACCCTTCAATTAAGAAAGCGACCCCACATTAACTAGTCTCCCTTCTATTCTGGGTCATATTTGACCATGATTTTCACAAATAAAATATATGTTATACGTTGCAAAAATAATATAATTTGAAAGTACATTCAGATACGAACTAAACGATACAATTTTTGATGACATGCATTCACATTTTGCTTGTCAAATACAGTACGTGGTCAAACTTTGACCCAAAATACGCAAAACAAAAAAAATACTTCCAAGACCAGCGCCGCTCCTCTCCTCTTAAACCACCGCCGCTCCTCTACTGTTCCAATCCAAATCCAGCGGCGCTCCTCTCCTCTTCCATTTCAAAACCACCGCCGCTCCTCTCCTGTTCCAATCCAAAACCAGCGCCGCTCCTCTCCTCTTCCATTTCAAAACCACCACCGCTCCTCTCCCGTTCTAATCCAAAACCAGCGCTGCTCCTCTCCTCTTCCAATCAAAAACCACCGCGGGTGAGTGAAGGTGCTGCGGAGAAGTAGATCGATGGAGGAGTACAACCGATACGTGTGGCTCGCAGGCGGCGACCCTGTGAAGCTAGCTAGGATGTTGGAGATACAGTCTTGGTTTGACAACCCGGAGCAATTAGCGGTGATGGCGAAAGCGATGGCCAAATATCTGGAAAAGAGCGAAAAGGAGGCGATACACCGGGAGGGAGTCACGCAGGAGTACATAGAGCTGCTCCTCTGGGCCATGAAGCAAACAGATTCACCGGATCCGATCGTGAGGCTGTGGTGGTGGGAGTATCAATCCAAGATGGAGCATCCACCCGAGATTGAAGGATCGAGCATCTACACGGTGCCGTTTGTGAGTGTGCCATGGCAGAGCGAGCCGATGGAGTCTTCGTCGATCGAACCCAACTGCAAGAGGAGAAAAACAGTTGGCGCGACGATGCTTCCCCGCCATCCTCTCCCTCGCCGTTCACCTCATCCCACGAGGCGGCTGTCTGCCGCCAAGGAATAGGAGGGGACTGCCCCCCCCCCAAATAGTCTGAGGAGGAGCTTAGGGTTGTCCAGTATTTGCAGGTTGTGTTTTGTGTTTCAGATTTGAGAGTACTTTCAGATATGAATGTCTTTTGAATTTCAGATTTGCTGTATTGAGCATATGAAGTATTTTATGAATTCTAGAGATCTATTTTTAGCACTTTAAAAAATGTAGTTTCATATAAAAGTGCAGACAATGTGATTCTCAGAGAAGAAACTACAAGTTTCAGTTTCAGATAAGAAACTGCAAGTTTTCGAGGCAGAGCATTTATATTAACACGCCCTTTTCAAATAGGGATAACATCATGTTGGAAGTTTTATTCATGGTCAAAAATGGAACTACCTGCCAGTTAACATTATGCTGATCAACATTCATGCATAGCACATCTTCATATGATGCACAGTCAAAAAGATATGCTATTTTCAAAATGCCCACACAATGTTGAGTGTGTTGAAGGTGGTGTGCATAGATGACAATGGGCACCCACATGTCAGAGGCAGAGGCAAAAATTTGTGAATATTTTCACTGCATCAGGTGGAATCGAACCCGGGCGGAGCAGCGGTTGGGGAGTGGAACTTGGCCACTGGGCTACTCCAGTACTTTCGCTAGAAATTAGGCACAACATCTACCACTAATGTAGCACGTCTGTGGCCCTACCAGGTCCATGGCCGTATGCAAGCAAGTGCCTCATTGAAAAAATACTTCCTCCTAATGCTATACTGACGTTGGGGGCCATGGGTTTGTCAACGTAGTTACTAAAGGAGATAAATTTACAACGAAGTCATCGGGGAGCTGGCATGTATCATTTATTATCAGTGGGCCAACAAGTATCAGCTGGGTTGTGGACTGCCCAGTCTAGGCTTTTTTTAACATGTGCAGTCCACGACATGCCGATTTGTATTTGTTTGAGGGCCGTCATGTATCGACTGGCCTATGGCCCTCCCATCCTAGGTTTTATTTGTTCTTAAACATCCGCAGCCCAATTTATGTATTTTTTTGAAGAAAACACAGAGGTCTGTTCTATTTTTCTATATAAGAATAGGAACGCCAGGTCTAACTTATAAAAATAAATGTTTAACAATAAAATCCTGGTTTTTTTACTTAAGGTCAACGAAAATACAGGTGATTATGTACAAAAGCTTGGTAAGATTTAAGGACCAATGTAAATAAAGCATTTATTATTTAAATATATTTATAACAAAATGCTCAGCCCCTGTTTATTTTTTGATAACATTGTTGCGCCCAACCCAACATTATAATTAGAACCAGCCCAGCAAATCGTGTATTTCGAGAAAGTGCAAATGGGCTGTAATTTTTTAGGAAAAAATAAATGGGCCGCATGGACGCTACATTATTTGTTCACCCAGGCCAGCAAATTCGTGTATTTCTAGAAAGTGCAAATGGGCTGTAGTTTTTTTAGAAAAAAAATAAATGGGCCGCATGGACGCTACATTATTTGTTCACCCAGCGCAGCGAATGGACTGTAAATTCTAAAAAAATGGGTTGAATATGTGCGACATTTTTGGAGGCTGAAATGTGGGCCAATAGGTCGAAGCCAACGCAAGGCATTGTCAACTTAGTCAACAAATGATTCTGACATCGATAGCCGTTGAATTTACATCTAACGGTCGGCATTCATATTCAATCTCTCGTCTTCTTCCTCCAGCGCTGCCTGGACCAACTGCTCCTGCCTCCGACTGCTAGCAGCTCTGCTTAGCACGCTTCGCTGTGAAGCGCTACCCCACCGCTGGCCAAGCCATCCCTCCACCCCTTCACACCTCCTGTTATTCTCCGCCGACTGCAGAACCACGCCGCACCAGAACCAGTTAACCCTCGTACACCTCTCCGTCTGCGACTCCACTGCCGCGTCTTCCCATCACCAGCTCGTTGCCGTCCAGGCCTCGCCGTCGTCCACTGCCTTGGTGCGCTCGGTGCGGCGTAGTCAACGTGGTCAACAAATGAGAGTCATCGAAAGAGGACTATACGTGGAGAGGCTGATAGTGGGGACGCACCAGGTCCATGGACGCACGCATGCAACCACCTCCTTATTACGTGAAAATAAAATTATTCCTCCCCCTGAAAGCTGGGACCCACCACGTATATCTTCGCAAGGAAGGAAGTGCCTCCTTATGCCTGCCCCTGACAGCTGGGACCCACCAACAACATCTTTGCACGCAAGGAGGTGCCTCCTTATTACGGGCAAAAAATATATGATTCCGCCCCTGACCGCTGGGACCCACCAGCTATATATTCGCACGCAAGGAAGTGCCTCCTTGCCCTCCCTGACAGCTGGGACCCATCCGGTCGAAGCGTACGTAGCGTTGTCTGTGTACATACCGGTCGATCGGTCTGTCTGCCACGATGAACCGTGGTCGAGTAAGGAGCGGTAGTAGTTCAGGCAGTCCAGTCAAAACCGTGCACATGTACGTACAGTCAGATGCCAAAAAATACTGCCACGTACGTACATACGGGCGGGGTCTCGAACGTGTACTCGCGCATACGTACGGCCAATGCTCATGTACATGGAGAGGCAACAGACAGCAGCAACGGCGTCTTGTTCATCGAAAGTCAACCGGCTGGGTCGGAACGGAGAAACTGCGTCGTGTTCATCGGGAGGCAACGGAATGCATCGTGTTCATCGGGAGGCAACGACTTGGACGGAACAGCCGAAACGAGGTCTGGCGTACCGCGGAACGGAGGAAACGGGTCTTCTGTTCGACCATGTACGGTCGAAACGGGGTCCTGTTCATCGGGAAGGGTCTGGCGTACCGCAAAACGGAGGAAATGGACTTCTGTTCGAGTGCCGACGGTCGAAACGGGGTCCTGTTGATCGAGAGGGGTGTGGCGTACCGCAAAACGGAGGAAACGGACTTGTGTTGGAGCGCCTACGGTCGAAACGGGGTCCTGTTCATCCACCGTATGCTGCCTCGCTCCAGTCTCCACGGGCTACTGTTCATCCACCGTCGACCTCCTCCAGCCTCCACGGGCCACTATTCATCCACGGGCTACTGTTCATCCAGCCTCCACCGGCTGCTGTTCATAGAGCCTCCATGAGGTCCTGTTCATCCACCCCCAACTGGCTGGGGTGCGGCGGCCTCCTCGGGGTCCTGTTCATCCAGCGGCAATGGCCTACTACCACGGGGTCCTGTTCATCCAACCCCCACCGGGAACTGTTCATCCACAACCAACCAACCGGCTCGACTCACCATGTCTCGACTCGTTCTATGTACCGCGCGCACGGTAGCAATGGTCAATGTTCATCGAGAGGCAACCCAACACCGGCTGGCTAGCTACGTCTCGCACAGGGGCTCGATCGGCTTCAGTAAGCAGCAGCAGTGATCGATGGCTCGGTTCAGTTAGCAACAGCAGCGAAGGAATCGCTTGGGTTCAGTCAGCAGCCAAGGGATCGATCGCTCGGGTTTAGTTAACAGCCAAGGGATCGATCGCTCAGGTTCAGTAAAGTGCGATCGCTCGGGTTCAGTTAGCCAACACCTCGCACACACGCGCATACACGAGGGAAACGCACAAACCTCCGTGCATCGCTCGGCGCCGACGACCCACCGTAACCGGGAACTCCCCGATATTTTCCTCGCCCTCGCTTCTACCATGATTTTTTCTGTCATGGACGGCCCAAAGAATGTCATGCAGCTGCATCTCCGGCCCGCCCAGGATGAAAAGCCCATTTTCTGTCATGATTTTTTGTCATAGAAGTAGGAGCCCACCGCATCTATGATGATACGTGCTTTTGTCACAATTATCGTCATAGAAGTGTCAAAAGCATGACAGAAAAAAAATTTGTTCGGCCCAAAATGTCACGGATGTGTCTTTTTTTGTAGTGGTGGGCCGTACCAGGCCGTCGATGGAGCCATGCCGTCGGCCATAGGCAGGCAAGTCTGGGTACCCTGGTTCCCAGAACACGACAGAGGTAACCTAGTGTTATACAAAGATTCTCAGGTTTCATGTCACTCGGAAGAAGTTTGTTAATAAGACTTTATCAACCTTGTTAATGGATTCCTTTTGATGGGCATGAGATGGATAAATTTAGTAAACACAACTCTCTGTACCCTTCTTTTACTTTCTATTATTTAGAGTAAATAAAGCAAAAACACTGTTATTTCTCTGTTTTCTGCATTTTCTGTGCAATAAAAAATGACCAGAAAATAAAAGTTCTCCAAATGCCCTGAAAATTTATATGATTTTTTTCTAGAATATTTAAGAATTTTTGGCACTGAAAACACATCAGGGGGGTGCACCAGTGGGCCACAAGCCCACAAGGCGCACCCACCCCCTGAGCGCGCCTGCAGGGCTTGTGGGTCCCACGTGGGTCCCCCTCACTTATGCCAGCACCCATCCACTTCATCTTCGTGCAGAAAAAATCCCACCATTGCTCAAACCCGTGTTCTAGCTCATTTTGCTACCATTTTTGATCTCCTTGCTCAAAGCCCCATTCGCAAAACTGTTTTGGGGGATTGTTCTTCGGTATGTGACTTCTCCAATGGTCCAATTAGTTTTTGTTCTAGTGCTTTATATATTGCAAATTTTTGCTGCTGTGGTGACCTTGTTCTTGAGCTTGCATGTCAAATTTATATGGTCCAAAGTAGTTTTGTCGCATGATATAGCCTCTAGACACTTGTGGGAGTAGTTGCTATCAATTTTGTTGAGTTTTGTTCACTTTTATTTTGAGTCACTAAAAATTTCAGAAATTTTTCAGAGGAAGAAAATGTTGAGGAAAGTGTTCCAAGGTGGTTCCTCAAAGAAGAAATCTCCAAGGCTCATGATATGTGAGCCGGATCTCGAACCACCGAGGGATGCTCCAGTGCAAGCTTGTGAATGGCCATCAGATAATTTCATGACCAGTGCCGGTTTCAAGGATGAGTTCTATGCGTACGTGCATAACGCCGAGCTGACAAACTCCATGTCAGATAAGTTCCTCAATACTACAACCTTATCAATTCCTTTGTGAGGAGATTTAAGTATTCTGTTCAGCGCAATACGCATTCTGTTTTGTTTGATCTTTATGATAAATCATTTACCATGGATCTAGAAGATTTTAATGAAGCATGTAAAATTCCACAATGGGGCAGTTGTACTGAACCTCGTAAATCTGATTGTGCTGAGTTCCTTGATAGCATTACTGTAGGAGAAACTAGAACCATAACACAAGCCACTATAGGGAGCATTCACTTTCCTGCATTACATTACTTTGCTGTCTTCATAGGCAGATGCATTAATGGTAAACATGATCATAGCCACCTTTGCACCCCCGATCTCATTGTTCTTAAGAGTGCAGTAATGAATGATAAAATATTTAATTTGGGGGCTATCATTGCACGTCGACTGCATAATAATGCTAAGGATGGAGACTTCTTTGGTGGAATTTATGCCACTCATTTAGCTCAGTATCTTGGAGTCCCGATAAAAGAAAATGATTTTCCTTTGCCACCTGCTTTCCTTGATTATAATGCTATGGTACGCTACCAGTTTCTTGAGAGGAACGAACAAACCCTCCTGTACCGACTAATCTTTGACAGGGAGCACGTCTTCCGTATTACGCTTCCTACTCCTGCCTTCTTTGACTTTCAGGTAAAACGAAGATACTTCATAACCAGAGAGGAGGCGGATGAGTATGAGAGAGCAGGGGAGGTCGCTCGCCTCCATGAGGCAGCCCTCCAAGCGGTAGCTTCTGCTTCTCAGTACAACCCCAACTACGATTTTGGATATCCGTCAGGCAAGCCGTGGCCCTAGACCAACTTAGGCCAAAAGCCTAAGCTTGGGGGAGTACGTATTTCTCACCGACATTACATTCATGTTCACACACTCACTTCAGTTGTCGGTGTTCATACTTTTTCATTGTATTATCCATGTTAGTTTATTTTTCTTGCTTTCTTCTTATGTGTTTGAAAAACTTTGAGAAAACCCAAAAAAAATAGTTCTCGCTTCTTTTTAGCTTTTCTTTCCAGTTTAATTTGGTAGTAGTATTAAAAGAAAACCCAAAAAGATTTCTCGTTCTTCTTTTGCTTGTTGGGAGCTTTCCCGTGTAAATAGTCTTTCTCATTTCCATTTTACTTTCTTCAGAAAAAACAAAAACTCCAAAAATATTTCAATGTGTTTCTTTGAAATTCTTTCCTTTTTCTTTGGGTCATAAGGAGAAGACCACTATGAAAATGTTGAGATGCTCTCATATGCATTATTGTTGATCTAACAAAGAGTCCATATTACCGTGTCTTCTCCTTTGAATAAATGTTTATAGATTCCAGCTTAGTCCAATGCACGTGCACTCTTATTATTATTCACATTGTTCGGTCGTGCAAGTGAAAGGCAATAATGACGATATATGATGAAATGATTGAGATGGAGAAAAGCTGGTACGAACTCGACCTATTTTGTTTTTGTAAATATGATTAGCTTATCGTTCTTGATTTAGCCCATTATGAATGAAACATGTTTGCAATGACAATTAGAGATTATAGGTACTCATGCCATGCTTAATTAGCTAGGGGTGGATAATGGTTTGTCTTGTGTGCCAACATGCAATGTAAAATGGTTATGATGTAGTATGATAGGATGGTATCCTCCTTTGAATGATTTAAGTGGCTTGACTTGGCACATGTTTACGCATGTAGTTGAATCAAAATCAACATAGCCTCCATGATATTTATGTTCATGGTGATTTATATCCTACTCATGCTTGCATTCAATGTTGGTTAATCTCAATGCATGTTTATGACCGTTGTCGGTCTCTAGTTGGTCGCTCCTCAATCTTTTTGCTAGCCTTCACTTGTACTAAGCGGGAATACTGCTTGTGCATCCACTTCCTTAAACCCAAAGTTGTTCCATATGAGTCCACCATACCTACCTATATGCGGTATTTACCTGCCGTTCCAAGTAAATTTGCATGTGCCAAAATCTAAACCTTCAAATAATAATCTGTTTTGCATGCCCGAATCGCTCATGTAGTGACTGGGGGCTGTCAGTATCTTCCATGCTATGTGGGTTTTTCTCACGATGAGTGTTTATTCACTTGTCATTCACGAGAAAGTGGCTGGTAATCGGGATGCCCAGTTCCATGCTCGAAATCAAATCAAAATATAATCATAAAACAAAACTCCCCCAGGACTGTTGTTAGTATGGACGGTACCCGTGGATTCGGCTAGCTGTGGAGTATGATTGTTGGTGGAGGGGGAGTAAAAACTTTACCATTCTGTTTGGGAACCGCCTATAATGTACCTAGCATGGAAGATAGCGAGATCTCTTGGTTGTTATGTTGACAATGAAAGCATACCGCTCAAAATTATATTCATCTCTGTTTTAAAAGATTCGAGCTCTGGCACCTCTGCAAATCCCTGTTTCCCTCTGCGAAGGGCCTATCTATTTACTTTTATTGTTGAGTCATCATCTTCTTATTAAAGGCACCAGCTGGAGAGCACCACTGTCATTTATATGCTTTGTTTTTAATTGATATTGAGTATAACTGTGATTGGATCTCTTTTTCCATGAATTATAATGTCTAGTCGGTCCTTGATCTTCAGGGGTGCTCTGCATTTATGTTTTACGGTCTCAGAAAGGGCTAGCGAGATACCATTTTGTCATATTATATGATGATTGTTTTGAAAGATTGTTGTCATCCGAGATTTATTATTATTGCTGGCTAGTTGATTATGCCATTGATATGAGTAAATGTGAGACCTAAATGTTATTGTGAATATGGTTAGTTCATAATCTTTGCTGAAACTCTGAATGCTGGCTATATTTGCAACAACAAGATCAAACAGAGTTTGTAAAAGTTCTTCTTTGTCACTTTCAGTTTGTCAACTGAATTGCTTGAGGACAAGCAATGGGTTAAGCTTGGGGGAGTTGATATGTCTCCATCGTATCTACTTTTCCAAACTCTTTTGCCCTTGTTTTGGACTCTAATTTGCTTGATTTGAATGGAACTAACCCAGACTGACATTGTTTCAGCAGAATTGCCATGGTGTTATTTTTGTGCAGAAATAAAAGTTCTCGGATTGACCTGAAAATTTACGGAGAATATTTTTCGAATATATAAAAAATACTGGCGCAGGAATTAACCAGAGGGGGGCCACCCAGAGGCCACAAGTTCTGGGGGCGCGCTCTGCAGGCTTGTGGGCCCCCTAGACCTCCTCCGACCTCAACTCCAACTCTATATAACCATATTCGGGGAGAAAAAAATCAAAGAGAAGGATTCATCGCATTTTACTATACGGAGCCGCCGCCACCTCCTATTCTTCATCGGGAGGGCAGATCTGGAGTCCGTTCGGGGCTCCGGAGAGGGGGATTCGTCGCCATCATCATCACCAACCTTCCTCCATCACCAATTTCATGATGCTCACCGTCGGGAGTGAGTAATTCCATCGTAGGCTTGCTGGACGGTTATGGGTTGGATGAGATTTATCATGTAATCGAGTTAGTTTTGTTAGGGTTTGATCCCTAGTATCCACTATGTTCTGAGATTGATGTTGCTATGACTTTGCTATGCTTAATGCTTGTCACTAGGGCCCGAGTGCCATGATTTTAGATCTGAACCTATTATGTTCATGAATATATTTGTGTTCTTGATCCTATCTTGCAAGTTGTAGACACCTATTATGAGTTATGATCCGCATACCCCAAGGTGACAAAAATTGGGATTCTTTCCGGTGATTACCGTAGTTTGAGGAGTTCATGTATTCACTAAGTGCTAATGCTTTGTTCTGGTTCTATATTAAAAGGAGGCCTTAATATCCCTTAGTTTCCATTAGGACCCTGCTGCCATGAGAGGGTAGGACAAAAGATGTCATGCAAGTTCTTTTCCATAAGCACGTATGACTATATACGAAATACATGCCTACATTATATTGATGAATTGGAGCAAGTTCTATGTCACCCTATGTTATAACTGTTGCATGATGAATGCCATCCGACATAATTATCCATCACTGATTCGATGCCTACGAGCTTTTCACATATTGATCTTTGCTAAGTTACTTTCGTTGCTACTGTTACAATCACTACAAAGCTGCTGCTGTTACTTTTGCCACTATTACCGTTACTTCCATACTACTTTGCTACTAAATACTTTGCTGTAGATATTAAGTCTTTTAGGTGTGGTTGAATTGACAACTCAGCTGCTAATACTTGTGAATATTCTTTGGCTCCCCTTGTGTCGAATCAATAAATTTGGGTTGAATACTCTACCCTCGAAAACTGTTGCGATCCCCTATACTTGTGGGTTATCAGTAACTTAAAGAAAAAAACAACCCATATATAGAGACCCGCTTGAAGACTAACTCAAATTTCTCCCCCTTTGTCATCGAATGACCAAAAGGGACAAAAAATGAGGACTAACGCCCCTGAAGAATATCAACTTGAGGTCGGTGGAGGAGCGCCAGCGCTGTCGGGGTCGTTTGTTGGAGTAGGGCCTGCCGCGATGTCGTCGAGATCCTTAGCTTCATCCATCTCACGCGATGAAGAAAATGAACTTGTGACCAACTAAGGAACTTTGACCTTCTTGAATTTCTTCGAAGGAGGATGAGACCAGTTAAAGTTCTGCTGAAAGTCCATCTGCTTGAGATCTTCATCACTGTAAAGATGAGAAAGTATAGCCCATGTGCGATCGAAGATTTCATGCGCATAATAGTGATTCTTCTTCACAGTATTCTCAGTGACAGTCATGTTCTGAAGAATTGAGCCAAATTGACGCTTGACCCACTTGTGATTGTGATCGACCTTCTGGTGAAGACTTAGAAGCAGCTCATGATAAGTCATCACACGAGGGGCAGTGGCTTGAGGATTTTGCTCGGTGGCTTTAGCAGCAGAGTCTTGTGTGGCAGAGTCATCATTGGTGGAGTAAGATGCAGCCTTGTGAAATTGACCATCCAATGGACGAGTGCCTTCATCAATAGCAGCAGCTTTGCCTTTTTCATCAACTGAGGAAATAGTCCTTTTGAGAACTTCAATAGGAGGCAGAAAGCTGAGGTGATTCTGAAAGTCAGCCTTGTATGGAATTGAAGACCTGGTTCTGATGAATTTCATTATCCAGGGAGCATAGGGCTTCAATTCAAATGGTGACAGCGCAACATTGGCCAAAGTCCTCATGAAGAAATCGTGATAGTTAATGGGAATCCCATGAATGATGTTGAATAGCAGATTCTTCATGATGCCAACAACTTCTTCTTCTTCTTCAGAATTGTGGCCTTTGATCGGACTGAGGGTTTTGGTCAATATGCGGTAGATTGTCCTTGGCACATACAGTAAATCTTTCACAAGGAAAGTGGTTCTTGGAGCTTGGCCTGGACGCAAAGGCTTCATCAACACTTGCATGAGATGATTCTGAAGTTCAGGTTCTTCATAGATAAGCCTTGCACCTTCTGCAGGGGGACTGATTGGGATGGCATGAAGTAATTCAGAGGCCAGAGCTTTATAGTGAGTGTTTTCAGTCATCCAGTCCATAACCCATGAATTGACATCAGCAACATTGCCAGTGAGGTGCAAAGTTGCATAGAAGTGAAGAATTAGCTCTTCATTCCAATCACAAATATCAGCACAAAAATTGAGGAGTCCAGCTTCATGAAGAACATTGAGAACTGGTTGAAAGCATGGAATGGACTCCATATCCACATGAGGAATCTGCCTGTGTTGGAAGACTTTGTCCTTGTCAAACAGAACAGATGCATAGAAGTTCATCTGTCTTGCAGTCCAGAACCTCTTGCGCCTCAATCTTGTGAGTCATAAGTATTTTCATCCGTGAAGAAATGATGCTCAGCGAAGAAATCGGCATTCTTGAATTTAGGCCTCTTTGTGCCAAACAGAGGATTTTGAGGCTTGGGCTGAAGATTGGTAGTAGAAGGTCTCACAATTTCTTCAGGCACAACTTCTGGTGCTGCTGACTGAGGAATTGAAGCGTCGGGTTCTTCAGCAGCAGTCTGATTCTCTACTTCTTCAGCTGTGGCAGCTGGAATATCTTCAGGAATAGATTGGAGAGAAGTTTGACGTCCTTCAGACCCTGTCAATATTTCTTCAGTCTGCACAGGAGACTGGGGAATTTGATGGAGAGGTGTGGCGATTGGAGAATTGGGGTGAAGATTTTCCCAATAATCATCATTCAGTATAGGGGTTGTAGAGCCAATGTCCACATCTTCTTCAATTTCTTCAATGCCCGCCGCTTTAGCAGTGAACTGAGGCACATGCGATGATACCAATGGTGTTGATATAACATCTTCCACTTCAATTTCTTCGTCCAACTGCCCTGAGGAAGCAGCAAAAGGATTTTCTTCATCAATGTCAGCATCAGGAATGACATATTCTTCACCAAACAGAACTAATTCCTTTGATGGCACAATTGAGATAGGAACAACACCAATTGGTTCGCTGAATGAGCTTGTCAAAATCCTCACTTTCTTGGAAGCTGAGGACTCTGCAGAGGTTGATGCTTTCCTTTTCTTCGCGGCTTCCTTCTCCGCAACCTTGGTTTTCTTCACTTCTGATGTAGAAGGAAGTGTGGTTTTGTTCATCTTTGAAGATTTCTCAGGGGGAGCAGATGAAGTTGGTGCATTTTCTTCAGGCACGACTGATGCAATCGCCCTGGCATTCTCAGTTTCTTCAGACACAACAGATTCTTCAGCTGGCCTGGGTTGTTCTTCAGGCACAAAATTGGTGGTTGCCCTGACAGTTTCTTCAGGAGCTGGAATTTCTTCAGCAGCCTTGGTAGCTTCTTCAGCAGGCTGAATTTCTTCAGCTGCCCTTTCATTTTCATCAGAAGGCTGAGCAGATGCTTCAGCCTGAGGAATTTCCTGTTGCGATGGAGCTGCAACATTTACCTTGAGGTTCTTGGAGAGGTTGACGAATCTGACCTTGGCACCGAGCCAATCTGCATGGTATCGGTCAAATTCATCACTGAGGACTTTGATTTCCTTCTGAACATTGACAAGTTCTTCAGGAGACAAAGTTAGAACGTTGTTCCTCAGAAATCTCTCCTTCTTGTACTGGTCCTTCTTGATCGCCTGGCCTTCTCAAATTTCCATTTTTCTTCGCCTATGAAGGCGGTCAGCATATGACTCTATCCAGGAGTCAAGTTCAGGTTAGGGAGTGGAGTGTTAGGATCCTTGTGCCATAGATCAATGAAGTCAAGGATCTTCTTCGGATCCAGCATGAGAGGCACAGAGCTGCCTTTGACTCTAGCAGCCCTTTGCTGTCTATCTCTGATGATTTCAGCAAGTTCTTCGTCATCAGCTTCATCATCATCAGATGGAACATGGAAAGCCACTTGCTTCTTATGAGGACTTGGCCTCTTTCCTCGTCCAGCAGCGGACTTGACCTTCAGCAAGGTTGGAGCACTTGAGGATTGTGGCTGGGCTGAGGAAGATGCAGATGCCCCTGAGGCAATAGAAAATCCAGCAGTACTCTGACATGTTGCAAGATGCACAGGTGTTGAGGACCTTGCGGCAGCAGCTGAGGATTTTGCAGCAATTGAGGGAATTGGTGCTGCCCTTGAAGAAGTTGCTTGAGGAATTTTCCCTGAGGTCTTTGCTGTTGAGGTACTTAGCCGTGAGGGCATTGAACTTGATGGCTTTGACTTTACAGCTGCTTTCTTCAAGATGGCCTTCTTTGGCGCAGCTCTACTGGCAGAGGCCTCAGCAGCAGCAGCTTGAGAGTCCTCATTGAATTTCCTCACTGCTTCAGCTGCAGTTTTTCGGAGCTTTGCTTGGTGCTTGGCCCATTCTTTTGGAAAGTCCTCACCACGCTTGATGCTAGTGGGATCAGCACGTTGGCCAGCAGCTAGCGGTGGTCTTGTGCAAGGAGGGTTTACAAAGAATTTCTTCATATATTTAGGAGTGACATAGCGGTATTCCCTCCATTCCTTTGCCCATCTTCTTTCAATCCTCTGAATGTGCACCTTGCGCTGATTCTTGTTTTCTTTTCCATGAGTATCTTCATCAGGTGTGCAGTACTCTTCATAGATATCCTCAGGGATCTCAAACACAGTGTTTGTCTCTGGCCTCTTTCCTCCTTTCTGAGGTCTCTTCCCATCTGCCATTTTCTTCACTTGAGGACTTTGAACTTTTGATGTTTCTGAGGAAGTATGCATTTTTTCTTCAAGGAACGCTGCAAATGAGTTAAGTTGATGAGAACCTAGTGATTCATCAGCAGACATTTTGTACCTGTGAACAGAGTATATGTGCGAAGAATTTGGAGAGGTCATATGCGTTCTCAGAAATTTTTCAAAAAGTATCAAGTTGAGGAATTTGACCATAGATGTCTTGAAGAATTTCACTAAGCGTTCTTGGCTCAGGTTCCAGAGTTGTACAGATTAGAAAATCCACAGAATTGAGGAATCTTGAGGAAAATCATAGCTTAGAGAAACAAATCAAGGAAAGGAAGCACTGCGGTGTTTAAGGAGTGGATTGTTGAAGAATAAACACCTTTTGAGGATTTTGTGAAAATCATAAGTATCAAAGTAGGGCAGTAAAATTAGATTTTAATTACCCTTGATGAAGAACACGATGAACTGGGAGTTGAGATGGAGAAGTTCATCAGTCCAGATCTCCCACGCCCTAACTCGGCGACGGGAGATAGCTACAGCGGCGGCAGAGTGAAGATATCCGCGGTTGGCGCGAGTACAACGGCGACGAGGTCGAGGCAGTGAAGCTCTTCCTCACCGGCGATGATGGAAGTTAGCGGCGGCGCTAGGTATAAACTCGAGTGAGGAGAGTAGTAGTCGAGTGGAGTAAATGAGGTCGGAGGAGGGTAAGGGGTATTTATTGCCGTAGTGAAAAACTGCTCGCCCGAAGATTTTGGACGAACATGCCCCTAACCCTTGCTATCCTAACGACATGTGTCACCCACGTACTGAGAGGTGGAGATCATGGGGGATCGTGGGTGAGTATTTATTCCGACGTGGGAAGCGGAATGATTTGAGCGGCAACAACCAAAATTTGATATGAAATTTTTAATGTTTCATTCGCAAATTCTTCAGCTGTCAAGGACATAATGAAGACTTTTAACGGGTTTCAAATAGAATGCACATGGAGAATTTGTGAACAGACTGGGTTGAGTTTAGCATAGAGGGGGAACGGGTCCGATCACATTCACTTAGAGGAAAAATCAACTTGAAGAATTAGCAATAAGTGAATGCTATTGAGGACATTGAAAACTCATATATATATATATATATAGTCAATGAAGAACACCAGTTGATTTTTTTTGAGGAAATTGCAAAGTTGAGGAATTTGAAAATTTGAAGAATTTGCAAAATGACGAAAAACTCAAATTTGAAGATTTCCAACTTTAGTTGGTGGCGTGACCCACCGTATAAGAATGATGATTTCAGACACCGCGTACAACTGTCGTAGGGCTCTGAGAATCAAATTCTTCATTAATTTCTTCACACTTAGAGGGTTAGTCTTTATTGATTGAAGAAAAATGTTACTTCGTGTGTTGCACATCTAAGTCATCAATTTTGCATAAGTGTTAGGATGAGTGTCCTTTCAAAGAACATTCAAAGATTCTAAGATATTTAGCTCACACCGCAACTTGCAAAATCTCTTTTCATCCAAGGGTATTGTGAAGATATCGGCCAGTTGTTCTTCAGTCTTCACGTGGTCGATGGAGATGTCGCCCTTCAACACATGATCTCGAAGAAAATGATGACGAATCTGGATGTGCTTTGTCTTCGAGTGCTGAACTGGGTTGTGAGCAATTTTGATGACGCTCTCGTTGTCGCAGTAAAGAGGCACATTCTTCACATTGATGCCATAGTCCTTGAGGGTTTGCTTCATCCACAGCAATTGAGCACAGCAAAAACCAGCAGCAATGTACTCAGCTTCAGCAGTAGAGAGTGATACACAGTTCTGCTTCTTCGAGGACCAACATACTAAGGATCATCCGAGGAAATGGCATGTGCCTGATGTTGACTTGCGATCCACCCGATCACCAACATAGTCAGAGTCAGAATATCCAATGAGATCAAAAGCCGAGCCCTTGGGATACCATAATCCAAGTCTTGGAGTGTGAGCTAGATATCGAAGAATATGTTTCACAGCCTTGTGGTGTGATTCCTTTGGTGTAGCTTGAAATCGGGCACACATGCAAACACTAAGCATAATATCTGGCCTAGATGCACATAGATACAATAAAGAGCCAATCATGGAGCGGTATACCTTTTGATCGATATCTTTACCATTTTCATCGGTGCAGAGATGGCCATTTGTGGGCATAGGGATTTTGACTCCTTTGCAATCTTGCATGCCGAATTTCCTCGGTACATCTTTGAGGTATTTCTCTTGAGATATGAAGATGCCATTGCGTTGTTGACAAATTTGAAGACCTAAGAAGAATTTCAATTCTCCCATCATAGACATTTGATATTCTTCACTCATCATATAGGCAAATTCGTCACTGTAATGTGTGTCAGTACAGCCAAAGATAATATCATCTACATAAATTTGGCACACGAATAATTCATCATCATAAGTTTTAGTGAAAATAGTTGGGTCAAGTGAACCGGGTTTGAAGCCTTTCTTCATAAGGAATTCCTTCAGTGTATCATACCACGCCCGAGGGGCCTGCTTGAGGCCATAGAGGGCCTTGTTGAGTCTGAAGACTTTGTCAGGTTGTTTAGGATGTTCAAAACCTGGGGGTTGAGCAGCATATACTTCTTTCTCAAGCTTACCATTAAGGAGTGCACTTTTCACATCCATTTGATATAAGACAATATTATGATGGTTAGCATAAGCAAGCAATATGCGAATAGCTTCAAGTCTAGCAACAGGTGCAAAAGTTTCATTGAAGTTAATTCCTTCAACCTATGTGTAGCCATGAGCTACAAGACGAGCCTTATTCCTCACCACTTGGCCATTTTTGTCTTGCTTGTTACGGTAGATCCACTTGGTACCTATGATATTGTGCTTGCGAGGATCTGGTCGCTTGACAAGTTCCCATACATTGTTGAGCTCGAATTGATGCAATTCCTCTTGCATAGCTTGAATCCACTCAGGCTCCAGAAATGCCTCATCAACTTTGGTGGGCTCTGTGATAAAGACAAAAGCAAAGTGCCCACAAAAGTTAGACAAATGTGAAGCTTTTGAGCGTGTGAGAGGACCTGGTGCATTGATGTCGTCGAGGATTTTGTCAATTTGCACTTCATTTGCCACGCGAGGATGAGCAGATTGACAACTTTGATTGGACTGAACATTTTCTTCAGCACCATTTTCCTCAGATGCACCATCATGATTTTCTTCATGGTCTGGAATAACTTCTTCAGCAGATTCTTTAGTGGGTATGACATCCTCAGTAGCCTTGAGCTTGATGGATTCTTCAGGAGGTACTTCATCTAGCACAGGAGGTAGGTGCTCTCTTTGCAAGCCGTTAGTTTCATCAAACCACACATCTACAGTTTCAACAACCTTGTGGTGATAGGTGTTGAAGACTCTGTAGGTGTGGGAGTCCTTTCCGTAACCAAGCATAAAACCCTCATGTGCTTTCGGTGCAAATTTAGAATTGTGATGAGGATCTCTAATCGAACATTCAGCACCGAAGACTTTGAAAAAACTCACATTGGGTTTCTTGTCAGTGAGGAGTTCATATGAGGTCTTCTTGAAGAATTTGTGAAGATGTACCCTGTTGATGATGTGGCACGCAGTATCAATAGCCTCAGGCCAGAAGTGACGAGGCGTCTTGTATTCATCAAGCATAGTGCGAGCCATCTCAACAAGAGTCATGTTCTTGCGCTCCACGACGCCATTCTGCTGAGGAGTGTATGGGGCAGATAACTCATGAGTAAAACCAAGTTCATCAAGATAGTCATCAAGACCAGTGTTCTTGAACTCGGTCCCATTGTCACTCTGGTATGCTTGATCTTCACACTGAAATTCGTCGAGGCCCTTGAGGAAAATCGTTTGAAGACTTCCTGCACTTCAGTTTTGTACATAATGATATGCACCCAGGTGTAACGAGAATAATCATCAACAATAACAAAGCCATATAGAGATGATGCATTTGTTAGTGTGGCATAATGAGTAGGGCCAAAGAGGTCCATGTGAAGCAATTCAAAAGGACGAGTGGTAGTCATGATAGTCTTTGAGGGATGCTTGGATTTGGTCATCTTTCCAGCCTCACAAGCCCCGCAAAGATGATCTTTGAGGAATTTCACACCCTCGATGCCAATGACATGCTTCTTCTTCGCCAGTGTGTGCAAGTTCCTCATCCCAGCATGACCTAGTCGTCGATGCCATAACCAGCCTTCTGAAGCTTTTGCAAGTAGACATGTGGCAGGCTGTGGTCCTGCAGAGAAATCAACAATATACAAGTCTCCTCTCCTAAAGCCTTCGAAGACTTTGGAATTGTCAGATTCCATGAGCACTATGCAGCGATATTTGCCAAAGACGACAACCATATCAAGATCGCAAAGCATTGAGACAGACATGAGGTTGAATTCGAGGGACTCGACAAGCATGACTTTGTCCATGTGTTGATCCTTTGAGATTGCAACCCTACCTAGACCCAATACCTTGCTTTTTCCTTTGTCAGCGTAGGTAATATGCTTCAGATGTGATGGAGATAAAGCAGAGTCCATTAGTAAGTTCTTATCACCGGTCATGTGATTGGTACATCCATTGTCGAGGACCCACTCAGCAGCTTTGAGAGATTCATCCTGCAGATGAATTAGTGCAACTTACGAACTCATATACTTCATCAGTGAAGAATATGACATAAAATTGATCAGATTGAATTTCATCAAGTAGTACAATAGATACAGTAGTATAAGGACGTGAGAAATGAGTAATTCATTTCTTCATGATTAGCTTGCGTCCTTTCAAGCATTCTCAGGTCTCCAGCAAATTCTTCAGATGCTCAAGTTCGTCTGGAGACCTGACCCTGCATAAGAGATTAGTTCTTTTTCTTCACCACCCATATCTGAAGGGGTGGTAAAGAGTTCATCATTCTGCGAGATCCATAAGAGAATGGTGGCATTGAAGCCAGTGCACTTTGTTTCACAGAAGAGGGGTTAGAGTATGCATATGAGTAAGCAGAGAAATTCTTCGAGGACTTATGAATATATTGATTTGAAGAATAATGCACACATTCATAATTCTTAGATTTTCCCTGCAAAACAGATGCATTAGCACGATGATGATCATATGAGGAATTTGATCCATATGAAGACTTTGGTCCATATGAGGAATTTGATCAGGGGTTCTTGTTGTTCACAGGTGGTGTCATGAGGAGATTCACCTGAAGACTTTCAAGGCACCTTTTGGGAACCCAGATTTTCTTCATAGGGGAACCGTTCCTGCAGTTAGTTCCGACATATCTAGCAAACACTTCACCATTCTGATTTTTGAACAGTTTATAGTTGGAGTCAAATGACTCATCAGATGAACATGAAGATTCAAAGGTAAAGCCAGATAAAGTAGATGGATCTACAGTAGGTCCTTTTGCAGCAACCCATGTGGTTTTGGGATACTGCTCAGGTTTCCAGTAGGTTCCATCAGCATTGAGTTTCCTCTCAAAGGCAATACCCTCTTTCCTAGGGTTCCTGTTCAAGATCTGCCTTTTGAGCACATCACAAAGAGCTTGATGCCCTTTGAGGCTTTTGTACATGCCTGCCACATACAATTCCTTCAACCCTGCATTTTTGTCAGTGATACTTGTGGTATCCTCAGATGAGGAATTTGTGACCACAGAAATAGTTGAAGAAGTTGCAGCAATAGAAGCATTTGAACTTTCAGGTGAAGAATTAGCAGATTCATGTTCGATGCATTTCAAACATGGCGGAATGAATTCTTCCTGAGCGGAACTGATCTGTTGAGCAAGCAAAGAATCATTTTCCCTTTGAAGATCATCATGACTCGCCCTTAGTTTTTCAAGATCTTGCTTTCTTTGAAGAAATTCATAAGAAAGCTTCTCATGATCGGCTAAGAGTGTTTCATGATGACCATGAAGGTTATCAAACTTAGACTGTAGTCGTTGAAGATTGTCAGTCAAGGTTTGAGTTCAATTCAGTTCCTCACCCAACAGGTCATCGCTTTTGTCTAGCAAATTTTGAACCTTTTCCAAAGCCTTTTGTTGTTTCATGGCAATATTAGCAAGTTTGGAATAACTAGGTTTGAGATTTTCATCAGATTCATCCTCACTTGATTCAGAGGAAGGATATTTGAGTACCTTGGCACCTTTTGCCATGAAGCAAAAGGTGGGAGCAAAGTCATCGTTGCCATCGTCAGCAGTGGTGGAGTCGTCATTTTCTTCACAGTTGAAGATGGACTTGCTGATGAACGCAGTAGCGAGAGCTAGGCTCGCCACACCAGAGTCTGACTCCTCATATTCCTCCTCTTCCTCATTTTCTTTAGATTCGGCTTCAGAATCCATTTCCTTGCCGATAAAAGCCCGAGCCTTTCTGGAACTGCTCTTCTTGTGAGATGAAGACTCGAAAGATTTTGACGATGAGGACTTTGAAGATTTCTTCTTTTTCTTTGATTCATCAGAACTGTCATCCTTGTACTTCTTCTTCTTTGATTCCTTCAGCCCTTGAGGACAATCAGCCATGTAGTGAACTGGCTTCTTGTATTTGTGGCAAGTCCTTTTCTTGTAGTCGTAGGATGAAGAGCCTGATCTCATGTCATCACCTCTTGAAGATTTTCCAAAGCGGCCACGCCTTGAGAACTTGTGGAATTTCCTCACGAGCATTGCTAGCTCCTGACTTAGTTCTTCAGGATCACCAAGGCTGCTGTCAGAATCTTCCTCTTCAGATAAGGAAACTGCCTTGGCCTTCAGTGCATGTGATCTTCCATAGCTTGGCCCATAGAGGTCTCTCTTCTCAGCTAGTTGGAATTCATGAGTGTTCAATCTCTCAAGGATATCAGCAGGATCTAGTGACTTGCAGTCTCCTCGTTCTTGAATCATCAGTGCCAATGTATCGAATGAGGAATCAAGAGATCTCAGCAATTTCTTCACCACCTCATGGTCGGTGATGTCAGTGGCACCAAGTGCTTGAAGCTCATTGGATATATCAGTGAGGCGGTCGAAGGTTTGCTGAACATTTTCATTGTCGAGTCTTTTGAAGTGGTTGAAGAGATTGCGAAGAACGTCAACTCGAGAGTCACGTTGGGTTGAGACTCCTTCGTTGACCTTGGACAGCCTATCCCAGATAAGCTTTGCAGTCTCCAAAGCACTCACTCTGCCGTATTGTCCTTTGTTCAGATGGCCACATATGATGTTCTTCGCTTGAGAGTTGAGTTGCTTGAATCTCTTCACATCAGCAGCATTCACGGAGGGAGTGATGGAGGGAACGCCATTTTCCACAACGTATCAAAGATCGTTGTCAATTGCCTCAAGATGCATGCGCATCTTGTTCTTCCAGTAGGGGTAGTCCGTCCCATCGAAGGTAGGACACCCAGCCAAGACCTTGATCATGCCTGCAGTCAACATAACTAAAACTCCAGGTGGTTAAACCAAAATCACACAGAACAAGGGAGTACCTTACTCTGATACCAATTGAAAGTGCGTTATATCGACTAGAGGGGGTGAATAGGCGATTTTTACAAATTCGTCACTGAGGAAATTCAACTTGAGGAATTTGCTAAGCGACGAAATACAAGCAGCGGAATAAGTACTCAGGTGCATGCATAACAAGACAGTAGCATGGTTATCATGATGAAATGAAACATACACAGAGCACAGGTAGCGTGTAAACAGGATAAGCAGGCAGAAGACAAGATGACTGAAGAAATAGGATTGAGAAAATTGAGAAAGTCTTCAGTCAAAGTCTTTAAACAGTAACGATCAATTTCATCAACACATGAGCAAGGAAATGAAAGGGTTGAGGAAATAGAACCAGTAGCTCGGTGAAGACAGTGATTTGGTAGACCAGTTCCAACTGCTGTGACAGTTGTACGTCTGGTTGGAGCGGCTTGGTATTTAAACCAAAGGACACACAGTCCCAGGACACACAGTCCTTACCATGTTCTCCTTGAGCTAAGGTCACACAGACCTCGCCCAATCACTCATGGTAAGTCTTCAGGTGACTTCCAAACCTTCACAGACTTGGTCACTCGGTGATCCACAATTCCTCTTGGATGCTCTAGACCATGACGCCTAACCGTCTGGAAGATGCATAGTCTTCAAAGGTAACAAGCATCGGTTCCACACAGGAACAATCTCTTCAGTGATGCTCAATCACTTTGGGTTGTAGGTGTTGGGGTTTTGGGTTTTTCCTCACTGATGATTTTCTCTCAAAGTCCTCAGAGGATGGGATGCTCTAAATGACAAGTGTCAGTTTCTCTCGGAGCAGCCAACCAGCTAGTGGTTGAGGGGGGCAGCTATTTATAGCCAGGGAGCAGCCCGACATGATAAGACATAAGTTCCCTTCAATGATATGACCATTAGGTGGATAAGATATTTGGGACAGCCGGCGCGTAGCACAGCAACGGTCGGAAATTTGAGCTCTCAAATTCCTCAGGGTTATCATGTTCCTCACCTGTAGGCAATCTGCACTGGTGAATTCCTAACTCCTTAGTCAGAACAAATTCCTCAGAGAACAAAAGATCTTCATCTCTGTCACTGAAGAATTTGACTAAACTGTATGAGATTTCCAAAGGCTTCACTCGAAGGATTGGGTATGTGTAGGCTTTGAGATGAGCATCACTTGAAAACTTTTCCTTAGTTTTACCTCGACCCCCTTTAACAGTACGGTGTTTCCTATGACTCAAGAAAGGAAAATGAAACTACGAAAACAAAAGTCTTCACGCTCCATAATCCTCACATCAATATCAATATCTTCAAGGTCACACCAATTTCCTCATTTTCAAAGTCTTCAAGAAAACCAAAGTCTTCAGTTGAAGACATTCATTTTTAGGGGTTGACATTCATCAGATTTATCAGACTCCTCAGAGACTTATTAGACCTGTGTACACTCACAAACACATTAGTCCCTTAACCTATAAGTCTTCAATACACCAAAATCACTAAGGGGCACTAGATGCATTTACATCTTCCTTTTGATGCAAGCTCATGGAAACGTAGCTAACCCCACAAAGAAACCTCACATAGATCACGGATTAGTACACAGAGCGTAATGGACAACGATTACCATACCATGAGATTACTTGATCTACTCAGTACATCTTATACGCTTTGTGTGTTGATCAACTTGAATCCAGTCTTAGTACATGATCAACCATGTATCTTATCTTCTCGCTTCATTAAGATGGTATCTTGAAGGTAAAACATGAATGTTCATACATTCTTCTTATTCAAGACATGCTTGCAATAGGCTCAACTCTCACATGACCGATCTTTGGATAACTCAATCGTCTTCAACATTCAATCTTCAAGCCAACATCTGATCTTCAAGCGTTGCTTATGGACAAACACCCTTCAAGTACCCCACAACACCCATTAATCCATAGGGATTGTCATTAATTACCAAAACCAAACATGGGGGGCACTATGCTCTTTCATGGGTGAAAAAGAAAATAAGAATACGAAAGTACCCTTCTGCTCGCGAGCTCATATGCACCCTCATGAACAGTAAAATCAGAAAATATTCAAGAAAATCTATTTTTTGGGCACAAACATTGACGAATTCTTAACATGCGTGCAAGTTTTCATGAAGAAACAACATTCCAAAAATAGTCATACCTATATTTGGCGGGATGTGTTCCATGACCATAATCACTTTTTCATCATTAAAGTGTCCATTTTCATGATGATAAATAATGTGTCATGGAAGTGTTTCTGTCAAGGGTAACTGACACATGACAACCACCGTAATGGGTCGTCATTAAGCTATCGGGTGCAGATTTTGGATCTGATACCCGTTAACAGTCCCGACTGATGACCCACAAGTATGGGATCAATCGTAGTCCTTTCAATAAGTAAGAGTGTCGAACCCAACGAGGATCAGAAGGAAATGACAAGTGGTTTTCAGCAAGGTATTCTCTGCAAGTACTGAAAGTAGCGGTGAGCCGGTGACAGATAGTTTTGTAGCAAGTTGATTCGTATCAAGTAACAAATAGCAAGAGTAACAAATGTGCAGCAAGGTGGCCCAATCCTTTTTATAGCAAAGGACAAGCTGGAAAGTTCTCTTATATAAAGCAAAGTGTTCTCGAGGACACATGGGAATTCTCGTCTGGTCAAGTTCATCATGTTTAGTTGATTCAGGTTCACTAATTTGATAATTTGATATGTGGGTGGATCGGTGCTAGGGTGTTATTCTTACTTGAACAAGCAATCCTCTTATGATTACCCCCTCTCGCAAGCATCTGCAACTACAAAAGAAGAATTAAGATAAATCTAAAGCATAAAACATATGGATCGAAATAAGCCCCTTACGGAATAATGCATAAACTAGGGTTTAAGCTTCTATCACCCTCGCAACCCATAATCTACTTATTACTCCCCAATGCCTTTCCCTAGACCCAAAGATGGTGAAGTGTCATGTTGACGTTTACACGACACCACTAGACGAAGAACAACGTACATATCATCAAAATATTGAACGAATACCAACTTCACATGATTACTTATAACCAGACTTCTCCCATGTCCTCAAGAACAAAAGTAACTACTCAAAAATTATATTCATGTTCAAGATCAGAGGTGTATTGAATGTGCTTAAGGATCTGAACAATATAATCTTCCACCAAATAAACCAACTAGCATCAACTACAAGATGTAATTGAAGGAAATATGCCCTAGAGGCAATAATAAAGTTGTTATTTTATATTTCCTTATTCATGATAAAGGTTTATTATTCATGCTAGAATTGTATTGATCGGAAACTTAAATACATGTGTGAATACATAAACAAATACCGTGTCCCTAGTAAGCCTCTACTAGACTAGCTTGTTGATCAAAGATGGTTAAGGTTTCCTAACCATAGACATGTGTTGTCATTTGATAACGGGATCACATCATTAGGAGAATGATGTGATGGACAAGACCCATCCGTTAGCTTAGCATACTAATCGTTCAGTTTATTGCTCTTGTTTTCTTGATGACAAATACATATTCCTTCGACTATGAGGTTATGCAACTCCCGGATACCGGAGGAATACCTTGTGTGCTATCAAATGTCACAATGTAACTGGGTGATCATAAAGATGCTCTACAGGTATCTCCAAAGGTGTTTGTTGAGTTGGCATAGATCGAGATTAGGATTTGTCACTCCGAGTATCGGAGAGGTATCTCTGGGCCCTCTCGGTAATACACATCATAAGAAGCCTTGCAAGCACAGTGACTAAGGAGTTAGTTGCAAGATGATGTATTACGGAACGAGTAAAGAGACTTGCCGGTAATGAGATTGAACTAGGTATGAAGATACCGACGATCGAATCTCGGGCAAGTAACATACCGATGGACAAAGGGAATTACGTATGTTGTCATAAGGTTCGACCGATAAAGATCTTCGTAGAATATGTAGGAGCCAATATGGGCATCTAGGTTCCGCTATTGGTTATCGACCGGAGAGGTGTATCGGTCATGTCTACATAGTTCTCGAACCCGTAGGGTCCGCACGCTTAACGTCCGTTGATGATATAGTGTTATATGAGTTATATGATTTGGTGACCGAATATTGTTCGGAGTCCCGGATGAGATCACGAACATGACAAGGAGCTCCGGAATGGTCCAGAGGTAAAGATCGATATATAGCATGATGATATTTGGACACCGGAAGAGTTTCGGGATGTACCGGGTAGAAATCGGGTCATCGGAAGGGGTTTCGGACACGCCGGGAGGTTAATGGGCCATATGGGCCAAAGGGGGTAACACACCAGCCCACAAGGGGCTGGCGCGCCCCTCTTAGGCCATAGCCCTTGGGCAAAGAAGGAAAGGGGGGTGTCGGCCTCCCCCTTCCTTTCCTCTCCCCCTTTTCTTCCCCCCTCCGGCAAATATGGTAAGGGGGGGCGCGGGTAGGGAAAGACCCCAAGTAGGATTCGGCCCTACTTGGGGCACCCCTTGGCATCTCCCCTCTCCCCCCACTTATATATATGTGGGAGGGGGCGCCACACATAACCACGACAATTGCTTAGCCGTGTGCGGCGCCCCCCTCCACAATTTAGTCCCTCGGTCATATTTTCATAGTGCCTAGGCGAAGCCCTGCGGAGATAGCTTCACCATCACCGTCACCACGCCGTCGTGCTGCCGGAACTCATCCACTACTTTGCCGTCTTGCTGGATCAAGAAGGCGAGGACGTCACCGAGCTGAACGTGTGCTGAACGCGGAGGTGACATACGTTTGGTACTCGATTGGTTGGAGCGCGAAGAAGTTCGACTGCATCAACCGTGTTGACAAACGCTTCCGCTTACAGTCTACGAGGGTATGTAGACACTCTCTCTCCTCTCGTTGCTATGCATCTCCTTGATAGATCTTGCGTGTGCGTAGAATTTTTTTGTTTTCCATGCAACGTTTCCCAACAGTGGCATCCGAGCCAGGTCTATGCGTAGATGATATGCACGAGTAGAACACAAAGAGTTGTGGGCGGTGATAGTCATACTGCTTACCACCAACGTCTTATTTTGATTCGGCGGTATTGTGGGATGAAGCAGCCCAGACCAACCTTACATGTCCACGCACATGAGAGCGGTTCCACCGACTGACATGCAACTAGTTTTGCGTAAAGGTGGCTGGCGGGGGTCTGTTTCTCCTACTTTAGTTGAATCGAATTTGACTACGACCGGTCCTTGAAGAACGTTAAAACAACAAACTTGATGAATCCCCATTGTGGTTTTTGCGTAAGTAAGAACGGTTCTTGCTAGAAGCCCGTAGCAGCCACGTAAAACTTGCAACAACAAAGTAGAGGATGTCTAACTTGTTTTTGCAGGGCATGTTGTGATGTGATATGGTCAAGACATTGTTGGGGAACGTATTATTTCAAAAAAATTCCTACGATCATGCAAGATCTATCTAGGAGATGCATAGCAACGAGACAGGAGAGTGTGTCCACGTACCCTCGTAGACCGAAAGCGGAAGCGTTTAGTAACGCGGTTGATGTAGTCGAACTTCTTCACGATCCAACCGATCCAAGTACCGAACGTACGGCACCTCCGTGTTCAGCACACGTTCAGCTCGATGACGTCCCTCGTGCTCTTGATCCAGTTGAGGATGAGGGAGAGTTCCGTCAGCACGACGGCGTGGCGACGGTGTTGATGATGTTACCGGCGCAGGGCTTCGCCTAAGCACTACGACGATATGACCGAGGTGTGTAACTGTGGAGGGGGGCACCGCACACGGCTAAAAGATCAACTTGTGTGTCCTAGGGTTCCCCCTTCCCCACGTATATAAAGGAGGGAGTGAGGAGGAGGCCGGCCAAGAGGAGGCGCGCCAAAAGGGGGGGGAGTCCTACTCCAAGTAGGATTCGCCCCCCCCCCCCCTTTCCTACTTCCACAAGGAGAAGGGGGGAAGGAGGAGGAGGAGAGAAGGAAAGGGGGGGGCGGCCCCCTTAGCCCTAGTCCAATTTGGTTTGGCTAGGGGGGGCATGCGCCACACCTTGGCCTGCCTCCTCTCTTCCACCACTAGGCCCATGAAGGCCCAATAACCCCCCGGGGGGTTCCGGTAACCCCCCGGTACTCCGGAAAATACCCGATACACCTCGGAACTATTCCGGTGTCCGAATATAGTCTTGCAATATATCAATCTTCATGTCTCGACCATTTCGGGACTCCTCGTCATGTTTGTGATCTCATCCAGGACTCCGAACTACCTTCGGTACATCAAAACACATAAACTCATAATACCGATCGTCATCGAACGTTAAGCGTGCGGACCCTACGGGTTCGAGAACTATGTAGACATGACCGAGACTCATCTCCGGTCAATAACCAATAGCGGAACCTGGATGCTCATATTGGCTCCCACATATTCTACGAAGATCTTTATCGGTCAAACCGCATAACAACATACGTTGTTCCCTTTGTCATCGGTATGTTACTTGCCCGAGATTCGATCGTCGGTATCATCATACCTAGTTCAATCTCGTTACCGGCAAGTCTCTTTACTCGTTCCATAATGCATCATCCCGTAACTAACTCATTAGTCACATTGCTTGCAAGGCTTCATATGATGTGCATTACCGAGAGGGCCTAGAGATACCTCTTCGACAGTCGGAGTGACAAATCCTAATCTCGATCTATGCCAACTCAACAAACACCATCGGAGACACCTGTAGAGCATCTTTATAATCACCCAATTACGTTGTGACGTTTGATAGCACACTAAGTGTTCCTCTGGTATTCGGGAGTTGCATAATCTCATAGTCATAGGAACTTGTATAAGTCATGAAGAAAGCAATAGCAACAAACTAAACGATCATCGTGCTAAGCTAACGGATGGGTCTTGTCAATCACATCATTCTCTAATGATGTGATCCCGTTCATCAAATGACAACTCATGTCTATGGCTAGGAAACTTTAACCATCTTTGATTAACGAGCTAGTCAAGTAGAGGCATACTAGTGACACTCTGTTTGTCTATGTATTCACACATGTATTAAGTTTCCGGTTAATACAATTCTAGCATGAATAATAAACATTTATCATGATATAAGGAAATATAAATAACAACTTTATTATTGCCTCTAGGGCATATTTCCTTTAGTCTCCCACTTGCACTAGACTCAATAATCTAGATTACACAGTAATGATTCTAACACCCATGGAGTCTTGGTGCTGATCATGTTTTGCTCGTGAGAGAGGCTTAGTCAACGGGTCTGCAACATTCAGATCCGTATGTATCTTGCAAATCTCTATGTCTCCCTCCTTGACTTGATCGCGGATGGAATTGAAGCGTCTCTTGATGTGTTTGGTTCTCTTGTGAAATCTGGATTCTTTTGCCAAGGCAATTGCTCCAGTATTGTCACAAAAGATTTTCATTGGACCCGATGCACTAGGTATGACACCTAGATCGGGTATGAACTCCTTCATCCAGACTCCTTCATTCGCTGCTTCCGAAGCAGCTATGTACTCCGCTTCACACGTTGATCCCGCCATGACGCTTTGCTTAGAACTGCACCAACTGACAGCTCCACCGTTCAATATAAATACGTATCCGGTTTGTGACTTAGAGCCATCCGGATCAGTGTCAAAACTTGCATCGACGTAACCACTTACGACGAGCTCTTTGTCACCTCCATAAATGAGAAACATATCCTTAGTCCTTTTCAGGTATTTCAGGATGTTCTTGACCACTATCCAGTGATCCACTCCTGGATTACTTTGGTACCTCCCTGCTAAACTTATAGCAAGGCACACATCAGGTCTGGTACACAGCATTGCATACATGATAGAACCTATGGCTGAGGCATAGGGAATGACTTTCATTTTCTCTCTATCTTCTACAGTGGTCTTGCATTGAGTCTTACTCAACTTCACACCTTGCAACACAGGCAAGAACCCTTTCTTTGACTGATCCATCTTGAACTTCTTCAAAACTTTATCAAGGTATGTGTTTTGTGAAAGTCCTATTAAGCGTCTTGATCTATCTCTATAGATCTTGATGCCCAATATATAAGCAGCTTCACCGAGGTCTTTCATCGAAAAACTTTTATTCAAGTATCCTTTTATGCTATCCAGAAATTCTATATCATTTCCAATCAACAATATGTCATCCACATATAATATTAGAAATGCTACAGAGCTCCCACTCACTTTCTTGTAAATACAGGCTTCTCCAAAAGTCTGTATAAAACCATATGCTTTGATCACACTATCAAAACGTTTATTCCAACTCCGAGATGTTTGCACCAGTCCATAAATGGATCGCTGGAGCTTGCACACTTTGTTAGCATCCTTTGGATCGATAAAACTTTCGGGTTGCATCATATACAACTCTTCTTCCAGAAATCCATTCAGGAATGCAGTTTTTACATCCATTTGCCAAATTTCATAATCATAAAATGCGGCAATTGCTAACATGATTCGGACGGACTTAAGCATCGCTATGGGTGAGAATGTCTCATCGTAGTCAACTCCTTGAGCTTGTCGAAAACCTTTCGCAACAAGTCGAGCTTTGTAGACAGTAACATTACCGTCAGCGTCAGTCTTCTTCTTGAAGATCCATTTATTCTCTATGGCTTGCCGATCATCGGGCAAGTCAACCAAAGTCCACACTTTGTTCTCATACATGGATCCCATCTCAGATTTCATGGCCTCAATCCATTTTGCGGAATCTGGGCTCATCATCGCTTCCTCATAGTTTGTAGGTTCGTCATGGTCAAGTAACATGACCTCCAGAACAGGATTACCGTACCACTCTGGTGCGGATCTTACTCTGGTTGACCTACGAGGTTCGGTAGTAACTTGATCTGAAGTTACATGATCATCATCATTAGCTTCCTCACTAATTGGTGTAGGAGTCACAGGAACTGATTTCTGTGATGAACTACTTTCCAATAAGGGAGCAGGTACAGTTACCTCATCAAGTTCTACTTTCCTCCCACTCACTTCTTTCGAGAGAAACTCCTTCTCTAGAAATGACCCATTTTTAGCAACAAAGATCTTGCCTTCGGATTTTTGGAAATATGCCCTAGAGGCAATAATAAAGTGGTTATTATTATATTTCCTTGTTCATGATAATTGTCTATTGTTCATGCTATAATTGTGTTATCCGGAAATCGTAATGCATGTGTGAATACATAGACCACAACATGTCCCTAGTGAGCCTCTAGTTGACTAGCTCGTTGATCAATAGATGGTTACGGTTTCCTGACCATGGACATTGGATGTCGTTGATAACGGGATCACATCATTAGGAGAATGATGTGATGGACAAGACCCAATCCTAAGCATAGCACTAGATCATGTAGTTCGTCTGCTAAAGCTTTTCTAATGTCAAGTATCATTTCCTTAGACCATGAGATTGTGCAACTCTCGGATACCGTAGGAATGCTTTGGGTGTATCAAACGTCACAACGTAACTGGGTGACCATAAAGGTGCACTACAGGTATCTCCGAAAGTGTCTGTTGGGTTGGCACGAATCGAGACTGGGATTTGTCACTCCGTATGACGGAGAGGTATCTCTGGGCCCACTCGGTAATGCATCATCATAATGAGCTCAATGTGACTAAAGAGTTAGCCATGGGATCATGCGTTACGGAACGAGTAAAGAGACTTGCCGGTAACGAGATTGAACAAGGTATAGGGATACCGATGATCGAATCTCGGGCAAGTATCATACCGGTAGACAAAGGGAATTGTATACGGGATTGATTGAATCCTCGACATCGTGGTTCATCCAATGAGATCATCGTGGAACATGTGGGAGCCAACATGGGTATCCAGATCCCGCTGTTGGTTATTGGCCGGAGAGATGTCTCGGTCATGTCTGCATGGTTCCCGAACCCGTAGGGTCTACACACTTAAGGTTCGGTGACTCTAGGGTTGTTATGGGAAATAGTATGTGAATACCGAATGTTGTTCGGAGTCCCGGATGAGATCCTGGATGTCACGAGGAGTTCCGGAATGGTCCGGAGGTAAATATTTATATATGGGAAGTTGTTATTGGGGTTCCGGAAAAAGTTCGATTTTTTTGGTATTGTACCGGGAAGCTTTCGAAAGGTTCCGGAGGATTCCGGAGGGGTTCGGAAGTCCGGAAAGTGTTCCACCACGTCCAATACAGCAGCATGGGCTGTAAGGGGGCGCCCTAGCCTTAATGGGCTAGGGGCACCAGCCCCCCTAAGGCCCATGCGCATGGGAGAGGGGAAACCCTAAAGGGGGAGGGCCTCCACTTGACTTGGGAGGCACTCCTCCCCTCCTTGGCCGCCATCCCAACCCTAGATGGGATCTAGGGGGGCCGGCCCCCTCTCCCCCCCAGCCTATAAATAGTGGAGGGGTGGGAGGGAGGCCACAACCTCTCCCCTGGCGCAGCCCTCCCCCTCTCCAACACCTCCTCCTCCTCCGTTTGAGCTTGGCGAAGCCCTGCCGGAGAACTGCAAGTTCCACCACCACGCCATCGTGCTGCTGGAGCTGTCTTCCCCAACCTCTCCCTCCTCCTTGCTGGATCAAGGCGCGGGAGACGTCACCGGGCTGCACGTGTGTTGAACGCGGAGGCACCGTTGTTCGGTGCTTATATCGGAATCGACCGCGATCTGAATCGCTGCGTGTACGACTCCTCCAACCGCGTTCTTGCAACGCTTCCGCATCGCGATCTTCAAGGGTATGAAGATACACTCCTCTCTCTCTCGTTGCTAGTCTCTCCATAGATTGATCTTGGTGATGCGTAGAATTTTTTTTGATTTACTACTACGTTCCCCAACACGGATCTGTGGTAGAAGGTGTACCCAATAGTTTTCTTAGGTTATCCTATGAAGACACACTTCTCCGGTTTGGGTTCGAGCTTATCAGGTTGAAGCCTTTTGACATAAGCATCGCATCCCCAAACTTTAAGAAATGACAGCTTAGGTTTCTTGCCAAACCATAGTTCATACGGTGTTGTCTCAAGGGATTTAGATGGCTCCCTATTTAACGTGAATGCGGCTGTCTCTAATGCATAAGCCCAAAATGATACGGTGTCTGTGATAGAAGGTGTACCCAACAGTCTCCTTTGGGTATCCTATGAAGACACATTTCTCCGATTTGGGTTCGAGCTTATCCGTTTGAAGCTTTTTCACATAAGCATCGCAGCCCCAAACTTTAAGAAACGACAACTTGGGTTTCTTGCCAAACCACAATTCATAAGGTGTCGTCTCAACAGATTTAGATGGTGCCCTATTTAACGTGAATGCAGCCGTCTCTAAAGCATAACCCCAAAACGATAGCGGTAAATCAGTAAGAGACATCATAGATCGCACCATATCTAATAAAGTGCGGTTACGACGTTCGGATACACCATTGCGCTGTGGTGTTCCGGGTGGCGTGAGTTGCGAAACTATTCCGCATTGTTTCAAATGAAGACCAAACTCGTAACTCAAATATTCTCCTCCACGATCGGATCACAGAAACTTTATTTTCTTGTTACGATGATTTTCCACTTCACTCTGAAATTCTTTGAACTTTTCAAATGTTTCAGATTTATGTTTCATCAAGTAGATATACCCATATCTGCTCAAATCATCTGTGATGGTCAGAAAATAACGATACCCGCCGCGAGCCTCAATATTCATCGGACTGCATACATCAGTATGTATTATGTCCAATAAATCCGTTGCTCGTTCCATTGTTCCGGAGAACGGAGTTTTAGTCATCTTGCCCATGAGGCATGGTTCGCAAGTACCAAGTGATTCATAATCAAGTGATTCCAAAAGTCCATCAGTATGGAGTTTCTTCATGCGCTTTACACCAATATGACCCAAACGGTAGTGCCACAAATAAGTTGCACTATCATTATCAACTCTGCATCTTTTGGTTTCAATATTATGAATATGTGTATCACTACTATCGAGATTTAACAAAAATAGACCACTCTTCAAGGGTGCATGACCATAAAAGATATTACTCATATAAATAGAACAACCATTATTCTCAGATTTAAATGAATAACCGTCTCGCATCAAACAAGATCCAGATATAATGTTCATGCTTAACGCTGGCACCAAATAACAATTATTCAGGTCTAAAACTAATCCCGAAGGTAGATGTAGAGGTAGCATGCCGACGGCGATCACATCGACTTTGGAACCATTTCCCACACGCATCGTCACCTCGTCCTTAGCCAATCTTCGCTTAATCCATAGTCCCTGTTTCGAGTTGCAAATATTAGCAACAGAACCAGTATCAAATACCCAGGTACTACTGCGAGCATTAGTAAGGTACACATCAATAACATGTATATCACATATACCTTTGTTCACCTTGCCATCCTTCTTATCCGCCAAATACTTGGGGCAATTCCGCTTCCAGTGACCAGTCCCTTTGCAGTAGAAGCACTCAGTCTCAGGCTTAGGTCCAGACTTGGGCTTCTTCACTTGAGCAGCAACTTGCTTGCTGTTCTTCTTGAAGTTCCCCTTCTTCCCTTTACCCTTTTTCTTGAAACTGGTGGTCTTGTTGACCATCAACACTTGATGCTCCTTTTTGATTTCCACCTCCGCAGCCTTTAGCATTGTGAAGAGCTCGGGAATTGTCTTATCCATCCCTTGCATATTATAGTTCATCACGAAGCTCTTGTAGCTTGGTGGCAGTGATTGAAGAACTCTGTCAATGACACTATCAACCAGAAGATTAACTCCCAGCTGAGTCAAGTGATTATGATACCCAGACATTTTGAGTATGTGCTCACTGACAGAACTATTCTCCTCCATTTTGCAGCTATAGAACTTATTGGAGACTTCATATCTCTCAATCCGGGCATTTGCTTGAAATATTAACTTCAACTCCTGGAACATCTCATATGCTCCATGACGTTCAAAACGTCGTTGAAGTCCCGGTTCTAAGCCGTAAAGCATGGCACACTGAACTATCGAGTAGTCATCAGCTTTGCTCTGCCAGACGTTCTTAACGTTATCAGTAGCGTCTGCAGCAGGCCTAGCACCTAGCGGTGCTTCCAGGATGTAATTCTTCTGTGCAGCAATGAGGATAATCCTCAAGTTACGGACCCAGTCCGTGTAGTTGCTACCATCATCTTTCAACTTAGCTTTCTCTAGGAACGCATTAAAATTCAAAGGAACAGTAGCACGGGCCATTGATCTACAATAACATAGACATGCAAAATACTATCAGGTACTAAGTTCATGATAAATTAAAGTTCAATTAATCATATTACTTAAGAACTCCCACTTAGATAGACATCCCTCTAATCATCTAAGTGATCACGTGATCCAAATCAACTAAACCATGTCCGATCATCACGTGAGATGGAGTAGTTTTCATTGGTGAACATCACTATGTTGATCATATCTTCTATATGATTCACGCTCGACCTTTTTGTCTTAGTGTTCCGAGGCCATATCTGCATATGCTAGGCTCGTCAAGTTTAACCTGAGTATTCTGCATGTGCAAAACTGGCTTGCACCCGTTGTATTTGAACGTAGAGCCTATCACACCCGATCATCACGTGGTGTCTCAGCACGAAGAACTTTCGCAATGGTGCATACTCAGGGAGAACACTTATACCTTGAAATTTAGTGAGAGATCATCTTATAATGCTACCGTCATACTAAGCAAAATAAGATGCATAAAAGGATTAACATCACATGCAATTCAATATAAGTGATATGATATGGCCATCATCATCTTGTGCCTTTGATCTCCATCTCCAAAGCACTGTCATGATCACCATCGTCACCAGCGCGACACCTTGATCTCCATCGTAGTATCGTTGTCGTCTCACCAACTATTGCTTCTACGACTATCGCTACCGCTTAGTGATAAAGTAAAAACAATTACATGGCGATTGCATTGCATACAATAAAGCGACAACCATATGGCTCCTGCCAGTTGCCGATAACTCTGTTACAAAACATGATCATCTCATACAATAAAATATAGCATCATGTCTTGACCATATCATATCACAGCATGCCCTGCAAAAACAAGTTAGACATCCTCTACTTTGTTGTTGCAAGTTTTACGTGGCTGCTACGGGCTGAGCAAGAACCGTTCTTACCTACACATCAAAACCCAACGATTTTTCGTCAAGTGTGCTATTTTAACCTTCAACAAGGACCGGGCGTAGTCACACTCGATTCAACTAAAGTTGGAGAAACTCACACCCACCAGCCACCTGTGTGCGAAGCACGTCGGTAGAACCAGTCTCGTGTAAGCGTACGCGTAATGTCGGTCTGAGCCGCTTCATCCAACAATACCGCCAAATCAAAGTATGACATGCTGGTAAGCAGTATGACTATTATCGCCCACAACTCTTTGTGTTCTACTCATGCATATAACATCTACGCATAAACCTGGCTCTGATACCACTGTTGGGGAACGTAGTATTTCAAAAAAAATCCTACGATCACGCAAGATCTATCTAGGAGATGCATAGCAATGAGACTGGAGAGTGTGTCCACGTACCCTCGTAGACCGAAAGCGGAAGCATTTAGTAACACGGTAGATGTAGTCGAACTTCTTCACGATCCAACCGATCCAAGTACCGAACATACGGCACCTCCGCGTTCAGCACACGTTCAGCTCGATGACGTCCCTCGTGCTCTTGATCCAGTTGAGGATGAGGGAGAGTTCCGTCAGCACGACGGCGTGGCGACGGTGTTGATGATGTTACCGGCGCAGGGCTTCGCCTAAGCACTACGACGATATGACCGAGGTGTGTAACTATGGAGGGGGGCACCGCACATGGCTAAAAGATCAACTTGTGTGTCCTAGGGTGCCCCCTTCCCCACGTATATAAAGGAGGGAGGGAGGAAGAGGCCGGCCAAGAGGAGGCGCGCCAAAAGGGGGGGGGAGTCCTACTCCAAGTAGGATTCGCCCCCCCCCCCCCTTTCCTACTTCCACAAGGAGAAGGGGGGAAGGAGGAGGAGGGGAGAAGGAAAGGGGGGCCGGCCCCCTTAGCCCTATTCCAATTTGGTTTGGCTAGGGGGGCATGCGCCACACCTTGGCCTGCCTTCTCTCTTCCACCACTAGGCCCATGAAGGCCCAATAACCCCCCGGGGGGTTCCGGTAACCCCCCGGTACTCCGGAAAATACCCGATACACCTCGGAACTATTCCGGTGTCCGAATATAGTCTTCCAATATATCAATCTTCATGTCTCGACCATTTCGAGACTCCTCGTCATGTCCGTGATCTCATCCGGGACTCCGAACTACCTTCGGTACATCAAAACACATAAACTCATAATACCGATCGTCATCGAACGTTAAGCGTGCGGACCCTACGGGTTCGAGAACTATGTAGATATGACCGAGACTCATCTCCGGTCAATAACCAATAGCGGAACCTAGATGCTCATATTGGCTCCCACATATTCTACGAAGATCTTTATCGGTCAAACCGCATAACAACATACGTTGTTCCCTTTGTCATCGGTATGTTACTTGCCCGAGATTTGATCGTCGGTATCATCATACCTAGTTCAATCTCGTTACCGGCAAGTCTCTTTACTCGTTCCGTAATGCATCATCCCGTAACTAACTCATTAGTCACATTGCTTGCAAGGCTTCATATGATGTGCATTACCGAGAGGGCCCAGAGATACCTCTCCGACAATCGGAGTGACAAATCCTAATCTCGATCTATGCCAACTCAGCAAACACCATCGGAGACACCTGTAGAGCATCTTTATAATCACCCAGTTACGTTGTGATGTTTGATAGCACACTAAATGTTCCTCCGGTATTCGGGAGTTGCATAATCTCATAGTCATAGGAACTTGTATAAGTCATGAAGAAAGCAATAGCAACAAACTAAACGATCATCGTGCTAAGCTAACGGATGGGTCTTGTCAATCACATCATTCTCTAATGATGTGATCCCGTTCATCAAATGACAACTCATGTCTATGGCTAGGAAACTTTAACCATCTTTGATTAATGAGCTAGTCAAGTAGAGGCATACTAGTGACACTCTGTTTGTCTATGTATTCACACATGTATTAAGTTTCCGGTTAATACAATTCTAGCATGAATAATAAACATTTATCATGATATAAGGAAATATAAATAACAACTTTATTATTGCCTCTAGGGCATATTTCCTTCAGACATGATGTGATATATGTTGATGTATGAGATGATCATGTTTTGTAATATCGACAACCGGCAGGAGCCTTAGGGTTGTCTCTTTATTGTATGAAATACAAATGCCATGTAATTGCTTTAGTTTATCGCTATGCGTTAGCAATAGTTGTAGAAGCAACAGTTGGTGAGATGACCCCGACACAACGATGGAGATCAAGGTGTCGAGCCAGTGACGATGGAGATCATGACGATGCTTTGGAGATGGAGATCAAAAGCACAAGATGATGATGGCCATATCATGTCACATATTTTGATTGCATGTGTTGTTTATCCTTTATGCATCTTATTTTGCTTAGAACGGCGGTAGCATTATAAGATGATCCCTTCACTAAATTTCAAGATAAAAGTGTTCTCCCCGAGTATGCACCGTTGCCAAAGTTCGTCATTTCGAAGCACCGCATGATGATCGGGTGTGATAGACTCTACGTTCGCATACAACCGGTGTAAGACAGTTTTGCACATGCAGAATACTTGGGTTAAACTTGACAAGCCTAGCTTGTACATACATGGTCTTGGAACACTGGAGACCGAAAGGTCGAACGTGAGTCATATAGTAGATATGATCAACATAGAGATGTTCACCATTGATGACTACCCCATCTCATGTGATGATCGGACATGGGTTAGTTGATTTGGATCATGTATCACTTAGATAAACTTGAGGGATGTTTATTTAAGTGGGAGTTCATTAGTAATTTGATTAGTTGAACTTATTTATCATGAACTTAGTCTTATAGTTTTGCATATCTATGTTGTAGATCAATGGCCCGAGCTACCATTCCCCTGAATTTTAATGCGTTCCTAGAGAAAGCTAAGTTGAAAGATGATGGTAGCAACTACACGGACTGGGTCCGTAACTTGAGGAGTATCCTCATTGCTGCACAGAAGAATTATGTCCTTGATGCACCACTAGGTGACAGACCTGCTGTAGGAGCTACGACAGATGTTATGAATGTCTGGCAGGCTCGATCTGATGACTACTCGATAGTTCAGTGTGCCATGCTTTACGGCTTAGAACCGGGACTTCAAAGACGTTTTGAACGTCATGGAGCATATGAGATGTTCCAAGAGTTGAAGTTAATATTTCAAGAAAATGCCCGGGTTGAGAAATATGAAGTCTCCAACAAGTTCTATAGCTGCAAGATGGAGGAGAACAGTTCTGTCGGTGAACACATACTCAAAATGTCTGGGTATCATAACCACTTGACTCAGCTGGGAGTTGATCTTCCAGTTGATAGTGTTATTGACAGAGTTCTTCAGTCACTACCACCAAGCTACAAAGGCTTCGTGATGAACTATAATATGCAAGGGATGAATAAAACGATTCTTGAGCTCTTCGCAATGCTTAAGGCCGCGGAGGTAGAAATCAAGAAGGAGCATCAAGTGTTGATGGTTAACAAGACCACTAGTTCCAAGAAAAAGGGCAAGGGTAAGAAAGGGAACTTCAAGAAGAATGGCAAGCAAGTTGCCACTCCCGGGAAGAAGCCCAAAGCTAGACCCAAGCCTGAAACTGAGTGCTTCTACTGCAAAGGGAATGGTCACTGGAAGCGGAACTGCCCCAAATACTTGGCGGATAAGAAGGATGGCAAAGTGAACAAAGGTATATTTTATATACATGTTATTGATGTGTACCTTACTAATGCTCGTAGCAGCGCCTGGGTATTTGATGCTGGTTCGGTTGCTCATATTTGTAACTTGAAATAGGAGCTGCGGAATAAACGAGGATTGGCTAAGGACGAGGTGACGATGCGCGTCGGGAATGGTTCCAAGGTCGATGTGATCGCCATCGGCACACTACCTCTACATCTACCTTCGGGATTAGTTTTAGACCTCAATAATTGTTATTTGGTGCCCGCGTTGAGCATGAACATTATATCTGGATCTTGTTTATTGCGATACGGTTATTCATTTAAATCAGAGAATAATGGTTGTTCTATTTATATGAGTAATATCTTTTATGGTCATGCACCCTTGATGAATGTTCTATTCTTGTTGAATCTCAATCATAATGATACACATATTCATAATATTGATGACAAAAGATGCAAAGTTGATAATGATAGTGCAACATACTTGTGGCACCGCCATTTAGGTCATATTGGTGTAAAGCGCATGAAGAAACTCCATGCAGATGGACTTTTGGAATCACTTGATTATGAATCATTTGATACTTGCGAACCATGCCTCATTGACAAGATGACTAAAACTCCATTCTCCGGAACAATGGAGTGAGCTAATGACTTATTGGAAATAATACATACTGATGTATGCGGTCCAATGAGTGTTGAAGCACGCGGCGGGTATCGTTATTTTCTGACCTTCACGGAAGATTTGAGTAGGTATGGTTATATCAACTTGATGAAACACAAGTTTGAGACATTTGAATAGTTCAAAGAATTTCAGAGTGAAGTGGAGAATCATCGTAACAAGAAAATAAAGTTTCTACGATCTGATCGCGGAGGCGAATATTTGAGTTACGAGTTTGGCCTTCATTTAAAACAATGTGGAATTGTTTCACAACTCACGCCACCAGGAACACCACAGCGTAATGGTGTGTCCGAACACCATAATCGTACTTTATTGGATATGGTGCGTTCTATGATGTCTCTTACCGATTTTCCACTATCGTTTTGGGGTTATGCATTAGAGACAACCGCATTCACATTAAAATAGGGCACCGTCTAAATCCGTTGAGACGACACCATATGAACTCTGGTTTGGCAAGAAACCTAAGCTGTCGTTTCTTAAAGTTTGGGGTTGCGACACTTATGTCAAAAGGCTTCAGCCTGATAAGCTCGAACCCAAATCGGAGAAGTGCGTCTTCATAGGATACCCAAAGGAAACAATTGGGTACACCTTCTACCACATATCCGATGGCAAAATCTTTGTTGCCAAGAATGGATCCTTTCTAGAGAAGGGTTTCGCTCGAAAGAAGTGAGTGGGAGGAAAGTAGAACTTGATGAGGTAATTGTACCTTCTCTCGAATTGGAAAGTAGCACATCAGAGAAAACCGTTCCCATGATGCCTACACCAACTAGAGAGGAAGCAAATGATAATGATCATGAAACTTCAGATCAAGTTGCTACTGAACCTCGTAGGTCAACCAGAGCACGATACGCACTAGAGTGGTACGGTGATCCTGTCCTGGAAGTCATGTTATTAGACCAAGGCGAACCTACGAATTATGAAGAAGCTATGATGAGCCCATATTCCGACAGATGGCTTGAGGCCATGGAATCTGAGATAGGATCCATGTATGAGAACAAAGTGTGGACTTTGGTGGACTCGCCCGATGATCGGCAAGCCATAGAAAATAAATGGATCTTCAAGAAGAAGACTGACGCTGATGGTAATGTTACTGTCTACAAAGCTCGACTTGTTGCGAAAGGTTTTCGACAAGTTCAAGGGGTTGACTACGATGAGACTTTCTCACCCGTAGCGATGCTTAAGTCTGTCCAAATCATGTTAGCAATTGCCGCATTTTATGATTATGAAATCTGGCAAATGGACGTCAAAACTGCATTCCTTAATGGATTTCTTAAAGAAGAGTTGTATATGATGCAACCAGAAGGTTTTGTCGATCCTAATGGTGCTAACAAAGTGTGCAGGCTCCAGCGATCCATCTATGGACTGGTGCAAGCATCTCGGAGTTGGAATATACGCTTTGATGATGTGATCAAAGCATATCATTTTATACAGACTTGCGGTGAAGCCTGTATTTACAAGAAAGTGAGTGGGAGCTCTGTAGCATTTCTGATATTATATGTGGATGACATATTACTAATTGGAAATGGTACAGAATTTTTGGATAGCATAAAAGGATACTTGAATAAGAATTTTTCAATGAAAGACCTCGGTGAAGCTGCTTATATATTGGGCATCAAGATCTATAGGTATAGATCAAGACGCTTAATAGGACTTTCACAAAGCACATACCTTGACAAAGTTTTGAAGAAGTTCAAAATGGATCAGTCCAAGAAAGGGTTCTTGCCTGTGTTACAAGGTGTGAAGTTGAGTCAGACTCAAAGCCCGACCATTGCAGAAGATAGAGAGAAAATGAAAGTCATTCCCTATGCCTCAGCCATAGATTCTATCATGTATGCCATGCTGTGTACCAGACCTGATGTGTGCATTGCCATAAGTTTGGTAGGGAGGTACCAAAGTAATCCAGGAGTGGATCACTGGACAGCAGTCAAGAACATCCTGAAGTACCTGAAAAGGACCAAGGATATGTTTCTTGTTTATGGAGGTGACGAAGAGCTCGTCGTAAATGGTTACGTCGATGCTAGCTTCGACATTGATCCGGATGACTCTAAGTCACAAACCGGATACGTATTTATATTGAATGGTGGAGCTGTCAGTTGGTGCAGTTCCAAGCAGAGCATCGTGGCGGGATCTACGTGTGAAGCGGAGTACATAGCTGCTTCGGAAGCAGCACATGAAGGAGTATGGATGAAGGAGTTCATATCCGATCTGGGTGTAATACCTAGTGCATCGGGTCCAATGAAAATCTTTTGTGACAACACTAGAGCAATTGCCTTGGCGAAGGAATCCAGGTTTCACAAGAGAACCAAACAGATCAAGAGATGCTTCAACTCCATTCGTGAAAATGTCAAGGATGGATACATAGAGATTTGCAAAATACATACGGATCTGAATGTGGCAGACCCGTTGACTAAGCCTCTTCCGCGAGCAAAACATGATCAGCACCAAGACTCCATGGGTGTTAGATTCATTACAATGTAATCTAGATTATTGACTCTAGTGCAAGTGGGAGACTGAAGGAAATATGCCCTAGAGGCAATAATAAAGTTGTTATTTTATATTTCCTTATTCATGATAAAGGTTTTATTATTCATGCTAGAATTGTATTGATCGGAAACTTAAATACATGTGTGAATACAATACATAAACAAATACCATGTCCCTAGTAAGCCTCTACTAGACTAGCTCGTTGATCAAAGATGGTTAAGGTTTCCTAACCATAGACATGTGTTGTCATTTGATAACGGGATCACATCATTAGGAGAATTATGTGATGGATAAGACCCATCCGTTAGCTTAGCATATTGATCATTCAGTTTATTGCTATTGCTTTGTTGATGACAAATACATATTCCTTCGACTATGAGATTATGCAACTCCCGGATACCGGAGGAATACCTTGTGTGCTATCAAACGTCACAACGTAACTGGGTGATCATAAAGATGCTCCACAGGTATCTCCGAAGGTGTTTGTTGAGTTGGCATAGATCGAGATTAGGATTTGTCACTCCGAGTATCGGAGAGGTATCTCTGGGCCATCTCGGTAATACACATCATAAGAAGCCTTGCAAGCACAGTGACTAAGGAGTTAGTTGCAAGACGATGTATTACAGAACGAGTAAAGAGACTTGCCGGTAACGAGATTGAACTAGGTATGAAGATAACGATGATTGAATCTCGGGCAAGTAACATACCGATGGACAAAGGGAATTACATATGTTGTCATAAGGTTCGACCGATAAAGATCTTCATAGAATATGTAGGAGACAATATGGGCATCCAGGTTCCGCTATTGGTTATTGACCGGAGAGGTGTCTCGGTCATGTCTACATAGTTCTCGAACCCATAGGGTCCGCACGCTTAACGGTCGTTGACGATATAGTGTTATATGATTTGGTGACCGAATGTTGTTCAGAGTCCCGAATGAGATCACGGTCATGATGAGGAGCTCCGGAATGGTCTGGAGGTAAAGATCGATATATAGGACGATGATATTTGGACACCGGAAGAGTTTCGGGATGTACCGGGTAGAAATCGGGTCACCGGAAGGGGTTCCGGACACCCCGGGAGGTTAATGGGCCATATGGGCCAAAGGGGGGAACACACCAGCCCACAAGGGGCTGGCGCACCCCTCCTAGTCTGCAGCCCTTGGGGAGAGAAGGAAAGGGGGGAGTCGGCCTCCCCCTTCCTTTCCTCTCCCCCCTTTCCTTCCGTCCTCCGGCAAATATGGTAGGGGGGGCTAGGGAAAGACCCCAAGTAGGATTCGGCCCTACTTGGGGCGCCCCTTGGCCTCTCCCCTCTCCCCCACATAACCACGACAATTGCTTAGCCGTGTGCGGTGCCCGCCTCCACAGTTTAGTCCCTCGGTCATATTTTCGTAGTGCTTAGGCAAAGCCCTGCGGAGAGAGCTTCACCATCACCGTCACCACGCCATCGTGCTGCTAGAACTCATCCACTACTTCGCCGTCTTGCTGGATCAAGAAGGCGAGGACGTCACCGAGCTGAAAGTGTGCTGAATGCGGAGATGTCGTACGTTCGGTACTCGATCGGTTGGAGCGCGAAGAAGTTCGACTACATCAACCGCGTTGACAAACGCTTCCGCTTATGGTCTACGAGGGTACTTAGACACACTCTCTCCTCTCGTTGCTATCCATCTCCTTATAGATCTTGCGTGTGCGTAGAATTTTTTTGTTTTCCATGCAACGTTTCCCAACAGTAATCAACACTACTAGCAACCACAGGTACCAATCTAAGGTTTTGAGACAAAGATTGAAGAGATGAACTAGGGTTTGAGAGGAGATGCTGCTGGTGAAGATGTTGATGAATATTGGTCCTCCCATGATGAGAGGATCGATGGTGATGTCGATGACCTTGATTTCTCCCTCCCGGAGGGAAGTATCCTCGACAGAATTGCTTAGCCGAAGAGCAAAAGTGCTGCTGCCTAGGTTCCGCCTCAAGAAGGCGGTGTTTCGTCCCGAAAGTCTCCTCATCTTTTTCTAGGACAAAAGGCCTCATATAGCAAAAGGCGGGCACCAGAGGGCTGCTGTGGGCCTCACAAGGCATCGAGGCGCGCCACATTGCCTTGTGAGCAGTAGGTGCCTCCCCTCTGGTGGTTCGCCATTCCAATATTTTTATATATTCAATAAAAATCTCCGTGAAGTTTCAGGTCATTTGGAGCTCCGTAGAATAGCTATCTCTGTTATAGCTCTTTTAGGTCCAGAATTCCAGTTGTCAGTGATCTCCCTCTTCATGTATATCTTGCAAGTCAAGAGAGAAAAGGCATTATAATTGCATCATAAAGTGAAATAATGACCACAAACAATATAAATAACAGTAAGAAAACATAATGCAAAATGGACGTATCACCGACCAATAAAGATTTTTCACATGTCGGCTTCTCATTCACCAACGGAGCCACGTGTCAGCTCTATCTTGTCACAGCTGTCGGTCATCCAATAGCCAACATGCGTCTATGAATGTGACGCCCCCGATTCAATCGTACACTAATCATACACGCAAACGTGTACGATCAAGATCATGGACTCACGGGAAGATATCACAACACAATTCTAGACACAAATTAAAGTCATACAAGCTTCATATTACAAGCCAGGGGCCTCGAGGGCTTGAATACATAAGCTCGATCATAAACGAGTTAGCGGAAGCAACAATATCTGAGTACAGACATAAGTTAAACAAGTTGCCATAAGATGGCTAGCACAAAAAGGGATACGGATCGAAGAGGCGCAGGCCTCCTGCCTGGGATCCTCCTAAACTACTCCTGGTCATCGGCGGCCTGCACGTAGAAGTAAGCACCCTCAGAGTAGTGGTAGTCATCGTCGGTGGCATCCGGCTCCTGGGCTCCTCCATCTGCTTGCAGCATCCGAGAAGATTGGAAAAGGGGGGAAAAGAGGGAGCAAATCAACCGTGAGTACTCATCCAAAGTACTCTCAAAGCAAGGATCTACACTACATATGCATCGTATCAATGAAAAGGGTAGTATCTATGGACTGAACTTTAGAATGCCAGAATAAGAGGGGGAGAAGCTAGTCCTATCGAAGACTACGCTTCTGGTAGCCTCCATCTTGAAGTATATAGAAGAGAGTAGCAAGTATAACATCAAGTAACATCGTATAGCATAATCCTACCCGGCGATCCTTCCCTCGTCGCCATATGGGAAAGCGATCACCGGGTTATCTCTGGAACTTATCTGGGTGCATTTTATTAAGTGTCCGGTTCTAGTTGTCAGATGTCGGAATACAACTCCAAGTCATCTTGTTACCGTGGACACGGCTATTCGAATAGATCAACTTCCCTGCAGGGGTGCACCACATTACCCGACACACTCGATCACTCTGGCCGAACACACTTTCCTGGGTCATGCCCGGCCTCGGAAGATCGACACGTCGCAGCCCTACCTAGTCCCAACAGAGAGGTCAGCACGCCGGTCTAAATCCTAAGCGCGCATGGGTCTTGGGCCCATTGCCCGTTGCACTCCTGCACGTTGCGAACGCGGCCGGTGAGCAGACCTTGCAACCTCCATTACAAAGGCGGTTGCTTTACGCAGTCCAACCCGGTGCGCGCCGCTCAGTCGCTGACGTCTGGAAAGCTTTGGCTGATACTACGACGCCGGTTGCTCATATCTTGTCCCACGTGGCGGTTAGTGCGTATAGGTCAAAACCAACTCAGATCAAATATCCAAACTCGTTAGGCGTGTTATTTTGAAGTAACCGCGGACGCCGACCAGGGACCAGGCCCACCTCTCTCCTGGGTGGTCACAACCTGCCCTCTCGCTCTGCCACAAGGTATCACTCAGGGGGGCGTCGGGAACCCAGGTCCACCACTACCTGGATGGAACCACCTGCCCCTTCAGCCCCTACATTCGTGAATCACTCGTGGGTACTCTACGAGCCGACCCGACTTTAGTCACCACATGTATCAAGTATAGTATGTATATAGTATATACCCATGATCACCTCCCGAAGTGATCACGGCCCTACAGTACAGAATGGCAGACGGGCAAGAATGTAGGGCCACTGATGGAATACTAGCATCCTATACTAAGCATTTAGGATTGCAGGTAAGGTATCAATAGTAGTAGCAAGGACAGGCTATGCAGCAGTATAGGATCAAACCGATGAAACAGTAACAACTACACTACTCTAATGCAAGCAGTAGAGAGAAGGAGTAGGCGGTATCGAGATGATCAAGGGGGTTTTGCTTGCCTGGAAGCTCTGTCGAGAAGGAGGGGTCGTCAGGAGAGTAGCTAACGTCTGGAGCATCGGTCTCGAAGTCTACCGGAGAGAAGAGGGGGTAGAAACAATGAATACAATGCAAACAGATGCATGACGATGCATGACAAGGCAAATTGCGGTGCTATGTGTGACATAACGTAGTAATAGGCGATATTAGCGAAGGGGGAAAACATCCGGGAAAGTATTCCCGGTGTTTGGCAGTTTCGGACAAATGAAACGGAGGGGGACGGTTCCATATTCGCTATGCTAGGGATGTGTGACACACGAACATAGTGCATATTCGGATTCGTCATGTTTTTCTGAGCAACTTTCATGTACAAATTATTTTCATCCGAGCTACAGTTTAATTTATATTAATTTTCAAAGTTTTAATTCATTTTCAGGAATTAACAGATTTAATTTAATTGAAAAACAGAATTATGACATCATCATGAGGTCAGCATGATGTCAGTGGTCAAAGTCTGTTGACTTGGTCAAACAGACGTGTGGGTCCTGTCTGTCATTGACTGATTAACCTAATTAACATATTAATTAGTTTAATTAGATAATTAGGTTAACTAAGTTTAATTAGTTTAATTAAGCAGAATTAATTAAGTTAATTAATTCACTAATTGATTAATTAATGGGAAAAGCTTACCTTCAGTCGACCGATCTCGCGCGTGCATCCGCCGGCTCTGTGTCCGTTGGATCGCCTGTTGATCAGACGGATGAGAACGACCCCGCTTTCCACGTCACGCGCGTTCATTTTCTGAAACAGAGCTATTGTTTCAGGATAAACATTCGTGCAACTGGCCTTCATTGACTCGTGTCTCTGGGAGGGCAATGCTTCTGGATTTGGGAGGGCGGCGGGGGCGGCGGTGTTCGGCGACCGGGGCATATCCAGCGCGGTGGCGACGGCGACAGGTTCGGCGGTGGCCGACGTCGACTCCAGCAGGTATGGATCGGAGACCCCCCTCCCATTCCCCCTGCATTTCTGGGCGACCATCATCCTGGCACCACCAATGCTAGACACAGCCACATCACAACGCCTTACGTCCATGCACACTTCAAGTTTCTGCAACAACAACGTTGTTGCGGAACGGCGGCAGCGAAGACTGCGCGACGCGGCCGAAAATGTTGTTGCAATTTTTGTAGCAAGGGTCTTGTTACAGAAAATTAGGCGCGGGGCGAGATGTCTTTTCAATTTTTGCAACAAGGGTCTTGTTGCAGAAAATTAGAGAATAAGAGTTTTTGCAACCGGGGACTTGTTGCAGAAAAATAGAGAAAAGGAGTTTTCGCAACAAAGCTCTTGTTGCAGAAATTAGAGATGAGAAAGTTTCTCAACAAAGCTCTTGTTGCAGGAAATTAGAGAAGAGGAGGTTTCGCAACTAGAGTAGCTCCTACACGCTGGCGGCGGGCTGATTTTGCGGTGGGTTGGCGGCGGCGCCGCGCGGGGCGCATCTCAGTCGGGGTCGGGTCAAGACTGTCTTGTTTCTACAACAGAGCGTTTGTTGCGGGAAATAACAAGTGGGCATGCGGGGCGCGGACACCGGATCGGACGGGTATCAGCTCGGGTATCCAACGGCCGTCGAGGCGATGGATAAAATCTAAACATCGGCCGGCGGACGCGCTTAATTAATTAATTAATCTATTATTATTATTCTTTTTCATTTTTGTTCCGGGGGCATGGGGCCCGAATGGCAGTGGCCCATCTAGGCCACACACACGCACACTCGGCCGGGGAGGAGGGGCGAGGCCATGGCCAGTGCGCGGCGGCGGTCAGCGGGTGCAGGCGCCGGCATTCACGACGGGGAGGAGCGGGGAGGCAGCGACGGCGACCAACGTCGGGGAGCGGCGGCCGAAGGCAGGCTTGGCCGGGAGCGGGGGGGAGCGGGCACTGGAGGGGAGGCACGGGGCGAAGCGGGGGCAGCTGGGTGAGGGCGCGGCGCGGGCGGCAGCGGCGGCGGCACGACAGCAAGCAGCGGTGGCAGCATCAGCAGCGGTAGCAGCTCGCAGCAGCAGCGGCAGAGCCGGAAACGGGCGCAAGAGGAGGCGGGGGCGCGGTCGGGCGCGCATGAGGGTCGCGGCCATGGCCAAGGAGGGTGCGGGTAGCACGCAGGACGACCTGCAGGCGGCGTATGGGCGGTAGCAAGCGCGGGCACGACGAGAGGGCACGGGGAGAAGAAGGGTTGGATCCTCATCGGCGACTGCAGGGGATCAGAGTGGCGAGGCTCGGTGGAGCACGTCGGGGAGGAGGGCGAGGAGGCGATGGCGGGGCGGTCCGGCGAGGTTGGGGCGGTGCCAGGCGGTGGCGTCGGGGGCGATGGGGTCGGGGCGTTGCCCCAATCTAGAATCGTGGGGGGGGGGGAACAAGGGGGAGTGGGGTGGCTCGGCTAGGGTTCGGTCGGGGGGGGGGGTTAGTAGTGGGGGCAGTGGGCCGGCTGGGACGCGCGGGTGGCCAGCTGGGCCTGTTGGCCCAGTTGGGCCGTGGGGTTCGGTTTCCCTTTTTTTTATTTGTTTTATTTTATCTTTAGTTTTATAAAATGAAAACCTAATCCCTAAATTAGTATTATTGATTTTTCCACTGCCATAAATATTTTGGCACATTAATAAAATAGTTAGTATTTGATTATTATTTAAATGCATTTATATAATTGTTTTAGCCACTGTTTATTTTAAATTAGTGCTTTTAATTACTTTTAAAAATGTTGATTTCTTCACCACAATTATCTACAAATTATTTGCCACATTTTGAACATTTTAGTTTTAACGTTTGAAAACTTTAATTGTTGACTTTGATTTAATTTGAATTTGATTAGCATTTTAATCAGTGAGATTTGCAACAGTAATTGTGATGACGTGGCATCATTAACATGGGATTACTGTAGCTTAATTATCCAGGCGTTACAAATCTCCTCCACTACAAGAAATCTCGTCCCGAGATTTTAAGAGGTGGAGAAAGGGGAAAGTTCTCGTTACGAAATTTTAGCGGATCCTTTTGTTCTTGGTTGCTCTCCTCGAAGAGGTTGATCCCTTCATTGATGTCTTCATTTCTCTGCTTCAGGGCATCGTGACGAAGTTGTCATTCTTTCTTCGGGAATTCCATCGTACTTACGAATAGGTAAGGTGAAGCTTGACAACGATAGAATGCTATAGGGGGTAATCATTTGGGGTTATCCCATGAATGAACACATGAGTATCTCTCAAGTTGAACAAATCAAACACATCGAGAGTAAAGTACGAAGGTACAATAAGAAGTTTCAAACAGATAGACAATCGTTCGATGTCTGAAACAAAGTGTGAAAGGGGTCCAGAACAACGAGAATAAGTATTGCGTCTGATACCAGAATAAATCACTAGGAAGGTGGCCCATGGATTACTTACGAAGTCAAGCGTGAGGAATAGCTTTGGAAACAAGGGGTGTACAGGAGAGTCTGGTTTCGATCCTGTGAAATTGTGGGTTATGGGCCCACCATGTGGTTTAAAAGTAGTAAGGGCGGTGATATTTTGCACGGTCATGATAGCAAGACATGTTAGAGGATAGCCTATCAGTTATGTCGGTAACAACATTGGTACCAAGGGAGAGGGACGAAGAGAACCATTTTCCTGTTCGTTGAACGAGGCAGACCAATAGGCAAAGTTCTCGTCCATCGGTGGTTACCGGAATGTCATCAACAATAGTAACAGGGTCTTGCTGACAAAGTGGTACACTAGGGTGTTTACTTAAGCAGTGAATTATTACTGCTTAGATCATATAAATCACCAGAAGGATTAAACAAAACAATGGAAAGGAAAATGTGATTATTAGATTATATAGACCAATGGAAAGGAAAATGTGTTTAAACACATATTTCAGGGGTATACCCTTCCCAAGGACAAGCAGAGCATGATATCCATGACAGGATAGAAAGTATAAAACCATTTAGGTAACGGGAGAGGAATTTCATGACATTACTCATACAATGGTGTTTGGATAATTGATAAAGAAAATTTAGCATTGTGCTTAAAATGTTCTTATTGAAGATCGGAGTACCACAGACATGCTTTGAGATAGCATTGACATGGTCTTCAAGCAAAGGTCAGACCTTCGGCACACAAAGGATCCATCTGGAACAACTTATCGAATAAGTCTTACAATTTCCTCATGGAAGAATGGCTGGCCTTGCTAAAAAGGAAACTATAAGAATAGGTCCTCCGGCCAGGTGTGCTAGGCATGACATCACCTTACCGGGTCATATAAAGACCAGTGTTATAACTCTTGGAAATATGTTCCAACCATCATATTTGACCGAGATTCAGATCTAATTGGTGTCAGGATACCTCAGACTCAGGATGCCTGAGAAGAAAAGGTGCAACACAAATTGACGAGATGACATTGTAAGATTCTCGGGAAATGAACTATGGGAGCGAGTTCCGAAACAAGAGTTCATCATTAAACCAGGGAGAGGAAGAGGAGGTGGCTGATGGGCTCAGCAACAATTCATCGAGATTTCCAAAAATATGGATTTCCACAATCATGTGAACATGGAGATAACATTTGTCAGATCAAATGATATAATGATGTCTGCTCGAAGAAAACATACACAATTAAACATTGGTTGAAAGGTGCGCCCGAAATATGAGCATAGGTAGCATGATCAATGTTAGAATGGTGATTCAATAACCATTAGTCTAAGAATGAACGGTCGACCATTAACTTCAAAGCAATAGGGTTACTAGAAATACTGAATCCAAGCATCACCGTTCACTTGTTGGTATTCCGGTTAGAAACAATACGGGGACCAAGATATGAATGGAGATGGCGAGAAGTATTACTATATTAAGAATTCTTAAGAGGTGGTGAAATTCTCACAGTATTCTTGACATAAAAGATGGTAATACTTCAAGGTAGAACATAATACAAGCTGGATAGCAAGTTGCATTCATAACATGAACAAGTTTGTGATGAAAGGAAGGTAAGGATGTTGTAGATGGTAACTCAAATTACCAAGGGACGAGGATGGCACTTATCATCATGAAGTCAATTGATATCCTAGAAGGAGTCAAAACGTTGATGATGATCACGACAAATTTTGTCGAGAGGCTCCACGAAGAAGCAATCGAACAACGACTGCATCAAGCAAAAGGACTGATGCAGCGAAAGATTATTGGAACCACAGATACGACACAAACTCGGAATCAAGTTTGCTGTTCGAGGTGAAACGATAAGACGAGGAAATCGAAGTAAGCTTAGCTCATCATCGAAAGTTGTGTTCCAGGAATAAGGACCAGGTAGCACAGTTAAAATCATTACGATAATGATATAGCCAATCGACTGGGGATGACATGATCGAGTACAAACTCGTAAGTAGTGAAGATTACTCAGAGTTGTTGAATCACAGTGCAGACTCGATTTAGTTATTGGTGTCCTCGAGTGACTAACCACTCGGATCCCAGGAAAAATTGGAATGGGCGAGGAATAATGCTTGATGAAGGATCACAATAAGCAACATGGTTTGGTGATATTATCGAGATACCATAGGGTAATACTCGAAGGTAGAGCAGAATAGAGGTTGGACAAGTGTATTGATCCGCAGAAGATAAGTACTATAACTTGTCCGAGAATTGGAATCAAAGAATAACAATATGGTCAGAATCATGATTGGAAAAGACCAGACCCCAGATATAAGATGAACTTATACCAAGGGAATAATTAATTTAAGAGAAGCTTCCATGATAAGATCTACATTGTGTCCATGGGCATGAACACGAAGTTCAAGGTCGACTCTCACTTCTCCAATGCATGACCATTCATTCATTGCTCTATTAAAAATGATTTGAGTGTGAAAACCTACCTGGTGAATTACCATAGGAGTATGACCCGTGAAAACTTTTGGGTTCATACGGTTTTGGGGAAGGTATAGGTTCAACCCATCAAGGCATCTTAGAAACATATACCTCAAGCTTCCAGAGTAAATATCACCAGCTCGAAAGAAGAGCATGGTTGGCCAAATCAGAGAATAGGATTTACCAATGGCATTATGTATCAGGGAAAGAACTTCCAAAGTGATTGAATATGAAGGACGCTGTCGGATAAAATCCAACAAGGATCTGGTGGTCCTCAAGGGATCTGATGTGAGCATCGGTACTCAATCAGAGGAAGAACGAATGCAAGGAGATCAGATTATAGAAACAACTAACTAATTCAAAGCCCAAATGGAAAAGAATTATGATTTACAAATCAAGGGATCAGAAGCAAATGCTCTGATTAAGGATGGATAAGTTGAGTAGGCTTAGGGGTACAATCGATGACAATTTGATTGGTCGAGATCCAGCCCATGTTTAAAATGACGTCTGAGCCGGAAGGATGAATTCTAGGATCTGATTGAGGATTGTGAGCATTCACAACATATTGGATCAATGGACTCAAAGTGATAATGACAAAGGATGCCAATAAGATTACCAGACTTATGGGATTAATCATAATGCAAGCAAGCAAGAATTTCAAGAGCAATAGGCTATTGAGGATTTTTGGAAGATCGAATGGTATTTCGAAGACTTTTGTGAAATACATGAATCAACTGGGGATGAGTGGATACTGATAAGTGCGAGAAATTATCCGGAGGGGTATTCAGGTGGCAAAGAACAGCAAGGCAGTAGGCACAAAGTATTCTCGGAACAATAGAGAGAATTTTGGGGTATCTAGTAATAACAAGATCAACTGGGAATAAAAGTAAGAATGACAGGTGTATGTATTTATCCATAAGGATATTTCGATGGTAGGGAATTGCAAAAGCAACGGGCACAAAGTCTTAAGAGAACATCGGAGAGTATCTTCGGAATCCTTCGGTGCACCAAGCAATCATCTGGAGCGAGGGGCTCTCTGGGAGGAAGGAATTACGAGAACCTAGAGTTAGAGTTAGCAAAAACATTTAACTCAAATAGAAGAGAGATCAGAGTCCCAGAGTATAGATGAGGAATAAAAGATCCTAATACCACCCAATTTGTGATGTGGGCCTGTAAACCACACAACAATGTTAGTAAAAGTTTTCCAAAGACTAGACTCAACTTCGGCCAAGGAGTTGGAAAGGGGGCTACCTACAGGCAGTCGGCTCTGATACCAACTTGTGACGCCCTCGATTCAATCATACACTAATCATACACGCAAACGTGTACGATCAAGATCAGGGACTCACGGGAAGATATCGCAACACAACTCTAGACACACATTAAAATCATAGAAGCTTCATATTACAAGCCAGGGGCCTCGAGGGCTCGAATACATAAGCTCGATCATAAATGAGTGAGCGGAAACAACAATATCTGAGTACAGACATAAGTTAAACAAGTTGCCATAAGATGGCTAGCACAAATAGGGATACAGATCGAAGAGGCGCAGGCCTCCTGCCTGGGATCCACCTAAACTACTCCTGGTTGTCGGCGGCCTGCACGTACTAGTAAGCACCCTCAGAGTAGTGGTAGTCATCGTCGGTGGCATCTGGCTCCTGGGCTCCTCCATCTGGTTGCGGTATCCGAGAAGAATGGAAAAGGGGGGGAAAGAGGGAGCAAAGCAACCGTGAGTACTCATCCAAAGTACTCGCAAGCAAGGATCTACACTACATATGCATCGGTATCAATGAAAAGGGTAGTATGTGTGGACTGAACTGCAGAATGCCAGAATAAGAGGGGGGAGAAGCTAGTCCTATCGAAGACTATGCTTCTGGCAGCCTCCATCTTGAAGCATATAGAAGAGAGTAGCAAGTATAACATCAAGTAACATCGTATAGCATAATCCTACCTGACGATCCTCCCATTGTCGCCCTGTGGGAAATTGATCACCGGGTTGTCTCTGGAACTTATCTGGGTGGGTTTTATTAAGTATCCGATTCTAGTTGTCAGAGGTCGGAATACAACTCCAAGTCGTCCTGTTACCGTGGACATGGCTATTCGAATAGATCAACTTCCCTGCAGGGGTGCACCACATTATCCGACACGCTCGATCACTCTGGCAGACACACTTTCCTGGGTCATGCCCTGCCTTGGAAGATCAACATGTCGCAGCCCTACCTAGGCCCAACAGAGAGGTCAACACGCCGATCTAAATCCTAAGCGTGCAGGGGTCTTGGGCCCATCGCCTGTTGCACTCCTACATGTTGCGAACGCGACCGGTGAGCAGACCTGGCAACCTCCATTACAAAGACGGTTGCTTTACGCGGTCCAACCTGGCGCGCGCCGCTCAGTCACTGATGTCCGGAACCAATGATGCTGGTTGCCCATATCTTGTCCCACATAGCGGTTAGTGCGAACATGTCAAAACCAACTCAGCTCAAATATCCAAACTCGTTAGGTGTGTTATTTTGAAGTAACCTCGGATGCCGACCAGGGACCAGGCCCACCTCTCCCCTGGGTGGTCACAACCTACCCTGTCGCTCCGCCACAAGGTATCACTCAAGGGGGCGTCGGGAACCCAGGTCCACCACTACCTAGATGAAACCACCTGCCCCTTCAACCCCCACATTCGTGAATCACTCGCGGGTATTCTACAAGCCGACCCGACTTTAGTCACCACATGTATCAAGTATAGTATGTATATAGTATATACCCGTGATCACCTCCTGAAGTGATCACGACCCAATAGTATCGCATGGGAGACAAACAAGAATGTAGGGCCACTGATGGAATACTAGCATCATATACTAAGCATTAAAGATTGCAGGTATGGTATCAACAGTAGTAGCAAGGACAGACTATGCAACAGTATAGGATCAAACCGATGAAACAATAACAACTACACTACTCTAATGCAAGCAGTAGAGAGAAGGAGTAGGCGGTATCGGGATGATCAAGGGGGTTTTGCTTGCCTGGAAGCTCTGTCGAGAAGGAGGGGTCATCAGGAGCGTAGCTGACATCTGGAGCATCGGCGTCGGTCTCGAAGTCTACCGGAGAGAAGAGGGGGAAGAAACAATGAATACAATGCAAACAGATGCATGACGACACATGACAAGGCAAATAGCGGTGCTATGTGTGACCTAACGCAGTAATAGGCGATACTGGCGAAGGGGGAAAACATCCAAGAAAGTATTTCCGGTGTTTGGCATTTTTGGACAAATGAAATGGAGGGGGATGGTTCCATGTTTGCTATGATAGGGATGTGTGACACACGAACAGAGCGCGTATTCAGATTCGTCACATTTTTCTGAGGAACTTTCATGTACAAAGTATTTTCATCCGAGCTACGGTTTAATTTATATTAATTTTCAAAGTTTTAATTCATTTTCAGGAATTAACAGCTTTAATTTAATTGAAAAACAGAATTATGACATCATCATATGGTCAGCATGACGTCAGCGGTCAAAGTTTGTTGACTTGGTCAAACTGACATGTGGGTCCCCTCTGTCATTGACCGATTAACCTAATTAACATATTAATTAGTTTAATTAGATAATTAGGTTAACTAAGTTTAATTAGTTTAATTAAACAGAATTAATTAAGTTGATTAATTCACTAATTAATTAATCTTTTTTATTATTATTCTTTTTTGTTTTTGTTCTAGGGCATGGGGCCCGAATGGCAGTGGCCCATCTGGGCCACACACATGCACGCTCGCCCGGGGAGGAGGGGCGAGGCCCTGGCCAGTGCGCGGCGGCGGTCAGCGGACGCCGGCCTCCACGGCGGGGAGGAGCGGGGAGGCAGCGGCGGCGACCAACACCGGGGAGTAGCGGCCGGAGGCGGGCTTGGCCGGGAGCGGGCGCTGGAGGGGAGGCACGGGGCGAAGCGGGGGGGCAGCTGGACGAGTGCGCGGCCGGGTGGAGCCGTCGTGGCCGGGCACTGCGCGGGCGGCAGCGTCGGTGGCGCGATAGCAAGCAGCGGTGGCAGCATCAACATCGGTAGCAGCCCGCAGCAGCAGCGGCGGAGCTGGCAACGGGCGCAGGAGGTGGCAGGGGCGCGGTCGGGCGCACGTGAGGGACGCTACCATGGCCAAGGAGGGCGCGGGTGATGTCGCTTGAACTACATCGGTATTTCCCCAAAGAGGAAGAGATAATGCAGTACAGCTACAGTAGGTATTTCCCTCAGTTATGAAACCAAGGTCTCAATCCAGTAGGAGAACCAAGCAACACTATGTAAACGATACTTGCACACAAAAAACAAATACTTGCAACCCGACGCATATTAGGGGTTGTCAATCCCTACTGGGTAACGGCGCCAGAAATTGTCAAGTTGACGGGATAAAATTTGTGATAGATTGGATAAAAATCTCTCGATAAAACGCGAAATAAAATAAATAACAAAAAACTACAGCAAGGTATTTTTTGGTTTTTGGAATAATAGATCTGAAAATAAAAGCAAATAAAAATAGATCTCAAAGCAAATATGATAAAGAATAGACACCGGGGCCGTAGATTTCACTAGTGACTTCTCTCAAGAAAATAGCACACGGTGGGTAAACAAATTACTGTTGGGCAATTGATAGAAGATCAAATAATTATGACGATATCCAAGGCAATGATCAATATATAGGCATCACGTCCAAGATTAGTAGACCGACTCCTGCCTGCATCTACTACTATTACTCCACACATCGACCGCTATCCAGCATGCATCTAGTGTATTAAGTTAATGGAGAAACGGAGTAATGCAATAAGAATGATGACATGATGTAGACGAGATCTATTCATGTAGGAATAGCCCCCATCTTGTTATCCTTAATAGCAATGATACATGCGTGTCTTGCTGCCCCTTCTGTCACTGGGAAAGAACACCGGAAGATCGAACCCATCACAAAGCACATATTCCCATGGCAAGAAAAATCGATCTAGTTGGCCTAACTAAACCAAAGATTCGAAGAAGAAATACGAGGCTATAAATAATCATGCATATAAGAGATCAAAAAAAGACTCAAATAATATTCATGGATATAGATCTGATCATAAACTCAAAGTTCATCGGATCCCATCAAACACACCGCAAAAAAGAGTTACATCAAATAGATCTCCAAGAGACCATTGTACTGAGAATCAAAAGAGAGAGAGGAAGCCATCTAGCTACTGCCTACGGACCCTTAGGTCTATGGTGAACTACTCACGCATCATCGGAGACGCACCAATGAGGATGATGAACCCCTCTGTGATGGTGTCTAGATTTGATCTCGTGGTTCTGGAACTTGCGGCAGCTGGAATTGTGTTTCGTCGACGCCCTTAGGGTTTCTGGAATATTTGGAAATTTATAGGGCGAAGAGGTGGTGTGGGAGGTCACCGAGGGGGGCACAACCCCCCTGTGCGCGCCTGGGCCTCCTTGCGCACCCTGGTGGGTTGTGCCCACCTCGGGCCTCCCCTCTGGTACTTCTTTGGCCCACTGGGTGTCTTCTGGTCCAGAAAAAATCTCCAAAAAGTTTCGCTGCGTTTGGACTTCGTTTGGTACTGATATTCTGCGAAGTAAAAAACAAGCAAAAAAACAACAACTGGCACTGGGCACTATGTCAATAGGTTAGTCCAAAAAAATGATATAAAGTTGCTATAAAATGATTGTAAAACATCCAAGAATAATAATATAATATCATGGAACAAGCAAAAATTATAGATACGTTGGAGACGTATCAGCATCCCCAAGCTTAATTCCTACTCGTCCTCGAGTAGGTAAATGATAAAAGCAGAATTTTTGATGTGGAATGTTGCCTAACATGTTCATCACATATTCTTTTCTTTTGTAGCATGGACATTTGGAATTTTATATGGTTCAAAGCAATAGTCTAGTTTTGACATGAAGATTTCAATACTCAAGCATATCAACAAGCAACCATGTCTTTCAAAATATCAACACTAAATAAAGTTATCCCAAGCCCATCATGCTCAATCATTGATCCATTCATGAAACACACTCGCATATTAGCTATATCCAATGCTCAAGTACGATCATAGTGCCCCTTAGTTGGTGCATTATAAGAGAAGATGGAGACTCAAATAAAAATAAAAATTGCATAAAGTAAATAGATAGGCCCTTCGCAGAGGGAAGTAGGGATTTGTAGAGGTGCCAGAGCTCAAAGCTTAAATTGAGAGATAAAAAAATTGAGCGGTATACTTTTCCCGTCAACAAAAATGACCGAGTAATTCCCAACACTTTCCATGCTAGATATATCATAGGCGGTTCCCAAACAAAAAATAAAGTTTGTTCCTTTTTCCACCATACTTTCACACTCCACGGCTAGCCGTATCCACGGGTACCGTCCATACCAACACTTTCCAAGGAATTTATTATTTGACAACATAAAGTAAATTTATTTTTCATTTCGGGACTGGGCATCCCTATTACCGCCGTACTCTCGTGCAATGAAGAGTGAATAAACACTCATCTTGAGAATAACACATCTAGCATGGAAAATATTGGCCACCCCTGCCGCTTCATGAGCGGTACGAGCACACAAAAAGGAAATTCATTTTGAAAATTAGAGATGGCACATACAAATTTGCTTAGAACGGCACGAAAATACCGCATATAGGTAGGTACGGTGGACTCGTATGGCAAAACTGGGTTTAAACATTTTGGATGCACAAGCGGTATTTCGGTGTTAGTACAAGTGGAGGCTAGCAAAAGAATGAGAAGCAACCAACCAAGAAACAAAAAATCTCATAAGCGAGCATTAAGCATAACTAACACCGAATAATGCACCACAAGTAGGATGTACTTTCATTGCATAACTATTGACTTTCGTGCTTGCATAGGGAATCACAAACCTTAACAACAATATTCTTACTAAAGCATAATTACTCACCAACATGACTCACATATCACTATCATCATATCTCAAAACTATTACAAAGAATCAAATTTATTTTGTCCAATGATCTTCATGAAAGTTTTTATTATATGATTTATATCCCTCTTGAATATCTATCACTTTGGGACTAGTTTCATATATTGCAATTGCTTTTGGCAAGCTCAAATAAATCTAAGTATAGAACATGAGCATAAAATTTTTCGTCTCTCAAAATAATATAAGTGAAGCATGAGAGAATTTCTTCAAAATTTTACTAACTCCCAAATAAATCTAAGTGAAGCATGAGAGCATTTCCTCAAAAATATTAAAGCACACCGTGCTCAAAAAGATGTAAGTGAAGCACTAGAGCAATTCCATAGCTCAAAAAATTTAAGTGAAGCATGAAGAGCAATTCTAATAAATCATAGCATAATTTTGGCTCTCTCAAATAGGTGTGTCCAGCAAGGATACTTGTGACAAACTAAAAAGCAAAACAAGCAATGACTCATAAAATACAAGACGCTCCAAGCAAAACTCATGATATGTGACGAATAAAAATATAGCTCCAAGTAAAATACCGATGGTTGTTAGAAGAAAGAGGGGATGCCTTCCAGGGCATCCCCAAGCTTAGTTGCTTGGTTCTCCTTGAATATTAACTTGGGGTGCCATGGGGCATCCCCAAGCTTAGGCACTTTTCACTCCTTATTCCTTCATCCATCGTGATCTCACCCAAAACTTGAAAACTTCAATCACACAAAACTTAACAAAACCTTCGTGAGATCCGTTAGTATAAGAAAACCAATCTTTACTTTAAGTACTGTTGCAAAACCATTCAAATTTTGTTATTGCATTATATCTACTGTATTCTAACTCTTCCATGGCTTATACCCCCCGATACAATCCATAGATTCATCAAAATAAGCACGCAATGTAAAGAAAACAGAATCTGTCAAAAACAGACCAGTCTGTAAAGATTTGAATTGTTCCCATACTTCTGTAACTCCAAAAATTCTGAAAAATTAGTAAAACATAGGAAATTTGTATATAAATCTTGTGTAAAAACATTCAGAATTTTTCATCGCTTCTGTGAATTTAAACAATTCTGTTACTTGACACAAAAGTTTCTGTTTTTCAACAGGATCAAATCAACTAACACCAAAGCTATCCCAAAGGTTTTACTTGGCATAAATACTAATTAAAACATAAAAAACACAATCATAACAGAGGCATAATTGTGTAAACACTCAAGAACAGAAAGAAAAAGGCAAAAATAAATTTTATTCATTGGGTTGCCTCCCAACAAGCTCTTTTTTTATACTCATTAAGATAGGCTTGAGATTTTAATGATGCTCACTAGAAAGATGAAAGTTGAAACACAAAGAGAACATCATAAAACTTGTGACAAACACATTTAAGTCGAAATCTCTTCCTATGCATAGGCATTTTATAAGAGAACAAATTATAAAGACAAGAAGAACCTAGCATATGCAAGGAAGGAGAAAGAAACAATAGCAATCTCAACATGAAGAGAGGTAATTTAGCAACATGAAAATTTCTACAACCATATTTTCCTCTCTCATAATAATTACATGTAGGATCATAATCAAATTCAACAATATAGCTATCATATAAAATTTCCTTTTTATGATCCACAGGCATGCAAAGTTGACACTCTTCCAAAATAGTGGGATCATCAAATAAAGTCATGACCTCTCCAAGCCCACTTTTATCAAAAAAACTATAAGACTGATCATTCTCCAAAGTAGTGGGATCATTATTACCTAGAGTTGACACTCTTCCAAACCCACTTTCATTATTATCGCAAACATATTCATCATGAGGCTTAAATAAATTTTCAAGATCATAAGAAGAATCACCCCAATCATGATCATTGCAATAAGTAGTGGACATATCAAAATTAGCATCCCCAAGCTTGGGGTTTTGCATATTATTAGCCAAGTTGACATAAATAGAATTTATAGTAAAATCATTGCAATCATGCTTTTCATTCAAGGAGCTATCATGAATCACTTTATAAATTTCTTCGTTTAACACTTCATCACAATTTTCAGATTCACGAATCTCAAGTAAAACTTCATAAAGATAATCTAGTGAACTCAATTCACTAGCAATTGGTTCATAATAATTGGATCTTTTGAAAAGATTAGCAAGTGGATGAGGATCCATATCAATAGATTTTTAGCAAGCGAAGATGCAAGCAAAAAGAAACCACATGGCACACAAGCAAAGAAAAGATCAAACAAGAAAAAGACAAACGAAAAAGAAGGCGAATAAAAAAGCAATTTTTTGTGAAGTGGGGGAGATGAAAACGAGAGGCAAATGGCAAATAATGTAATTGCAAGGAAATGAGATTTGTAATTAGGAACCTGATAGATGTTGATAATGTGTCCCCGGCAACGACGCCAGAAATTCCTTTTGATGTCGCTTGAACTACGTCGGTATTTCCCCAAAGAGGAAGGGATGATGCAGTACATCTACGGTAGGTATTTCCCTCAGTTATGAAACCAAGGTATCAATTCAGTAGGAGAACGAAGCAACACTATGTAAACGGTACCTGCACACAAAGAACAAATACTTGCAACCCGACGCGTATTAGGGGTTGTCAATCCCTACTGGGTAACGGCGCCAGAAATTGTCAAGTTGACAGGATAAAATTTGTGATAGATTGGATAAAAAGCTCTCGATAAAATGCGAAATAAAATAAATAACAAAAAAGTGCAGCAAGGTATTTTTGGGTTTTTGGAATAATATATCTGAAAATAAAAGCAAATAAAAATAGATCTCAAAGCAAATATGATAAAGAATAGACCCGGGGCCGTAGATTTCACTAGTGGCTTCTCTCAAGAAAATAGCACACGGTGGGTAAACAAATTACTGTTGGGCAATTGATAGAAGATCGAATAATTATGACGATATCCAAGGCAATGATCAATATATAGGCATCACGTTCAAGATTAGTAGACCGACTCCTGCCTACATCTACTACTATTACTCCACACATCGACCGCTATCCAGCGTGCATCTAGTGTATTAAGTTCATGGAGAAACGGAGTAATGCAATAAGAACGATGACATGATGTAGACGGGATCTATTCATGTAGGAATATCCCCCATCTTGTTATCCTTAATAGCAACGATATATGCCTGTCTTGCTGCCCCTTCTGTCACTGGGAAAGAACACCGCAAGATCGAACCCATCACAAAGCACCTCTTCCCATGGCAAGAAAAATCGATCTAGTTGGCCTAACTAAACCAAAGATTCGAAGAAGAAATACGAGGCTATAAATAATCATGCATATAAGAGACCAAAAGAAGACTCAAATAATATTCATGGATATAGATCTGATCATAAACTCAAAGTTCATCGGATCCCAACAAACACACCGCAAAAAAGAGTTATATCAAATAGATCTTCAAGAGACCATTGTATTGAGAATCAAAAGAGAGAGAGAGAGAAAGCCATCTAGCTACTGCCTACAGACCCTTAGGTCTATGGTGAACTACTCACGCATCATCGGAGAGGCACCAATGAGGATGATGAACCCCTCTGTGATGGTGTCTAGATTGGATCTCGTGGTTCTGGAACTTGCGGTGGCTGGAATTGTGTTTCGTCGACTCCCTTAGGGTTTCTGGAATATTTGGGAATTTATAGGGCGAAGAGGCGATGCGGGAGGTCACCGAGGGGGCCACAACCCCCCTGGGCGTGCCTGGGCCTCCTGGCGCACCCTGGTGGATTGTACCCACCTCGGGCCTCCCCTCTGGTAGTTCTTTGGCCCACTGGGTGTCTTCTGGTCGAGAAAAAATCTCAAAAAAGTTTCGCTGCGTTTGGTACTGATATTCTGTGAAGTAAAAAACAAGAAAAAAACAGCAACTGGCACTGGGCACTATGTCAATAGGTTAGTCCCAAAAAATAATATAAAGTTGCTATAAAATGATAGTAAAACATCCAAGAATGATAATATAACAGCACGGAACAAGCAAAAATTATAGATACGTTGGAGACGTATCAGCGGGCAGCGCGCAGGACGGTCGGCAGGCGACAGATGGGCGATAGCGAGCGCGGGCACGGCGAGAGGGCGTGGGGAGGAGGAGGGCTGGATCCTCGTGGCGGCTGCAGGGGAGGAGGGTGAGGAGGCGACGGCGGGGTGGGGAGGCGAGGTTGGGGCGAAGCCATGCGGCGGCGTCGGGGGCGATGGGGTCGGGGCGTTAACCCGATCCAGAATCATGGGGGGAGTGGGGAAACGAGGGGAAAGTGGGGTGGCTCGGCTAGGGTTCGGTCGGCGTGGGGGGGGGGGGGTTAGTAGTGGGGGCAGTGGGTCGGCTGGGACGTGCGGGTGGCCAGCTGGGCGTGTTGGCCCAGTTGGGCTGTGGGGTTCGGTTTCCCTTTTTTTATTTGTTTTATTTTATCTTTAGTTTTATAAAATGAAAACCTAATCCCTAAATTAGTATTATTGATTTTTCCACTGCCATAAATATTTTGGCACATTAATAAAATAGTTAGTATTTGATTATTATTTAAATGCATTTATATAATTGTTTTAGCCGTTGTTTATTTTAAATTACTGCATTTATTTACTTTTAAAAATGTTGATTTCTTCACCACAATTATCTACGAATTATTTGCCACATTTCGAACATTTTAGTTTTAACATTTGAAAACTTTAATTCTTGACTTTGATTTTATTTGAATTTGATTAGCGTTTGAATCGCAGTGAGATTAGCAACAGTAATTGTGATGATGTGGCATTATTAACACGGGATTACTGTAGCTTAATTATCCGGGCGTTACAATGAAGTGTTGACACGTGGCACAATCCAATAGTGACATGTTTAGATAAAAAAAGGACAACCCAGTAAAAGGCCTTCTTAAGGCCAACTTGACTTAGTCAACAGTTATCGAGACAACCCTTTATATGCTTGCTAACGACCTTTTTTTTATATAGTCCATTTATGACCCGACAACCCAAGGCGTGTTAGGACATTGTGTGGATCCAGCCCATTAGGGGCCCACGGGCCATCCAATATGGTTCCAACCCGATGATACTTTGGGCCCATGTGTGACCCATGTTATGTTTTTCCAATTTTGGCACATACTTGCTTTTGGCTTATTTTACGGTTCAAACCTTTACGCCATGTGATGCATTTCGGCCCAATTAGGGCTCGTGATGCTTCTGGGTCATTTGTGGCCTTTTGTATATTCCGGACCTTTTACAACATGTCCAGTCTTTAGGCCATATAAGGCCCATGGTACATTTTGGCCCACTTACATTCCGTCGTGTCTTTTGTTCCATGAAGGGCTTGTGTTTACACATGGTCATTTTCGGTCTGTCACGCCTTTTGGTGCACTAACGGCCCGTGGTGCCCCTAGGCTTTTTTTGGCATGTCGCGCCTTTTGGTCCATTAACAACTCAAAGAAGGACACCATGTTACGACAACACCTTTTTTGCCACGGAGTTACGACGGAAATGATGTATTTTGTCATCGTATATCTCTAGCGACGCACCTACCATGACACACTATTTCTCATCACAAGTTCACCATAAAAAGTATTTCACGATGAATTGACTTGATCTATACCGGGATACCATTCCCAGCTATTGCTACCGCCATGCGTCTTCTCCGCGCCGCCACCATGGTCTCCCTTTCTTCCTCATCCGACGGTCTCGTCGGCGGCAAGAGGATTGGGTCCCGTCTGTTTCATTATTTTCTTAGGTTTGTTTCTATGGTGGCATCGATGAGGAGGTGGTAATGATGACGTGTTTGAATAAGGTCTCTTTGACCTCTCCCTACATCAACGACATCTGATCCGACGCTGATGAAGGGTGTGAAAGAGTTTGTGTCGCCACATCTGTTGCCTCCCTTTGGATCTTGGCAGTTGGTGTGTCTATCAAGGAGAGCAACTGGCTGGCTACTGACGCGGTGACTTGGACATCTTTTTCCATGTGTTTATGCGGCATGATCCGGTTTCTTCGACTCTCCAGAGTGGTGTGATGTATTGCATGACTATACTACGTGGGGTGATGTTCCAACCGATGTTTGTTCAATGAGTTCTAGATCTCGTTTCAAGCGGCAAGTGGTAACTGCGGTCTTAAAAGCATGTTATGACGAGGGCATTTCTAGGTGTCCCTAGGTGTCCCTTTTCTTTATTGTTGGTATGCGGCAATCAATCGAAGAAGACTAGTAAGATTTTCTTTTATTTTTTATGATCATTATCTGTCGAGTTGTCTTTTCATTGTACTTACTTTTTCCTTGATAATTATCAGACCTAAGATGTTTGTTGTGTGCTTTCTATTTTTCTTTTTAAATAGGGTGTGTTTTTCTATCCTCCGTGTTCTTGCTTTGACACGTTGTTTTGCCTCTCAGGTTGTATGGTTTCTTGCGAGCTTTCCTCGTAAACTGGACCAAAGTTTTTTTATCTTGTTTTCATATAAAATGAATCACGATTTTCAATCTGTTTTTTCTTATAAATCAACTCAATTTATTTTGCACTGAGAGCAATATACAGAGGATTCCTTAAAGATGAAACATAATGAAGACATAGACGCGTGGTCAGAATCTGCCAACGCATCCGGATGTAACGAAAGGATCATTATCAGTATTGTTATCGGAACTCAAATTTGATGGACGAGCTGTCATGTCTAGTGTGTCAGTGCTGAGCCGCTACTGCTATTGCAAGGATCATCATTACTCACTGTAGTCACTTTTAGTCGGCAAATAAGTTTTGTCTCAAGTCAAAGTATCTCTAATTTAACTAAACTTATAAAAAAATATAAACATTCACAATTAAATTAATATCATTACATTTATCATGAAATGTAGTTTTATATTATATATATTTGGTATGATAGATGTTGATGTTTTTTAACATAAATTTGGTCATACTTTGTAAAAAAAATTGACTTGACACAAATCTTACATGTGGAGTAAAAAAGATCGAAGGAAGTACTATTATCAGAACTTAAACAGTTCTCCCCAACAGCTTGCCACCTGCAGAAGTTAGAAAAGAGTTTATAAATTGTCCTCACATAGTGACATAGATACATATTAGCTTTGTTTCAAGTCAAAATTTGTAAACTTTGTTCAAAATTTATAAAAATATATTAACATTCACAATACCAAATTAATATAAATAGAATCAACATTGGACACATTTTCGCATTATATTTATTTATTATTGTGAAAGCTTATATTATTTTCCATACAAACTTTATTTTTTTCGCGAATACGCAAAGCTTGCGTATCGTTACATCTATACCAATATAAAAAGACCCAAAGGGCAGATCCAATTAATCTTGGCCATCAAATCATGTCAATCCAACGACCTAGACTGCTTCAATGTCGAGCGCTCAACACGTTTAGCGTGCAGTTAATTTCATGTCAAATATAGTGCTAATCACATAATAACACGCAAATAATATCCTATTTAATATTCGCATGCACTTAATATACTTCCAAATTAACGTGCATTGCACGTACACATTGACTAGTTGATAGAAAGAGTATAATGATTACAGAGAGGAATACAACACATGGCACGAACGCACGCAGGCGTGAATGTGGTGTCCGGAGCAGAGAGACAAGGGGTGCTCGGCCCGAATAGAGGAAAGATCACAGCTAAACCTACCAAGCCCGAACCAAGAGCGGCAATACCGAACCAGCAAGAATTCCAACATCGCCTAAGCCAGAACCTGGGGACACCACGAGCGAGCAAGATAGTGCCTTCAAGAAGGAACTCGTAGCCGAGACGTCGTCGCCATCCGATCCGAAAGAACCAGACCTAGGGTTTTCCCTGAGCTCGAAGAGGGGCACAACTGAGGGCCTTGACAGCGCCTCCAAGAGGGAATGACATCAGCAGACGCCGCCGCTGCCAGCACCGGCAAGCCGAGCAGGGACTGAGCAAAACCCATAGCTGCCGTATCTGGAGTCAGGGATGAGGAGCCGACGGTGGTCGGAGCCACCATACAAACTTTATAAAGTTTGACATAATTTGAAGATTTAGTTTACCCAAATTCTGTTGCTTTAGGGGATGTGATTGGTTTAGAAGAGTAATTCAGTCATCCATGTTCAACTGAACGAATGTGCTAAAAACTGTGTGAGGAAGGTAAAATAGAAGAGGCGACGATGCAATTCTCGGCCAAACAAGTAGCTGCGTCAATTCTTCGGTCGATGATCCTCCATTTCCCTCTTATCCAAAGAAAAACCTTCAGGCCTTTCGAACTGAATTTTGCTTTCAATATCGTCCTGAACGCAGAGATGCCCTAAACTGACGCGCACACAGATGATTTGGCGACAGTTAAGACTGAACAAGAAAATCATAAGCCCCTTTTGTGTCTGCCTCTAAACAGTGCAGCACAGTGGGAGGGGGGCTTATGATCGAGAGGCAGATCAACAAGGGGGGGTTATCGTCAATTCTTCACACGATTGTAGATCAGCCAAGAGATTGAAGGCGAGTAAAGCGTAAATAACTGCGATTTGATCCAGTCCAGCGAACAAGCAGCATACATCATAAATTACATCGATTACCATGAACACTGAACAACGCCTAGCTACTGCTAATCTGAATATCTGATCAAGTGGTGCGAGCTGGATACGCCTCGCCGGAGCCTAGCCCCCGAATCCGTAGAGGGTGCGTCCCTGGCGCTTGAGGGCGTACACGACGTCCATGGCGGTAACGGTCTTGCGGCGGGCGTGCTCGGTGTAGGTGACGGCGTCGCGGATGACGTTCTCGAGGAAGATCTTGAGCACGCCGCGGGTCTCCTCGTAGATGAGCCCCGAGATGCGCTTCACGCCGCCACGACGCGCCAGACGACGGATCGCTGGCTTGGTGATGCCCTGGATGTTGTCCCGGAGCACCTTCCGGTGGCGCTTGGCGCCGCCCTTGCCGAGCCCCTTTCCTCCCTTGCCGCGGCCCGACATCTTCTCGGTTCTCTCTTCTTCTCTCTCCGGTGATGTTGACTTGTCTTGGTGAGGTAGGTGGTGGCTGCGGTGGCTGATGGCTGTGGCGTGGAGGGCGAGGTTTATTTATACCCGTGGGGATAGGTGCCAGGGCGCGGCCGCGATCCGCGTGATGCGGGGTGCGGGCCGTCGGATTGGGGATCGATGGCAGGGAGCGGGGAGGAGGGGTGGCGCGGATCAGTGACGTGGCGGTGGAAGTGTGTTTCTTTTCTGAGGAGGAGGCGGGGTGCGGGGATGCGAGGAGAGGCGTGCGCCTCGGCGGGTTTCTGGCAGGTGGGACCGTGCAGTTTTTTTATGGATTTTCCTGCGCGGGGCGGTGCTCGCTGCCGCGAAATTTCGGATGGATTTCTGACGGGTGGGCCTGTGAGGCGTGGTTTGGAAGGCGTAAACTCGGGTCGTTGCCGATTTTTTTTTATTTTTCTTGACCGGATGCAGATGAGCCTGAGCTCAGAAATGGATATTCATGTTTCTTTCAGGTATTACACAACACGTATGCTTGAGCAGGTCGAAAGATCGACACGTCGATGCAAACCAATATTTTGGTTCTGTCCGTGCATTTGGCCTTATGTTTGGTTTCAAGAATGCAAAATGTCATTGTGTTCGAAAGATAAATTTTAGAAGCACAGTAAGTTGGTTGAAGTACATGACATGGTAGATATGTTTGGTGGTTAAGGCATCTCTAAGAGATGATGTAAAATTGGTGCCTTGAAAATGGTTTTTAAAATAGGAGAGACAGAAATTTTGGCATCGGAGATTTTTCTGCTGTAACAAATGCCCGAAAACTAGTGCCTGAAAGAATTGGCCTTCTTCAACTATCAAACATTTTTAAGCACATTCAAAACAATTAATCTGAACCAATAATATTAAACTCATGTCAAATGAATCATAAAAAAAGGCATATGTTACTTAAGTATATTACATAGTCCATCAATACACAAGCTCAAATTCAACACACTTACTTGTGCATCAAACATAACACAGAGTTCATCACGTATGACATAAAGTATAGAGGTAAAATTAGTGATTTTATTACCATTCCACGTTCACCACTCCTTGATGAGATCTCTTTCAAGATCATAGCGAGTATCCGCATCTTGAATTTCACGGTGAACTTGAAATATGCCGTATGTGGTCTTCCCTTTTATGTAGATCGGTAGATGCACCACCTTTCCCTTTAATTCATATAAGGAGTAATTCAAATCTTGCACATGCTCATGCTCAATGATCATGTTGCGCAAGATGGCATCGGTTGACATGATGTGCCAAAGGATTCACTAATGTAGAACAACATGGCTGCGGCGGCGCAAAATGACCCCCCGCCACTACTAATAGGCCAACGGTGGCGGGCAGGGCACCCAGCACTGGTAACACATTAGAAGTGGTGGGTGGTACTACTTACCCGCCACATGTCTTCTAGGTACCTTATGCCCAACGCTGGTAGCAATCCAGGCCTTACAAAATGGGTCTAAAATAGAGTCATCATTGTTAACCCGGCTAGCACTATAGGCCCTCCTGCTCTCCTTGCGCCACCCATTCTTAAAAATGCCATGATCGTGCTCTGGCTATCTTGGAGTTGAGTTTTTTGCTCCCCTTCTCTGCCATAATATGCCACACCTTGGCCTACTCGAATCATTCTCCTATCCAATTGTGCCTTGATGAAACAGATGTAGTTTGCACGTGTCCCCGGCCTTTGGCTATGAAGCGATGTGGGAATCACATGTTGGTCTAGGGAAGGTGGCAACTGATGTGTGACATGGATGTTCTCGCGGTGATCCAGTCTTTGATGTGAAAGAAAAGCTATGGTTTTTTCTTGTGAAGTTAGACATTGGGTGAGGGACTCTTCGGAAGCATGAGAAAAAAGATAAAAATAAATAAAGTAGGGAACGACTTCGCAGTCAGCGAGAAGGGGGTGACCCAGACCATCTAGAGTTGAAGTTGGATGAAATTTTGATGGAGATCTACTACCTGGAGGAGACTGTGGCGCCAAAGGTCGTGGGTAGAATGGCTTGCCATGGGGGATAAAAATACTCACTTCATCAAAGGCTAACATGAAAAGGAGTAAAAAATAAAAACAAGAGTTTGACAATCTCTATGGGCAAGGTGGTCACTGACTTGATCCAAATGAAAGACATGGCAAAAAATTCTATGATAATTTGTTTTCCTCAAAAGGGGTATTGGAGATGGTAAATGTACTTGCAATTGTCCCGTGTAAGGTTACATCGGTGATCAACGTTTTGATCTTTGAACCATATACACAAGATGATATTAAATGCGTTTTATTTTAGATGTTTCACCTAAAGTCCCACGGCCCAGATGGGTTCTAGGCTAAAAAAATCAATACCACTCGAACACGTGTGTGGTGTGGCCGTCACCCAAGTTGTTTTTCGCATGGTGAGTGAATGGGTCAACAGAGACCGTAAAAAAACTATTTCGGTGCTTATTTTAAGGTATAAACCCCTCGAGTCTATTTCAGTTCCGCCTGATTACTCTTTGCAATGTCTTGTATAAGACTGCATCAAAGGTTGTGTTAAAGAGACTGGTTAAAAAAGATTCTCTCGAAAATAATATCAGAAGGTCGTTGCATGGTAAAAGAAACATCTAGTTTATACTAAAGTTTTTTTACTTTTTTATAAGTCTATGTGTCACAAAATATTAAGTAGTTTTAATAAGATCTTTGTCATACAATCTAAACCAATATTTCCCCCGCTGTATCTAACAACATAAGAAAACAAAAAATTGTTCAAAGTTCGCTATTATGCAACTTCAGAGCCCAATTTTGTCAAAATAGATGAATTTTAGCCTTTTTTTTCATGATTATGTTTAAATATAAGAAATCATAAGACATGGCAAATCACATCGAAGGATTATTTTCTACTATTTAGATGTACTATAGTGTGTTTGTGTTTATTTCAATAGCTTTAAGAATCTTGGTGTGTCGTAGAACATATAGACTTAATAAATATCCTATACTGAGATGTGCCAAGTATGACTTATTTGCAAATTAAAACTAATAAAAATGGGCGGAATGTGTGTGGTGTTAATAAGTGGGGTCTTCTCGAATACCCTCGAGTTATAATTGGTCAGTGAGCATGTGTGGTTCGTCACATGGAAACGGTATTTTTAACATGTAAAAAAGGAACTAAAACCCAACCAAAGCAGGCTATATTGATGTTTCCCTCGTTCAATTTGTCGGTTATATTCAATCATTTAGTTGCATCGAGTGCTAAATGATCAAGGGTCAACACACAAAATGACACCCCCTCCGATTGTTTTTACTTCACATGTTAGGTGTGTATTAAGTCATATGTAAAGTTTGATCAAATTTATACACTAGTTAAACATAATACGAAAAATATACTAAATTATGATATTGATGTATCCGCTTTTAGTAATGAGATAAGAAGAATATATGTATCCACTTTGTGTATCTATCTGTTGTAGTAGATTAATATTGATGTATGTGATGAGAACTAACATGTTGAAATGGGCCGTAATATTTGCCAATTGTTTACAATTAAACATGTGCACTAAATTTGTCTTGTGCGAGATACGTCGATGTGAACTCTGATGATCTACTAATTGTGTTTTAATTTGAAGAGTTAGGTTATTTACACGTGCGCGCCCCCACACACACACATATTATTTATGAAGATATAGTGTTCAATGTAACTTTTAGAATGTTTATTTTGATCTAACTATTGTGATATATTCATTTACAGTTATCAATATATAATCAGTGTGATCTGTTTCGTACGATTATCAATATATTTGTTTATGGCAAATTAAGTTGTCACAAGGATGAAAAATTCCCTCTTAACAAGCACAACAAATCGTTGCAAAAAACTGAACATAACAAGGAATTGACATGCTTGCTAAAAGAATTGCCATCCTAAAACAACGTTTGATTTGTCATGGCTAAAAGCCTGAAGTTCGGTTTGTAGCGAAATCCTAAAACAAAGAGGGTCCCCATTTTATAGAAGACAGTGATAACACCAGGCTAAAACCAAAAACGCTGGAAATACTGTTCGGCACTACAAATCTGCCCCGATCTGATCTACAAGTACCTTCTAACACAGAGCGAGTGTTCCCCTAACGTCTGCCTTCTAACACATCCTGCAAATCGAAGCCGCACATGCAGCGCGTCCCAAATTACTCACAAGACAGAACTACAACCACAAGAATCTGAATTGCTACTCAATCACGGCGCAGAAACCCGAGGCACAGCAGAGCCACATGGAACCAGACGATCAGCTCGGACCACCGCGCCGGCGACCCCAATCTTGACGCCGAGGAGTGGGACGGCTGTGCGGCCGGCGATATCCCAGCAGCTGCCACAACCAACAAGCCGGTGTCAACGACAATGGCATTTGCACACAACAATGACAATGTACAGCTAATGGCTAGCGCTCACCGTTGCACACGGAGCTGGTGGTGAGGTTGGCGAGGATGGTGAACGAGGTGCCGTTCGTGTAGCCGGCGTAGGAGCACGTCGTGCTCTCGCAGGTCGAGGTTGCGGACGTCGACGTGTTCCCCAGGAACAGGTCTCCGCATTTCGCCGCCGGGCAGGAGGGTGTCAACCCTTGCGTCGGCTGGCAGTCCAACCTGAAAATTTTCCATATCATTGCCAAGTTAAGATTTCGTTAGTTTCAGTAGCATGTACAGTATGATTTAGTAGGAATGACAAGAAGCTGACTGGCCCAGGAATTACTCACTGCCAAGTGGTGGAGCTGCAGCCGCACATGATGCAGTTGTTGGCCGTGAGGATGTAGCTCGCGTTCGGGACGCGGAGGCTGCGGTCGATGGCCGTGCTGCTAATGGCAGAAGAGCAAGCTGCACAAGTATCACTGTATGTTAAACCAGAATTCCTAAACTGAACTCTGAATCAGTAACTGTACAATTCGAACATATATGATGTCCCTGGAAAACAAAAGGCATATGATATGGAGAGTATTAACTTGCAGAAGGAAGCGTTACAATGTTCATGACAGGCTTAGCTTGATGACAGCAGTTCAGTCAAATTCAGAAAGATAAAGAGCAGAAACTAAACTGTAACGAGCATCTCAACATATACAGGCATTGTCATGAATCGAAGAACGCAAACTAACCAGGTGGCATATGTATGAACATATCGAACGACTTGCAAACTAAAAGACAGACGGATTCTTGACTGAATTATTTGGTCTGCTGCGATCATGTAACCCGGCTAGTAGTACTACAATTCTTTTGGTCCAATTTTTTTCCTCAGAGAAAGAAGATGGATTAACCTCCTGGAATCAACCATACCGTACGAGAAATGTTAGCTGTTCATAACTACAGATTCAAGTGGCAGCATATCCAAGACTCTAATCTGAACCGAGGTATGATATGTGTTGCAACTTGCAAGGTAGAAACCCCCCTTTTTGCCCATCGCAAGCACAACTTTTCAGGGCAAACAATCTGAAAAGCAACCTCGGGACATCGTGAAAAAGTACTACTCGTGCTACAATCTACAAAGAGGATCAAGAAAAGAGATAGAACTTTCAACTTTGTGTTGGCAAAGCATCTCCATGGCATCCCTCCACTTTTACCAGCAGAAAGAACCTAAAAAGAGTTCAGAAAATGTTTGATAGATGCAGCTTCACATCAGCAACTGCCATTGCATCCTATAATTTGTTGGATCCACCAGTAATAAAGAACTACATATCGCACAAGCACAACGTACCATCAGACCAGTAGCAAACTATCGCAAAAAGAAGAGATATCCTAACGGTTTATCACTGAACAACAAAAAAGAGGAGGCAAAATGCATAGGAAAAAAAGCTGAATCTTGGAGCAATGGCAAGTCAGCAACAAGAAAAGGGAGAGAGGTCTTTGTGGCGGCACTACCTCGGAGCGGCACGTCGAGGACCTGGCCGGCGAGGAGGCTCTTGGCGTCGGGCATGCGGTTGAGCGCCAGAATCGTCTCCTCCGTGGTCCCGTACTCCTCCGCTATCCCGGCGACGGAGCTCCCGGCAGGCGCGACGTACGTGAGGTGCACGACGGCCTCCCCTCCGATGGGGTCGCAGCTGCAGGGCAGCGGCACCCAGAGCTCCTGCCCGACGGCGACCCGGTTGGGGTCGGACACGTTGTTGGCGGCGGCGATGTCCCGGTACGTGACGAGCCCCGCGAAGGCGCCGCGGGCCACGGCGTCGAGCGTGTCGCCAGCGCGGACCTTGTACGTGGGCCGCTGGAAGGTGGCGCCGGCCCCGCCGGAGCAGAGGCAGGGCATGCGGACGCGGACCGGGGACGGGGCCGGGTCGGTGGTGGGCGTTGAGAGCGGGAGGTTGTTGGAGGCGAGCAGGGCCCGGTGCGAGCGGAGCTGGAAGAGCGCGCGGACGGCGGCCAGGGTGGTGGCGTTGGGCGGGGAGTAGGAGACCAGGGCCTGGCAGGTGGAGGCCCGCGGCGCCGTGGCGTTGCACGCGAACCGCGCCGCCGCTGCCGGGGTGGGGGGCATGGTCAGCACCGCGAGGGTGACGAGGAGGAGGAGCGGGGTCGCCATTGCCGGCGTGGCGTCGAGTGGAGCTAGCTCGGCCGGGGCTGGAGCTGGGGGCTAGTGGGAGAGTGGGACTGTGTGGCAGCAGTGGGGGTGGTGGTACAGTGGAGCAGTACGGGGCGGCGTGTGTGGATTTGTTTGGCCCGGCTGTTTAAATGTTGGGGAGGCGCAATGGCGCGGAGGTAGAGGAGGAGAGCGGTGGGTTGGCGGTGAGTCCGTGGCGTGGGGCAGGGCGCCTGCACGGCGGCACGCGGGGGCGAGGTGGGCGGTCCCTTCCCCGGGTTCCCCGCCCTCGGACGACGTTGGCGGGTGGTCAATGCGGCCTTGACGAGGGATCCCGGCCGTGCGATTGTGGTCGCACGGTTTAGATCTGCGCTTGCAGTGGGTGGGCCCCGTGTGCGCGCGTCCACTGGCCGGAGCACTCGCTGCCTGTCACGGTGGCAGGCAGGCAAGAAGGCGAGGCGACGCGCGGAGTTTCCTCGTATCGGCGTCCATTTATTGCAGTTTTCCTCCTCCTGTGCGAAAGGCCCCAAGTTTGTACAGTACGCTGCGCCTTGTAGTAGTAGTAGTACTACTGGTAGTTCAAACAGGAAGTGGATCGTAAATACGTAAAAAATTCGTAATGTTAATGTCCCCGTGACCGTGACGCACGGCGTGTATGGATGGCCAGCCACGAGCACTTCTAGTTTTTTTTTTTTTTTTTGAAAACACGAGCGCTTGAAGCTGATCGTACTCGTCACCGTTGTTTACCGAACTCTGTCGCACCAGGGATCGACACGCACTTGGCACGGAGCTGGCCGGCGCATCCATGGTGCTATGCTATGCAGGTCGGGCCCGTTGAAAGAGAGAAAGATTCGTGCCCATACGCACACGATGATAGTACCAACCGTCCAAACCTCGATGCCAACCACATCGATCGTAGCAGCGGTAAACGATAGTACTCTAAACCCTCTTGTTTTTTACTCGTCCGACTCGAGCTCCGCACTGTTTTGTTTTCTCAAAAAGAAAAGAAAAAACGAAGCTCTGCACTGAACTGCACATGAGCTGAGGGACATCGATCCGTGGCAAAACCGGGGCGGTTTGGTTCGCTTCCACACCTCGGCACGCCTGGACGGACCTGTCCCCGGAGCCTGCCTGATAGCAGTTTGGTTTGTGGCCTGAAAGAAAGAAAAAGAATGGTTGCTACCGCAACTGTGGTGAACCTGGCCACCCATTAGCCGAATGCTCCAAGCAGAAAGTGTGTTTTATCTTTCAGTAGAGGATTGCCGTGTCAGAAAAAGGTCACACAAATCTGCTCGATACATAGGCAGTTCAAGTGGCTGGGCTGGGTTTCTATGAGGTTGACATGCCTGAAGTCAAGGAATAGATTCTAGGACAACTAGAGAATGTTGGGATTGTTTATGTTGAAGCATGGATGATTAGCAAAGAGGAGTTGGCCCAGGAATTCTTAGTCGTCTACAAGACCAACTGGTTCACCTAAAAAAAACAATGAAGAAAGTATGGATGCACATAAGAGAGATGACTCTAGGTCTACTAACAATGAAGGCTCTGAAAAAAGTACAAAATTAGCTCCAATGCTACTCAGACCAGTGAGCATCATGCAGGTTCTGTTGTAGGCAGGGGGTGTTGAACTCTCTAGCCCAGGTGCCCGTTCAGAGCCCTTGCTCTCACTCAACGATAGTATTCCCCCATCTTTGCAAGCCTCTAGGAAAGAGCTGTTGGACTTGATTGTCTCTTATCAGTCAGATGAAGAAGTACTTTAACTTATTAAGGGAAATGGGGTTTGTAGGTGAAACTGGAGATTTCTGTATTAGCTCCAATGATCATGATTTGGGAGACTTTCAAGACTCCATGCAAATGGAAGAAGTTGAAGTGGTAGCCCCTCCCCCTATGCAACATGTTACAAAAGAGAAGACATGGGGCCATGTTCAAGCAACTACGCAAAGTGTTATGGTTGACTACAAGGGGAAGACCATGATGGCGCTGGCGTAGCAGATTAAAAAAGTGAAGAATCTGGAAACAACCAAAATACTAGGCACCAACATAAATTCCTTTTCATTACCGCATAATGAGAGATTTCATACTTTTGCTCATACGGTTGGGGTAGATATCACCGATGTTTTAACTGATAAATCAATTTCTAGATTTAGTCATGTATCTAACAAACTAGAATCCCTTGATCCTCGTGATCCCTTAGAGGACCCCTTGAATCCTTTAGTTCTCACTAATAATAATTTTTTACTCGAGAAAGAAGAGAATATCTCTGATGATAAGTTGGGTGATCTTTCTAATAGTGAGGGCGGGGCAAGCACTCCAAGAAAATGATTTATAATGAATATCCTTTAAAATTTTAGAGGGATTGTTGCTCCTGGTAGTAAGAACCTCATTATTAATACTATGAGGAAAATTCATCCTTCTATTGTAGGGTTCCAGAAAACTACAAAGAACTTATTTCTGATGGTTTCCTTAAATCTATGGTTAGTGGCAGCGACTTTACATGGAGGTATCTTCCTGCCAAAGGTTCTCCAGGAGGGATCCTAGTAGGTGTAGTCGTGTAGATAATAGTGTCTTTGATGTAGTGTCTTGGGACATTAGATAGTACTCTGTTTCATGCTCCCTAATTTATATTCCTACTAAGTTGAAATTTAGAGTAGTCACTGTGTATGGATCTCCTTACGAGGAAGGTAAAGAAGCATTCCTCTCAGAGTGCATGCTCTTTTTCTAGATGATTATTCTCCTACTTTAATCAGTGGAGATTTCAATTAGTTAGATTCCAAAAGCATAAGAGTAATGGAGTGGTAGATCACGGGTGGTGTGATAAATTTAATGCTTGGGTTGAGATTTGGAGTCTGCTTGAGATCAAAATGTCTACCATGCAATTTACTTCGGTAAACAACTAAGATGATTTGCAATTTATTGAATCATATTTTTCTATTCATATAATATAAATCCTATACACCAAATAGAGTTGTCACCAGTAACTTATATATCTCAACATGCAAGCATGCCACCTCACCATTTAATTATGAATGAGATAAGCCCACCTCAACATGCAATCATGCATGTGAAAACCCCACCATAACATTCTATCATGCATGGGAAAATATTTTCCATTCAATTATTCTACTTATATTATATAATTATTTTACAATTATATATAGTGAAATATAATAAGTCATATGTATTTTAAAATTTTGGTCCTCATATTGTCAACTTAAATTTTCATCTACCAATTCTCACAACAATGCGCGGGGAATCCTTTAGTATTATGAAAGCATAAGTTTATTTCTCATACATTTTCGACAGATTGAAGAAGAGCCCTTACATCTGCAAAAGTTGTTGTGCTAGTTTTTTTTGGGGGGGGGGGGGGGGGGTGGCGCTTTTTCCTATCTATCTTTTTATATATTTAGTTTTGACACTTGAAAATCGCATGTGCCACCTTGAATCAAATGATATTGGCATATCAAATAGAAACAACTTTATTTATTGTCCTTTGACCTCCTTTTGAACACAAATTTATCTCTCAACCCTAAATTGGGATACTTTTGCTTTGAACTTTAATACGCGTTTTATTTAGGTCCCTTAAAGTGGTCTTGATGGACACAAGGGCCAACATGTAGGCCACAACACTATCACATCATCATTTTCCTCCAAAAAGGAATTTCAGAAATATATCGGTCAGATAGGTAACCAAAAGAGGTGGCAATAAATGATGAAGAAATAAAGAACAAGTTTGTTAATTAAAGTTTAAGAAATCACAAGAAAAATGAAAAAAGAGTAGTCTTAAAACATCATATTCCCAATTTACCAAAAAATGAAATGAAATTAAAAAAAAATAGACAAAAGCAAAAAAAATCAAATTACTTAAAAAATGATGGTACTTTCAAACCAAATTTAGTGTTTATTTGTTTCACTTGATTGTAAAATAAACTAGACTTTATCTACTACCTTTTGCTTCTTCAAATTTCCTTTAAATGTGTGTTTGAAATACACTATTTTTATAGGCCACAATTTTCCCTTTGTTTGATAAATTGGTGAAAGTGACAATTACACAATGGTGATTTTTTACATGTAGACCCACATTGGTTAGAACAGATTCAAAACTTCGAAAATCACTTAGAGCAAATATAATAGTGGGCAATAAGCTTGTTTATATGTCACTTTTACGTATATAGAGTAGAGAGACAAGAAAAAAGGGAGGAAGTGGGCTCTGATGCAAGAGCAGTCTACAAATGCTCCTAAGTAAGAGCAAGGATAATAGTAGAGCAAACTGTTGGCTATATCTTATTGTCATATTATTTATAGCCAACACAATAAACAGCGTGCATAGTAGCTGATACGTCTCCATCGTATCCACTTTTCCAAACACTTTTGCCCTTATTTTGGACTCTAATTTGCATGATTTGAATGGAACTAATCCGGACTGATGCTGTTTTCGGCAGAATTGCCATGGTGTTATTTTTGTGCAGAAATAAAAGTTCTCGGAATGACCTGAAACTTCACGGAGATCATTTTTGGAATTAATAAAAAATATTGGCGAAAGAATCAATTGAAGGGGGCCCACACCCTGTCCACAAGGGTGGGAGGCGCGCCCACCCCCCAGGGCGCGCCATCCGTCCTTGTGGGCCCCCTAGACCTCCACCGACCTCAACTCCAACTCCATATATTCACGTTCGGGGAGAAAAAAATCAGAGAGAAGGATTCATCGCGTTTTACGATACGAAGCCGCCGCCACCTCCTATTCTTCCTCGGGAGGGCAGATCTGGAGTCCGTTCAGGGCTCAGGAGAGGGGAAATCATCGCCGTCGTCATCATCAACCATCCTCCATCACCAATTTCATGATGCTCACCGCCGTGCGTGAGTAATTCCATCGTAGGTTTGCTGGACGGTGATGGGTTGGATGAGATCTATCATGTAATCGAGTTAGTTTTGTTAGGGTTTGATCCCTAGTATCTATTATGTTCTAAGATTGATGTTGCTATGACTTTGCTATGCCTAATGCTTGTCACTAGGGCCCGAGTGCCATGATTTCAGATCTGAACCTATTATATTTTCATGAATATATTTGTGTTCTTGATCCTATCTTGCAAGTTATAGTCACCTACTACGTGTTATGATCCGGCAACCCCGGAGTGACAATAGTCAGGACCACTCCCGGTGATGACCGTAGTTTGAGGAGTTCATGTATTCACTAAATGCTAATGCTTTGGTCCGGTTCTCTATTAAAAGGAGGCCTTAATATTCCTTAGTTTCCAATAGGACCCCGCTGCCATGGGAGGGTAGGACAAAAGATGTCATGCAAGTTCTTTTCCATAAGCACGTATGACTATATTCGGAATACATGCCTACATTATATTGATGAACTGGAGCTAGTTCTGTGTCACCCTATGTTATAACTGTTGCATGATGAATGCCATTCGACATAATTATCCATCATTGATCCATTGCCTACGAGCTTTTCACATATTGATCTTTGCTAAGTTACTTTTCCGTTGCCACTGGTACAATTGCTACAAAACTGTTACTATTACTTTTGCCATCGTTACCGTTACTTCCATACTACTTTGCTACTAAATACTTTGCTACAGATATTAAGTCTTTCAGGTGTGGTTGAATTGACAACTCAGCTGCTAATACTTGAGAATATTCTTTGGCTCCCCTTGTGTCAAATCAATAAATTTGGGTTGAATACTCTACCATCGAAAACTGTTGCGATCCCCTATACTTGTGGGTTATCAAGACCTTTTTCTGGCGCCGTTGCCGGGGAGCATAGCTCTATTCTCTGAGTCACTTGGGATTTATACCTGTTGATCACTATGAAGAATTTGAAAGATACTAGAACCAAGGATTTTCCCTCTACTATGAGGGGAGGTAAGGAACTGCCATCTAGCTCTGCACTTGATTCACCTTCTGTTTTGAGTAAGCTTGCGACACCTACACCTGCTAGTAATTCTGATATGTCGCAAGTAATTGATGATGCCACTTCTGCTATGCATGATGCTAATGATGATACTACTGCTTTGCTTGATAATACTGTGCCATTAGGTGAATTTCTTAATGAACAACTTGCTAGGGTTAGAGAAAATATTATTGAAACTGAAGATTATGATTCTCCCCCTAGATATGAATTGCCTGTTGTACCTGAGGGTTATATTATGGATGAAGAAACTGCTAGAGACTTTCTTGCTTGCAATGATAGAGAAGATCTTAAGAAACTGCTAGCTAAGCTGAAAGAAAAATCCTTGAATGCTAGAATGAAATATGATCCCAATTTTGCTACTTCACCTATCTTTGTTACTGATAAGGATTATGAATTCTCTGTCGATCCTGAGTTAATTACTTTGGTTGAATCTGATCCTTTCTATGGTTATGAATCTGAAACAGTTGTGGCACATCTTACTAAATTGAATGATATAGCCACCATATTTGCTCATGAGGAAAAAATTCGCTATTACTATATTCTTAAGTTGTTTCCTTTCTCGTTAAAGGGTGATGCTAAGTTATGGTTTAATTCTCTTGCTCCTCGTTGTGTGCGTAGTCCCCAGGATATGATTTATTACTTCTCTCAAAAATATTTCCCTGCTCATAAGAAACAAGCTGCCTTACAGGAAATATTTAACTTTGTGCAAATTGAAGAAGAGAGTCTCCCACAAGCTTGGGGGAGGCTTCTCCAGTTACTTAATGCTTTGCCTGATCATCCTCTCAAGAAAAATGAAATACTTGATATCTTTTATAATGGACTAACCGATGCTTCTAGGGACCACCTAGATAGTTGTGCTGGTTGTATTTTCAAGGAACGAACTGTTGAGCAAGCTGAATTGCTATTGAATAATATATTGAGTAATGATAATGATTGGACACTTCCTGAATCAACTCCTAAGCCAACTCCGAAGAAAAGAGGTATTCTATTTCTCAGTCCTGAAGATATGCAAGAGGCAAAGAAATCTATGAAAGAAAAAGGTATTAAAGCTGAAGATGTTAAGAATTTACAGCCTATTGAAGAAATACATGGTCTTGATAACCCGACACAGGTAGTAGAGGTAAACTCTCTCCGTAGATTTGATGAAGGTGATATTCCTCATAATAAGTCTGCTAGTCAATGCTTGGATGAGTTTGATAATTTTATCGTTAAACAAGAAAATTTCAATGCTTATGTTAGTAGACAATTGAAACGTAATGCTCACATGCTTGACTACTTGGGTGATTATATGAGTAGAACTATTAATGATCTTAAGCTTATTAGTAAACATGCTTCCATGGTTACAACTCAAGTAGAACAAGTACTTAAGGCACAAGATGATTTGCTTAATGAATTGAATAGTAAGAACAATGATAATGCTGTTAGGGTTATGACTAGAGGTGGTAAAATGACTCAGGAACCTTTGTATCCTGAGGGCCATCCTAAGAGAGTTGAGCAAGATTCTCAGAGAATTAATACTGATGCATCTAGTCCTAGTAATAAAAAGAAAAAGAAAACTGATAGGACTTTGCATACTTCTAGTGAACCTGTTATAGACACACCTGAGAATCCAAATGATATTTCTATTTCTGATGCTGAGACACAATCTGGTGATGAACATGAACCTAGTGATAATGTTAATAATGATGTTCATGTTGATGCTCAACCTAGTAATGATAATGATGTAGAGATTGAACCTACTGTTGATCTTGATAACCCACAATCAAAGAATCAACGTTATGATAAGAGAGACTTCATTGCTAGGAAACATGGTAAAGAAAGAGAACCATGGGTTCAGAAACCCATGCCCTTTCCTCCTAAGCCATCCAAGAAAAAGGATGATGAGGATTTTGAGCGTTTTGCTGAAATGATTAGACCTATCTTTTTGCATATGCGTTTAACTAATATGCTTAAAATGCCTCCTTATGCTAAGTATATGAAAGATATTGTTACAAATAAAAGAAAGATACCGGAAGCTGAAATTTCCACCATGCTTGCTAATTATACTTTTAAGGGTGGAATACCAAAGAAACTTGGGGATCCAGGAGTACCAACTATACCATGCTCCATTAAAAGAAACTATGTTAAAACTGCTTTATGTGATCTTGGAGCCGGTGTTAGTGTTATGCCTTTCTCTTTGTATCGTAGACTTGATTTGAATAAGTTGACACCTACTGAAATCTCTTTGCAAATGGCTGATAAATCAACTGCTATACCCATCGGTATTTGTGAGGATGTGCCTGTTGTGGTTGCAAACGTTACTATCTTAACGGACTTTGTTATTCTTGATATTCCCGAGGACGACAGTATGTCGATCATCCTTGGTAGACCCTTTTTAAATACTGCAGGGGCTGTTATTGATTGCAATAAAGGCAATGTCACTTTTCATGTTAATGGTAATGAGCATACGGTACACTTTCCGAAGAAACAACCTCAAGTTCATAGTATCAATTCTATTGGAAAAATTTCAACTATTACTATTGGAGGTTTTGAATTCCCTCTTCCTACTGTCAAAAAGAAATATGATATTCTTATTGTTGGGGACATGCATATCCCCGTTGAGGTAACCTAGTGTTATTCAAAAATTCTCCGGTTTCATGTCATTCAGAAGAAGTTTGTTAATAAGACTTGATCAACCTTGTTAACGGATTCCTTTTGATGAGCATGAGATGGATGAATCTAGAAGGCACAACTTTCTGTACCTACTGTTTACTTTCTGTTATTTAGTTTAAATAAAGCAAAAATAGTATTTTATGTCTGTTTTCTGAATTATCCGTGAAATAAAAAAATGACCCAAAAATAAAAGTTCTCCAAATGCCCTGAAAATTTAGTATGATTTTTTATAGAATATTTGAGAATTCCTGGCACTGAAAACACACCAGGGGGACCCACCACCTATCCACAAGGACGGAGGGCGCGCCCCCCGACCTTATGGGTCCCACGTGGCCCCCTCCACTTATTCCAGCACCCATCCACTTTGTCTTCCTCCAGAAAAAATCATCCCGTAGCTCAAACTCGTGTTCTTGCTCATTTTGCTGCCATTTTCGATTTCCTTGTGTAAAGCTCCATTTGCAAAACTGCTTTGGGGGATTGTTCTTCGGTATGTGACTCCTCCAATGGTCCAATTAGTTTTTGTTCTAGTGCTTTATATATTGCAAATTTTTGCTGCTGTGGTGACCCTGTTCTTGAGCTTGCATGTCAAATTTATATGGTCCAAAGTAGTTTTGATGCATGTTATACCCTCTAGGCACTTGTAGGAGTAGTTGCTATCAATTTTGTTGAGTTTGGTTCACTTTTATTTTGAGTTACTATAAAAATTTTCAAAAAAATTTCAGAGGAAGAAAATGATGAGGAGATTGTTGAGAGGCTCTTCGAGCCGGGGTTCAAAGAAAAAAGAAAATCAGGAGAAAGAAAAGCCCAAGTACAATCTTCCTCGTGCCGCGGAGATTCGGCCGTGTGAATGGCCATGTGATGCATTCTTGGAAGCGGCCGGAATTTATGAGGATTTCTATTATTTGGCTGAGAATGCAGGCATCACCGACTTCCTCCACGACCAGTGTGATCAGTATCTCCTACTCACTAATACTTTCGTGCAAAATTTTCATTTTCATGCTAGGAGATCACCACCCACGGTAGAGTTTCACTTATATGATGAGTATAAGGAGATGACGCTTTATGACTTTTGTGAGGTTTGTAAATTACCTTATGAGGGTAGCGTCGAGGAGCCACGTCCTAGAGATGTGGAAGGTTTTATTGATGAAATTACCGTAGGGGAAACAAGAGGAGTGTCGGGAGCGAGAGTGGCTAGTATACATTTCCCTGTTTTACGTTATTATTCATTATTTGTTGGGAGATGTTTAATTGGTCGAGGAGAGAGTGGAGGCCTTAGTGGCCCTGACCTTGCCATTTTGCGCCATGCCTTACATAGAGATAGAACTTACAGTTTAGGCGCTATGGTTGCTAAACGGTTGAGTTTAAACCGTACAAAGGGTCCTATTTTCGGAGGTATCTTCGCCTCCCGCCTTGCTAAACACTTTGAGATACCTATTAGGCACTATGAAAAAGAGGAGAAATTGCTACCTATTATTTACTTAGATTATGAGAGCATAGTAGCACATAAGTTTATTCGCCATGATGAGGAAAAAATACTTATTTATAACCTGGTATTTAGTGAGGTCACTTTTTAGATTATTACCCTGCCTGCACCTACTTTGTTCGATATGCATTCAGGCAGGTAGTTCGTTATGCCCGAGGACATACACGCTTACTGGGAGGGGACGCGATCCCCAGCTCCTGAGCCAGAGCCATCACCTGATCCATATAATGAGTCTATTTATCAGTGGGAGCCACAGGAGCTTGCTAACCAATGGAACCCCCAGGATCCTCCTCAGTACACCGGAGAGAACTACTTTGATCCATGGGCTTAGACCAACTTAGGCCAAGAGCCTATGCTTGGGGGAGTACGTATTTCTCACCGACATTATATTCATGTTCACACACTCATTCTAGTTGTCGGTGTTCATACTTTTTCATTGTATTATCCATGTTAGGTTATTTCTTTTTCTCGCTTTCTTCTTTAGTATTTGAAAAAGCCTTTGAGAAAAACAAAAAATTAGTTATAGCTTAGTTTACCTTCCATGCTTAGTTGTAGGTTGTAGTATTAAAGAAAACCCAAAAATATTTCTCGTTCTTCTTTTACTTGTTGGGAGCTTTCCCGTGTAAATAGTTTTTCTCGTTCTTGTTTTACTTTCTTTAGAAAAAAAACTCCAAAAACATTTCAGTGTGTTTCTTTGAAATTCTTTTCTTTTCTTTGGGGGTCGAAGGAGAGAAGACCACGATGAAAATGCTGAGTGGCTCTCATATGCATTATTGTTGATCTAACAAAGAGCCCATATTACCTTGTCTTCTCCTTTGAATAAATGTTTGCAGATTCCAGCTTAGTCCAATGCACGTGCACTATTATTATTATTCACATCGTTCGGTCGTGCAAGTGAAAGGCAATAATGACGATATATGATGAAATGATTGAGATGAGGAGAAGCTGGTATGAACTTGACCTATCTTGCTTTTGTAAATATGATTAGTTCATCATTCTTGATTCAGCCTATTATGAATGAAACATGTTTGCAATGACAATTAGAGATTATAGTTATTCATGCCATGCTTAATTAGCTAGGAGCTTATAATGGTTTACCTTGCGTGCCAACATGCTTTTAAAATGGTTGTGATGTAGTATGATAGGATGGTATCCTCCTTTGAATGATTTGAGTGGCTTGACTTGGCACATGTTCACGCATGTAGTTGAAACAAAATCAACATAGCCTCCACGATATTTATGTTCATGGTGATTTATATCCTACTCATGCTTGCATTCACTTGCATGTTTATGACTGTTGTCGCTCTCTAGTTGGTCGCTTCCCAGTCTTTTTCTAGCCTTCACTTGTACTAAGCGGGAATACTGCTTGTGCATCCACTTCCATAAACCCAAAGTTGTTCCATATGAGTCCACCATACCTTCCTATATGCGGTATTTACCTGCCGTTCCAAGTAAATTTGCATGTGCCAAACTCTAAACCCTCAAATGATAATCTATTTTTTATGCCCGAATCGCTCATGTAGCGACGGGGGGCTGTCAGTATCTTCCATGCTAGGTGGGTTATTCTCACGATGAGTGGACTCCGCTCATCATTCACGAGAAAATGACTAGTAATTGGGATGCCCAGTCCTATGATCAAAAGATCAGAAACAAAATTTCAAATAATTAAACAAAACTCCCCCAGGATTGTTGATTGTATGGACGGTACCCGTTGTTTTGGACCAGCCGTGGAGTGTGATTGTTGGTCGAAGGGGAGTAAAAACTTTACCATTCTGTTTGGGAACCGCCTATAATGTATGTAGCATGGAAGATATTGAGATCTCTTGGTTGTTGCGTTGGCAATGAAAGCATACCGCTCAAAATATTATATTCATCTCTGTTTTAAAAACTCGAGCTCTGGCACCTCTGCAAATCCCTGCTTCCCTCTGCGAAGGGCCTATCTATTTACTTTTATGTTGAGTCATCATTCTCTTATAAAAAGCACCAGTTAGAGAGCACCACTGTCATTTGTATGCTTTGTTATTAATTGATATTGAGTATGACTGTGACTGGATCTCTTTTACCATGAATTACAATGTCTAGCCAGTCCTTGATCTTCAGGGGTGCTCTGCATTTATGTTTTGCGGTCTCAGAAAGGGCTAGAGAGATACCATCTTGTTATATCATACCATGATTGTTTTGAAAAAGTGTTGTCATTCGAGATTTATTATTATTGCTCGCTAGTTGATTATGCCATTGATATGAGTAAATGTGAGACCTAAATGTTATTGTGAATATGGTTAGTTCTTAATCTTTGCTGAAAACTTGAATACTGGCTTTACATATTTGCAACAACAAGATCAAACAGAGTTTGTAAAAGTTTTTCTTTATCACTTTCAGTTTATCAACTGAATTGCTTGAGGACAAGCAATGGGTTAAGCTTGGGGGAGTTGATACGTCTCCAACGTATCCACTTTTCCAAACTCTTTTGCCCTTGTTTTGGACTCTAATTTGCATGATTTGAATGGAACTAACCCGGACTGACGCTGTTTTCAGCAGAATTGCCATGGTGTTATTTTGTGCAAAAATAAAAGTTCTCGGAATGACCTGAAACTTCACGGAGATCATTTTTGGAATTAATAAAAAATATTGGCGAAAAAATCAACTGAAGGGAGCCCACACCCTGTCCACAAGGGTGGGAGGCGCGCCCACCCCCTAGGGCGGCCATCCGTCCTTGTGGGCCCCCTGGACCTCCACCGACCTCAACTTCAACTCCATATATTCACGTTCGGGGAGAAAAATATCAGAGAGAAGGATTCATCGCGTTTTACGATACGGAGCCGCCGCCACCTCCTGTTCTTCCTAGGGAGGGCAGATCTAGAGTCCGTTCAGGGCTCTGGAGAGGGGAAATCGTCGCCGTCATCATCATCAACCATCCTCCATCACCAATTTCATGATGCTCACCGCCGTGCGTGAGTAATTCCATCGTAGGCTTGCTAGACGGTGATGGGTTGGATGAGATCTAGCATGTAATCGAGTTAGTTTTGTTAGGGTTTGATCCCTAGTATCCATTATGTTCTAAGATTGATGTTGCTATGACTTTGCTATGCCTAATGCTTGTCACTAGGGCCTGAGTGCCATGATTTCAGATCTGAACCTATTATGTTTTCATGAATATATTTGTGTTCTTGACCCTATCTTGCAAGTTATAGTCACCTACTACGTGTTATGATCCGGCAACCCCGGAGTGACAATAGTCGGGACCACTCCCGGTGATGACCGTAGTTTGAGGAGTTCATGTATTCACTAAGTGCTAATGCTTTGGTACGGTTCTCTATTAAAAGGAGGCCTTAATATCCCTTAGTTTCCAATAAGACCCCGCTGCCACAGGAGGATAGGACAAAAGATGTCATGCAAGTTCTTTTCCATAAGCACGTATGACTATATTCGGAATACATGCCTACATTATATTGATGAATTGGAGCTAGTTCTGTGTCACCCTATGTTATAACTGTTGCATGATGAATGCCATTCGACATAATTATCCATCATTGATCCATTGCCTATGAGCTTTTCACATATTGATCTTTGCTAAGTTACTTTTCCGTTGCCACTGTTACAATTGCTACAAAACTGTTACTGTTACTTTTGCCACCGTTACCGTTACTTCCATACTACTTTGCTACTAAATACTTTGCTACAGATATTAAGTCTTTCAGGTGTGGTTGAATTGACAACTCAGCTACTAATACTTGAGAATATTCTTTGGCTCCCCTTGTGTCGAATCAATAAATTTGGGTTGAATACTCTACCCTCGAAAACTGTTGTGATCCCCTATACTTGTGGGTTATCAGGTATCTATAATTTTTTATTGATCCATGCTATTATATTATCTATTTTGGATGTTTTATATGCATTTATATGCTATTTTATATAATTTTTTGGGACTAACCTATTAACCTAGTGCCCAGTGCCAGTTGAGTTGTGGATTTATGATCCGATGAATTGTGGATTTATGATCAGATTATCTACGAATATTATTTGAGTCTTCTCTGCACACTTTTATGCATGATTGAGATAGCTTTGTATTTCTCTCCGATCTATCGATTTGGGTTGGCCAACTAGATTGGTTTTTCTTGCAATGGGAGGTGTGCTTTGTGATGGGTTCAATCTTGCGGTGTCCTCACTGACGTGGCTTGAGACTGCGTCGGTATTTCTTCAAAGAGGAATGGATGATGCAGCATAGCTACGGTAAGTATTTCCCTCAGTTATGAAACCAAGGTATCAATCCAGTAGGAGAACACCACAACACTATGTAAACGGTACCTGCACACAAAGAACAAATACTTGCAACCCGACGCGTAAGAGAGGTTGCCAATCTCTCCACGGTAAAAAGATAGATTGGTTTGTATTAGATTGGATAAATAGATTTGAATAAAACACGAAATAAAAGATGCAAATAAAAAGTGCAGCAAAGTATTTTTGGGTTTTTGGAATAATAGATCTGAAAACAAATACAGAAAAAGATAGATCTGAAAGCAATATGATTAAAGATAGACCCGGGGGCCATAGATTTCACTAGTGGCTTCTCTCGAGAAAATAGCACACGGTGGGTAAACAAATTACTGTTGGGTAATTAATAGAAGAACAAATAATTATGACGATATCCAAGGCAATGATCAATATATAGGCATCACGTCCAAGATTAGTAGACTGACTCCTGCCTGCATCTACTACTATTACTCTACACATCGACCGCTATCCAGCATGCATCTAGTGTATTAAGTTTATGGAGAAGCGGAGTAATGCAATAAGAACGATGACATGATGTTGACAAGATCTATTAATGTAGGAATATATCCCATCTTTTTATCCTTAATAGCAACGATACATGCGTGCCTCGCTACCCTTTTTGTCACTGGGTGAGGAAAACGCAAGATCGAACCCATCACAAAGCACCTCTTCCCATGGCAAGAAAAATTGATCTAGTTGGCCTAACTAAACCAAAGATTCGAAGAAGAAATACGAGGCTATAACAATCATGCATATAAGAGATCGAAGAAAACTCAAATAATATTCATAGATAGATCTGATCTATTAATGTAGGATATAGGTCTGATCATAAACTCAAACTTCATCGGATCCCAACAAAAACACAGCAAAAAGTCATTACATCAAATAGATCTCCAAGAGACCATTGTATTGAGAATCAAAAAGAGAGAAGAAGCCATCTAGCTACTGCCTATGGACCCGTAGGTCTATGGTGGACTACTCACGCATCATCGGAGAGGCACCAATGAGGATGATGAACCCCTTCGTGATGGTGTTAAATTGGATCTTGGGGTTATGGAACTTGTGGTGGCTGGAATTGTGTTTCGTCGACTCCCCTAGGGTTTCTGGAATATTTGGGTATTTATAGAGCGAAGAGGCGATGCAGGAGACCCCCGTGGGCCCCACAACCCACCAGGGCGCGCCTGGGCTCCTGGGCATGTCTGGGCTCTTGGGTGCACCCTTGTGTCTTGTGGTCCCCACAGGCCTCCCCTCTGATGCTTCCTTGGCTCCCAAGTTGTCTTCTGGTCCAAAAAAATCTCCAAAAAGTTTCCCCGTGTTTGGACTTCGTTTGATAGGGATATTCTGCGAAGTAAAAAACAAGAAAAAAAAACAGCAATTGGCACTGGGCACTATGTCAATAGGTTAGTCCCAAAAAATGATATAAAGTTGCTATAAAATGATTGTAAAACATCCAAAAGTGATAATATAACAGCATGGAACAATAAAAAATTATAGATACGTTGGAGACGTATCACTCACCCAGTGACAGTAGGGGTAGCGAGGCACGTATTGTATTGTTGCCATTAAGGATAAAAAGACGGGGTTTAAATCATATTGCTTGAGTTTATCCCTCTACATCATGTCATCTTGCTTAACGCGTTACTCTGTTCTTACGAACTTAATACTCTAGATGCAGGCAAGATTTGGTCGATGTGTGGAGTAATAGTAGTATATGTAGTATCGTTTCAGTCTACTTGTCACGGACGTTATGCCTATATTCATGATCATTGCCTTGGATGTCTTCATAATTATGCACTTTTCTATCAATTGCTCAATAGTAATTTATTTACCCACCGTATGCTTTCTTCGAGAGAGAAGCCTCTAGTGAAACCTATGGCCCCCGGGTCTATTTTCCATCATATATTTTCTGATCTATAAAACCAAAAACCAAAAAATACCTTGCTGCAATTTATTTATATTCACTTTATTTTGCCTTTTACTTATCTTTTATATCTATCTCTATTAGATCTTACTCTTGCTAGTGACTGTGAAGGGATTGACAACCCCTTTTTCGCATTGTGTGCAAGTGTTTGTTAGTTTGTGCAGGTGCATATATTGGGGACTTGCTTGTGCCTCCTACTGGATTGATACCTTGGTTCTTAACTGAGGGAAATACTTATCTCTACTTTGCTGCATCACCCTTTCCTCTTCACGGGAAAAATCAACGCAAGCTCAAGAAGTAGCAGGAAGAATTTCTGGCGCCGTTGCCGGGGAGGTTCTACATCAAGCCTACCAAGTACCCACCATAAACTCTCATCTCTTGCACTTACATTATTTGCCATTTGCCTCTCGTTTTCCTCTCCCCCACTTCTAAAACGTTTTAAGAAAAACACAAAAATATTTGCCTTTTTATTCACCCTTCTTTCATTCGTCTTTTCGTTTGCTTTTTGGTTGCTTGTGTGATAGATTGCTTGCTTTGTCACGATGTCTCAAGGAAATACCAAGTTGTGTGACTTTTCCAACACTAATAATAATAATTTTATTAGTACTCCGATTGCTCCCGCCACTAGTGCGGAACCTTATGAAATTAATGCCGCTTTGTTGAATCTTGTTATGAAAGTCCTAATGAAGATGCTACATCCCATCTAAATACTTTCGTTGAGTTGTGTGATATACAAAAGAAAAAAGATGTGGATAATGATATTGTTAAATTGAAGCTATTTCCGTTCTCACTACGAGATCGTGCTAAAACTTGGTTTTCATATTTGCCTACAAATAGTATTGATTCATGGAACAAGTGTAAAGATGCTTTTATTTCCAAGTATTTTCCTCCCGCTAAGATCATCTACCTTAGGAACGATATAATGAATTTTAAGCAAATTGATCATGAACATGTTGCACAATCTTGGGAGGGGATGAAATTGATGATAAGAAAATGCCCTACTCATGGTTTAAGTTTATGGATGATCATACAATTTTTTTATACCAGATTAGGAGAGGCTACTAAACTCCTAGATAATATTATGGTAAATTACTCTCAATGGCATACCGAAAGATCTTCTACTAGTAAAAAAGTGCATGCGATTGAAGAAATTAATACTTTGAGTGGAAAGATGGATGAACTTATGAAATTGATTGCTAGTAAGAGTGCTCCTATTGATCCTAATGATATGCCTTTGTCCACTTTGATTGAGAATAATAATGAGTCTATGGATGTGAATTTTGTTGGTAGGAACAATTTTGGTAATAACGCGTATAGAGGTAATTTCAACCCTAGGTCGTTTCCTAGTAATTTCTCTAATAATTATGGTAATTCCTACAACAATTCTTATGGAAATTATAATAAAATACCATTTGATCTTTAGAATAATATTAAATATTTCATTAATTCTCAAAAGATTTTTAATGCTATGGTAGAAGAAAAATTGCTTAAGAATGATGATTTGGCTAGGAACGTTGATAGAATTTCTCATGAGATTGATTCTTTTAAGATTAGATATATGCCACCCAAGATTGATATTAATGATTCTCTAAAAGCTATTAAAATTTATATGAATGAAAGTAAAGAGAGAACCGCTAGGATGCGTGCTAAGAGAGATTGGCTAGAAAAAGCATGTTCTTCTAGTTTTTGTGATAATAATGATGAAGATCTTAAAGTGATTGGTGTGACTCCTATTGAATATTTGTTTTCTAATATAAAACTTGATAAATATGGGACTGGATATGAGTCAACTTTAACAAGAAGGCGTCCCAATAATTTGGAGGGTGAAGATCATAATGAAAAAATTGATAAAAGTGGGATTGGAGAGGTCAAAACTTTAAGTAGCGATGCACCCAGTCTTTTGGATTTCAAGGACTTTAATTATGATAATTGATCTTTAATAGATTGTATTTCCTTGTTGCAATCCATGCTTAATTCACCTCATGCTTATAATCAAAATAAATATTTTACTAAATATATTGTTGATGCTATGATGAAATCTTTTGAAGAAAAACTTGAGTTGGAAGTTTCAATCCCTAGAAAGCTTTATGATGAATGGGAACCTACTATTAAAATTAAAATTAAAGATTATGAGTGTAATTCTTTGTGTGATTTGGGTGCTAGCGTTTCCACTATTCCAAAAACTCTTTGTGATGTGCTAGGTTTCCGTAAATTTGATGATTGTTCTTTGAATTTGCATCTAGCGGATTCCACTATTAAGAAACCTATGGGAAGGATTAATGATGTTCTTATTGTTGCAAATAGGAATTATGTGCCCGTAGATTTTATTATGCTTGATATAGATTGCAATCCTACATGTCCTATTATTCTTGGTAGACCTTTCCTTAGAACGATTGGTGCAATTATTGATATGAAAGAAGGAAACATTAGATTTCAATTTCCGTTAAGGAAGGGCATGAAGCACTTTCCAAGAAAGAAAATTAAGTTGCCATATGAATCTATTATGAGGGCCACTTATGGATTGCATACCAAAGATGACAATACCTAGATCTATGAATTATGCCTAGCTAGGGGCGTTAAACAATAGTGCTTGTTGGGAGTCAACCCAATTTTTTATTTTGTGTTTTTGTTTTTGTTCCTGTTTTCTAATAAATACACAATATTACCTCTGTAGTAATTGTGTTTTAGTGTTTTAATTAGTGTTTGAGCCAAGTAAGACCTTTGGGGTGGTCTATGGTGATAGTTGATTTGATCTTGCTGAAAAACAGAAACTTTTGTGCTCATTGACAGAAATTTAAAAAATCACATAAGCGTTCTTTTTATCTGAATTTTTTACAAAACATTGATATACAAATTTCCTAGGTTTTACTATTTTTTCAGAATTTTTGGAGTTACAGAAGTATATGAAATTTCCAGATTACCACAGACTGTTCTGTTTTTGACAGATTCTGTTTTCTATGTGTTGTTTGCTTATTTTGATGAATCTATGGGTAGTATCGGGGGGTATGAACCATGGAGAATTTGGAATACAGTAGATATAACACCAATATAAATTTAGAATGAGTTCACAACAGTACCTAAAGTGGTGATTTATTTTATTATACTAACGGATCTTACGAGTTTTCTGTTGAGTTTTGTGTTGTGAAGTTTTCAAGTTTTGGGTAAAGTTTTGATGGACCATGGAATAAGGAGTGGAAAGAGCCTAAGATTGGGGATGCCCAAGACACCCCAAGGTAATATTCAAGGACAACCAAGCATCTAAGCTTGGGGATGCCCCGGATGGCATCCCCTCTTTCGTCTTCAATCCATCGGTAAAATTACTTGAAGCTATATTTTTATTCACCACATGATATGTGTTTTGCTTGGAGCATCTTGTATGATATGAGTCTTTGATTTTTAGTTTACCACAATCATCCTTGTTTTACACACCTTTTGAGAGGGACACACATTAATCATGAATTTATTAGAATACTCTATGTGCTTCACTTATATCTTTTGAGCTAGGCAGTTGCTCTAGTGCTTCACTTATATCTTTTTAGAGCACGGCGGTAGTTTTATTTTATAGAAATTGATGAACTCTCATGCTTCACTTATATTATTTTGAGAGTCTTAAAAATAGTATGGCAATTTGCATAGGTTATGAATTTGGTCCTAATATGATGGGCATCAAGAGGGATATAATAAAAACTTTCATAAAGAGCATTGAATATATGAGAAGTTTGATTCCTTGCATTTGTTTTGAGATATAAAGATGGTGATATTAGAGTCATGCTAGTGAGTAATTGTGGATTAGTAGAAATACTTGTGTTAAGGTTTGTGATTCTCGAAGCATGCACGTATGATGAACCGTTATGTGATGAAGTCGGAGCATGATTTATTTTTTTGATTGTCTTCCTTATGAGTGGCGGTTGGGGACGAGCGATGGTATTTTCCTACCAATCTATCCCCCTAGGAGCATGCGTATTAGTACTTTGCTTCGATGGCTAATAAATTTTTGTAATAAGTATGTGAGTTCTTTATGACTAATGTTGAGTCCATGGATTATACACACTCTCACCCTTCCGCCATTGCTAGCCTCTCTAGTACCGCGCAATTTTTGCCGGTGCATTAAACCCACGATATACCCTTCCTCAAAATAGCCACCATACCTACCTATTATGGCATTTTCATAGCCATTCCGAGATATATTGCCATGCAACTTCCACCGTTCTGTTTATTATGACACATACCATCATTGTCATATTGCATTGCATGATCATGTAGTTGGCATAGTATTTGTGGCTTGGCCACCGTTCATATTTTTTATACATGTCATTCTAGATCATTGCACATCTCGGTACACCGCCGGAGGCATTCATATAGAGTCATATTTTGTTCTAGTATCGAGTTGTAATTCTTGAGTTGTAAGTAAATAAAAGTGTGATGATCATCATTATTAGAGCATTGTCCCATGTAAGGAAAGGATGATGGAGGCTATGATTCCCCCACAGGTCGGGATGAGACTCTGGACTTAAAAAAATAAAAAGAGGCCAAAGAGCCCAAAATAAAAAGAGAGAGGCCAAAGAGCCCAAACAAAAAAATGAGAGAAAAAGAGAGAAGGGACAATGTTACTATCCTTTTTCCACACTTGTGCTTCAAAGTAGCACCATGTTCTTCATGATAGAGAGTCTCCTATTTTATCACTTTCATATACTAGTGGAAATTTTTTATTATAGAACTTGGCTTGTATATTCCAATGATGGGCTTCCTCAAATTGCCCTAGGTCTTCGTGAGCAAGCAAGTTGGATGCACACCCACTTAGTTTCTTTTTGAGCTTTCATACACTTATAGCTCTAGTGCATCTGTTGCATGGCAATCCCTACTCACTTGCATCGATATCAATTGATGGGCATCTCCATAGCCTATTAATTTTCCTAGTTGATGTGAGACTTTCTCCTTTTTGTCTTCTCCTCACAACCTCCACCATAGTGCTATATCCATGACTCACGCTCATGTATTGCGTGAAAGTTGAAAAAGCTTGAGAACATTAAAAGTATGAAACAATTCCTTGGCTTGTCATCGGGGTTGTGCATGATAAAATACTTTGTGTGATGAAGATAGAGCATAGCCAGACTATACGATTTTATAGGGATAACTTTCTTTAGCCATGATATTTTGAGAAGACATGATTGCTTTATTTAGTATGCTGTATGATTGAAGTATTATTGTTTTTATGTCAATATTAAACTTTTGTTTTGAATCTTATGGATCTGAACATTCATGCCACAATAAAGAAAATTGCATTAATAAATATGTTAGGTAGCATTCCACATCAAAAATTCTGTTTTTATCATTTACCTACTCGAGGACGAGCATGAATTAAGCTTGGGGTGCTTGATACGTCTCCAACGTATCTATAATTTTTTATTGTTCCATGCTATTATATTATCTATTTTGGATGTTTTATATGCATTTATATGCTATTTTATATCATTTTTTGGGACTAACCTATTAACCTAGTGCCCAGTGCCAGTTGCTGTTTTTTCCTTGTTTTTGACTTTTACAGAAAATCAATACCAAACAGAGTCCAAACAGAATAAAACTTTACGATGATTTTTCTTGGACCAGAAGAAACCCACGAGACTTGGGGAGGAGGCCAGAAGACCCACGAGGGGGCCACAAGCCCTAGGGGCGCACCCTAGGGGGGGCGCGGCCAGGGGGCTTGTGGGCCCCCCGTGGCTCTCCTAACCCTAATCTCCGCACTATAAATTCTCTAATATTCCCCCTATACCAGAGGGCACACCAAAAATATTTTTCCGTCGCCGCAAGCTTCTATTCTCGTGAGGTCCCATCTTGGGGCCTTTTCCGGCACTCCGCCGGAGGGGGATTCGATCACGGAGGGCCTCTACACCAACCTTGCTGCCCTTTCGATGATGTGTGAGTAGTTTACCACAGACCTACGGGTCCATAGCTAGTAGCTAGATGGATTCTTCTCTCTCTTTGATCTTCAATACAATGTTCTCCTTGATGTTCTTAGAGTTCTATTCGATGTAATCTTCTTTTGCGGTTCGTTTGTTGAGATCCGATGAATTGTGGATTTATGATCAGATTATCTATGAATATTATTTGAGTCTTCTCTGAACTCTTTTATGCATGATTGAGATAGCTTTGTATTTCTCTCCGATCTATCGATTTGGTTTGGCCAACTAGATTGGTTTTTCTTGCAATGGGAGAGGTGCTTTGTGATGGGTTCAATCTTGCGGTGTCCTCACCCAGTGACAGTAGGGGTAGCGAGGCACGTATTGTATTGTTGCCATTTAGGATAAAAAGATGGGGTTTATACCATATTGCTTGAGTTTATTCCTCTACATCATGTCATCTTGCTTAACGCGTTACTCTATTCTTATGAACTTAATACTCTAGATGCAGGCAGGAGTCGGTCGATGTGTGGAGTAATAGTAGTAGATGCAGAATCATTTCGGTCTACTTGTCACGGACGTTATGCCTATATTCATGATCATTGCCTTGGATGTCTTCATAATTATGCGCTTTTCTATCAATTGCTTAATAGTAATTTGTTTACCCACCGTATGCTTTCTTCGAGAGAGAAGCCTCTAGTGAAACCTATGGCCCCCGGGTCTATTTTCCATCATATATTTTCAGATCTATAAAACCAAAAACCCAAAAATTCCTTGCTGCAATTTATTTATATTTACTTTATTTTGCCTTTTACTTATCTTTTATATCTATCTTTATTAGATCTCACTCTTACTAGTGACCGTGAAGGGATTGACAACCCCTTTTTCATGTTGTGTGCAAGTGATTGTTAGTTTGTGCAGATGCATATATTGGGGACTTGCTTGTGCCTCCTACTGGATTGATACCTTGGTTCTTAACTGAGAGAAATACTTATCTCTACTTTCTGCATCACCTTTCCTCTTCAAGGGAAAATCAACGCAAGCTCAAGAAGTAGCAGTAGCTAACATTAAATATGTACTACTTTATTAATACCTAGCTCACTCACAATCTCACATACTTTCTTGGAGTCTCTGTTGCAACTTGCTCTTACTAGTAATCTACAACTTGCTTTCGTTTTCTCTCTCTCCTCTTCTCGCTCCTCCAACTCAGCAAAACTATAATATTTAAATCACCATAGCATGCTTACATCACCTTATTATACTTATGCCTCCTTTGGTTTGTAGGAATTTCATAGGATAGAATTTCTAAAGGAAAAAATAAATCTTATAGAGCCCTTTGGTTTGTAGGAATGGATTCCTATTCATATGTAGGATTGGTTTCTATCTTTTAAATTTCAAAGAAAAAAAACATTAGCTCGGTCTTCCTTTGTTTCATAGGATAGGAATATCATATGAATAGGAAACTTGTAGGAAATCAGATGACATGTATCCCAAATCCTATGGATAGGAATAGGAAAAGAGATATCATTTGGTTCACATAATAAAAAAATTCCATCGAGGCTACGCTAATGTTTATTTTCCTTTGAAATGTGGAGGATAGAACCAACCCTATATATGAATAGGAATTGATTACTATAAACCAGAGGGCTCCAAAGGATTTTTTTTATAATAATCCTATCATTTAGAATTCCTATGAAATTCCTCCAAACCAAAGGAGGCCTCAGGCCTAATGGAAAAATTACTATCCTATGAACCAAGTGACATCTCTTTTCCTATGGGAGCTGAGATACATGTCATCTCATTTCGTATGACTTTCCTATTTCTATGAATTCTCTACCACATGAACCAAAGGAGGCCTTACTCTAAGAAGACTAAATGAGAGGAACAATAAATAGAAAAGTTAAAAAATCAATAACCTTAGAGCCAATCGTATTATATGAAGTGATTAATATTGCTAGCTCTGGATGACATGACAGTCACATACAACCAGCTGCCGGCTTATAATTAACCTTGCTCTGAGAGAGACCAAAGTAAATGGCATTTAAGATTTGAATGATAAAAGTATTCCGTATTTAATTTTAGACTTATTTTTTAAAGAGCGTTTTTATTAACTTAAAATGTTCCGCAAAAAAAATATAAACTTAAAATATAGCATCAAGCGGATAAAAAACACTTCATTATAGAGTTTTTTTTTTGGCGGAAACACTTCATTGTAGAGTTGATAGGCCAAATCTTCACTCCACGAGTTGTTGAGTATTTGAGTGTCCAAATTGACAACATTTATGCAAGTAGAGGATATAGTATGCCTCTCGTAAAAAGAAGAGGATATATTATGCAGAGTAGACCAGGGCATAACAAAATGATGACCTGCCAATTTGTTCTATATGCTACCGGAAAATATTTCTTACATCCCACATGGAGTATATATCTTTCTAATCATCTGGTCAACTTTGCTTAGCAAAGCTCGTAATATACATTTAAGTTGTACCGAACACAAGCTTTAACAGTGAGTTGTAGGAGTACCTAATAGCAGTATAAAATGAATGTTGAACCAATTCAGTCTAGGTCGCTAGTGAACTAAGAAATTCCATGGCGTCCTCTCTCCCATCCTCTTCGTCGTCTGCACCCAAAGCCGACGACGAGGCAGCGTCCCACGAAGAAATTTACGACCAACTCCGAGAGGTCGTGTCCACGTACCCGACGGCTTCGAGGCCCAGCGGCATCGGCCGCCCATACGTCCGCCACCCGGACGGCTGGTACGCGTTCACGCCGGGGGTGCTGAACGCCATGGTGATCAAGCGGCACCTCGAGGCGCGCGACACCGACGTTCTCCTCGCCACCTTCCCCAAGTCCGGCACCACCTGGCTCAAGGCGCTCCTGTTCGCGGCCCTCCACCGCACCGCCGACGGGCGTGACCGTCTCGCGGCCCACAACCCCCACCAGCTCGTCCCATTCCTGGAGGCCCAGGTCTTCACCAACGGCCGGATCCCCGACCTTAGCTCCCTCCTGGCGCCGCGGCTGCTGATGACGCACATCCCGTCCGTGTCGCTGCCGGAGTCCGTGGCCGCCTCGGGCTGCAAGGTGGTGTACCTGTGCCGGGACCCCAAGGACTGCCTCGTGTCGCTCTGGCACTTCTGGAACAGGCTCGCGCCCTCGCCGTGGGACCTCGGCGAGGCGTTCCGGCAGTTCTGCGACGGCGTGTCGTTGTTCGGGCCGTTCTGGGAGCACGCGCTGGGGTACTGGCGCTGGCACGTGGAGAGGCCGGGGCAGGTGCTGTTCGTGACCTACGAGGAGCTCGCCGCGGACACGCTCGGCCAGCTGAGGCGCCTCGCGGGGTTCGTCGGGCGCCCGTTCACGGCGGAGGAGCGGGAGGCCGGGGTGGACAGGGCGATCGTGGAGGCGTGCGCCATGGAGAGCCTGGCTGGGCTGGAGGTGAACCGGTCTGGGAAGATCGACATGACCGAGACGTCGGTGCCCAACAACGTTTTCTTCCGGCGCGGCGTCGTCGGGGACTGGAAGAACCACCTGACGCCGGGGATGGCGAGGAGGCTCGATGAAATCACCGAGAGCAAGTTCAGGGGCTCTGGCTTGGTGTTGCCACGGGCAACCACACATGTGAAGATCAGGAACTAGTGGATTCATCGAGATGGACGAAATGACGCACTCGCACAATATATACTCCCTCTATCTTAAAATAAATGTCTCAAGCTTAATACAACTTTGTACTAGAATTAGTACAAAATTAAGACATTTATTTTAAGACGGAGGGAATATAATAAAAGAATAAAAGCTGCTAAGCTAGCCCTCTTGCCATGCATTTGAAGTACTTTGGATGAGTCATTTCAATCTGACACATGTAAGTTTTTAATTAGTTTACTACAAGGTTTATTCTTTTGTGTTTGCAACAATTATTTAACACAGTACAATATAGATGCTCATATACGCATACACACTTATCCTTATAAATATACGCACGTACGTGTACCCTATCTAAGAATCTTCGAGATACTGAGCTGACATAACATCTTGAGACTGACAAAGTCATAGTAAGCGTCTTCGTAGTCGACGGTAACATTTCCTCCCACCAAAAGAATATCAACAGAGAGCCTGAAATAAATTGAAGAAAATGTGAGCATAAGTGCCAACAAAGTACGACGTACAACATAGATGCTTACATACGCATACACATTTATCCTTATAAACACACGCACGTGTACCCTACCTGGGAATCTTCGAGATACTAAGCTGACCTAATATCTTGAGACTGACAAAGTCACAGTAGGTGTCTTCGTAGTCGACGGTAACATCTCCTCCCACCAAAAGAATATCAACAGAGAGTCTGAAATAAATTGAAGAAAATGTGAGCACAAGTGCCAACAAAGTACAACGTTGATGCTTACATACACTCACCCATATAAACGGACGCACGCGCGTCCTACCCCTATAACGCTATCCAGAGAACCTAAAATTAATTCAGAAAAATGCGAGCACCATTGCCAACACAGTACAACACAGATGGTCAGTTACATTCATCCATGTGAACACACACATGGACACCCTACCTCTGTAACGTTGTTAGTAGTAGAAAGTGCAACATTTTTTGCTCATTCTACCTTCTATATAAAGTTAAGTTAATTATGATGCAATACCTAGCAACTCTTTCTGCGGGATACCATAGAATAAGCAAATCAAACAAAATCATGTGCCGCAAAGTATTCAGATTAGTGTCATTTAGACCGTGAGAATTAGACTTGATTTTGGTTGATAACGCATCTCTAATTCCGTTGCTCATGCGTGCTATTTTTTACGACTAAGGGTTTACGGGATAAATTCAGGAAAATGCGAGCATCAGTGTCAACTCAGTACACCACATATGCTTAGTTAGACTCATCCCTATGAACGCACACACGCATACCCAACCCCTATGAGGTATTATCTGTAAAAATATGATCTTTAAAATGTATACAAGAGCAATTTTCCATCGGTTCAAAGGAAGCTTCATTTTGTACAACTTTTGGTTGCTTCAAATCATTTTCAAACTTTGACTATCTTGGTAGAAACGACTTTGGCTGGAATATTTAAAATATATAGCTAAGTGTTTGTTTTTCAACAAAGTGTGGATTTTATTTACTCAAAATGAAGTATCAAGTGGGTACAATCATACAAACACAACGAAGACACACCCGGCCTCCGCGTAGGTAGGATGCACACAAAAAAAACACCGGCAAATAACAAAGTACAATAACACCAAAGCTGTGCCTAAGCGAGAGAAAGAAAATGAAGCGATCAAATCCGCAAACGGCAAACTACATCAATGATCATATCCGCACCACTCATATCATAACACCACAAGGACAATGAGATTCTTCAACAGCAACGCCTTCTGGAAAAGAGGGTTGCTCGAGCGTCGCCGTCACCGGATCCAGCCACCAAAGGCCAGAATCTAGGTTTTCACCCTGAAGAACTGGTATGAGCATATCCGAGTAATGCCTTGAACAAGGTAACAATGCAAAAAATATCGCCATTGCCAGGTATAACCAACTCGAGCCAAGCACCAATCATATCCTCTGCATTAAGTCGTCATCCATGGAATGCATCTCACTGCAAAGGCAACCACCAGATCTCGAAAGAGGAACCCTCGCAAAGACCTTTTGGTGGCCCCACAATCTACGGTGAGGCCGCCGCCACAGGTCGGAGTTGTCACCACACCGACCAACACCAACACGGAACACATCATAACCGACTTCCACCTCACCGGAGATAGCCTTGCCCAAGCCTATCGGCCAAGGAGCCGGCACGACCGGATCTTAAGCAAGGTAGATCAGTCCGTGGCATCGCCGCCTACCTAGCTGCAACATCCACGTCGGATCCATCCGGGGCCTCCCCATGGCGGCGACAAGTGCGAGAAGCCGTTGAAGGGTCAGCACTCGCTGACCGAAAAGGAGATGGTGACTCTGGAACCTTGGATCTGAGGAATGGTTTGGAGGCACCAAGATGAGGCAGCACACGTCTTCACTGCCACTGTCCGCCACGGGGCTTAGCCCGACGGCCTCCGACGCCAACGGCGAGGGAGGGAGTAGCGGAGGTGAAGGCTAGGATCGGCTGCGGTTGCGGCCTCCGGAGTGCCTAAGTATTTGTAATCATGTGTGAACTGATTTTTGATACCTTTCGGTATTTATCTGAGTGAAATTGGCTTGCAAATCATCAACTGCTCGATTACCACTGTCTTCTTTTATTCTATAAGAAAAACAACACAGCCACGCCCACGGGCTTCATGATGGTCGTGGCATGCCGCGGTGCCTTCGCCTGCTAGTATTTGTATAAACCGATAATGTACTCTAAACATCTACCAAAAATATTCCTCTCCATAATCCACATCTCCACACCTCTCCATTTTCCACTCTGCTTGATTTCTTGATATCAACAACATATTTTCAACAGCTGCATTCTTAACGGCCAAAGTAAAGATGAACAACATATTTTTAAACTTACGGGTGTAAACTTACCACCTGTGTTCGATCCACTGGGTTATATCCACTTCAAGAGCATCTCCAGCCGGCCTCCTCAAACGTCCGCAGACACGCCAGGCTAATGATCGAACAGAAGAGAGAGAAAAAAATTACCCAAACGAACGGCGCTTTTGTTCGCTTTTTATCCGTTGGGTCGGCCACCCGCTCGGCGTCCGCCCTGTTCAAGATTTGGGCCGGTAGTGCGCCCAACGGCCGCGACTCATTTCTTGTCCGCACACAAATTTGAAAAAAGCCCGCGGCCATAGATCATGCCAGCGGCCATGCCGTTGCCCGAAGTTCATGCCGGCACCATGCCAGCGGCCGGCATACAATGCCAGCTCAAAAAAAAATACCACACAGTTCATGCTGGCGCACTTGCCAGCTGCCGGCACATATGCCAGCACACAAAAAGGGGCGGGAGTTCGACCACGCCATCGCGGCCGTGATCATGCCAGCACACTTGCCGGCATACAAAAAAAGATCGTCAAAGCCGGCCGCCGGCATTCTGTCGAACAGGTTCCAGGCGCCGGGGAACATGTCGGCTGGCATCTCACGCGCGCGTTTCCTCGGCCCACCGGATGACGAGCCACCGGCTACCGGTGTGGCGTTGAGGTCGATGGGTGCGGGCGCGGGCGTGGAAAGCGTCACCACGCTCACCTCCGACGAGCATTCCCCGGAGAGTCGGGAGGCTTGCGGGTAGACGTGGAAGCCGGGAATCGGGCGAGTCGCCGACGCGCGGGGCGACTCTGGCAGCACCATCCGAGGAAACGCAGAAGAGCCGGTGCTGGCCGCGGCCACGACGGCGTTGACGAGTCCGTGCTGGCCTGGGTTTAACCCTAGGTACAACAGCGCCTTCCTCGTTGCCGCCGCGACGCGGGCGTTGGTGTCCTCCTGCCGCGCGGCGACGGCGATGGCGGCCGCAGTCGCTGCTTCGTCCCTTGCGTCCGTCGTGTGCCTCCGGCCCTTTCTCTTCGCTGACTCCCTGGCCCGCTCCTCGGGCGTCAGCTTCTTCTTCGGCTTGGGCGCGGTGGCGGTCTTGCGGGGGCGCGAGGCTTGCCTTTGCCGGAGGGGGCGGTCGTGATGCCGGACGAGGCGAGGGAGGCGAGGCCGGCGGCGGCATCGAGGTCGTCGTCCATGGAGAGCGGCGGGAACGCGCGCGGGCGGTAGGGTTTTGGGGAAAGTGGAGGGAAATGGTGGAGGCTGCCACCGACTAGCGGGCCAGGGGGAGTAGTTGGCGCGCGTCGCACGCGTCTGTCTCGTGTCCGCGCCGACGCAAATGAGGCTAAAAAATGGACCGGGAATTGATCGGCAGGCGGACGAAAAGCGGACGCGCGTCCGTTTGGGTCGGCGCGTTGAGTCGATTTTTCTGTCCGCTGCGACCCAAACAGACACGCGCGGACGAAATGGGTTTGAAGTTGCTCTTATGAATATCTCCTTGTAGCAATCCTTATCAATGCCATAGTCTTGTGATACACATAGATGGAGATGGTGAGGTTCGTTGTTTGATTTATCGCCCACTCGTAGGGCTTGACCGGAAGGCCCGTGGCTTTGGCCTCTTGCTCCGTCTGGTTCTGGAGCTTCGGGGTGGAAGCCCGCGCTCCTTGATTGGTGGTCGTGCGCTCCGGTGGTGTCGCGCCGGCTACTGGCTTCTGCGACAGGGCTCGGCACGCGGCCGGATCTGGCCAGACTCGGGTGGATTTGGCTTGCTGGCTATCTTTGACCAGCGGCGCGGATTGGGGTGGCTCCCGCTTGGTCATGGAGCGGTGACTGCACGGGAGGCGTGTGGGAAGGGGTGCAGAGCGGCGCCCGATCCGCCCCGTTTCGTAGGTAAAATTGGTTTAGGTTAGTTACTAGTAAATATGCTCGTGCGCTGTAACAGGAGAATTGCAACGGGAGAAAATACCACACGTCCTGGTCCAATAGCTCAAGACCACCTCTTCAAAGGAGTTCGTGTCATCTATTTCAACACAACGCGGTAGCCATGTCGCAGTTTTTCTCCATTTGTAAACTGAAATAAATAGTGATATAGTGTAGTTAGGGGGCGCGCAACAACAATACGTTTAATTAGATCGACTGGTACAGGGACGATTCTAAGGGGGGACGAGGGGGGGCTAGACCCCCCCTAACGATCTCGTTACCCCTTAATAGTGATTAGGTATCACGTATAATTTCCTTCATACGCACATAATTCTGGTTGTCTCGCCCCCCCTGTGATCCATCCGCATCCCACAGCGAGAGGCCTAGAGCCCATGTACGTACACAACTTGATGTGTGTGATTGCAGGAAGCAGGCCGAGTGGCCAACGACCCTAATATGAGGAAAAAGAAAAAGAAAAACAGCCCACGTGGAAGACAAGGAGTCTGGAAGCAATTCGCACGACCAGGAGCGAGTCCACGACGTACGCACGGTCGTTTCGTTTCCACAATCTGCTCGTTCGTCGTTCCTCAGTTCCTGCGATTGGAAAAACTTCGCTGCCGCCGCCGCTCGCCTAGTAGATCGTCCATCCTCTCCACCGAATCTCTCCATCCGCCGAGGAGGGAAGGCCTCCGTCCGACCGTCCCCGACGGCGCGACTCCCATCATGCCGATCCGCAGACCACAGGCGCATTCCGGCCGGCCACACACACGCGGATGAGCGAGCAGACGATCAACAAAAGGTTAGTTTATTTTCAGCATTATATTAGTCTGTGTCTTAGAATCTAATTGTATAAATATAGACATTAAAAACTAATTAGAAATTCTTGTATTATCCAATTATGTGTGTGTAGACATAAAGAGGAAGAGAACTCAGCCAATTCATATTTTTTTCAAGCAAATTGCTTCAAGCTCTCAGTAATGTGAACATGATGCTAATTCAAATGATGTGAACATGATTTCTAACTTCCTCTTTCAATCTACACTTTATTTTGATGTGTGCCTTAAAAACAATAGAACTAGAAGCTAGAACAATAAAAAATCAGAAAAAAAATGACTGTCAAATTATGGGTTTGTTGGCATGAAGAGGAAGAGTTTCGTTGAGAACATTTTCTAGCCAATTGAAACTAGTAACGAATTCTGAAGAAATTATCCAGTCATGATTTTCATTCAGACTAATAGATATGCAAATTTATTCATATTGCCGAACCGCGGCTATATTTTGAGAATTCAGACCTCACGACTATGCTATATGCCCATATGATTATCTCTTATATGACTGTGACCGACTCTTCTAGTCAAGCCCATGCCCCCCCTATCGCCATTTTCTGGCTCCGTCCCTGGACTGGTAGTATCTCCATATTGTTGAGCTGAATGTACGTGACAACTGGCAGCTCAATGGCCTCCATTGAAAAAATAACACAAAACCTCCTACACAATCCTTGTCTACTCTAACAGCATCTCCTTCTGAGCATCTTCGCATCCGCGAAGCAAAAAATTGCACTAATCTTCATTACTTTGATAATCATGTTAGTGTAAATTTTTTAATTGCACTAATCTTCCTTACTTTGATAATCATGTTAGTGTAAACTTTTTGTTCATCGACGGCTGCGGACATGCGCATCCCCTCTTCGCTAACTCCAGTCACATTATCTACCTCCCGTTGGTGATTGGTGATGCCCCTACTACTTCAAAATTTAGTAAAGAAAATTAATGCTAAACACCGGATTACAACTCAAATAATGTTGTGACAAACGTGACCAGCTTGGCTCCTCCAAATTCTCGGTCCATTGTTCGGAGCCGGGCGGTGCGCTTAACCTACGCCGTTGCAAGAATATCTCCTCTGATTACACAGCTTCTCCTTTGATTATTAGGTTGGCTTAATAGCCCTCTTTGATTGGTCATTGCATGTAGCATGCGTGACTTCTTTCATCAGCTAATTTCCCACGCGGTCTTCATTCATAATAGCCCTCGTCCTCGTTCATTACCGTTCTTAGCCCAGAAAGAAGCCAACAATCCTCATTTAATTATTGGGTCTTAGCCAACCACCTTTCTCTCTTATCGGAGCATGTCGGCTCATCCACACCTTGAGGGGGCTTGTTGTTTCTCTAGGCTACTCGCGAACCTATATAAATTGGTAAGATTTGATGTAAAAACGTGAGGTGGGACTACTTATAATACCCAAACGAATCAACTTTCTCACGTTGGGGTAAGCTAGCCCGGCTGGCTTTGTCCCTCTTACTACAAGGTACTGATCCTGACTTCGATCCCTCATGTAGGCATTTTTTTTAATGTTGTAGAAAGCCTGGCCCAGATGAATTTTTTTTATTGTTGTAGAAAGCCTGGCCCAGATGGAAGGTGGACCGAAAAGCCCGTTGAACATACATGCCCAGGTGGAAGGTGGAGCGATGCTTGGGCCATAAATTGGATCGACCAACGAAAAATAAAATCGTTCGATGTATGCGACCTAGGATCGAAGCAGATGTATGAACACATCAAACAAAAAAGCGGACGGACGAAAAAACGTACGAAACTGGACGGACGGACGAAAGATTCCCTGCATGGACATAAGAGCAACCAATTTATATAAATGAACAAAACTCATGTATTCAAGTAGAAACTGCACTGGCCTCGGGTGGTTGTCGGCTTGAGGTTTGCGTGCACAGGTTCGACTCCCACCCTAGACATTTATTCCGGTTTTTTTAATTTAAATAGTACCGCGGATTTATCATCAAAAAACTCAGGGGGGTTTCTGCAAAACGGCACGACGGACCAAGAATACCTATTTGCTTTATTATTAGGTAAAGATTATAATTGTCCCACTCAGATTTAGTTCAATTTGAACTAATCCTCAACTTATGCGGGACGCCCGCTTGCATCCCTACGTGTGGGCCAGCGGAGGCGCGGGTTGACTGCACGGGGAGGTTGTCGTTTTGCTCCGGGCGAAGGCTTGCCTGGCTTTTTGCCGGCCGGTGGTAGCGGTGTCCGTGGGCGTCGTTCTTCTCCTTGAAGGCACCACCGTGGAGGTTTACGACACTAACCCTGGATCTTGTTCTTCGGGCTAAAGCCTAAGGCCTGGTGTCGGGTCGGGGGGCGTCCCCCCTATGGTTCGGCCCCCTCTGAACGAGTTCCAGCGGGACCAGTACACATATTGGGCTTAACTACTAGACTGTCCGTGCGTTGCCACGGGCCGAAAATGAATATGTAAACAATGCTCATTTTATAGCTGCAATCATCTTCCGTTGTAAACGTTGCCGCGGGCCTCGTTGTAAGCTTTTCTCTGGTTTCTTGTTCCTCCATTTTATAGCTGCAATCATCTTCTATTCCTACACATGCTTTCAAACCTATGTTTTGGATACCTCCAGATCGAACGCAGCCCAATTCTTTCTATCCTTGTCTTTCTTCTCGCGGAGGCAGCATCTCCTTAACCATCAGTGAAAAACAAAGCGGCCTATCTCTTGTCGTCCCTCCTCCCATTCTCCTCTATCTTTTTTTTTGAAACGAGGCAAAAAACTTGCCATTTTCATTGATTAGAGAGTGAGAATTGCCCGGTTAATTGACGGAAAACCAGGCTAAAACCGATATAATCCAACTCACATAACATGGGTACACCGGCCAACCTGGCTACTGACATAGAACATAGAGCTACAAAGAGGAAAAGACATCTGCCGAGTAGCCGCAAGCGTGATCGTCATCACCGGTTACCTCCGAACGAGCAACTCCAACTTCAACATAGACCTTCATCGTCGAAGCCAACCCGCAAACAGCTGCACAGAAACCATGACGACACATGCCAACAGAAGGCCACACGTGCAAACAACCGACAACTCCGACTCTGACGACGAGCATCACAAGGGAAATGTGCAGGACTTGCGGTGTTGCAGCTCTGACTTCAAAGCAACCAAGCAACCAACGAAAGAGCACCTCGGACACGTCGAGAAGATTTGACTACCGAAGCCCGAGCCGCGAACAAAGCTCCTCTCGACTCCATCATCGTTGCCAAACAGACACCATCGCCCCCGAAATGGCCGCCTCAACAAACTACACGGCGAAGATGTTGCAAAGCATGCAACAAAGATGCCGCATCCACCCATCTCCAAGTTGTGGCCGGCTCTGAGACGATGCCCCCAAGAAGGAATAAGACGTGAAGGCGCCTTCATCGCCCGATCCTGGGGATCTGAGCTTTCCCTCTGGAGGTACTCAACCATCAACTTCTCGCACCGGCGCAGCCAACAAACCACATCATGCCGAGACCGACAATGAACTGGTCATGGGGTCCCACGACCCACCACCTCTAGACGCACGCACCACCCCACAGCCGAAGCCGCTAACACCAAATCCGGGGCCACCGCTCCAGTAGCCTCCACCACGCCACACCATGCCAGGCTAGCAAGATGGCCAGATTCATCGCACCAAGCCTGGAGGGGGGCCGCCACCCCGCCCCATCCCGCCAAGCAGAGCTGCTGGGCCGAAGCCTGAGCAACCCGCAGTAGCCGCAGCACCATCGGTGGAGTGGGTGGCAAGCAGCAAGAGCCACCAGCCGCATCACCACCCGCCAACCGCCAAGCCATCCCTGCCAGATCTCGTCGAGGCACCCCAAGGCCGCTCCCCAAGCCACATGAAGAAGGACACCCATCTCCCGACTGCCTCGTCGCCGCCCATGCAGTCGAAGGGGACCACCGCATCTGCATCCGCACCGACCAGACCGGCGTCGCGACCAACCTCGGGGCCGCCGCTGAGGGAGTCCTGGATTAAGGGGTCCTCGGGCGTCCAGGCTACGTAACGTGGGCCGGACTGATGGGCCATGAAGATACAAGACAGAAGACTCTCTCCCGTGTCCGGATGGGACTCTCCCTGGCGTGGGCGGCAAGCTTGGCGTTCGGATATGAAGATTCCTTTCTCTGTAACCGACTTTGTACAACCCTAGTCCCCTCCGGTGTCTATATAAACCGGAGGGTTTAGTCCATAGGGACAATCATAATCAGACAGGCTAGACTTCTAGGGTTTTTAGCCGTTACGATCTCGTGGTAGATCAACTCTTGTAATTCTCATATTCATCAAGATCAATCAAGCAGGACGTAGGGTATTACCTCCATAGAGAGGGCCCGAACCTGGGTAAACATCGTGTCCCCCGTCTCCTGTTACCATCGACCTTAGACGCACAGTTCGGGACCCCCTACTCGAGATCCGCCGGTTTTGACACCGACATTGGTGCTTTCATTGAGAGTTCCGCTGTGTCGTCGCTAGAAGACTCGATGGCGCCATCAATCATCCACAACGATGCGGCCTTGAGGGAGGTTTTTCTCCCCGGCCAGATCTTCGTATTCGGCGGCTTCATACTGCAGGCCAACAGGTCAGGTTTGGAAGCTTGAATTATGTTGCTGATATCCGCGGAGACTTGATCTTTGACGGATTCGAGCCCATGGCAGCCGCTCCCTACCACCGCGATGAACATGACCTAAATCTGTCATCGGATCATACCCGGGAGATAGCGCCTGTAACTGCCCTGGCCCTAGATCCGGAGCAGATTGCGCCATCCGAGGACGGGAAGCTCAACCCCGCCACGGAAGCCGCAGACTCAGCGGCGTTGGAGCCGCACACAGACCCAACTTTGAACGGGATCTGTGTCACCCGAACCTCGGATTCGTCTCCGGCCACAGGTTCCGAACCGCGTGCGTCCACGCCCATCAAGCTCGATCGGGCGCCGATCATCGAGTTCAGCTCCGCGGACATCTTTCGACACTCACCTTTGGGTGATGTGCTCAAATCATTAAAACCCCTCTCCTTAGCGGGGGACTCACAGCCGAATTGTATCCGGTTTGAACTGGAGGCTGATGACGGAGAATTTCGCTTCCCACCCACCGCCCACTTCATTGCCACTGTCGAAGACTTAACCGACATGCTTGATCACGACTCCGAAGACATCGACGGTATGGACGACGATGCCGGAGTGGAGCAGGCCCAAAACCCGCCGTTTACTGGGCGCTGGACAACCACCTCCTCGTATGACGTGTACATGGTGGATACTCCCAAAGAGAATAACGGCGATAACAAGAAAGATCCAGTCGAGAATAAACCTCCTGAGACACAGCCAAAGCGCCGACGTCAGCGGCACCGCTCTAAATCACGCCGTGGAAAAGACAGCAATACCGGCACAAGAGAAAACAATACTCCGGACGATGCCGAAGACAAAGAAGATCCCGCCGAGCCGACTTCCGAACAGAACGGTAGGGAAGATGGGCAAGTCAGCCATGGCGAACAGGCCATAAACAAAGACTCGGAGGACAGCAACTATCTTCTACTCTCCGAAGATGAGGTGAGCCTCGGCGATGAAGACTTTATCGTGCCTGAGGAACCCGTTGAGCAGGAGCGCTTTAAGCGCCGGCTAATAGCCACTGCGAGGAGCCTGAAAAAGAAACAGCAGCAGCTTCAAGCTGATCAAGATCTGCTCAACGACAGATGGACTGATGTCCTGGCAGCCGAGGAATACAGACTCGAGCGCCCCATTAAAAGTTACTCGAAGCGCAAATTGCTACCCCAATTCGACGACGAGGCACTTGAGCCCATGCCATCAACACGTAATGCGGGTGACCGACCACCACGTGGCCGGGACAAAGCGGCAACTCAAGCCGAACACCTGCCCATACTACCTCGCCGTAAAGGCAAAGACACCACAGCTCGGGAATACACATATGACCTGCGGCAAAACCTGGAGAACAGAGCAGGTCAGTCCAGATCGATCTATGGATCGCGGGGGCATGCCCTGGCGCGCGACGACGGCATTGAAGCCAGACGTACCGAGCATAACCACGTCCGGGTCGAAAACCGCAGACGGACTACATCCGCACTATGTCGTGACTTGGCCCGATACAGAGGCGCCGCACATCCCCTTTGCTTCACTGATGAAGTAATGGAACACGAATTCCCGGAAGGGTTTAAACCCATGAATATCGAATCATACGATGGAACAACGGATCCCGCAGTATGGATTGAAGATTTCCTTCTCCATATCCACATGGCCCGCGGTGATGACCTCCACGCCATCAAATACCTCCCACTAAAATTAAAGGGACCAGCACGGCACTGGCTGAACAGCCTCCCAGAGAACTCCATTGGCAGCTGGGAAGACTTGGAAGATGCCTTCCACGATAACTTTCAAGGTATATATGTCCGGCCTCCGGACGTCGACGACCTAAGTCACATCATCCAGCAGCCCGGGGAATCAGCCAGGAAGCTCTGGACTAGGTTCCTAATTAAAAAGAACCACATTGTCGATTGTCCGGACGCCGAAGCCCTCGCGGCCTTTAAACATAGCGTCCGAGATGAATGGCTTGCCCGCCACCTCGGTCAAGAAAAACAAAAATCCATGGCAGCCCTTACCGCTCTGATGACCCGCTTTTGCGCGGGAGAAGATAGCTGGCTCGCTCGTAGAAGCAACAGCACCAGTGATCCGGGCACTTCCGAAGTTCAAGACGGCAACGGCAGGCCACGACGCAAGAAACACAAGCGTCGAAATAATAATGAAGGAACGCAAGACACGGCGGTAAACGCCGGATTCAGCGGCTCCAAAGCCGGTCAACGGAAAAAGCCATTCAAGGCAAACAGAGATGGACCATCCAATTTAGACAAGATACTGGATCGGCCCTGCCATATTCATGGCACCCCCGGTAAACCAGCCAATCACACCAACAGAAGCTGTTGGGTCTTCAAACAAGCCGGCAAGCTTAACGCCGAACACAAGGGGAAGGGGCCGCCCAGTGACAGTGATGACGAAGAAACTCGCCAACCGAACACCAGGGGTCAGAAGCAATTTCCCCCTGAAGTAAAAACAGTCAACATGGTATACGTGACACACATCCCTACAGAAGAGCGCAAGCGCGCACTACAGGACGCCAATGCCATAGAGCCAGGCACCCCAAAATTAAACCAATGGGCGGCCTGCCCGATCACTTTTGATCGCAAGGACCACCCAGCCAGTATCCGTCACGAAAGTTCGGCAGCTCTGATCCTCGATCCAATTATTGATGGGTTCCATCTCACGAAAGTCCTTATGGACAGCGGCAGTAGTCTTAATCTACTCTACCAAGACACTGTCCGCAAAATGGGCATTGATCCTTCATGAATCAAGCCCGCCATAGCTACCTTCAAAGGTGCAGTGTCCGGCGTAGAAGCTCGCTGCACGGGATCAATTACATTGGAAGTCGTTTTTGGCTCGCCGAACAACTTTAGAAGCGAAGGCTTGACCTTCGATATTGTACCGCTCCGCAGCAGCTACCACGCACTACTCGGGCGTACCGCTTTTACTCGTTTTAATGCGGTCCCACATTACGTCTATTTCAATCTTAAGATGCCCGGTCCACGCGGCGTCATCACGATAAACGGAAATACGGAATGCTCCCTCCGTACAGAGGAGTGTACTATGGCTGCTGCAGCCAAAGTACAAAGCGGCCTTATTAAGCCGCGTATCCCATCGGCCGTCAAGCCGCCGGTCTCTACTAAATAGGACCAATCAATCTCAAAGCTGGATTAGCAGTTCGGCCTCCGTCGTCCGCCCCATATAGCCGCGAAGTTTATACCACTCATATATAATTATGCACTTAAAATACCATGGTCATCGGCGGAGGCATAGTACGGACAGGCTTACAATGCGGTCCGCACTCTCATAGTCTTTTTACTTTTTCTAACTACGTTTTTTTATCCTTTACAACAGGTGATTCAAAGCCTGGTCATCTTACGGACTCTTTCTACAGTCCGGCTTCGTATAAATAACCAAAGGCTATTTCTACCAAGAAGTCCTTTCACCGAGGCAAGGCAGCGCAGACGTGCGACAGGAGGTCCTAATGATTTTTGTAAGACCACACTCTTTATTTTAAACCTGTAAATTGCCTTTTTCCTCAACCCTCGGCCCCCGGCATGTTAAATAGCCCGGGTAGGGGCGTTATAATCTGTAGAATTGCGTTTGACGTATCAATCAGATTCCAGTGAACATAACCTGTATTCAGTATTCGCTTTTTCTACGTTCTGAATTTTGCTTCTTCGGTTGTTTCACGAACGCATCTCGGCACAAATTGCCAGGGGCTCGATACGGCAACACATGAGTTGCCGACAAGTCCGAACAGCTTTTCAGCACACTTCAGCGTCACGAGTTTGGCCTTATATGCATCAGCTCCGAATCATGTCTTTGGTCAATAGTTGGGTTGCCCGGCTCCTGTGCTTACTACCTTACGTTCCGCTATATCGGCTAGGGTAGTAAAGGGAGAACTACTGCGATTGTGTCCTGGTTCATCCGGATGAGCACCTCAGTAGAGAAAGCCGAAAACTGACTGTCATGATGCGGCGAGAGCTAGTCAACCACTCGATGACTCATCAGAATCCTTAGCGATTCTTTCCGTATTACACGAAGGACCGTTTTTTCTGGTCACCTATGTAACGCACCGTATTCGGGTAAACGCGCACATACCAGGGGCTATATCGTAGACCCGCCGTCAAACTCCTATGGCTAAGTGAAAGTGTTAAAGCCCTATAGTCCGATTGCCTAGTTCGCCGCATTGACACCTCCTTCATGGACCAAGACGTTGGGTCAAAGAGTGATCAAGTGCTTTTCCGAACACCCCCGCATTATATGCGAGGGGGCTGAAGCCGACGACTGGCAAACTTTCAGATTATACAAAGAACGGCCGCACAGGAGGAACCAATACTTTCAGGCAAAAGTATAAAAATATGGCCTTAATATACCATAATATTGTTTTTACAAACTTGGTATATTCACTCGAACATCATATCTTTCAAGCACTGACCCTCTATCAAGCGGGCACCCTCTAGGACGTCCTCAAAATAATGCTCTGGTGTGTGATGGTCCTGGCCCTCGGGTGGACTCTTCGCTGCAATATCGGTGGCCTTCATCTTCGCCTAGTACGCCTTGACGCGGGCAAAGGCCATCCGTGCACCCTCAATGCACGTTGACCGCTTAACAACGTCGATACGCGGCACCGCATCAACAAGTCGCTGCACCAAACCGAAATAACTATTCGGAATTGGCTCAGACGGCCACAGCCGGACCACGACGTCCTTCATGGCAGATCCGGATATCTTGTGGAGCTCGGCCCACTGGGCCATCTGTTTGTTCAGCAACAGCGGACGCTTCGACATGCTGAATTGCGACCAGAAAAGCTTCTCCGTTGCACGTCCTTCTTGCGCTTGGAAAAACTGCGCCGCATCGGAGACACTCTTCGGCAGGTCCAAGAATGCGTCTGGAGAACTCTACATTTGATTAAGGGGGGCATACTTCGGATCGCCGTGTAACATCCCCAGCCTCAAACCACAGTGATCACCTTCTGATCTTGCCAAGTCATCATCATTCTGCCATAAGACAAACCATTAAGAAATATTTCTATCTCAAGTTCACAATTTAAAATCAAGTCAAATAATTATTACCTCCAGCTGCAAAACAAAATAGTTCATCATGTTGCAGATATTCCTAAGGTAATTATAAAATTGAAACCAATATTTTTGGAACTGACAAAAATGCCCCTGTACGTTAAACAGTAGTCCAGCAACATTAATCTGTCCCTTTTCAATTTCTAAAAATATCTAATCTATTCGTTTGACCTCCAACCTTTTTGCTGGCAATGCCAAATATTACCAAGAAATGTTGGGGCTTAGTCCCATATTTTTCTAAAATGTTTGGTGGCCCACCGAAATCATTTTCTATCTCTGTTAAATAAATAAAAGAAAAACAGGAACCGAAATAAAAGAGAAAGACCAGAGCCACTCACCTGGGCTTACCTGGCAGGCCCAGTCGGCCAGGCCCAGCTACTCCCCGCTCATCCCCTTCCTCCCCTCGCTGTCGCGCCCGCGCGCTGACACGGCGACGGCCGCTGCACGCGTCGCCCATCCGCCGTCGCCCGCGCGCTGATAAGATCCCCGAGCCCCCTGGCGCAGCCCTAGCTCCCCTCCAGTCCCTCTCCTCCCTCGCCCGCCACTCTCTTCCCCTTCGCCGAGCGTCACCGCCGCCACGAGCGCTGCTCCCCGCGGCCATCGTCGACCCCGCGACCAGCTGAGTTGCTCGGGAGCTCCACCGGCCTCTTCCTCTTCCACTGGTGCCGTCAGACGGAGTCGAAGGGATCTGCATCGCGCGGATCAAGCCGATCCCCTCCTCTGCATCGCCGGCGCCCGCTGCCGTCCGTCTACGGTTCCGGTCGCCACGCTGCGCTACTAAGCCTCCGACGGCCACCGTGTGCCCCGCGGTGAGCTTCTCCACCTCCTTCCCCTCTCCATTCGGCCGCGTACGCTCGCTAGCTAGCTACTGCGCTACGCCCGAACACACTGCCGCCGACGAGCTCACCGCAGTGGCCTCCATCGCAGTCACGCGCGGCCGAGACCAGCATAGAGCTCCTGGAGCTCGTGCGAACTCAACGCGACCCCTAGCACGCTTTCTTGTGCCGTGCAGCGCTGGATCCACTGACGCCCGACTCCGGCGTCCGTCGGCGATGATCTAGCGCTCGGCTCCAGCCGTTTTAGCTCGCCTTAGTGCCGCAGATCGACGCGGTATGTTGTCCCCGTTCGAATGAAACCAACCGCCGTCGTTTTGGGCTCCGGGCGGCGATTTCCGATGAGATCCGTGGCCGCGCCGCCGCGGAAATGATCACCGGCGTCTAGCCGCCGGCGTGTTGACGTGGCTGCGTGGTTAGGCGTTAAGTACTCCCTCTGTTAGACTGACGTGTGGGCCCGCGTACTGTAGCCGTTAGATTAACTAATTACGCTACTAATTAACCTGCTAACTACAGTCAATGACAACCGGGCCCCACCTCCCTAATAAACTGGTTAGGTTAATTAAAATGCGATTAACTAAACAGACACTGACAACTAGGCCCCACCGGACCCAGTTGACTAGTCAATTTGCTGACTGGGCAGTACCCAGTCTATGACAGGTGGGCCCCACTGGACCCACTGCCCAGTCAACGCTGACCCAGTCAACTGCTGACTGTGCAGTTGACCGGGCCCACTGTCAGCCTCTCTGATGCACACTGGGTGCAGTGCACCGGGTGCACCCAGCGATTTCGGTTACTGTTTAAATTGAATTAATAGATAAAATCCAGAAAATCATTTAAACTTCGAAAATTAATAACTTTTAAACCGTAACTCAGATCGAAAAAGTTAAAACACGAAAGTTGCTCGGAACGACGAGACGAGTCTGATCGTGCCGTCTGTTTCCTTGTCGGAAACTCCTACGTAGGAGAACTTGTAACTCCGAGCTCGATTCCGGTAGATGAATAGTGCACACACACACCGGTTAATAAATCCCAGATTAATTCTAAAAATAACTAAAATGACTTAGAGGCATATTTAGGCAACCCTGCACTGCATCATAGCATCGCACGCACTGTGTTGCATCTGTTTGCATTATATTTACTTGTTTCCTCCCCCTCTTCTCTTTCGGTAGACCCCGACATTGCCGTAGCTCCTGAGGCAGACGCCACTCCGGAGTACGACTACGTCCCCAACGACCCTGCCCTTGCCGTCGAGCAGACAGGCAAGCACCCCCATTTTGACCATTCCGATATCGCCCACTCTCTTCTCTCTTATGCTTGCATTAGAAGTTACTGCTGTTACTGTTGTCCTATATCTGCTGCATAGCCTGCTTTATTGTAGCCTACTCTTGATACCTACCTGTTCTCCTAAACTGTTTAGTATAGGATGGGTAGAGCCTTATCAGAGACCCACTTGTCCCGACTGCCCCGCTGGGCTCTCAGAAGACCCGAGCAACGGGATCGAAGATCAGACCCTGGCACCGCACGTCACTTCCCCTAAGATGCTCGACTCTACTGGGTTACTATCGAGTGCCGAGGGTGATACCTCGTCAGCACTTCTGATGATAACCTTGTAGGTTAGTTATTCGGTCGTGGTAAGCGAGGGTGATTCCTCCTACACCACCCCCGACAACGACGTCGTCGTGCAACTTCTCAAGTGTGGACCTCGAGGGTGATTCCTCATTCGTTCACCTTGACAATAGCATCGAGCGGGAATTCCATCGAGGGTGATTCCTCAGGGTTCCCCCTTGGTGTCAGACACACGGAGACTTGGTTACTATGACTGAATACTGAACCATGATAACATGATACTAAAGACGGGTCGGCCCTGAGGGGTACCCGCGCGAGCATAAATGCGAAGTGATGTGGAGTCGGGTTGACCTGAGAGGTGCCCGCGAGATAACTACGAGGCGTGGCCGGGCATTCTTAGCCCTTGCCGCAAGTCCTCGAGACGGGGCGACGGGGTCACATCGATCGTGAGTCTCTGCTCATTTCCGCGCGCTCCTAATCCACTAACGATTTGGATATTTGATCCGAGGGGCCTCTGGCCTGATAGCACTAACCATCACGTGGGCATAGTATGGGCGTTCTGCATCGTATACTTCAGCCGGAGCTTAACGGACGTCAGCGACTGAGCGGCGCGCGCCGAGTTGGACTGGTTAAGCAACTGCGCTTGTATTAAGGGGTTGCTAGGTCTGCTCTCGGCCGCCTGACGCAACGTGCAGGAGTTCCCGGGGCGATGGCCCAAGACCCCTGGGGGCATTGGTTTAGTCTGGCGTGCTGACCTCTCTGTTAAGTATTTGGTCGGGTTGCGGCGTGTTGCTTAGCCGAGGCCGGGCATGACCCAGAAAAGTGTGTCCGGCCGGAGTTAAGCGAGCGTGGTGGGTAAGTTGGTGCACCCGTGCAGGGAAGAAACTTCTATCGATAGCCTGTCCTACGGTAACGGACACTCGGAGTTGTATCCCGATCGGTACAACTAGAACATGACTTGAGATGATAACTGGATAGTACGGCTCTGGGATTGCTTTCTCGCAGGGAGTCGAGGAAGAATCTCTGGCCGAGGTTGATGACACTGCTATACTTTACATTATGTTATTCTGCTCTCTTCTAATGCTGCGAGACTGTTGAAGATGCTGAAGATGCTAGCCTTCGATAGGACTAGGCTTTCCCCCTCTATTCTGGCATTTCTGCAGCCCAGTCCACATATACAGCCCCCTTTGAAAATGTTGCATATGTAGTGTAGATCCTTGCTTGCTGAGTACTTCGGATGAGTACTCACGTTTGATTTATTTTCCTTTTCCCCCTTTTTCCCTTTGTCTCATCCAGACGATGGAGCCCCAGAGCCAGATGTCCCCGTCGACGACCACTTCTACTACCAGCCCGGAGAGTACTACTACTATGAGGAGCAGTCTGACGACCAGGAGTAGGATCGGAGGGTCCAGGGCAGGAGGCCCACGCCTTTTTGATCGTAGTATTTTATTTTGCCCCGCCTCTGTGAAGGCTTATCTCTCTTTCTGTAATATATCTGTACCCAGATATCTGACGCTTCCGCTGACGCTTGTATGCCATCGAGCTATGTATTCGAGCCCTCGAGGCCCTGGCTTGTAATATTAAGCTTGTATGACTTTATTTATGTTTTAGAGTTGTGTTGTGATATCTTCAAGTGAGTCCTTAGGCTTGATCGTGTGCATTTGCGTGTATGATTAGTGCACGATTAAGCCGGGGTCGTCACAAGTTGGTATCAGAGCCGACTGCCTCTAGGAACCCCCCTTTCCAACTCCTTGGCCGAAGTTGAGTCTAGTGGTCAAAAACCAATTTTTACTAACTTGGCTGTATGGCTTACGGGCCCACGTCGCCAACTGGGTGGTATTAGGATCTTTTATTCCTCATCTATACTCTGGGACTCTGATCTCTCTTCTATTCGGGTTTAATAAATCTACTAACGCTGACACTTAGGATCTCGTAAATTCCGTCCTCCCGGAGAGCCCTTTCACTACAGATGATCGTCTCCTTCATCAGAAGAATCTGAAGATACTCCTTGACGTTAACCGAGACCCTGTGCCACTTTTTTTTTTGCAATTCCTGACCACCGACAAAACCTCGTGGATAACTAACTATCTTTGTTGTTTGTATCTTCATTCCCAGATACTCCTTTTGTACGAGATACCCCATAATACTTCTCGATAATCCGGGAATCCTTTGAGCCTACTGCCGTGCAGCCTCTTTCGCACTGCGGATTATTCCTTACATTTACCAGGGATCCGATCATCCCCAGTTATTCAAGTGCTTTCCGAAACACATTGAATTGCTATTTGATCTCCTGAGAATCCCCTGCAGCCTATTCCTCTTGATTCTCCTTGCCTGCTTGCATCAGGATTAACTCCATATGTCTAGTAATATTCTTTAAAATTCTTTGTGATTGTCATTCTGATCCTATGGATTCAACATGTGTGTGAATACTCACAATCATCAATTAATCCTTGGAAATTTTCTTTCCGGCTCAGACATCGTTCCGGACATGAGCTGGTCCATCCCCGTTGCCATTGCCTTTGGCACTGAAGCACTCTCTACTTCTTGCCACCTGTATATCCGCCCTGCTTACATGTCACGGAAAGGCAGTGCATTCCTTCTCCATATTGACTTGGGACTGACTATTGACCAGGACATGTCCCGTAACCATGGGTGGAGATCTCTGCAAGACGGAACGCTAAAGTTGTTCATCTAGTTCTATTCAACCTACTCATATTTGGACAGAGCTTTTACTTCTGATCCTTCGTTTCTGAGCCATAACTCCTTTGTACTTAAACGTCGGATTATTCCGATGTTTCTATAATCTGATTCCGTTACATTCTTTCTTCTTTTGGTTGAGTACCACTACTCACGACAGATCCTATGCCGTCTACCTGATCTTTTGTTGGATTATTATCCGACAATGTTCTACATCTTCAATCTTTGAGAGTTCTTCCCCTGTTACAATTGCCTTCGGCAATGCGGTATCATTTAATTCTTTTTCTTCCATATCCAATTTTGAAATGTAGTCTGTTGCTTCTATAAGCGTGTGGTATAGATCCGTAAAAATGCCCCTATGGGTAGTGTTTATGCCTTCGCTAGCTGAGAGAACCCTCAAGGCTTCATGTGCCATACCTTCTGATATTCCAACACTTAAACTTACAAACTCTAAACCTTCTTAACAAAGAACACTGAATGAGAAGTTGTTCATTGAAGAAGTGGGAGTCGACCTTGAACCTTTGTGTTCATGCCCATGGACCCGATGTAGAACTTATCATGGAAGCTGCTCGTAAAAATAATTATTTCCTTGGTACAAGTTCATCTTGAATCTACGAATTGATCCTTTGCAATCGTGGTTCCGACCATATTTCCTCCTTGATTCCATTTCCCGGATAAGATAAAATACTTATCCTCTGCAAATCATTTCCCCCGTCCAACCTCTATTCCGATTTACCTTCCGGTATTATCCCTAGTATTTGCTACTGGGAAGTTAAATACTCCATTACATCATTCCTAGCCTGATCGGCTATATCATTATCGTGCCAACTTTTAACTATGCTACCTGATCCTTCTTCCCGGAGCACAATTTTCGACGATGAGCTAAGCTTGCATCAATCTTCCTCATCTTGTCATTTCACCTTGAACAACAAGCTTGACTTCGAGCTTGTGTCGTATCCGTGGTTCCAATAACCTTTCGTTTCATCATTCCTTTGATTTGATGTCATCACCGATCGATTACATCTTCTTGAAACCTCTCGACAAATGAGTCATGATCATCATCAACATTCCGAGCTCTAACAGGTTATCAATTGAATTCACGGCTAGAAATACCATCCTTGCTCTTCGATGAATTGTGATATCATCGATGACATCCTTGACTCTCTGCCAACACATACCTAGTTGTGTTTGGTTATTCCTTGCGTTCTGAGATAATCTTGGAATTGTTTCTCTGTAATCTCTTGGTATCTTCGAACTCAATCTTCACTTGACACCATATCATTGCTACCTCGAAGCGTGGTAGTGGTATTCCGAATCTCAACAAGAACATTGGAAGCACATTGCCAAATGTTTCTCGATCAATTATCCAAACACCGTTGTATGGATAACATCATGAATTCCCTTACCTCTTTATCTAAATGCTTTTGAACTTGCTGTCCTATCATGTATATCATGCTTCGCTTTTCCTAGGGAAGGATATGCTCCTAGTTCTTGTGAGAAAACACATTTTCCTTTCCAATGGTCTGTATAATTTGATAATTTCATTTTCCTTTCCATTGTTTCATTTAACCTTTCCTGAGATCTATATGAATTAAGCAGTATTAATTCTCTGCTTATGGAAACACAACGGTCTACAACTCAGTCAGTAAGACCCTGTTACTATTGTTGCTAACAATTCGGTAACCACCGATGGATGAGAACTTTGCCTAGTGGTCCGCCTCATTTTAACGAGCAGGAGAATGGTTCTCTTCCTCCCTCGCCCTTGGTACCGACGATGTTAACGGCATAGCTGACAAGCTACCTTCTGACATACCTTGTTGATGTGACCGGTAAAATCTCACCGTTCTTCCTACTTTTGATCGACACCCCTCCACAATTCCACAGGATCGAAACCTGACTCTCCTGTAATATTCTTGATTCTGAAGCATCCTTTGCCCTTGACTTTGTGTATTAACGCGAGCCACCCTCCGAGAGATGATCTATTCCCGATGCTCTGAACCCCTTTTCACACTTTGTTCAGGAATCGATCGGATGTCCATTCGCTTGAAACTTCCTACTGCACCTCATACTTTGCTCTCGATGTTTTCTTAAGTTTCAACTCGAGGGATACTTCTGCCACATTCCCTGAGTATCTGCCAGATAATCGACCTTGCAAAGGTCCGTTCTCCCGAAGTCACCTCTTACTCCACCGCTAAAATCTCGGGACGAGATTTCTTGTAGTGGAGGAGATTTGTAACATCCCCAGCCTCAAACCACAGTGATCACCTTCTGATCTTGCCAAGTCATCATCATTCTGCCATAAGACAAACCATTAAGAAATATTTCTATCTCAAGTTCAAAATTTAAAATCAAGTCAAATAATTATTACCTCCAGCTGCAAAACAAAAGAGTTCATCATGTTGCAGATATTCCTAAGGCAATTATAAAATTGAAACCAATATTTTTGGAACTCACAAAAATGCCCCTGTAACTTAAACAGTAGTCCAACAGCATTAATCTGTCCCTTTTCAATTTCTAAAAATATCTAATCTATTCGTTTGGCCTCCAACCTTTTTGCTGGCAATGCCAAATATTACCAGGAAATGTTGGGGCTTAGTCCCATATTTTTCTAAAATGTTTGGTGGCCCACCGAAATCATTTTCTATCTCTGTTAAATAAATAAAAGAAAAACAGGAACCGAAATAAAAGAGAAAGACCAGAGCTACTCACCTGGGCTTACCTGGCAGGCCCAGTCGGCCAGGCACAGCTACTCCCCGCTCATCCCCTTCTTCCCCTCGCTGTCGCGCCCGCGCGCCGACACGGCGACGGCCGCTGCACGCGTCGCCCATCCGCCGTCGCTCGCGCGCTGATAAGATCCCTGAGCCCCCTGGCGCAGCCCTAGCTCCCCTCCAGTCCCTCTCCTCCCTCGCCCGCCACTCTCTTCACCTCCGCCGAGTGTCACCGCCGCCACGAACGCTGCTCCCCGCGGCCATCGTCGACCCCGCGACCAGCTGAGTTGCTCGGGAGCTCCACCGGCCTCTTCCTCTTCCACTGGTGCCGTCAGACGGAGTCGGAGGGATCTGCATCGCGCGGATCAAGCCGATCCCCTCCTCTGCATCGCCGGCGCCCGCCGTCCGTCCGTCTACGATTCCGGTCGCCATGCTGCGCTACTAAGCCTCCGACGACCACCGTGTGCCCCGCGGTGAGCTTCTCCACCTCCTTCCCCTCTCCATTCGGCCGCGTACGCTCGCTAGCTAGCTACTGCGCTACGCCCGAACACACTGCCGCCGACGAGCTCACCGCCGTGGCCTCCGTCACAGTCACGCGCGGCCGAGACCAGCATAGAGCTCCTGGAGCTCGTGCGAACTCAACGCGACCCCTAGCACGCTTTCTTGTGCCGTGCAGCGCTGGATCCACTGACGCCCGACTCCGGCGTCCGCCGGCGACGATCTAGCGCTCGGCTCCAGCCGTTTTAGCTCGCCTTAGTGCCGCAGATCGACGCGGAATGTTGTCCCCGTTCGAATGAAACCAACCACCGTCGTTTTGGGCTCCGGGCGGCGATTTCCGATGAGATCCGTGGCCGCGCCGCCGCGGAAATGGTCACCGGCGTCTAGCCGCCGGCGTGCTGACGTGGCTGCGTGGTTAGGCGTTAAGTACTCCCTCTGTTAGACTGACGTGTGGGCCCGTGTACTGTAGCCGTTAGATTAACTAATTACGCTACTAATTAACCCGCTAACTACAGTCAATGACAACCGGGCCCCACCTCCCTAATAAACTGGTTAGGTTAATTAAAATGCGATTAACTAAACAGACACTGACAACTGGGCCCCACCGGACCCAGTTGACTAGTCAATTTGCTGACTGGGCAGTACCCAGTCTATGACAGGTGGTCCCCACTGGACCCACTGCCCAGTCAACGCTGACCCAGTCAACTGCTGACTGTGCAGTTGACCGGGCCCACTGTCAGCCTCTCTGATGCACACTGGGTGCAGTGCACCGGGTGCACCCAGCGATTTCGGTTACTGTTTAAAATGAATTAATAGATAAATTCCAGAAAATCATTTAAACTTCGAAAATTAATAACTTTTAAACCGTAGCTTAGATCGAAAAAGTTAAAACACGAAAGTTGCTCAGAACGACGAGACGAGTCTGATCGTGCCGTCTGTTTCCTTGCCGGAACCCCCTACGTAGGATAACTTGTAACTCCGAGTTCGATTCTGGTAGATGAATAGTGCACACACACCGGTTAATAAATCCCAGATTAATTCTAAAAATAACTAAAATGACTTAGAGGCATATTTAGGCAACCCTGCACTGCATCATAGCATCGCACTCACTGTGTTGCATCTGTTTGCATTATATTTACTTGTTTCCTCCCCCTCTTCTCTTTTGGTAGACCCCGACGTTGCCGTAGCTCCTGAGGCAGACGCCACTCCGAAGTACGACTACGTCCCCGACGACCCTGCCCTTGCCGTCGAGCAGACAGGCAAGTACCCCCATTTTGAGCATTCCGATATCACCCACTCTCTTCTCTCTTATGCTTGCATTAGAAGTTACTGTTGTTACTGTTGTCCTATATCTGCTGCATAGCCTGCTTTATTGTAGCCTACTCTTGATACCTGCCTGTTCTCCTAAACTGTTTAGTATAGGATGGGTAGAGCCTTATCAGAGACCCACTTGTCCCGACTGCCCCGCTGGGCTCTCAGAAGACCCGAGCAACGGGATCGAAGATCAGACCCTGGCACCGCACGTCACTTCCCCTAAGATGCTCGACTCTACTGGGTTACTATCGAGTGCCGAGGGTGATACCTCGTCAGCACTTCTGATGATAACCTTGTAGGTTAGTTATTCGGTCGTGGTAAGCGAGGGTGATTCCTCCTACACCACCCCCGATAACGACGTCGTCGTGCAACTTCTCAAGTGTAGACCTCGAGGGTGATTCCTCATTCGTTCACCTTGACGATAGCATCGAGCGGGAATTCCATCGAGGGTGATTCCTCAGGGTTCCCCCTTGGTGTCAGACACACGGAGACTTGGTTACTATGACTGAACATTGAACCATGATAACATGATACTAAAGACGGGTCGCCCTGAGGGGTACCCGCGCGAGCATAAATGCGAAGTGATGTGGAGTCGGGTTGACCTGAGAGGTGCCCGCGAGATAACTACGAGGCGTGGCCGGGCATTCTTAGCCCTTGCCGCAAGTCCTCGAGACGGGGCGACGGGGTCACATCGATCGTGAGTCTCTGCTTGTTTCCGCGCGCTCCTAATCCACTAACGGTTTGGATATTTGATCCGAGGGGCCTCTGGCCTGATAGCACTAACCATCACGTGGGCATAGTATGGGCGTTCTGCGTCGTATACTTCAGCCGGAGCTTAACGGACGTCAGCGACTGAGCGGCGCGAGCCGAGTTGGACTGGTTAAGCAACTGCGCTTGTATTAAGGGGTTGCTAGGTCTGCTCTCGGCCGCCTGACGCAACGTGCAAGAGTTCCCGGGGCGATGGCCCAAGACCCCTGAGGGCATATGTTTAGTCCGGCGTGCTGACCCCTATGTTAAGTATTTGGTCGGGTTGCGGCGTGTTGCTTAACCGAGGCCGGGCATGACCCAAAAAAGTGTGTCCGGCCGGAGTTAAGCGAGCGTGGTGGGTAAGTTGGTGCACCCATGCAGGGAAGAAACTTCTATCGATAGCCTGTCCTACGGTAACGGACACTCGGAGTTTTATCCCGATCGGTACAACTAGAACATGACTTGAGATGATAACTGGATAGTACGGCTCTGGGATTGCTTTCTCGCAGGGAGTCGAGGAAGAATCTCTGGCCGAGGTTGATGACACTGCTATACTTTACATTATGTTATTCTGCTCTCTTCTAATGCTGCGAGACTGTTGAAGATGCTGAAGATGCTAGTCTTCGATAGGACTAGGCTTTCCCCCTCTATTCTGGCATTTCTGCAGCCCAGTCCATATATACAGCCCCCTTTGAAAATGTTGCATATGTAGTGTAGATCCTTGCTTGCTGAGTACTTCGGATGAGTACTCACGTTTGCTTTATTTTCCTTTCCCCCCTTTTTCCCTTTGTCTCATCCAGACGACGGAGCCCCAGAGCCAGATGTCCCCGTCGACGACCACTTCTACTACCAGCCCGGAGAGTACTACTACTACGAGGAGCCGTCTAACGACCAGGAGTAGGATCGGAGGGTCCAGGGCAGGAGGCCCACGCCTTTTCGATCGTAGTATTTTATTTTGCCCCGCCTCTGTGAAGGCTTATCTCTCTTTCTGTAATATATCTGTACCCAAATATCTGACGCTTCCACTGATGCTTGTATGCCATCGAGCTATGTATTCGAGCCCTCGAGGCCCTGGCTTGTAATATTAAGCTTGTATGACTTTATTTATGTTTTAGAGTTGTGTTGTGATATCTTCAAGTGAGTCCTTAGGCTTGATCATGTGCATTTGCGTGTATGATTAGTGCACGATTAAGCCGGGGTCGTCACAGGTGGTTTAGGATAGCAGGAAAGTATCAACAACAGGGTACAAGTAAACAGGCTATGCATCAGATATAGGACAACAGTATCAGCAGTAACTTCTAATGCAAGCATAAGAGAGAAGAGAGTGGGCGATATCGGAATGCTCAAAATGGGGGTGCTTGCCTGTCTGCTCGACGGCAAGGGCAGGGTTGTCGGGGACGTAGTCGTACTCCGGAGTGGCGTCTGCCTCAGGAGCTACGACAACGTCGGGGTCTACCGAAAGAGAAGAGGGGGAGGAAACAAGTAAATATAATGCAAACAGATGCAATACAGTGCGTGCGATGCTATGATGCAGTGCAGGGTTGCCTAAATATGCCTCTAAGTCATTTTAGTTATTTTTAGAATTAATCTGGGATTTATTAACCGGTGTGTGTGCACTATTCATCTACCGGAATCAAGCTTGGAGTTACAAGTTCTCCTACGTAGGGGGTTCCGACAAGGAAACATACGGCACGATCAAACTCGTCTTGTCGTTCTGAGCAACTTTTGTGTTTTAACTTTTTCGATCTGAGCTACGGTTTAAAAGTTATTAATTTTTGAAGTTTAAATGATTTTCTGGAATTTATCTATTAATTCAATTTAAACAGTAACCGAAATCGCTGGGTGCACCCGGTGCACTGCACCCAGTGTGCATCAGAGAGGCTGACAGTGGGCCCGGTCAACTGCACAGTCAGCAGTTGACTGGGTCAGCGTTGACTGGGCAGTGGGTCAAGTGGGGCCCACTTGTCATAGACTGGGTACTGCCCAGTCAGCAAATTGACTAGTCAACTGGGTCCGGTGGGGCCCAGTTGTCAGTGTCTGTTTAGTTAATCGCATTTTAATTAACCTAACCAGTTTATTAGGGAGGTGGGGCCCGGTTGTCATTAACTGTAGTTAGCGGGTTAATTAGTAGCGTAGTTAGTTAATCTAACGGCTACAGTACGCGGGCCCACACGTCAGTCTAACAGAGGGAGTACTTAACGCCTAACCACGCAGCCACGTCAGCACGCTGGCGGCTAGACGCCGGTGACCATTTCCGCGGCGGCACGTCCACGGATCTCATCGGAAATCGCCGCCCGGAGCCCAAAACGACGGCGGTTGGTTTCATTCGAACGGGGACAACATTCCGCGTCGATCTGCGGCACTAAGGCGAGCTAAAATGGCTGGAGCCGAGCGCTAGATCGTCGCCGGCGGACGCCGGAGTCGGGCGTCAATGGATCCAGCGCTGCACGGCACAAGAAAGCGTGCTAGGGGTCGCGTTGAGTTCGCACGAGCTCCAGGAGCTCTATGCTGGTCTCGGCCGCGCGTGACTGCGACGGAGGCCACGGCGGTGAGCTCGTCGGCGGCAGTGTGTTCGGGCGTAGCGCAGTAGCTAGCTAGCGAGCGTACGCGGCCGAATGGAGAGGGGAAGGAGGTGGAGAAGCTCACCGCGGGGCACACGGTGGCCGTCGGAGGCTTAGTAGCGCAGCGTGGCGACCGGAATCGTAGACGGACGGTGGCGGGCGCCGGCGATGCAGAGGAGGGGATCGGCTTGATCCGCGAGATGCAGATCCCTCCGACTCCGTCTGACGGCACCAGTGGAAGAGGAAGAGGCCGGTGGAGCTCCCGAGCAACTCAGCTGGTCGCGGGGTCGATGATGGCCGCGGGGAGCTAGGGGAAGAGAGTGGCGGGCGAGGGAGGAGAGGGACTGGAGGGGAGCTAGGGCTGCGCCAGGGGGCTCGGGGATCTTATCAGCGCGCGGGCGACGGCGGATGGGCGACGCGTGCAGCGGCCGTCGCCGTGTCGCTGCGCGGGCGCGACGGCGAGGGGAGGAATGGGATGAGCGGGGAGTAGCTGGGCCTGGCCGACTGGGCCTGCCAGGTAAGCCCAGGTGAGTGGCTCTGGTCTTTCTCTTTTATTTCTGTTCCTGTTTTTCTTTTATTTATTTAACAGAGATAGAAAATGATTTCGGTGGGCCACCAAACATTTTAGAAAAATATGGGACTAAGCCCCAACATTTCCTGGTAATATTTGGCATTGCCAGCAAAAAGGTTGGAGGCCAAACGAATAGATTAGATATTTTTAGAAATTGAAAAGGGACAGATTAATGCTGCTGGACTACTGTTTAAGGTACCGGGGCATTTTTGTGAGTTCCAAAAATATTGGTTTCAATTTTATAATTGCCTTAGGAATATCTGCAACATGATGAACTATTTTGTTTTGCAGCTGGAGGTAATAATTATTTGACTTGATTTTAAATTTTGAACTTGAGATAGAAATATTTCTTAATGGTTTGTCTTATGGCAGAATGATGATGACTTGGCAAGATCAGAAGGTGATCACTGTGGTTTGAGGCTGGGGATGTTACCCGCCGAATTTAGTCTGTAATAAGAAAGGCTTACCGGCCGCTATCTCCCCAGCTTGACGGATTTCTTCCCGAGCCGCTCTAGACTCGGACCGTGCTTCTCTCGCCTCTTGTAAGGCCTTGCCGAGTTTGACCGTTCTGGCTTTGTTATCCTTCTCGAGGAATTCGCATCGAACATTGGCATCCTTTAGCTCGCGCGTCATGGTAGATATTCTCTCCTCGCACTGGCGCCGAGCAGCCTGTTCGGCCTTTAACTCAGCAGCTGTCTTCTTGGCAGCCGCCTCACTCATCCTGGCTTGCTCCTTGGCTCGGGCAAGCTCAGCCCGTAGGGCCTCAACTGCGGCAGCATTATCTGCAGTTATGCATATCTCAGTATACAATTTTCAGCGTCATGCTCATATTATCATATTTACATATACTGACGGCCCCAAAAACATACCTTGCGCCTCGTCGAGCCGCCCGTTAATAAGTGTGAGGTCATCATCCGCCACATCAAGTTTCTGCTTCAGCCTTGCAACCTCTGTAGCTTGGGAAGTCGTCATGGATGAAACAGCCTGTGTTCCAAATCATCAGATTATTTCCTGGGAATGTCTTTTTTGATCCTCTGATCGCCTCCCTTCGGACGACAACCAGAGTCTCAGGGGCTACTATCTATACACAGGTGCATTTTGCACGTAGAAGTGCAATTAAAGATATTACATTGCATACCTCGAAGCCTCTTAGCAGGCTCATGAAGGATTCATTCAATCCGCTTTTCGCGGACAGAATCCTCTTAACAACCGTACCCATTAAGGTACGATGTTCCTCTGAAACGGACGCATGTTGCAGCATGCCCGTCATTGTATCCGGCGCCCCCGGATCCCTGGGAGCGGCCGCGGGAGTACGGACTCCCCTAGAAAGAATATGTTTGTCCGGCTCTAGAGTCGTCCCCGGCTGTAGACCGGATAGTCCGGGCCCTTTATTGTTGGTCCTCATAGGGTCCGCATGCCCCGGACTCTGGACGGCCGAAGTATCACCTTCGGGCGTAGTTTTCATTATCCCTCGCACCGCTTGTTGGTCGGGAGAGATCCTCCGGGACGACACCTCGGAGTCGTCTGCCCTGTCGGGCGAGAAGGTCTGTGGAGGCGTCTCGCTTTCCATCATCTCCGGAAGAAGATCCCCCGAGGAGGAGGACTGTTGAGGAAGACTGCGTGCCGGACTACAAACATATATTTTAAATGTTACCCTGGTAACCGGAAAGCAATGGGATATGTTTCGGACGCCTCTGTTCACTTACGATTCGGCTAAAGGCTTGTCCTTACGGAGGAACTGCGCCACAACGTCGTCTTCTGAACCCGAGCCACCTGACAGGGACGTCTTCCCTCGTTTAGGAGCCTTTGCTTCCAAATCTTCGGAGGCAGCCCTCTTCTTCCCATCGGGAGAGGGGATGTCAGTTTCTCCTTCTCTTTTGTCTTCGGAAGAGGGAGTTCCAATCTCCCTGGACATAGTGTCTGGTGTACCTCTAGAATAGAGGCCACCTTCGGCCTTCTTGCTCTCCTCTTTGTCCCCCTTCGCCGACACTTGGTATGGCGCCGAAGCCAGCATCCTTGTTAACACAGGATCTGCTGAGTCTTCGGGAAGAGGGGCCGAACACCTAATTCTTTCCGCCTTCTTGATCCAGCCCTGGTCGAAGACGGTTTTCTCAGTATATTGTTACGAGATATTTAACTAAGCTGTGTTTAGGAGTCGAGGGCCTACCGAGGTATTCGGATGGTTGCAGTCAAGGCCGACGTCCTCGGTAGTATCCGGCCACTATTTTCGTGTCCCGAAGAATAACTTCCACATTCCTTTGTGCGTCGTGCCAAAGAAGTGCTGAAGAGTTCGTGGTCCTTCCGGATTGAACTCCCACATGCGGAGGGGCCGTCGCTGGCACGACAGGACCCAGCGGACTAGCATTACCTGGATTACGTCGACGAGGCCGGTGTCCTTCTCGAGGAGGCTCCGGATGCGGCTTTGTAGCGTCTGCACTTCGTCCGTTGATCCCCAGTCCAGCCCCTTATTAATCCATGATGCGAGCCGTAATGGAGGGCCAGGCCAGAATGCAGGTGTAGCTGCCCACTTGGTACCACGGGGTTCAGTGATGTAAAACCACTCCCGTTGCCATAGGTTGGAGGTTTCCATGAAAGAGCCTTTTGGCCAAGGTGTGTGGGCGAGTTTGCTCACCATCGCACTGCCGCACTCCGCTTGCTTCCCATCGACTACCTTCGGCTTCATATTAAAGGTCTTAAGCCATAAGCCGAAGTGCGGGGGAATACGGAGAAGGGCCTCGCACATGACGATGAACGCTGAGATGTGAAGAAAGGAGTCCGGAGCTAGATCATGAAAATCTAGCCCGTAATAGAACATGAGTCCGCGAACGAAGGGATGGAGAGCGAACCCTAGCCCTCGAAGGAAGTGAGAGATGAATACGACCCTCTCGCCGGATCTGGGAGTAGGAATGACCTGCCCTTGAGTAGGGAGCCTGTGGGGGATTTCCGTGGTCAGGTATTTTGCCGCCTGGAGCGTCGCGATATCCTCCTCTGTGACGGAGGAGGCCACCCACCGGCCTTGAAGGTTGGGTCCGGACATGGCTAAGAGACTAGGAACAAATAAATTGAACCTTGGGTGCTAGAACTCGAGGTTGGAAAGGATGAGGGGAGGGGAAAGCGTAGAGGAGAAGGACGGGTCCGTGCCCCTTTATAAAGGCGATGAATATCGAAACGCCTCCTCCTAGGCCTCAAAACCTGCCTATTCCCAAGGAGTCATACCAACGGGACGGTTGGGTTACCCACGCCCGTATTGATGAGAATCCCGTAATAAGGGGACATGATCTCTGCTTCGACAAGACGTGCCAATAAAACCGCTTCTCGAAACATGGAGCGGGAGGCTAAAAAGAAAACGGTTCGAAATAATGACCGTGCAGGAACGTGGTGTCGCGTTACAAAAAGTTGTCAGCAGATTGGATTCGTGAAATATTATACTCTCTGCGGTTGTGTGTGGTACTTGTTTTTGCAGAGCCGGACACGCTTTCTGTGCTCGAAGTCTGTTCTGGAGTATTCGGAGGAGGAACCCGCCTTGCAATGCCGAAGACAATTTGCGCGCCGGACACATCGTCATTGAAGCCTGGTTCAGGGGCTACTGAGGGAGTCCTGGATTAAGGGGTCCTCGGGCGTCCAGGCTACGTAACGTGGGCCGGACTGATGGGCCATGAAGATACAAGACAGAAGACTCTCTCCCGTGTCCGGATGGGACTCTCCCTGGCGTGGGCGGCAAGCTTGGCGTTCGGATATGAAGATTCCTTTCTCTGTAACCGACTTTGTACAACCCTAGTCCCCTCCGGTGTCTATATAAACCGGAGGGTTTAGTCCATAGGGACAATCATAATCAGACAGGCTAGACTTCTAGGGTTTTTAGCCGTTACGATCTCGTGGTAGATCAACTCTTGTAATTCTCATATTCATCAAGATCAATCAAGCAGGACGTAGGGTATTACCTCCATAGAGAGGGCCCAAACCTGGGTAAACATCGTGTCCCCCGTCTCCTGTTACCATCGACCTTAGACGCACAGTTCGGGACCCCCTACTCGAGATCCGCCGGTTTTGACACCGACAGCCGCCGCGAGCTCCCAGCACCGCTGTCAGAACGACGTACGGGTGCCACGCCGCCAGCGGCAGTGGCGGCAGGCCGCTTGATTTGGCCCATCCTCTGGCGGCTAGGTTTGGCGCCCTGGTGCCGCCAGGAGCGGCACTTGAGCGAGGTCTTTTCTCTATGGGACCGAATTTTACCTCTATCTCTTCATCCGCCCTTAATCTAGTATTATTGCCAAATCCCAAACTTTATCTTCTCGCCTAACCATCATTTGACATTTTTATTTTCAACTTTAGGAAATCAATGAAATGGTCCTCATGTACTGCGAAAGATGGCATATTGTCTGCTTTAAAAATGAAACAATTCTCACGGGCGCTATTTAATACACCATGTGTGAGGAATATTGATCATGCAAACATGACGACAAACAATCTGTTCCCCCAGCACTCAGAAGCCACAAAATAGACAAGATTGTGCCGAACTGCCACAATATTTTGGAACTTATATCTAGAAAAAAGGTAGAATATGTAACAACATCTACACTTAGGGTAACAACTATCCACACTTACCCAAGGATAATACAATGGAACAATTCAAGGAAGAAAAAGAATATAGTTCATTAGCAAATGCCAGATGTGTAGACCGGAGAATGGTAAACACTCAAAGGTAGTTGCCGCACTCATTACTTCTTTTTCTTTTTTGTGCCTTGTCGCACCCATTACTAACCGCAAGGAAATTCCGCATTACCTATAATGGACTGTACCACCATGGGGTGGAACCCAGGAGCACTGGACGAAGGCGGGATGGGATAAGGGAGGGTGTGAAACCTAGTAGCCCTGTTCTGCGGAAAAGGGAATGGGAGAGAAAAAGGGCATACCATTCTGTACAGAAATTTGGGCAACCTTTGTGTAGGTAATGTTCCATATTAATGTGCGAACAAAAATGTTAACAATTTTCAACATGATAACTGCCAGGGTGTACTGACCGGGAACTATTTACTTATTGAAGATCACATAAGTGCGACTTTTGGCATTTAATGAAGAAGAAACAAAATGTATTCACAATCAGAGAGGTATGTTCCGGTTCTTATACGATTATGGGTTATAATTTGACCGTTCTTATCATGGGTTATAAAACTGAAAATATTATTAATTATATGCATAAAATAAATAAATGAATGTGAAACTTCATTGTAAATTCATCTTTGCCACTCCATGTAATCGGAAACAAAAAAAATTATAAACACGTTGATGCATAAGACAAGTGATGGTCTTGAGGCAGGAGGGTCAGAGGAGGGCGACGAGACCCACGGTGGTCTTCTCGTATGGTCCTATAGCAATACGACGTAAATCCAATGGTGAAAAATAATCAAAGTGGGTTCTCCCTAAATCCAATGGTCCAAATCAGAATATCAAACAAATTTAATTACAAAGTTCTACAGATTAAAGATAACTGACAGACAATAGTACAAGAGCATACCTGTTTGCTGATGGTAACTATAATCTGAAATCCAAAAGCTTAAATAACCTCAAAGTTGAAATACCGCATCCTTGCAGCTATGTCCCACTGACAAATTGACTTCTTGCTAATAGAGAAGCCCAATGATTAGTGGTAAGCAACAAAAATGCCCGCAATATGGTTACCGCACTGATACTTTCTTTTTGATCGTATGCCCACAGTATCGTACAGTAACACGCTGGTAGTATCCACTTCATCTGCAAATAGTAGCAATAAAATTTAGCACAAAAGAGCATAATTTATATATGAAAAATTGTATCGGTTGTACAATTTTTTATTTTGAGGCAAACATTATACAGTCTGTACTCTGTACTACTTGCCAATTCACAAGATATACAGTGCAGTAGCAGCAATCGATCATCATTCTCTGTTCATCCAATCATCCTCTTTCTCTGGACCAGAGCAAGCATACCGCCAGTTAATCAACCTTATATAATGCCCTAATGAAAAGTGAAAACTGGGAAGAAAGAGCATCACCTACAATATGGACTACGACCAGCCCAGCCGGATGGCAACGCCACACGCCCACACCCAATTTCTAACTTGATCCCGTGAATCAGAAACGAGGTATTATTCTCTACAGATTGATACTATTGTAGTTGTCTTGTCATTCAATTTGATTGCATAAATCACTTGTTAGTAGTTAGTATATTTTGTCACTTGTCAGATCAATTACATATTACATATTTGCTTTGTACTCATATTAGAATTGCATAGGTCATGAAGAGGAAGACACCACAGATAAGTAATTTTTTTTCAAGTCAATTGCTCTAAACTCTACAAATGAAAATCCAACTGGGGAGGTAGATGTCATAGTGCAACCCACTGGACATAATTGATATGCAAACCCTCGAGCAAAATAGTGAAGCCTCTGCAGAAGTTCTACAACAACATAGAATCGGACGCACACCATATGAGCGAGACCCTCGAAAGCGTCAATAAATTTCAATCTGTTTTGTTTCCTGTATTATGTCTCATGTGTTCAATGTGTTCTTCGCCCCCCTATGGTCAAATTCTGGCTCCGTCCCTGGCCGTGACGTGTGTATCGTCATGTGGGTGGCCAGGTCGGCCGGGGTTGCCTTGTGTGGGCTGTTGTGGCAGTTTTAGTCTGATTTTTCGTATATTAACCGTGCAACTCTCCTCTTCTTTTTTAATGAATCAAGATCCCCTTAAAAAACAATCCATTCAGGAATGTAGCCGGCGAGTGAGCACATGCAGCAGTGCACTCCAAAGATGGAATACCATTCATGTCTCGCCTGAGCTAAACGTTTTTGGCTGGACAGCTGACAGCATATACACCCAGCACATCTCACAGTACATATTGCAGCATATATCCAAACTTCCGCTTCTCTAGAAATGTTTCAGTACTCACATTCTATTTTTTGTTAAGAAAATAATAATTCAATACTGGTTTGTGGTTCTATGCTACTTGAAAAACACACATTAAAAAGGCAAGGGCTTGTATGCCCGGTGCAGTAGAAACACTCGATGCAGTAGAAAACAATGCGATGGAAACGCTACAGTATTACAAATGCACGAATGAATGTTTACTCAAATCTTACAGAGCGAACATGCACCCCTTAGCAAAACATGACAAAGTATAGTGCAAAGATCAGTAAAGCTTGAACTGTACCATGATAAGTTAAGAACAATTCGGCACTGTATCAGTTCATAATATGTACTGTAACAACACATGAGATTCTTCTCTTTAGAGGAACAACACAAGAGATTGAAGATGGCACATGTACGAAAACTTGGCCAGGAGAAGAGGACAGAAATTTCGAAAGCAGAACGAACACATTCCGACAAGCTACAGACAACGGCGCAAATGTTACGAACTCTAAAGAGAACTACTACTGGAGAGGCCAAATTGGGGCCACCCTTGTTGGGCCAGGAGGGGAGGGGAGAGGATGTACAGCTTCAGTCCACCACAAGATCTATATGTACACCAGAGGCAGCGGACCAGCTCTACTCTGGACTCTGGAGGGGTCAATGTGCATCAGTTTCTACCACATACAACACTTGTATTGTATGCAATTAACTTAACTAATTCCTCCAAGCTGGATAGCTAATCCGAAAGGATCTCCTCCAACTCGGAACCCTCCTGTCTGACCGAAGAATCATCGTCGGCCTCAGCTTCGGTATCAATTACCTCTTCTGTCGCAGTGGGGTCGTCTTCAGTGACCATCTCTTCTCTAGCGGCAGGATCGTCTTCAGTAATCATCTCTTCTTCTCCTGTCCCTGTGGGATCGTCTTCAGTGTCAGATCCATCCGCCTCTTCATCGGTGTAGACAGGATATGCTGGTTCGCCGATGGCCTTCCTTATTCCCGTGCGGCCAACAATTTCCTGATTACTACCAGGGCTCGATTTATTTTCGTCCGTCTTTTCGCATATACACGCAGCAGGATTGGCATGGAATTCGCCTCTTCCTGGCATGACTTCCATGGGATCTCCCATAAATCCTTTCTGGACTTTTCGCACCTGCGACGAGAATTTGTCCCATGACATATTTCCCCTGTTTGTAAATAAGTGGTAGAGCTGTTTGGCATTTGGCCGGATTGTTCTCCTGTGGCCAAAATATCTCCTGCGAGGAGCAGCATCACACGGTCAGAATTCAGAATGTACAAAGATGAACAAAAAATACAAATAGCCAACAGAGATATACAACAGAAAGAACAGAAGCATCACCTCCGCCCAGCAAGTATTTTGGCCATGTTGCCATTATTGTTAGTCACAAAAGCATCACTTCCATCACAGACAATGAAATCAATTGCAGCCATGCGGGATGAGTGTGTCAAGAATGGAGTCAACTCATCTTTGCTTGACAATGATTCTTTTGTATGGTAATTTGGGAAGAGCGCTTTGAGGGGTGCCAAAGTTTCTTCCCCTCCATATATCTCACCAGAAGCAGCATAGATATGGACATCGCTTCCATAGCCCAATGCCCTCAACAGCAGCCCTACCTCCTCCGGAGTTAGTGGGCACCTACCTTGCCTTCTTCCTTTCTCTGGGTTACTTGTCTGAAATTTAAGAACACAACAGGTTAGCAATAGGTAGCTTTAGCTCACTATCTAAGTAACTGAGACATGAAATTGTTCATACATGCAAGGTTTTCCATCGCTTGCGAATGACACCTAGATCTCTTCTCTCCTTTTCTCCACCACCATAGTAACACCCAGAAAAGGCAAGCATATCACTTTCAAATCTGCCATAAAGGAGTGAACTTAGATAGATAAAATTATGACCAAAGGAAATGTGTAGATCAAGGACAGCTTCAACTAGCTGTACCTCAGATGAAGAGCAATAAAATATCTGCTCTTCTCTCGCATTCGCTGTATTAGCCTTTCACCCAACTCTTGTATTGGATCAGTAAATCTCAAAGCATGGTAATTTACTCTGCAGCGCAGTTTTTGTAGGTCAGTGTCCAACTTATTCGAGAGCCTATAGTCATATTTAGTCAGACGCATAACCTGCAACACGAGATACATAGTAAATAAGCTATGTTAGTGCGGATTTTTCATTTACTGAAATCTATCAAAATTAACCTGATCCACAAAATGAGCTAAAAGAGAAATCAAACTACAGACAGGCATAGAAAGCAACACAATGTAGCAAGAAGTTACAGAATAAATAGAATGCCAGCATAAATGGAAAACACCCCTACATAGGTAAATTCAGTAAAGGTTGTCTAAGTTAATAGAAAAAAAATCAACTGTCAGAGTATCAGGTAAAGTAACTGGCCAGTTAATCTAACGAATGTCCATAAATGCAACTTGTTTTCGAAAAGGAGGTTGAAACCCCCAGCCTCTGCATCATTATGATGCACACGGCCATTTGTTATTATAGTCGACACAAGGCAACGATGCAAAAAAATCAACAAGCAGACTGCACAACATAGGCAACCACGGCCGAACCATTACAAGGCATGAAATTAACACCTATGACCAAAGTCAACTTCTTCCACGGAAACGCCTCCAAGAAGGAATAAACGTCCTCGTGTCCTCATCGCCATGTCTGGCCGGAATGGCATGGACAAGGATTTTCATCCTGATAGCCGAGAACAGCCAATGAAGGCCAGCGCAACAGCAAGGAGACACCGCCTTCAACAAGGTAACGAAGCAAGTTCGTCGCTGCTGAGCCCGATCAATAAAGGCCAGGACTAGAGTTTTCACCCCGAACCCTGAAGCGGTGCTCCAATCATAATCTTGGTGCCGGATCTTCCGATAGTTGCACAAGCTAATACTCCCCACCAGGCCGGAAAGGCACTAGCAAACAAGTGGGACGTCTTTTAACGGAGTTTAATATGTTGACATGTTGTGGATGGCAAGAAAATCAGGAGAATTTTGTATAGAACATATAAAGCAGAGTGCTGAGGGCTCCTACTTCTTTCTAAAATGAGGGTTCCTAGTAAGCCAAAAGGCCAACAACTTACATGTTTCTTCAGAAGTGCAGGCAAGACACGCTTCAAGTAACATTGTGGAGTACACTTTCGGGGTACACGCATTTTATAAGGTCGCACAGCTTTACCTCCTTTTTCTGGAGGTTCTTTGATAATTTTGACATCCTTCGCAAGAAATGAAATGAACCAGTCGATATCAAAGATTTCGGAAAAATTGCTGCAGCAGATATTGCATTAATTATAGAACAAGTGCAATTGGTTCACCTTAAACAATCGAACAGTGATAGAAGACCATGAGTTCAAATTTGGGAGCGCTCACTAATTGCATACCTTGAATCTTTCCAGAAAGATGTTTGGTCCAATTTGGGAACAACAAGTGTAGCGTTTAAAATGCGCGCAGCAACTACAGCATCAACTATCTGAAAATAAGCAAATGCCATGACTTGACTGATACACACAGTCCAAAGGTACAAGACAGAAAAAAACCCGCATACTTTAGAGTTGCAAGTAATGTACAAAGCATGAGTGCTGCGGTAAATTGTTATTCTGTGTAACTCATGAATGAGGATGGAAACTATCAACTCTATAGCCATAAGGAAAAGAAATAAGGCTCAAGAAACAAAGGAAGCTGGTGTCACATAGCATACTGGCAAATAGATCTGCTCTTCATTTTTTTTTTGTTGAATGAATGAACTATGTTGGTGATTTCTTTAATGGAAATGGACAGGAGAGCCCATTGTTTTAAAAAAAAAAACTGCCAAATAAATACCACATGCTTCTAATGCGTAGGTCTAGTCCGGTAAAAAAAAGGTGTAGTTCTAGCCCAACAGAAACTTCTCAAATGTATTACGGCATTGTATCAGAAGAATGGTATTTTGATATTTTCTTGGACAAATAACACTCAGAAGGGCGCAAAAACAAATTTAGATACTGCAAATATTTGAAGGAGACCCTGATGAAATATCTTAGACAATCAGTGAAGATGAGGTTAGTGCTTTTAATCATATCCTTTTACACGCATGAGAGCATATTCATACAAGGGAGGGAGGTCGGGACAGGTGCACCTCACCCCTGTTCTCTGCTGATTCAGACCTCCACTTGTAACAATAAGCAAATATCGATCTGGTTGCGTGGCAACACTGGAATCTGCAGGATTTTAAAAAGGCTTTAGGAGGGAATTAGTAAAGTTGTCGTAATACAAAGATGACACCTCAAAACTATTCCCAAAATGTAGCACTCTACAAAGAACTGATACACACACAGAGAGACATTCATCATCCACATCATGTACACAAGGGCTCACCGAGAAACTTTCCGCTAGAGTGACTGCATCCATAGAAGTTGCTAGCAAGCTCCGAACCCCACAGATCTCTCGCAGTCCATCGACTTGTCTACATTTTGGTAACACGACAACAACCAATCAATCAATCAGTTATATACTGATGTTAAACACGGCCTGCTGCTTTCATCAATCAATCAATCAGTTATATCCAGTTTAAAACATATTAACACAAGAGAATTCGAAGAAGAGTGACCGAAGGAGCCGGTGCATTCAAGACTAAACCCTCCACGGATCAAACCAGCTATGGTAGGACTAGACCAGGTTACAATCATCAATCCATATTCCATATTTATCAAACAATCCATCCGATACATGAATCACGATTAAATCCGCGCATTGCCGGAGACGTCGCCGCCCGCCCTCTTAGCCCTGCGTTTTCCGCAGCCGAGCTGTTCGGACGTGCACTCGCGCACAGAGAGCAAAACAAGACATCGAATCGAACTGCGCGAAGGGGCGAGGGATTGGGGGGAAGAGCCGGAGCTGGCGTCCGTACCGGAGGGTGGCGGAGGGATCGGCGGGAGATGCCGGGGTGGCGGTCCGCGAGCGGCGGCGCGGAGATGGCGATGGAGAGGAGCGAGACGGCGAGGAAGAGCAGGAGGAGCGCCGCCACCGCCGGCAGCAGGGCGCCGCGGCGCGGGTGGGCGCGGCGCCTCGGGTAGCCCATCACCGGTCGGGGGCAAGGGGAAACGGGCGGCGGACGACACGGGTGACGCGGCGGGGCGGTCGCCGGAGCAGCGGCGGCGACATAGATCAGGGGCTATGGCATCGGCGTCGGGGATTTGGGGCTCGCGACATTTTTTGTCCCTAGCGCACCTTGCCGGAAATGGAGATTTCTATTTGAATATTGGCACGCTGTGTTTTTCTTGTAATAAAGCTCTTATTAAACGTGGCCTGTCCTTGTGAGTGGAAATGCAATGGTGCTTTACTGTAAACCAAAAAAGTGCCACAATGGATTCTTCTTAAACAGTACCACAAAAAGAAAATTCATCACATGTAATATTCATTTATACGCAACCGGCTTTCATTAATTCTGCTTCGAGTTGATATGTTGACGAAAAAGTTACCACCTTAATCAAATCGACGCCCAATGGCGATGTTGGGACTTTCGACTGATAATGAGGGGTGGTCGAGATGTCGACATGTTGAGGTGATGAGGGCATGAGGTGTAAGTAAAAAAAAAGGAAATTGATGAAAGAAAGCGGTGACATAAATGAGAGTAGTGTGGTCCCGCAAAGATGGGTGGTCGAGGCTGGGGAAGCAATAGACTGAGGAGCTGAGTATCGACAACAGGAAAGAGAGTGAGAGAAAACAAGTTGCTCGTATGCCTTATTTTCCGGGTGTTATTGGGTTTCTTTTTATGTATGTATGGGTGCATTTAAGAAAAGAAATTTTGATTCAAGGGGCCCCAGGCTCCCAATTTCATAGAAATGAAGTTGATAATATACCGTTCGAAATGAGTCACACAAGTTGATCACAGCCAAAACTAGTTTTGCAACCACATTTATTAAGGTAGCACATTTACTACGATAACTAAGATGCAAAGGCAACTTGTAGTTGTAGATGCTATTCCCAGCACATAAACCCCTTACTATCGGGTCATTAGAAATAGGGGTGAAGCTAGAAAAAAAAATTGATGGGTCATGTCTATGATAGTGGGGTCATTTTCAATTAATGAACAATAATTAGTACTAAACTAATGAAAGATTGCCTAATTTCATTGGGGTCAATTGACCCCATTGCTTACATGGGAGCTCCGTCCCTAACTAGAAAAGACACACTGGAACATAACACAAAACCACTTCAAAATACTATAACTCGAAGGAGCCACACTCAAGAGCTTCTACTACATTGCTCACTCCTCAACCACCTTCAATATCTAGGATCATCATACCCAAAACCTGCCTATGATGAAACAATTCACTGGCCATCAACGTTAGCTCGTTTGTTTCTTTGCGCCAGTGTCTTCAGGCCTCTTGTCTCTACAAGCTAGACTGATATGACAACCAATACAAAATCATAAAAACAATACTTGTCGGATCATGTGGCAAGATACAATTAAAACATGGGTTCTTGAATTTCCAAGCCCACAACACAACGTACATAATAAAGGCAATCACATTTTTATAACTAAAGGGAAACATTGAATCCAGCCTGGTATATCATCTACAGAAACATGAGTCATGTGCAGAAGGAATGCACATTTAGTCACATGCAACACAAACTTTTCGACAGGGGCATGAGAAGAATAAGTGATCAATATCTTCAAACATCCTTAGCTAATATATTGTCCTTACACATTGACCACAAAAAGATCTTGACTTTCAGCAGAATTTTGACAAGCAAAGTCTTTTAAAATGGCAAGGTATTTGTCTAGCATTACCGCAATATACATGGAACGACCGTAAATTGTCCAAATTTAGTCAGGGCCCAAACACATTTGTCGCTCTCCTTAGATGGCACTACACCATCACAAACTATTCTCAAGTTATTTTCACATATCACCTAATTGATTCATTTTTTTTCCTAAATGTGACACAACTCCATCGTTATTGAAAACAATATCAACTCTAATATTTTTGTTGTTAACTAGATTATACAGTCTAGGAAACTATACTGCAAGGCTACAATCCCCTAGCCGATGGTGTGTATAAGCTACCACGTAACACATTGCCTTAGATTACTTAGAGATGGGAGATGCTCTATGTCGTTGAAGAATAAGGGAAAGGATGACAAATTCTTCTAGGTCAAGACTTTGAGGAACATACATACCTGTAGGGAAAAATTGCTCCTCCCCCGTGTCGCACACCTGCGGGCGGCCCAGGAGCACTCACCCATCGTTGGATAGATTTCTCACCATATCCCCTTCCCTCGCCATTGTCGGCGATCGTTGCCGGGGCCGGCGAGCGTTGCCGGGCATAGCCCGTGCAGCGGGGGTGGGGTCGTTTCTCCCCGACAGGCACGGTGTGGCGCGGGGCTCACCTGTCTGTTTGCAGTGTTTGGGGACGTTCCTTCCCCAGCTCCAGCCTCCTTTCCCCGGCGACATGGTGGTCCTGCCGGCACATCCTCACCCCTCTGTGTGCGCGGCTCACCACTGTTGGTCCAGGAGCGGGGTGGAGCAGGATGGCGGCTGACCTGGCGTTCCTTCCCAGATTCGACCGGTGGCGGATGGGTGACGGTGTGGGGTCGGGCAACGTCCTTGGTGGGAGGTGGTGCTATCGGCTGGAGGGGTTGGATGGTGGTGGCGGCGCCGACGTTAGTGACAACCATGCTTCGGGTAGGGGCAGTGCAACAAGGGCCCGGTGCGGTGGCGCTGCTTGGGGTCTCCTGAGCGACTGTGGGACGGTGCAACTGTTGTGGTTTGGCGCAAGTGAAATCCGTGTCGTCGGCGTGCGAGCGTGCCTCGGTGTGGGCTGGCTTCGGTGAGCGGAATGGATCTGGTACGTGGTGGTGGAAGTCGTTCGACGCCACGCAGGTACAGGGGGTGGACTTGTCCATGTTGATGCAAGGCTTTGTGTTGTGCTTTCCTTGCTTGTGGCTCGTTGGTGGTGTCTTTTCGAGTCATTCTCCCATGGCATTGTTGTACCATGGGATGGATCGGTGCCGATGGCCACGAATGTGGTGGCATGCCAACTCTCCTAGGGCAAGGCTAGTGTGCTAGGGTCCGGTCTTGCTCGGTGGCGACCATCGACAACCTCTGGGCTGTGTCCCCCGGGTCCATTAGGCGTGGCTAGAGACGTAGGTGTGGGCGCCTCCTAGCGTGGAGGCGTTGACCCATACCGGTGGCTGATGACGAGCTAGGAGTGGAATGAGTGCCTTTCGCTCTTCCTACTGTGGTTGATACACTGTGATGTGAAAGGTTGACAATGTCTTGGGATATGGATGTCGTAGCGGCAATCCCGGATAGCGATCCACATAGTTGTCTCTACTGTGGGCATCATGGCGGCGGCGGTGGCTATGCCTCTTGGTCATCTGGGTGACGAGGGGTGTAGTGGTGGGTTGGCTCGGGCTCGCTCTCTCTTATTGGCAGTAGCGACACCCAGATTCAGATATGGAGGCTTGTTCTAGTCATGGTTATCCTAGGTGTCTTGTGGTGTCATGGGTGAGCTACCAAGTGAAAGTTCTGTTCTTTGACGTCCACGGCGGCGGTGACCGCGAGTGTCGTATCCTCTTGAGGACGTTGTTGTGGTTCTCCTCTCCATGCCAGAGTTTCGGTTGAAGACCCTTGTCCATCTCGGAATGGGCAATGACGACGCTTAGCGTTCGTTTTCCCTCCTGAGGGTGTTATTGTGGAGCATAGGTTTCCTAGGGCGTGTCATGGTGTTGTATTCAGGCCTACCTATGTCATCTTTTGGTAATGTAGTCATGTGCATCTGTGTTTGTCCGATTATCTTGCGCTTTATATATAAAACGGGGCGAGAGCCTGTTTTGAGAGGCAAGACTTTGACATTTTTTTTCCAGAACTCTCAGGTGGTCTTCTACAAGAGTCCAAAATAACGAACTTATTTGGAGGGTGGAAACACGAGAAGTTAGGGGCAGCGTTATATCTCGCTTGTAGCCAGTGCGGCTATTGCCTTGCTTCAAGCACAACGTTTAGTGGCCCGGCTGGAGCGAGTACGAGTAATGCCTCGCCAAGCACAATATTTAGTGGGCTGGCTCGGTAGTGATATATTAGTTTCCTTTTATTCTTCCTTTTGTTTTCTTACTATTTTTCATATTTCTGAAATGGAAAATTTTAAAACCATTTATGGCATATTTAAAAAATGTTCAAACAGTGTAAATTTTTTGTTCGCACAGTTTTTAAAAATTGTTCGTATCATTCAAAGAAAATGTTTATGACACTGAAACCTATTCACACATTTCAGAAAAATGTGTGTGCCACTTTTTAAAAGTGTTTATACAATGTAAAAACAGTCTACATAATCTAGACAAAAGTTTGTCCATTAAAAAAATAGTAGATTTAAGAAAAAATGTTCACATGTCTAAATTTTGTTTGTGAAATTTAGAAATATATAATGTCAAAATTGATCGCGTAATTTCAATAGATGTTTTGTAGCATTAAAAAATGTTTTAAGACTTAAAAAAATATTTTCCATGTTTTAAAAAGAGTGATGGTATTTATGAGAAATGTTCAATGTGTGTTAAAAAAATATTCACCATGCATTAAAAAAATGTTCAATGTGCATTTGACCAATGTTCAACGTGTATTTTGAAAAAATGATCAATGTGTATTTGAAAATTGTTTAACATGTACCTGAAAATTATTCATCCTGCATACGAAAAATGTTCGACGTGTATTCGGAAAAAGTCCACATCTATTTGAAACATGAAGGAAAAATAGAAACGAAAAAAGGGTAAAAGTAAAAAATAAAAAAATAAGAAAACATACATTAAAAACCTAAAAGAAACTATACAGAAGCTTCTAAAACCGCCCTGAACCTGTCAGTAGAAGCTTCACAAAATTGGTCTAGAAAGGTGCAGTACTGGGCCAGCCCATTAGTGGAGTGTTGGTTCTAACAAAGGCTTCATTCGGCTTCGACTTGATACTACACAGTACCAAACGGTTCTCCAACATACCATGTTGAAATCAGCGGGCCTTGGGCTCCATGCTCTATCATTTTTTATCTGGGCCTTTTTATGGGCCAGCCCAGCAACGTTTTGCAGCGTATTTGTAGGCTCTGTTCGCTCATTTGTTATGTTTTATCCTTTTTTTAACTTTTATTTATATTCTGAAATATTCTAAAAGCGCGCGCGTGCGCGCGCGCGCACACACACACATATGTATATGTGTGTGTGTATATATATTACTTTACTTAATTTTTTAAAAACTTCCCTGCTCATTAAGAAATGTTCAAGAAAATGTAAATTTGTTTGCTCAAGTTTTAAAAATTGTCCATACCATTCACAGAAACTGTTCGTGACATTTAAAAAAATCACACCATTAAATAAAATGTTAATGACAATTATAATAATATTTTTATAAAAATAAAATTTTCGTTCATGTAATAAGTTAAAAAATGTTCTACAATTCAAAAATTGGTAATGGTAATGACATTTAAAAAATGTTCACATGTTTCAAAACGTGTCCGTGAAAATTTAGAAAAATTGTGAAATGTAAAAAATTGTTCGTATGATTTAAAATGGTCATGCATTAAAAAAGTGTTAATGGAAATAAAAAATCATGGCATTTTTGAAAAGTGTTCAGCATGTGTTTAATAATATGTTCATGGCATTTTTTTTAAAAAAAGTTCACCATGTGTTTAAAAATGTGTCCCTACTATGAAGAAGAATCTCATAGTGGACCATGTCTTCACGAAATGGGTTCAAGTAGGTGTTTGAGTCCAATAAAGTTGTATTGTCTAATTATGGATTTTTTTTGAGTTCAAATTTGTTGCAACTTTATTAAATTGTCACAGTACAATCCGAAGCCACCTCCTCATTAACAAAAGCAGGAGGAACCCGAAACCAAGTTTTACATATCTTATTTGTGCAACCTTCCGTAGCTAGTATATGGGCAACTTTACTCGCCGATCAACGCTCCCAAACGACCCTAAACTCTCCAAAAGCTTGGAAAAGCCCCTTCACCTCTTCAACAAAGAGGACCATGTGACGAGAGTTTCAACCCGTTGTTGATGTTGCAAACAACATTCAGCGAGTCGGATTCTAATCGCAATTTATGAACCCCAATCTCCTTAGCTTACAGAATAACACACCGACACGCCATGATATCAGCTAACTCGGGATCGTTGGTGGAGGCAAAAAAGTGGCAAGCACCAGCAGAAAACCTCCACTGTCGTCCCAAAGAACTGCTCCTCCTCCAAAATCTTGGCCTTTCAACATATTAGCATCTGCATTGGTTTAACCCAGCCTAACTGCCGTTGGCTCCAGTGAGCATCGACCGAGTTGGTTGTCGTTCGTTCACCACTCTCATCGATTGATTTCCATTCATCGGATAGATACACCACTCTATCCCTAATAGTTGCTGAGTCTTCAAGCATGCGGTCGTCCCATGCATTGTTCCTCTCTAACCAGAGCTCGTTAAAGCCCCTGAGCATCGTCTTATTCTTCTCCTCCCTGCACGGCCTAGCCAGACCATCATCCATTCCTGTAGTCTAGTAGCATCCTTCACCTGCACCGGCGGTTGTGGCAATTTTGCACCAACTGCACTTTTCATTAGCTTCCAAAAATGCAGCGAGTGTGGGTAGCACCAGAAGCGGTGCACAAGCGTCTCATCTCGACCGCAGCCAACACATAGAACCCCATGTTAGATCTTCCTGTACGTCAATTCGCCGCCGACTGCCAGACCATTCTTCATCATCCACCATGCATGGATCTTCACTTTTCTTGGGACATCAAACTCCCAAAGGCTAAGCCAACTCTTGTGAGCCTCCACCAAGGAGGAACTAATCGCCCTATCCTTTTTTTGCCGCTTTCAATGACATACAAATATTACCAGATTGAGAATGTTCTGCTCTTAGTGTAGTTTCATGCCCTGTAATCACCCGTGCCCTCTCCACCAATCACAATATGCTTGATGTCCTGCATATCGGTTTCCGAAAACTTGAGCTAATTTCGATTCATCCCATCCAGTCCCATGAACATTTAGGAGATGTGCCACTTTCGTCAGTTGTGGTTGGAAAGTAGCGCCCAAGGGCATTAGACAACCATCTCTCGGGATCCAACAATCATGATAGATATTGATTTTAGTGCCATCTCCCACCCGCCATATCAGCCCGTGTCTCAATAAGTCTCTTCATGAATGATGTTATGCCAAGTATACGAGCATCAAGGAGAACAGGTGGCAGCCATCATATCCATATCCTTATACTAACGAGCTTTAAGAACACGAGCACACAGGGACTCCAGAAACATAAGTAAACACCACTCATGCTTGGCATGAAGAGCTTGATTGAAAGATTGAAAATCTCTGAACCCTAGGCCTCCCTACACTTCCTAGTACATTGCTTATCCCAGGCCACCCAATGGACTTTGCGATCACCATTGGTTGCTCCCCACCAGAAGTTTGATGAGATAGAATTCAGGTTCCAACACATTTTCTTAGAGAGTTGGAAGTAGCTCATCGTGTAGGTGAGTGTCGCTTGCAGCCTAGACTTGATGAGAACCTCCCTTGCAGCCTTCGAGAGACCTTGTCCTTTCGACCCTATCACCTTGGATCTTGATGCCTATTTGACATGCTTACAACAACTATCTTTAGATCGTCCCACCATCGTTGGCAATCCAAGGTAGCGTTCTGACAAAGCAACCAAATCAATGCCAATAGTTTGTTTTAACACTGTTCTGCAAAATATTCCCCAGCTTAGCCAAATTATCAATAGACACTTTCAAGAAAACAAAACTATCATCTGCAAAAAGTAAGTGTGTGACATTGGGGCCTTTGCTCCCAAATGACACTCCGTGGATTTCTTTATCCCTATGTGCATGTTTCAACAAGGCCAAGAACCCTGATAATCCACAAATGCAAGGAATTATCGTAGCACTTTCCAATAATGGAGGTGGTAAGTATGGAGTATCGAACCCACAAGGAGCTAAAAGTAAGATCAATATTCTCTGAGGTCCTATGTGCCACTGATACAACCCTACGTACACCGAGCGTTTGCTTTATCTAGAAACAAGAAATAAACTATGTTGTGGGTACAAAGAGGTAGCTTTGCAAGATACTAAAGAACATAAACATAAAAATAGGTGTTGCCTAAGTAAACATAAAATATAATACACTATAATACAACTAGCGAGTGTGGAATAGTGATGGTATGGTGTGCGAAGTCGTCCCAAGGCAATTAGCTAAGTTACTAAACATATTATCGTCATTGCAGTTTTATATGTGGGAGAGCCTCTGCTAGCATACCATCCCTTGGAATTTTATGCACTTACGATTGGAACTATTAGCAAGCATCCACAACTACTAACAAGTTCATTAAGGTAAACCCAACCAAAACATTAAGATACATTGGTCCCCCTTCAATCTAATATGCACCAATTTCTACACTCAGCCTCGGTAATATCTGTCATCCGACTGGCCTATGCATAGTCCTATCAACATACTACTAGCCCTAAGATGTGATCCACGTGCGCTCATATGATGGGAACCAAAGGACGACAAAAAAACAAACATGCAACTCAAAACAATCATAACAATTCACCAATTAACCCATAGGACAACAATAATCTACTCACACATAATAGTGATGACACAAAGCATTGGATAATAATTCATAGCACCAAAACACCATGTTCAAGTACGGGATTACAGTGGATTGCATGATAGTGGACCGCTGAAAAGAGGTGGGGAAGGTGATGAAGATGTTGGTGAAGACGGCGACGTTGATGAAGAGGATCGCCGGGTTGATGGTTCCCCCAGCGGCACTCCGGCGCCACCGGGGTAGAGAGACCCCCCTCCGGCTTCTTACTCCATGGCCTCCCCCATAGATGGAGAGAGGTTCTCCCCTCTGATCCTTGGCCTCCATGGCGTACAAAGGGGTGAGAGCCCCTCCGAGATTGGATCTCTTGTCTCTCTATTTCTCTGTTTTCGGTACCGTTTTCTGGCCCAACAACATTTCTTAAATATTCGAAGATCCGTAACTCCGACCAGGCTGAAATTTTGAGGGGATTTTTCTCTCCATATAATTAGCTTTATTGCAGCGAAATAATGGCCCTAACCGACATCCACAACCCCCACACGGGCCCACAACACGGCCAGGGGCTATCCGCACCATGAGGCCATGTGGGGCCCTCGGGTACCACCTTGCGTTGAATCCTTTGCCCAGAAATCAGATATATTCTAGAAAAAATCATATTAAATCGCCGAGGTATTTTGACGTTCCTAGATACTGATTTTCTGTAAAGCCAAAAACATGCGGAAAATAGGAACTCACACTGGGCACTAGATTAATAGGTTAGTCCAGAAAAATAATATAAATTCATGCCAAAAGTTTGTAAAATTGGTATGATACTAGCATGAAACAATAAAAGTTATAGATATGTTGGAGACATATCAACACCACCAAGCTTAATTCCTGCTCGTCCTCGAGTAGGTAAATGACAAACAATGATATTTTTGGATGTTGCATGCTACCCTGCATAATCTTGATAAAATGATATAAAGTGTTGTGAACTCAAGATAAAAGTTATTCAAAGTAATAATCCATAATTGATAACAAGCAAATAACATCTAAAAGTGTATATAAAATTACTATTGTTGTTCATGGATTAATGTTTCATGTATACCAATCAATACTCATATATATCACATTCATGTCCCCAGTCACTCAAGGCTATATCATATTCAATTATCTTATCATTATTGGAAATATGTCTTAGAGGCAATAATATAGCATTATTATATTTCCGCATTCATAATTAAGAGTTTATATTCTATGTTATAACTGCTATGATCCTGGAACATGCAATTCAGTGGAAAAATCATATGCACACGTGGAATGATAAACGGTAAAATATGATTCCTAGTCTCGCCTCTAAGACTAGCTCAAATGTTGTTAGTGATCATGTTTCCGGATCTTAGGATATCATTAAGTGTAACAATAGTACTAAAACAACTTTGTGAATATGATGTTAGAAGAACGATCGTATTGAATCGACCTAAGATTTGTTTGTTATACTTTGAGATGCAATCGTCAGAAGTCAATTGTTATAACACAGAGTGTTAACATGTGAATTCGTTCCTTAGGCCATGAGAGTATCATAGTCACTTCTTACCGTACGATGAACTTTGGGGTTGCTCAAATGTCATCTGTAACACAGTGATCATAACAACAACTTACAGGTTCATCGAAAAGTTTGATAAGGGACTATATAGCTGAAGAGTGGGATTTGCTCCTTCGACGATGTTGAGATATTCTTAGGGCCCTCTCGGTGTGATGGCATCCATCATCGTCTGGCCAGATACAGGTGACTATCTCACGGGGATGCCGGAACATGTCAACGAGAAAGAAGAACAAAACTGGTAAGGAGGAGACCAGTATAGTGGGCATGTGTATGACTCAAGAGGATACCAATATATCTCACCTTGGGTTTTGTAAAGTATTTTGAAGCAAAGATAATAGCACATGATAACCAAAGGTTCTCTCCAATGTCATTTATGTACTCATAGGGATCGATATGGATGTCCACGGTTCCGCTATCGGTCATTGAACAAAAGGGATTTTGTTCATGTCTATGTTTTACCGAACCTATAGGGTCACAAGTTTAAGGGAATCATGATCTGTTGAGTGTTAGTAGAAGTAATGTGGAAATATTTATGAAGTAGTTTTATTAATATGCAAAATAGTTTCAAGAGGATCCGTAAGTGTTTGGGAGTCACCGGAAGTGTTTCAGGGTTTACCGGGTAATACCGGGAATTGATATATAGGTGGAAATTGTTTCCGAGGACTTAAATATAAATTATAAAGGACTCTAATATGATTAGGAGGACCCTAGAATTTATAGTCAATGGGATAAACAAAATAAGAAAAGCCTATTAGGGGAGAGATAATGGTCCCTAGGCCCATTAGTGGAGGCGCCCCAAGGGGGAGGCCGAATTGGGAGGTGCAGTTGGAATCCACCACCCCTATGCCGGCGCAATGGGAGGGAAAACCCTCCCCAAGTTGGCCAACCCTCCCTCTCCCTTAAACCTATATATACTAGAGGATTTTAGCCTTTGTAGGCACAAGTTTTGAAGCCTCCTATAGTTCTCTAATATAGTTCTAGTCGTTCCAATTTGAGCTAGATCTAGGTCCTCTAATCCTCATAATTAGAAGCCCAGTGTTGTTCTAATCTCCGCCTCTAATTCTCCGGCGACGATTAGCTTTGGACGGCGAAGCGTTGCCGGATCGTGAAGACCGTACGCTTGCAATATGTGGAGAGGATGTGCTTTTGGTCTTTCGTTCGAGGGACTGTTCGTAAGCGGTTCGAGGGATCGTTCATCTATGGTTCGAGGGACTTCCAGTATGATCTAAACCGACTCATCTTCTTCCACTGCAACTCGGAGTCGGTAACGATCTGATCCAAACTGTTTATTGCATTTTCATAGTGTTCCTGGTTGATCGTAGGGCAATTTTTTTGTTTTCTACTATGTTTCCCAACAATCATAACACAAGCTAGAGCTTCGGTCAAGCAATCAAATCCATGACAAGCCATTTTCCACTACTTAGCACTTCACTTAATGCTCAATTTACAAGCCTTGGTCTCTGCACTTTGGATGGCGAATAGAATGATGGTGGGGGTTTTATAAGAAGACAAAAACTGAGAATGTCTCACATCAAAGCGGCTGATCGTTAGGTAATGGAGAGTGCTACTTATGATCTGTGTTGGGATTTCCTCAAAGAGGAGAGGATGATGCAGTACAGTAGAGATAAGTATTTCCCTTAGTTAAGAACCAATGTTATCAATCCAGTAGGAGAACCACGCAAGACCTCATGAACATCACCTACACACAAAATAACAAATACTTGCACACAACGCAAACAAGGGGTTGTCAATCCCTTGGCGGTCAATTGCAAGGATCAAATCTCGTAGTGATAGATAGATAAAGAAAAACACAAAATAAAATAATGATAAATAAATTGTAGCAAGGTATTTTTGGATTTTAATATATGATAAAGATAGAACCCGGGGCCATAGTTTTCACTAGAGGCTTCTCTCTCGAATAAAAAGCATACGGTGGGTAGACAAAATACTGTTGGGCAATTGATAGAAAAACACATAGTTATGATGATATCCAAGGCAATGATCATGTATATAAGCATCACATCTGAGACAAGTAGACCGACTCCTGCCTGCATCTACTACTATTACTCCACACATCGACCGCTATCCAACATGCACCTAGAGTATTAAATTCCTAAAGAGCGGAGTAACGACTTAAGCAAGATGACATGATGTAGACAAAGTAATAAACTCAATCAATATGAATAAACCCCATCATTTTATCCTTAATAGCAACAATACAAATACATGTCTTGTCCCTTTCTGTCACTGGGATATAGAGCACCGCAAGATCAAACTCATCACAAAGCACCTCTCACATTGCAAGATAAATCAATCTAGTTGGCCAAACCAAACAGATAGATCGGAGAGAAATACAAAGCTCTAATAATCATGCATAAAAGAGTTCAGAGAAGACTCAAATAATATTTATTGATAATCTGATCATAAACCCACAATTCATCGAATCCCATCGAACTGTTGGAAATATACCCTAGAGACAATAATAAATTGGTTATTAACATATTTCCTTATTCATGATAAAGGTTTATTATTCATGCTAGAATTGTATTGACCGGAAACTTAAAATACATGTGTGAATACATAAACAAATACTATGTCCCTAGTGAGCCTCTACTAGACTAGTTCGTTGATCAAAGATGGTTAAGGTTTCCTAACCATAGACATGATTTGTCATTTGATAATGGGATCACATCATTAGGAGAATGATGTGATGGAGAAGACCCAACCGTAAGCTTAGCATTCGATCGTATCACTTGAGTTTATTGCTATAGCTTTCTTCATGTCAAGTATCTATTCCTAAGACCATGAGATCATGCAACCCCTGGATACCGGAGGAATACCTTGTGTGCTATCAAACGTCACTTCATAACTGGGTGATCATAAAGATGCTCTATAGGAATCTCTGAAGGTGTCTGTTGGGTTGGCATGGATCGAGACTGGGATTTGTCACTCCATGTGACAGAGAGATATCTCTGGGCCCTCTCGGTAATCAACATCGTAAAGAGCTTGCAGACAATGTGGCTAACGAGTGATACGTCTCCAACGTATCTATAATTTTTGATTGTTCCATGCTGTTATATTATCATTCTTGGATGTTTTACAATCATTTTATAGCAACTTTATATCATTTTAGGGACAAATCTGTTGACATAGTGCCCAGTGCCAGTTGCTGTTTTTTGCTTGTTTTTTACTTCACAGAATATCCCTATCAAACGGAGTCCAAACGCAGCGAAACTTTTTAGAGATTTTTTTTGGCCCAGAAGACAACTTGGGAGCCAAGGAAGCACCTGGGGGGTGGCCCGTGGGGCCCACAAGACACCAGGGCGCGCCAGAGGCCCTTGGCGCGCCCTGATGGGTTGTGGGGCCCACGGGGGTCTCCTCCACCGCTTCTCAGCTCTATAAATACCCAAATATTCCAAAAACCCTAGGGGAGTCGACAAAACACAATTCCAGCCGCCGCAAGTTACAGAACCACGAGATCTAATCTAGAGCCCTATTCCGGCACTCTGCCGGAGGGGAACACGATCACGGAGGAGTTCATCATCCTCATTGGTGCTCCTCCAATGATGCGTGAGTAGTTCACCATAGACCTACGGGTCCGTAGGCACTAGCTAGATGGCTTCTTCTCTCTTTTTGATTCGCAATACAATGGTCTCTTGGAGATCTATTTGATGTAATGACTTTTTGCAGTGTGTTTGTTGGGATCCGATGAAGTTCAAGTTTATGATCAGATCTATATCCATGAATATTATTTGAGTTTTCTTTGATCTCTTATATGCATGATTATTTATAGCCTCGTATTTCTTCTTCGAATCTTTGGTTTAGTTAGGCCAACTAGATCGATTTTTCTTGCAATGGGAAGAGGTGCTTTGTGATGGGTTCAATCTTACGGTGTCCTCACCCAGTGACAGAAAGGGTAGCGAGGCACATATGTATTGTTGCTATTAAGGATAAAAAGATGGGGTCTATTCCTACATGAATAGATCTTGTCTACATCATGTCATTGTTCTTATTGCATTACTCCATTTCTCCATGAACTTAATACACTAGATGCATGCTGGATAGCGGTCGATGTGTGGAGTAATAGTAGTAGATGCAGAATCGTTTCGGTCTACTAATCTTGGACGTGATGCCTATATATTGATCATTGCCTTGGATATCGTCATAATTATTTGTTCCTCTATCAATTGCCCAACATTAATTTGTTTACCCACAGTGTGCTATTTTCTCGAGAGAAGCCACTAGTGAAATATACGGCCCCCGGGTCTATCTTTTATCATATTGCTTTCAGATCTATCTTTTACCGTATTTGTTTTCAGATCTATTATTCCAAAAACCCAAAAATACCTTACTGCACTTTTTCTTTACTTATTTTATTTTGTGTTTTATTCAGATCTATTTATCCAATCTCATACAAACCAATCTATCTTTTTACCGTGGAGGGATTGACAACCCCTCTTACACGTCGGGTTGCAAATATTTGTTCTTTGTGTGCAGGTACCGTTTACATAGTGTTGCTTGGTTCTTCTACTGGATTGATACCTTGGTTTCATAACTGAGGGAAATACTTACCGTAGCTGTGCTGCATCATCCCTTCCTCTTTGGGGAAATACTGACGCAGTCTCAAGACACGTCAAATGAATTTCTGGCGCTGTTGCCGGGGAGACATCATCAACATCTATCAAGTACCCAATCACAAATCTCATCTCCTTGCAATTTACATTATTTGTCATCTGTCTCTCGTTTTCATCTCCCCCACTTCTAAAATGTTTTTACAAAAAACACAAAAATATTTGCCTTCTTTTTTGTTTGCCTTTTTATTCGTTTACTATCTTTGCTTGTGTGCCACGTGTCTTCTATTTGCTTGCATATTCGCTTGCTAAAAATCTATTGATATGGATCTTCATCCACTTGCTAATCTTTTCAAAAGATCCAATTATGATGAACCAATTGATAGTGAATTGAGTTCACTAGATTATCTTTATGAAGTTTTGCTTGAGATTCATGAATCTGAAAATTGTGATGAAGGGTTAAACAAAGAAATTTATAAAGTGATTCATGATAGCTCCTTGAATGAAAAGCATGATTGCAATGATGTTATTATAAATTCTATTAATGTCAATTGTGTTAGTGATATGCAAAACCCCAAGCTTGGGGATGCTTGTTTTGTTATGTCCACTACTTATTGCAATGATCATGATTGGGGTGATAATAATTCTTATGATCTTGAAAATTTATTTAAACCTCACGATGAATATGCTTGCGATAATAATAAAAGTGGGATTGGAAAGGTCATGACTTTATTTGATGATAATCCCACTATTTTGGAAGAGTGTCAACTTTGCATACATATGGATCATGAAGAGAATATTTTATGTGATAGATATATTATTGAATTTGATTATGATCCTACATGTAATTATTATGAGAGAGTAAAATATGGCTGTAGAAATTTTCATGTTACTAGATTACCTCTTGTTATGTTGAGATTGTCATTTTATTCCTCTTCCTTGCATATGCTAGGTTTTGCTTGCCTTGATAATTTGTTTGCTTATAAAATGCCTATGCATAGGAAGTATGTTAGAATTAAATGTGATTTTCACATGCTATATGATGCTCTCTTTGTGCTTCAATTTTTGTCTTTCATGTGAGTATCATTAAAATTATCAATGCCTAGCTAGGGGCATAAAACTATATCGCTTGTTGGGAGGCAACCCAATGAATAAAATTTATTTTTGCCTTTTTATTTCTGTTCTTGAGTGTTTGCACAATTATGCTACTGTTATGATTGTGCTTTTTTATGTTTTAATTAGTATTTGTGCCAAATAAAGCCTTTGGGATCATGTTGGGTGATAGTTAATTTGATCTTGTTGAAAAATAGAAACTTTTGCATCTAGTAGCAGAATTTTAAAAAATCACAAGAGTGTCGAAAAATTCTGAATTTTTTACACAATATTGATATACAAATTTCCTATGTTTCCTATTTTTCAGAATTTTTGGAGTTATAGAAGTATGAGTAAAATTTGCATCTTTACAGACTATTATGTTTTTGACAGATTCTGTTTTCTTTGCATTGTGTGCTTATTTTGATGAATCTATGGATTGTATCAGGGGTTATAAGCCATGGTAAAGTTAGAATACAGTAGGTATAATGCAAAAACAATATATGAATGGGTTTTCAATAGTACTTAAAGCAAATATTGGTTTTATTATACTAACGGATCTCACGAAGGTTTTGTTAAGTTTTGTGTGATTGAAGTTTTCAAGTTTTGGGTGAGATCTCAATGGATGAAGGAATAAGGAGTGGAAATAGCCTAAGCTTGGGGATGCCCATGGCACCCAAAGTTAATATTCAAGGAGAACCAAGCAACTAAGCTTGGGGATGCCCTGGAAGGCATCCCCTCTTTCTTCTAACAACCATCGTTAATTTTACTTGGAGCTATATTTTTATTCGTCACATATCATGAGTTTTGCTTGGAGCGTCATGTATTATATGAGTCTTTGCTTGTTTTGCCTTTTAGTTTGTCACAAGTATCCTTGCTGGACACACCTATTTGAGAGAGCCAAAATTATGCTATGATTTGTTAGAATTGCTCTATGTGCTTCACTTAAATTTTTTGAGCTATGGAATTGCTCTAGTGCTTCACTTATATCTTTTTGAGCACGGCGTCCTTCATTACTTTTGAAGAAATACTCTCACGCTTCACTTAGATTTATTTGAGAGTTAGTAACTTTTTGAAGAAATTCTCTCATGCTTCACTTATATTATTTTGAGAGAAGAACATTTTTATGCTCATGTTCTTCACTTAAATTTATTTGAGCTTGTCAAAAGCAGTGGCAATATATGAAACTAGTCCCAAAGTGATAGATATTCAAGAGGGATATAATAAAAACTTTCATGAAGATCATTGGACAAAATAAACTTGATTCTTTGTAATAGTTTTGAGACATGATGATAGTAATATGAGAGTCATGTTGGTGAGTAATTATGCTTTAGTAAGAATATTGGTGTTAAGGTTTGTGATTCCCTATGCAAGCACGAAAGTCAATATTTATGCAATGAAATTACATCCTACTTGTGGTGCACTATTCAGTGTTAGTTATGCTTAATGCTCGTTTATGAGAATTTTTGTTTCTTGGTTGGTTGCTTCTCAATCTATTTGCTAGCCTCCATTTGTACTAAGTGGGAATACTACTTGTGCATCCAAAATCCTTAAACCCACTTTTGCCATATAAGTCCACCATACCTACCTATATGCGGTATTTCCGTGCCATTCTACGTAAATTTGTATGTGCCAACTCTAATTTTCAAAATGAATTTCCTTTTTGTGTGCCCGTACCGCTCATGAAGTGGCAGGGGGTGGCCAATATTTTCCATGCTAGATGTGTTATTCTCAAGATGAGTGTTTATTCACTTGTCATTGCTTGAGAGCACGATGGTAATAGGGATGCCCAGCCTCGAAATGAAAAAGAAATTTACTTTATGTTGTCAAATAATAAATTCCTTGGAAAGTGTTGGTATGGACGGTACCCGTGGATACGGCTAGCCGTGGAGTGTGAAAGTATGGTGGAAAAAGGAATAAACTTTATTTTATGTTTGGGAACCGCCTATGATATATCCAGCATGGAAAGTGTTGGGAATTACTCGGTCGTTTTCGTTGACGGGAAAAGCATGCCTCTCAAAAATTTTATCTCTCAATTTAAGCTTTGAGCTCTGGCACCCCTACAAATCTCTGCTTCCTTCTGTGAAGGGCCTATCTATTTACTTTATGCAATTTTTTTTATTTGAGTCTCCACCTTCTCTTATAAAGCACCAACTAGGGAGCACTATGATCGTACTTGAGCATTGGATGTAGCTAATATTCGAGTGTGTTTCATGAATGGATCAATGATTGAGCATGATGGGCTAGGGATAACTTTCTTTAGTGTTGATATTTTCAAATACATGGTTGCTTGTTGATATGCTTGAGTATTGAAGTCTTCATGTCAATTATAGACTATTGCTTTGAACCATCTAAAAGTCCAAATGTCCATGCTACAAAAGAAAAGAATATGTGATGAACATGTTAGGCAGCATTCCACATAAAAAATTCTGTTTTTATCATTTACCTACTCGAGGACGAGCAGGAATTAAGCTTGGGGATGCTGATACGTCTCCAACGTATCTATAATTTTTGATTGTTCCATGCTGTTATATTATCATTCTTGGATGTTTTACAATCATTTTATAGCAACCTTATATCATATTTGGGACTAACCTATTGACATAGTGCCCAGTGCGAGTTGCTGTTTTTTGCATGTTTTTTTACTATGCAGAATATCCCTCTCAAATGGAGTCCAAATGCAGCCAAACTTTTTGGTGATTTTTTTGGACCAGAAGACAACTTGGGAGCCAAGGAAGCACCTGGGGGGAGGCCCGTGGGGCCCACAAGACACCAGGGCACGCTAGAGGCCCCTGGCGCGCCTTGATGGGTTATGGGGCCCACGAGGGTCTCCTCCACCGCCTCTCAGCTCTATAAATACCCAAATATTGCAGAAACTCTAGGGGAGTCGACGAAACACAATTCCTGCCACCGCAAGTTCCAGAACCACGAGATCCAATCTAGAGCCCTATTCCGACACTCTACTGATGATGCGTGAGTAGTTGACTTATGGGTCCGTAGGCAGTAGCTAGATGGCGTCTTCTCTCTTTTTGATTCTTAATACAATGGTCTCTTGGAGATCTATTTGATGTAATGACTTTTGCGGTGTGTTTGTTGGGATCCGATGAAGTTTGAGTTTATGATCAGATCTATATCCATGAATATTATTTGAGTTTTCTTTGATCTCTTATATGCATGATTATTTATAGCCTCGTATTTCTTCTTTGAATCTTTAGTTTAGTTAGGCCAACTAGATCGATTTTTCTTGCAATGGGAAGAGGTGCTTTGTGATGGGTTCGATCTTACGGTGTCCTCACCCAGTGACAGAAAGGGTAGCGAGGCACGTATGTATCGTTGCTATTAAGGATAAAAAGGTGGGGTCTATTCCTACATGAATAGATCTTGTCTACATCATGTCATCGTTCTTATTGCATTATTCCATTTCACCAAGAACTTAATACACTAGATGCTTGCTGGATAGCGGTCGATGTGTGGAGTAATAGTAGTAGATGCAGAATCGTTTCGGTCTACTAATCTTGGACGTGATGCCTATATATTGATCATTGCCTTAGATATCGTCATAATTATTTGTTCCTCTATCAATTGCCCAACAGTAATTTGTTTACGGCCACTAGTGAAATCTATGGCCCTGATACGTCTCCGTCGTATCTACTTTTCCTAACACTTTTACTCTTGTTTTGGACTCTAATTTGCATGATTTGAATGAAACTAACCCGGACGGACGCTGTTTTCAGCAGAACTACCTTGGTGTTGTTTTTGTGCAGAAATAAAAGTTCTCGAAATGGAACAAAACTTTTTGGAGAATTTTTATACAATAAAAAAAAATACTGGAGCCAAGAACCACCGGAGGGGGGGGGGGGGTCCCTGGGGGAGCACAACCCACCAGGGAGCGCCCCCCTCCTGGCGCGCCCAGGTGGGTTGTACCCACCTGGCGGCCCCGCTGACCCTATCTCTGACGCTTTAAAATCCTATTTTTGAAGAAAAAAATCAAGAAGAAAGAATTCTCGCGTTTCACGAGACGAAGCCGCCGCCACCTCTTGTTCTTCATCAGGAGGCCAGATCTGGAGTCCTTTGGGGCTCCGAAGAGGGGAATCTTTGATCTTCGTCATCACCAACTCTTCTCCATCACCAATTCCATGATGCTCCCCACCAGGAGTGAGTAATTCCTTCGTAGGCTCGCTGGTCGGTGAGGGAGTTGGATGAGATTCATCATGTAATCGAGTTAGTTTTGTTAGGGCTTAATCGCTAGTATCCATTATGTTCTGAGATTGATGTTGCTATGACTTTGCCATGCTTTATGCTTGTCACTTTGGGCCCAGGTGCCATGATTTCAGATCTGAACCGTTTATGTTATCACCATTATAGTTATGTTCTAGATCCGATCTTGCAAGTTATAGTCACCTATTACGTGTTATGATCCGTAAACCCCGGAGTGACAATAGTCGGGATACTTTCCGGTGATGACCGTAGTTTGAGGAGTTCATGTATTCACTATGTGCTAATGCTTTGTTCCGGTTCTCTATTAAAAGGATGCCTTAATATCCCTTAGTTTCCTTATGGACCTCGCTGCCACGGGAGGGTAGGACAAAAGATGTCATGCAAGTTCTTTCCATAAGCACGTATGACTATTTACGGAATACATGCCTACATTATATTTATGAACTGGAGCTAGTGCCGTATCGCCCTATGTTATGACTGTTATATGATGAATATCATCCAACGAATTCACCGATCCAATGCCTACGAATTTTTCACATATTGTTTCTGCTAAGTTACTATTGCTATTGCTGCTGTCACAACTGCTACAAAATTATTGCTATCACTGTTACCGTTACCGTTACTAGTACCACTATTATCAAAATTATCATATTACTGTGCTACTAATCATATTGCTGCAGATAATTAATCTCTAGGTGTGGTTGAATTGACAACTCAGCTGCTAATACTTGCAAATATTCTTTGGCTCCCCTTGTGTCGAATCTATAAATTTGGGTTGAATACTCTACCCTCGAAAACTGTTGTGATCCCCTATACTTGTGGGTTATCAAGATCTTTTTCTGGCGCCGTTGCCGGGGAGCATAGCTATATTTGTTGAGTCACTTGGGATTATTACCAATTTATCACCATGAAGAATCTGAAGGATACAAAAACCAAGATCGTTCCCTCTAGGACGAGGGGAGGTAAGGAACTGCCATCACACTCTGCACTTGATTCACCTTCTATTTTTAGTAGACTTGCAACACTACCACATGCTATTAATCCTGATATGTCGCAAGTTATTGATGATGCTACTTCTATAAATACTACTCATGATGATGCTAGTACCTTGCTTGATGATGGTGTGCCACTAGGTGATTTTCTTGATGAACAAATTGCTAGAGCTAAAGATATTGAGAATGCTGAAATTGCTGAAATTGTTGAAACTGATGAAATGCCTAAAACTGAAAATCTTGAAACACCTATTAGACCTAGGTCTCGTAGATATGAATTTCCTAAGGTACCTGAAGGTTATGTTATGGATGTGGAGACAGCTAGAGATTTTCTTGCTTGCAATGATAGAGATGATCTTAAGAAATTATTATGCAAACTGAAAGAGAAATCTTTGAATGCTAGAATGAAATGTGATCCTAAGTTTGCTACTTCACCTATCTTTGTTGATGATAAGGATTATGAATTCTCTGTCGACCCAGAGTTGATTACTTTGGTTGAATCTGATCCTTTCCATGGTTATGAAACTGAAACTATTGTGGCACACCTTACTAAATTGAATGATATTACTATATTCTCAAACTATTTCTATTCTCATTAAAGGGTGATGCGAAGATATGGTACAATACTCTTGCTCCTGGTTGTGTGCGTAGTCCCCAGGATATGATTTATTACTTCTCTGAAAAATATTTTCCTACTCATAAGAAACAAGCTGCCTTATAGGAAATATTTAACTATGTGCAAATTGAAGAAGAGAGTCTCCCACAAGCTTGGGGGAGGCTTCTCCAATTGCTTAATGCTTTGCCGGATCATCCTCTTAAGAAAAATGAAATACTTGATATCTTCTATAATGGACTAATCGATGCATCTAGGGACTTCCTAGATAGTTGTGCTGGTTGTGTTTTCAGGGAATGAACTGTTGAACAAGCTGAGGAATTATTGAATAATATATTGAAACATTTTGATGATTGGACTCTTCCTGAACCACTGCATAAACCCACTCCAAAAAAGAGGGGTATCTTATATCTCAGTCCGGAAGATATGCAAGAGGCAAATAAATCTATGAAGGAAAAAGGTATTAAAGCAGAGGATGTTAAAAATTTACCTCCTATTGAAGAGTTACATGGACTTGACACACCACCACCCAAGGTGGTAGAGGTAAATTCTTTAATGAAATTTAATGAAAGGGACAATCCTTATAATATGCATCCTAGTCAATGCCTTTATGAGTTTGATAATTACATTAGAAAGCAAGATCACTTCAATGAGAATGTTATGAAACAATTGAAATATAATTCTGATATGATTGCTCGCTTGAGTGAATTGTTATTTAGAATCTCCAATGATGTTAGAGGTGTAGGAAAACATGCCTCTATGGTTCAAACTCGACTAGAACAAGTTGCTAAATCTCAAAGAGAGTTGCTAGATGAAATGAATAATAATATAAATGACTTTGCTGTTAGAGTAGCAACTAGAGGAGGTAAAATGACTCAGGAACCACCTTATCCTGAAGGTCATCCTAAAAGAATTGAACAAGACTCTCAAAGAATTAACACTGATGCACCTAGTCCTTCTAAAAAGAAGAAGAAAAGGAAAAATGATAGGACTTTGCATGCCTCTAGTGAACCTGAAATAGAAAAACCTCCTGATAATGATAATGATGTTTCTATCTCTGATGCTGAAACTCAATCTGGTAATGAACATTCACCTAGTGATAATGAAAAAGATAATGATGATGTTCATGAAGATACTCAACCAGACAATGATAAACAACCAGATAATGATGTTGAGATAGAACCAGCTGTTGATCTTGATAACCCACAACCTAAAAATAAAAGATATGATAAAAGTGACTTTGTTGCTAGAAAACATGGAAAAGAAAGGGAACCATGGGTTTAAAAACCCATGCCCTTTCCACCTAAATCAACTAAGAAGAAAGATGATGAAGAATTTGAACGCTTTGTTGAAATGCTTAGGCCAGTCTTTTTGCGCACTCGTTTGACTGATATATTGAAGATGGCCCCTTATGCAAAATATATGAAAGACATCATCTCTAATAAAAGAAAAATACCAGAAGCTGAAATCTCCACTATGCTTGCTAATTATTCTTTTAAGGATGGAGTACCTAAAAAACTTGGAGATCCGGGAATACCAACTATACCTTGCTCCATAAAAAGAAATTATGTCAAAAATGCTTTGTGTGATTTAGGAGCTGGTGTTAATGTTATGCCCTTCTCTTTATATAAAAGACTTGATTTGAATAAACTCACACCTACTGAAAATCTTTCCAAATGGTTGACAAATCAACTGCCATACATATCGGTATTTGTGAGGATGTGCCCGTTGTGGTTGCAAATGTTACTATCTTAACTGACTTTGTTATACTTGAGATTCCCGAGGACGACAACATGTCGATTATCCTTGGTAGATCCTTCTTGAATACTGTAGGGGCTATTATTGATTGAAATAAAAGCAAGATCACTTTTCATATCAATGGTAATGAGCATACGGTGCACTTTCCGAAGAAACAATTCTAAGTGAATGGTATTAATGTTATTGAAAAATCTCCGACACTCACTATTGGAAGTTTTCAACTACCTCTACCTACTGGCAAAAAGAAATATGAAATGCTTATTGTGGGGGACATGCATATCCCCGTTGAGGTAACTTAGTGTTTTACGAAAGTTCTTCGGTTTCATGCTTATCGAAAGTGGTTGTTAATAAGACTTGATCAACCTTATTAATGGATCATTTTTGAGAGGTATGAAGTTGATGAATTTAGTAAGCACAACTTTCTGTTTCCAACGTTTGTTTTCTGTTTTTCTTAGTTAAATAAAATAAAATGCCATGTCTTGTCTGTTTTCTGAATTTCCCGTGCAATAAAAAAATGACCCAAAAATAAAAGTTCTCAGAATGCCCTGAAAATTTAATACAAATTTTTTCTGAATATTTAAGAAATTTTGATGCAAAATAACATCAGAGGGGGGTGCACCAGGTGGGCACAACCCACCTGGGCGCGCCAGCAGCCCCAGGCGCGCCCTAGTGGGTTGTGGTCCCCACGTGGGCCCCCTCACTTATCTCTTTAGCCCATGTCATCACCTACCTCTAGAAAAAAAATCACCATTGCTCTCTCTCTCTCTCGTGTTCTTGCTCTCAAACCTGCGGATTTCGATCTCTTTGCTCGAAGCTGCATTTCCGAAACTGTTTTGAGGGATTGCTACTTGGTATGTGACTCCTCCATTGGTCCAATTAGTTTTTTCTTTAGTGGGTTATATTTTGAATAATTAGCTACTCTTGGTGCTGCTGTAGATGAGCTTACATGTTGAATTCTTAGAGTTCTAAGTAGTTTGAATGCTCAATATGGCCTCTATACATCTCTATGAGTAGTTGCTATCAATCTTGTGAAGTTCTGTTAACAAAAATTTTGTGGACTAAAATTTTCAGAATTTTGTTCATAGGAATAAGATGAGTTTCTTTAGGAAGTTTGCTTCCAAGAAGAGCTCCAAGGGAGTCATCGGACAATGATCTCCACACCCGGAGGATGGCGGAGGTCCGGTCGTGCGAATGGCCGCACAACCCCTTCATGGATGAAGTCGGGATCTGTCAAGAGTTCGCACAATTTGCTACTAATGCTGGTCTCACCGACTTCATCGCAACTGAGTGTGAACAATACCGTCTCCTTACAAATTCCTTTGTGCAAATCTGTCATTTCCTGAGTAAGAATAACCCTCCTGAGGTGCAGTTTAATTTATATGCTGAAACCCGTCGGATACTGATACGTCTCCAATGTATCTGTAATTTTTGATTGGTCCATGCTGTTATATTATCATTCTTGGATGTTTTACAATCATTTTATAGCAACTTTATATCATTTTTTGGGACTAACCTATTGACATAGTGCCCAGTGCCAGTTGCTGTTTTTTGCTTGTTTTTTTCTTCACAGGAAATCAATACCAAACGGAGTCCAAACGCAGCGAAACTTTTTGGCAATTTTTTCTGGACCAGAAGACACAAGTTGGGCCAAGAAAGTACATGAGGGGGGCTCCGAGAGGAGCACAACCCACCAGGGCGCGCCTGGGGGCCCAGGCGCGCCCACCTTGGCCACCTCCCGCACCGCCTCTTTGCTCTATAAATACCCCAATATTCCAAAAACCCTAGGGGAGTCGACGAAAATCAATTCCAGCCGCCGCAAGTTCCAGAAACCATAGATCCAATCTAGACACCATCACGGAGGGGTTCATCATCCTCATTGGTGCCTCTCCGATGATGTGTGAGTAGTTCATTGTAGACCTACGGGTCCGTAGGCAGTAGCTAGATGGCTTCCTCTCTCTCTTTTGATTCTCAATACAATGGTCTCTTGGAGATCTATTTGATGTAACTCTTTTTTGCGGTGTGTTTGTTGGGATCCGATGAACTTTGAGTTTATGATCAGATCTATGTTTTTATCCATGAAAGTTATTTGAGTCTTTTGATCTGTTATATGCATGATTGCTTATAGCCTCGTATTTCTTCTTCGAGTCTTTGGTTTAGTTAGGCCAACTAGATCGATTTTTGTTGCCATGGGAAGAGGTGCTTTGTGATGGGTTCGATCTTACGGTGCTTGATCCCAGTGACAGAAGGGGAACCGACACGTATGTATCATTGCTATTAAGGATAACAAGATAGGGTCTATTTCTACATAAATAGATATTGTCTACATCATGTCATCGTTCTTATTGCATTACTCCGTTTCTCCATGAACTTAATACACTAGATGCATGCTGGATAGCGGTCGATGTGTGGAGTAATAGTAGTAGATGCAGGCAGGAGTCGGTCTACTAATCTTGGACGTGATGCCTATATAATGATCATTGCCTGGATATCATCATAATTATTTGAAGTTCTATCAATTTCCCAACAGTAATTTGATTACCCACCGTATGCTATTTTTCTCGAGAGAAGCCACTAGTGAAATCTACGGCCCCCGGGTCTATTTTCTCATCATATATTTCCAGATCTATTTTGCTATTTGCCTTTTTATTTATTTGCCACTTTTATTTTCAGATCTATATTATCAAAAACCCAAAAATACCTCGCTGAATTTTATTCACTTTTATTTGCATCTATCAATCTATTACAACTTTCTCACGTCCGTTTGCCAATTTCTGGCGCCGTTACCAAAAAGGGATTGACAACCCCTTTAACACGTCGGGTTGCAAGTATTTGTTCTTTGTGTGCAGGTGCTGTTTACGTAGTGTTGCTTGGTTCTCCTACTGGTTCAATAACCTTGGTCTCATCACTGAGGGAAATACCTACCGTTGCTGTGCTGCATCATCCCTTTCTCTTTGGGGAAATACCGACGTAGTTCAAGCGAACATCAAAAGGAATTTCTGGCGCCGTTGCCGGGGAGACATCATCAACATCTACCAGGTTCCTAATCAAAAATCTCATCTCCTTGCAAGTTACATTATTTGCCATTTGCCTCTCGTTTTCCTCTCCCCCACTTCACAAAAATTTGCCGTTTTATTCGCCCTCTTTTTCGTTCGCCGTTTTCTCGTCAGATCTGTTTTTGAGTGCAATCTTGTTGTGTAGTCACGATGACTCAAGAGAACACCAAGTTGTGTGATTTCTCCAATACCAACAACAATGATTTTATTAGCACTCCGATTGCTCCTCCCGCCACTAGTGCGGAGTCTTGTGATATTAATGCCGCTTTGTTGAATCTTGTTATGAAAGATCAATTTTCCGGTACTCCTAGTGAGGATGTCGTGTCCCATCTTAACACATTCGTGAAATTATGCGATATGCAAAATAAAAAAGATGTGGACAATGATATTGTGAAGTTGAAATTATTCCCGTTTTCTGTGCGAGATCGTGCAAAAATTTGGATTTCTTCTTTGCCTCGCAATAGTATCAATTCTTGGGATAAGTGCAAATATGCTTTTATTACTAAGTATTTTCCGCCCACGAAAATTATTTCCCTTAGGACGCAAATCATGAATTTTAAGCAACTTGAGCATGAACATGTTACGCAATCTTGGGAAAGAATGAAATTGATGCTAAGAAATTGTCCTACTCATGGTTTAAATCTTTGGATGATCATACAATTTTTTTATGCTGGATTGAATTTTGTTTCTAGAAATCTTTTAGATTCTGCCGCGGGTGGTACTTTTATGGATATTACTTTGGGTGAAGCTACTAAATTTCTAGACAATATTATGGCAAATTATTCACAATGGCATACCGAAAGAGCTCCTACTAGTAAAAAGGTTAATTCGGTAGAAGAAATTTCTTCTTTGAGTGAAAAAGTTGATGCTCTTATGAAATTGGTTGATAATAAAAGTGCTCCTATTGATTTTAATGATGTACCTTTGTCTACTTTGATTGAGCAAAATAGTGATGCCGTAGATGTGAATTTTATCTCTCAAAACAATTTCAATAACAATGCTTATAGAGGTAATTTTAATCCTAGACCTTTTCCTAGTAATTCCTCTAATAATTATGGTAATCCCTATGGTAATCCTTCCTATAATAATAATGGAACACCTCTGATTTTGAGAATAATATTAAAGAATTATCAATGCTCAAAAGAATTTTATACTATGATGTAAAAAATTGAGTAAGATTGATGATTTGTCTAGAAGCGTTGATAGAATTTCTCATGATGTAGAAAATCTCAAGATGAAAATTTTTGTGCCCAAGGTTTAAGAATCAATTAAAGCTTTATATGTTTCTATGGATGAAAGTAAGAAAAGAACCACTATGCTTAGAGCTAGAAGAGAATTTTTAGAAAAAGCGTTTTCCAGTGATTGCTTTCATAAAAATGATGAAGATCTTAAAGTGATTGGTGTTTCTTCTATTGATTCCTTGTTTAGTAAAATTAAAATTGATGAAAAAGGGACTGAAAAAGAGTCAACTTTAGCTAGAAGGCATCCCGATAATTTGGAGGGTGAAAATCTTGTTGAGAAAATTGATAAAAGTGGGTTTGGAGAGGTCAAAACTTTAACTAGTGATGTGCCCTCTCTTTTGGATTACAAAGACTTTAATTATGATAATTGCTCTTTGATTGATTGTATTTCTTTGTTGCAATCCATGATAATTTCACCCCATGCCTATGAACAAAATAAAGCTTTTACTAAACATATTGTTGATGCTATGATGAAAGCTTTGGAAGAAAAGTTGGAATTAGAGATTTCAATTCCTAGAAAATTACATGATGAATGGGAACCTACTATCAAAGTCAAGATTAAAAATTATGAATGTTTTGCTTTATGTGATTTGGGTGCTAGTGTTTCTACAATTCTGAAATCTTTATGTGATGTGCTTGGTCTTACCGATATTGAAGAATGTTCTTTAAATTTGCACTTGGCGGATTCTACTATTAAAAAGCCTATGGGAAGAATTAATGATGTTCTTATTCTTGCAAATAGGAATTATGTGCCCATAGATTTTATTGTTTTTGATATTGATTGCAATCCGTCTTGTCCAATTATTCTTGGTAGACTGTTTTTGCGCACTATAGGTGCCGTGATTGATATGAAAGAAGGGAACATCAAATTCCAATTTCCTTTGAGAAAGGGTATGGAACACTTCCCTAGAATAAGAATTAAGCCATCATATGAATCAATCATGAGGGCATCTTATGGATCTAGAAGCAAAGATGACAATACTTAGATCTTTGCATTATGCCTAGCTAAGGGCGTAAAACGATAGCGCTTGTTGGGAGGCAACCCAATGAATAAAATTTATTTTTGTCTTTTTCTTTCTGTTTTTGAGTGTTTGCACAATTATGCTACTTTTATGATTGTGTTTTTGTATTTTAATTAGTGTTTGTGCCAAGTAAAGCCTTTGGGATAGCTTTGGTGATAGTTGATTTGATCTTGTTGGAAAACAGAAACTTTTGCGTATAGTAAAATAATTTTGAAAATTCACAGAAGAGACGAAAAATTCTGAAGTTTTTACACAAGATTTATATAAAATTTTTATATATTTTCTTAATTTTTCAGAATTTTTGGAATTACATAAGTATGATAACAATTCGTATCTTTACAGACTGTTCTGTTTTTGACAGATTCTATTTTCTTTGCATTGTGTGCTTATTTTGATGAATATATGGTTTTTATCGGGGGGTATGAGCCATGGTAAAGTTAGAATACAGTAGATATAATGCAATAACAAAATTTGAATGGGTTTTCTACAGTACTTAAAGTAAAGATTGGTTTTCTTATACTAACGGATCTCACGAAGGTTTTGTTAGGTTTTGTGTGATTGAAGTTTTCAAGTTTTGGGTGAGATTACGATGGATGAAGGAATAAGGAGTAAGATGAGCCTAAGCTTGGGGATGCCCCATGTCACCCCAAGCCATTATCCAAAGAGAAGCAAGCAACTAAGCTTGGGGATGCCCGAGTGGCATCCCCTCTTTCTTCTAACGACCATCGGTATTTTACTTGGAGCTATATATTTATTCGTCACATATCATGAGTTTTGCTTGGAGCGTCTTGTATGATATGAGTCTTTGCTTGCTTTGCTTTTATTTTAAGTCATGAATCCTTGCTGGACACACCTATTTGAGGGAGCCAAAATTATGCTATGACTTGTTAGCTCTCTATGCTTCACTTAAATCTTTATGAGCTATGGAATTGCTCTAGTGCTTCACTTATATCTTTTTGAGCACGGTGTGCTTTAGTATTTTGAAGAAATGCTCTCATGATTCACTTAGATTTATTTGAGAGTTAGATTTTTTTTTAGAAATTCTCTCTTGCTTCACCTAAATTATTTTGAGAGAAGAAAATTTTATGCTCATGTTCTTCACTTAGATTTGTTTGAGCTATCAAAAGCAACACATTAAACTAGTCCCAAAGTGATAGATATTCAAGAGGGATATAATAAAAACTTTCATGAAGATCATTGGACAAAATAAACTTGATTCCTTGTAATAGTTTTGCGATATGTTGATATAATATGTGAGTCATGTTGATGAGTAATTATGCTTTAGTAAGAATATTGGTGTTAAGGTTTGTGATTCCCTATGCAAGCATGAAAGTCAATAGTTATGCAATGAAATTACATCCTGCTTGTGGTGCATTATTCGGTGTTAGTTATGCTTAATTCTCGCTTATGAGATTTTTCGTTTGTTGGTTGGATGCTTCTCAATCTTTTGCTAGCCTTCATTTGCACTAAGTATGATCACTACTTGTGCATCCAAAATCCTTAAACCAGTTTTGCCATATGAGTCCACTATACCTACCTATATGTGGTATTTCCGTGCCGTTCTAAGCAAATTTGTATGTGCCATCTCTAATTTCAAAATAAATTTCTCTTTTGTGTGCTCGTACCGCTCATGAAATGGTAGGGGGTGGCTGATATATTTCCATGCTAGATGTGTTATTCTCAAGATGAGTGTTTATTCACTTGTCATTGCACGAGAGTACGACAAAGGTATTAGGGATGCCTAGTCCCGAAATGAAATATGAATTTTCTTTATGTTGTTAAATAATAAATTCCTTGGAAAGTGTTGGTATGGAGGGCACCCGTGGATACTGCTAGCCATGGAAAGTGAAAGTATGGTGGAAAAAGGAATAAACTTTATTTTCTGTTTGGGAACCGCCTATGATATATCTAGCATGGAAAGTATTGGGAACTACTCGATTGTTTTCATTGATAGGAAAAGCATGCCACCCAAAATGTTTTATCTCTACTTTTTTCGCTTTGAGCTCTGGCACCTCTACAAATCCCTACTTCCCTCTGCGAAGGGCCTTTCTTTTATTTTATGCAAATTTTATTTTATTTTGAGTCTCCATCTTCTCTTATAAAGCACCAACTAAGGGGCACTATGATCGTACTTGAGCATTGGGTGTAGCTAATATGCGAGTGTGTTTCATGAATGGATCAATGATTAAGCATAATGGGCTAGGGATAACTTGCTTTAGTGTTGATATTTTGAAAGACATGGTTGCTTGTTGATATGCTTGAGTATTGAAATCTTCATGTCAAAACTAGACTATTGCTTTGAATCATATAAAAGTCCAAATGTCCATGCTACAAAGAAAAGAATATGTGATGAACATGTTAGGCAGCATTCCACATCAAAAATTCTGTTTTTATCATTTACCTACTCGAGGACGAGCAGTAATTAAGCTTGAGGATGCTGAAACGTCTCCAACGTATCTATAATTTTTTATTGTTCAATGCTGTTATATTATCATTCTTGGATGTTTTACAATCATTTTATAGCAACTTTATATCATTTTTTGGGACTAACCTATTGACATAGTGCCCAGTGCCAGTTGCTGTTTTTTGCTTGTTTTTTACTTCGCAGGAAATCAATACCAAACGGAGTCCCAACATAGCGAAACTTTTTGGTGATTTTTTCTGGACCAGAAGACACAAGTTGGCCCAAGAAAGTACCTGAGGGGGGCTCCGAGGGGAGCACAACCCACCAGGGCACGCCCAGGTGGGTTGTGCCCACCTCGGCCACCTCCCGCACCGCCTCTTTGCTCTATAAATACCCCAATATTCCAGAAACCCTAGGGGAGTCGACAAAAATCAATTCCAGCCGCCGCAAGTTCCAGAAACCACAGATCCAATCTAGACACCATCACGGAGGGGTTCATCATCCTCATTGGTGCCTCTCCGATGATGCGTGAGTAGTTCATTGTAGACCTACGGGTCTGTAGGCAGTAGCTAGATGGCTTGCTCTCTCTCTTTTGATTCTCAATACAATGGTCTCTTGGAGATCTATTTGATGTAACTCTTTTTTGCGGTGTGTTTGTTGGGATCCGATGAACTTTGAGTTTATGATCAGATCTATGGTTTTATCCATGAAAGTTATTTGAGTCTTTTGATCTCTTATATGCATGATTGCTTATAGCCTCGTATTTCTTCTTTGAATCTTTGGTTTAGTTAGGCCAACTAGATCGATTTTTCTTGCCATGGGAAGAGGTGCTTTGTGATGGGTTCGATCTTACGGTGCTTGATCCCAGTGACAGAAGGGGAACCGACATGTATGTATCGTTGCTATTAAGGATAGCAAGTTGGGGTCTATTCCTACATAAATAGATCTTGTCTACATCATGTCATCGTTCTTATTGCATTACGCCGTTTCTCCATGAACTTAATACACTAGATGCATGCTGGATAGCGGTCGATGTGTGGAGTAATAGTAGTAGATGCAAGCAGGAGTCGGTCTACTAATATTGGACATGATGCCTATATAATGATCATTGCCTGGATATCATCATAATTATTTGAAGTTCTATCAATTGCCCAACAGTAATTTGTTTACCCACCGTATGCTATTTTTCTCAAGAGAAGCCACTAGTGAAATCTATGGCCCCCGGGTCTATTTTCTCATCATATATTTTCAGATCTATTTTGCTATTTGCCTTTTTATTTATTTGCCACTTTTATTTTCAGATCTATATTATCAAAAACCCAAAAATACCTCGCTGAATTTTATTCGCTTTTATTTGCACCTATCAATCTATTACAACTTTCTCACGTCCGTTTGCCAATTTCTGGCGCCGTTACCCGAAAGGGATTGACAACCCCTTTAATACGTCGGGTTGCAAGTATTTGTTCTTTGTGTGCAGGTGCTATTTACGTAGTGTTGCTTGGTTCTCCTACTGGTTCGATAACCTTGGCCTCATCACTGAGGGAAATACTTACCGTTGCTGCGCTGCATCATCCCTTCCGCTTTGGGGAAATACCGACGTAGTTCAAGCAAACATCAGATACCACTTGCTGAATTTTGTGATATATGCTTGATCCCTTCTGACGGGGAAATAAGAGAGCCTAGGCCTGCAGAGTTTGAGGACTTTTATCGCACTTTGTTAGTGGGAGATGAGAGAGGGGTATCGAGTGTCACCGCCACTAGCCTGCAGTTTCCTTCTGTGCATTATTTTGCTCTATTCATTGCGAAGTGTTTACTTGCTAGAGAGAAGGTTGGTGCACTTAGTGCCCCCGATTTCACTGTCTTACGCCGTGCACTTTACGGTGATAATAGCTATAGCCTTGGGGCTATCATTGCACATCGCCTGCACCTTAACAGATCCAACGGTAAAATTCATGGCGGTATTTATGCAACTCGTTTAGCGAGTCATTTTAACATTCAGATTCGCCAGCATGATTATCGTTTAACCAAGGTTTATTTAGATCGCCAGGCTATGGCAGCTCATCAATTTATTGATGGCGAGAACACTACTATTCATATTCCTTACAACCTGGTTTTCAGTGAGAATACCCGTGATATTATCCCGTTGCCTGCACCTGCTTTGTTTGATTCTATTGCCAGGGGCGGATACAGGATCATGCCAGAGGACATCGTCGCCTACCGGAACAACCAGGCGGCAGCTGAGGAGGAGCCTTAGGAGTGGGACGCTCAGGTGCCCGCTCCACAACACTTCAACGTGGGACCCGAGGGTTACTACGAGTGGTGATTACCAAGCTAGGCCAAAAGCCTAAGCTTGGGGGAGTACGTATGCCCACCGACATTTCCTTCATGTTCACACATTTCATTCCAGGTTCCGGTGTTCACACTTTTTCATTGTATTATCCATGCTTGACTTATTTTCTCGCTTTCTTCTTGTGTGTTTGAAAAACTTTGAGAAAATCACAAAAAAATGTTGTTTGCTTCTTTTCGGTTTTTCTTTCTAGTGTAGTTAGTTGTAGTATTTAAAAGAAAACCCAAAAAGATTTCCTTGTTCTTATTTTGCTTGTTGGGAGCTCTCCGTGTAAATAGTTTTTCTCATTTTTGTTTTTATCTTTAATTTGCTTTGTTCAAAAAAAAAACTAAAACTCCAAAAATATTTCAGTGTGTTTCTCTGAAATTCTTTTCCTTTTATTGAGTCATACCGAGGAGAAGACCATGATGAAAATGTGGAGTGGCTCTCATATGCATTATTGTTGATCTGACAAAGAGCTCAAATTGCCTTGTCTTCTCCTCTTGATTAAAATGTTTGCAGATTACAGCTTAGTCCACGGCACTCTTGCACTATTATTATTTTCACATCATTCGGTCGTGCAAGTGAAAGGCAATAATGATGATATTTGATGAACTGGCCGTGGCAGAGAGAAACGGGTATGAACTCAACTTGTTCTGTTTTTGTAAATATGTTTAACCTAGTATCCATGATTCAGCCTATTATGATCAAACATGTTTGCAATGACAATTAGAGATTATAGTTTCTCATGCCATGCTTAAGTAGCTAGGAGTGGATAATGATTTATCTTGGATGTCAACATGCATTAAAATGATTGTGGCGTGGTACGATGATATGGTATCCTCCTCCGAATGTTCGAGTGGCTTGACTTGGCACATGTTCATGCATGTAGTTGAATCAAAACCAACATAGCCTCTATGATATTTATGTTCATGGTGTTCATATCCTACTCATGCTAGTATCCAATGTTGCTTATGCATAATGCATGTTCATGACCGTTTTCGCTCTCTAGCTGGCCGCTTCTCAACCTATTTCTAGCCTTCGCCTGTACTAAGCAAAAAACTGCTTGTGCGTCAAAATCCTTAAACCCAAGTTATTCCAGATGAGTCCACCATATATCTACCTATATGCGGTATTACCCTGCCGTTCTAAGTAAATTTGCATGTGCCACCTCTAAAAACATCAAATAAACATCCATTTTTGTGTGCCTGGATTGTTAATGGAATGACAGGAGGTAGCAATATCTTCCATGCTAAGCGGGTTATTCTCATGATGAGTGTTTATTCACTCATCCTTGCACAAGAGGGGCGGTAATAGGGATTCCCAGTCCCGAATTAAAAAATTGCAAATAATTAAACAAAACTCCCCCAGGACTGATGTTGGTATGGACGGTACCCATGGATTCGGCTAGCCGTGGAGTGTGTTTATTAGTGGAGGGGGAGTAAACCTGTACTTTTAGCGCTTGGGAACCGCCACTAATGTGTTTAGTATGGAAGATATCGATAACCAATGGTCACGAAGTAAACAGGAAGGGTGCATTTCTCAAAATTTCATTTATCTCTGTTTTAAAATTTTGAGCTCTGGCACCGCTGCAAATCACTGCTTCCCTCTGCGAAGGGAGTATCTATTTAATTTTATGTTGTGTCATCACCTTCTCAAATAAGCGCCAGATCCGAGAGCACTATTGTCATCCTCATGCATTGTGTATAGCTAATGTTGGATGCATCATGACTGGATCTTTTCTACCATGAATTACAATGTTTAGTCACTGCTTGAACTTTGGAGGTGCTCTGCATTTATGTTTTGCGGTCTCAGAAAGGGCTAGCAAGATACCACTGTTGTCATATTATATCATGATTGTTTTGACAAAGTGTTGTCATTCGAGATATATTATTATTGCTTGCTAGTTGCTTATGTCATTGATATGAGTTAATATAATTTCTAAGAGTTATTGTTGACATGGTTAGTTATAATCCTTGCTGAAAACCTGGGTGCTACTTAAGCTTATTTATGAAAAGAAGAGCAAAAGAGCTCGTAAAAGTTTTTCTTTTTCACTTTCAGTTTATCAACTGAATTGCTTGAGGACAAGCAAATGTTTAAGCTTGGGGGAGTTGATACGTCTCCATCGTATCTACTTTTCCTCACGCTTTTACTCTTGTTTTGGACTCTAATTTGCATGATTTGAATGAAACTAACCCGGACTGACGCTGTTTTCTGCAAAACTACCATGGTGTTGTTTTTGTGCAGAAATAAAAGTTCTCGGAATGGAATGAAACTTTTTGGAGAATTTTTATACAATAAAAGAAAAATTCTGGAGCCAAGAACCACCGGAGGGGGGGGGGGGTCCCTGGGGGAGCACAACCCACCAGGGCGCCCCCCTCCTGGCGCGCCCAGGTGGGTTGTGCCCACCTGGTGGCCCCGCTGACCCTATCTCCGACGCTATAAAATCCTATTTTCGGAGAAAAAATCAAGAAGAAAGAATTATCGCGTTTCATGAGATGGAGCCGCCGCCACCACCTGTTCTTCATCGGGAGGCCAGATCTAGAGTCCGTTTGGGGCTCCGGAGAGGGAAATCTTCGATCTTCGTCATCACCAACCCTTCTCCATCGCCAATTCCATGATGCTCCCCACCGGGAGTGAGTAATTCCTTCGTAGGCTCGCTGGTCGGTGATGGAGTTGGATGAGATTCATCATGTAATCGAGTTAGTTTTGTTAGGACTTGATCCCTAGTATCCATTATGTTCTGAGATTGATGTTGCTATGACTTTGCCATGCTTAATGCTTGTCACTTTGGGCCTGGGTGCCATGATTTCAGATCTGAACCGTTTATGTTATCACCATTATATCTATGTTCTAGATCCGATCTTGCAAGTTATAGTCACCTATTACGTGTTATGATCCGTAAACCATGGAGTGACAATAGTCGGGATACTTTCCGGTGATGACCGTTTCAGTGCAACAAACCCCAGGTATGTTGCCCAGACTGTACACAGGCTCAAGAATGAGATTGCAACATTCAGGACAAGGCCAAGCAGAAGAGATCAGCTCTTTGAGGAATCAAAGGGCGGATCAAGAAGACCAAGACCAACCCAAGGAGTAAAATACCACGATGGGAAAACCTCCCCTACCAGCCAGGCGAGCCTGGCGGGGATGAGGTCGCCCCGAAGACAAGTCTCAAGATTGCCCCGGCAGGCTTGCCGGGGACGCTGAGGGCAGATTACCCCGCCAAGGCTCCACCGCTCCACCTCACAGCAACGCAAGTCACCAATCGGTGCAGTGTCGAGCCTCCAAGATGCTAAGTGGCCGTTATTTGGCACGTGACAGCCATCCCCAGAGGAAATCACCTCCAAATGACACTCGTCCAGCGACGTGTCACGCAGGCAGACGAGAAGGTGGCGAAACAGCACGGCAAGGCTACGATGTGACACTAAGCGGCGCATTTAATGCGCTCTGCCCAGTCTGCAGAGTTAGGTATGATGGCACTGTTTGCTATCTAATCAGTACACAATGACTGATTTGCCATTGTGGTGACCCCTTGATCTATAAAAGGAGGGCCATGGCAACCTTAGAAAGGATTCGGACCCCTGTACACTCATATGCGCGTAGCTGCTCCCGCCCCGAGGCGACCTTGCCGGGCTAGAGCACTGCGTCTCTACCACGGTCCTCTCATCAATCCACCAAAGCAGGAGTAGGGTTTTATGCCTCACGGCGGCCCGAACCTGGGTAAAAATTGCCTGTGTGATCGCTGCCGTGCTGCCCCGCGCCCTCCGCTCTTTGTGCAATGTGTCCTGCCCCCTGCCGAACCACAAGGGGCCGATGGCCCCATAGGTGGCCGTGTTTTCCCACGACATCTTTGGCGCGCCAGGTAGGGGGAAGCGCTTGCGCGAATCCGAGAGCGTACGCAGCGCGTCGTCTTCATCATCATTTTCTTCATCGACGGCTTCATCATCCATAATGCCCAAGAAAAGACGGAACACAGCAGGACGGAAGGGGAGCGGTATCGCTCCCCCGCCTACCCTGTCCAATCTCCATCGCCTCCCTCCGCCGCGGCAGCAGCAGCGGCGGGGACCAGGAATGATGGCGGCATGACAGCCCCAAACAGTTCGATCGGCGTGGTCACCATGCGAGCCCTGTTCGGGAAAAGGAACAAGGTGTGGGGGCACAAGGTTTCTCTCTCCACCACTTTCACTTATTGACAATCAAGCTATGCCAGGTCCTGCGTCATCAACGTTGATGAGCCCGCGTGTCCAGCATCTACCCTGCTTAGGGAGATCCTGAGTAGAGCGCCAGTGCGAATCCGTTGATTGACGCCCCGACAAGTATGCTACGGCAAGGCCGTCCGTGTTAGCGTGACTTTTGTGCTAGCCGCAGTCAGATTGTTTAAGAAAAAAGTGTGAAGGGGAGGAGAGGGAGGCCGATCGAGCCTTACACCACGTCCTGCCGCCCGCAAGATACATCTGATTATTGCCGGCACCTGCTGGGAGCCGAAGAGCAACACGAGCAATGCCATCCTTCCCTAAGCATGCGAGTGCGACAAGCAACCGTAGCTGATAGAAGTGGGAGGAAGCAAGGATAAGAGCTAAGTCCGCTCAATCGTTGCTTCATTGTATACCTAAAATTTGCATTTGCTTGTCCCTTGGATACCAAGGTGTTCGTATGAGGAAATCCTTCGCGTGATGGCACCTTACTAGTTCTTTGTCTGCGCCCTCGTTCTGTTCCGAGCCTGCTCGTAGAATGGGCGGCCGCACCTCAAAAACTACCAAAGGAAAACCTGCCGAGACGTATCCTCACCAAGATGACTGTTAAGGGCTAGACCCTTATGACAATTGCGGCAATATACTACCGACAGGCAACCAAAACGCGCACAGAGACTAATCATACGAACGCCAACTGGTAAACTTAAAAGGGATAAGCATGCAACTAATATTAAGTAGGGACATCAGTTCCATGCAAATAAAAGAAATATGGCGTCTAAACACGAGACATGCATCATGTTTTGTTACAGGACAACACGATGGCAAGGATAATTCAAGACCGCGCCTGGCGGCCTCGCACAACAACGGGGATGTCAAGAACTTTGTCGGCATAGGGGGCAGCTTTCTCCTCGGCAGCAGAAGTGTCTGCGTTCCTCGGCAGCTTCCTGAAGCCATCGGCAAGGTCGAGGTCCGGGTGGCGATGGGCAATGTTGCTCAGAACCATGAAGAGGGCGTTGCGGGCAAGCTTCCGGGACTCACTCGCAAAGCGATCGGCCCTTCCCTCTTCGTGTGCCTTCAGCTTTTCGATCAGCTCGTTGAAGAAGAGCCCTAGCTTGACGCTGGGGACCCCATGCATGCTGGCCGAGAAGACTGGCCCTTCCATGCCCATCGCCGCAGTTTGGGCAGTGAGACGCTCGGCAACGTCGACCAAACTCTTGATCCAGAGGTTGACCTGCTCGGTGTGGTTCGCCAGTTTGTCCTCTGCATCCTTCCGGAGGAGCTTGGTGGTATCCAGGTCCTTCGACAGCTGCTTCTCGCGAGCCCCATAGGATTCGACCGAGCTCTCCAGAGTGCCAATCCTGGCCTTCAAATCTTCAACAGTGCCGTTGGCGGCCTCAAGGCCCTGGCTCTTGGAGGAGAGCTGCGATTGCATGTCCTTCAGAAGGATCTCTGCTTTCTGCGCCTCCTCCTTGAGGGTTGTGACCTCCTTGGTGCTCCCGACAAGCTCTTCAGTCAGTTTGGCCACCTGTTTGTCAAGATCGGTCTTGGCAGAAGATGCAGCAGCAACTTCATCAGCGAGCTTCTTCAGTTGGACAGCAACATCAGCAGTGAGGACATCCAGAGCTGCCTTATGCCTGTCCTCCTGCTCTTTGGTTCGCTGCTGCACGAGGGCTTCCAGTTCTTCATCTTTGGCGCAGAGGGTAGCTTCGAGTTTCTCTTCCTGGGAAGAGATATCCTTCTCCTTGGCGTCCAAGAGCGTCGTGCGCTCTGCCAAGCGAACCTCCCGGGCGATGACGTCCTCCCTTGCCATGGAAATCACCTCCTGCTGCCTCATGAGGACCTGGAACTGCTTGCCGTGCCAGTCGCGCAGCTCGCTACCCTTGTCCCTCAGCTTCTGGTCCACCTTGTTGGCGGACTTGCGCTGCTCCTTGAGCATCTGCCATTTCTATCTGTGCCGGCTCTGCATTTCCTTATTGCGTGCCGCTATGGACTCCAGGAAAGACAAATCCATGGCGACGGTGGCAGTGTCATCCGCCTCTTCAACTCATTGGTACAACGACGCTAGGATGTGCTGAATTTCTCCATCAAGGTCTGTGCTCGTCGCTGCTGACGAACTGGGGGCTCCGAGCCCAGGCTACGCAAGCACGAGCGCCAGTTGATTCGAAGCCGGTGACGGGATCCCCGCCAAGGCGCCAAATGAGGGAAGGGGGTCCATAGTTTGGAGGGGGATTTTCTCTTCAACCGAAACCCCCGACCCTGACGTGTTGCCGGGGGTTTTCTCTGATTCCTTCGGGAGCTCCTGGACACCCCCGGCAGCATGCTCCTGCCCCTCCGTGGCAGCAATCTTGGTAGCTTCCTCCGCATCATCTTTCCTTATGCTGGCCACTTCTTCCAGCAGTTCAGGTTCTTCGATCAGATGAGCTGCAAGCGGAGTCAACAATCCATAATGAAGGTGCAGAGTTATTAGCAAACCAGGGACTTGGGGCAAGATGATGCAAGCAGCAGAATTAAGAAGGGAAAATGGATTACCCGAAGATGCCTGTCGTGGAGGAGTTTCGGTTTCCCCGGCAACATCAGTTGCCGGGCCATGGTCACCATCCCCTCCCTCGGCACCATGATGTCATCCTGGGCGAACTCTTCTGTGGAAACCCTCGCCGGGGATCCCTCGACTCGATCGGCGGGCAGAGCGGGCCCCTCCTGGAAGGACTCACCCTGAGTAATCCCCTCCTTTCCTGCGGGCACGGAGGTGGGGAGATCTCCTCCGTCACTTCCGGCAGGGGGAGCCAACCCTGCACCTTTAGGCCGGGGGCTGAGCTGGGGGCTTGGTGTCGGGTCGTCCATGCTGGTCCCTCCCAGGCCCTTGCCTTCCACAGTCTTCGGCGGTCCCGCGCGCCTGAGCCGCTTGGTCCGGTGGATGAGGGTCTCGCCTTCTTCCTCCTCCTCCCTGGCAAGGACAGCAAGCCAAGATCAGTCAGCAAGCAATTGGATATACGAGAACGACAGCAAAGAAGGAAGAATGTTATTTCTCACTCTTCGTCGATGAGCATGGAGCTCAGCTCGAACTCTATGGGCGGTGAGGACGCCCTGCTTCTCTTTTGGGGCGGAGGGGCGGAGCTTCCCGGCAACTTTGAGCCTTGCTGAGGCGCAGGAGCCTCCGACGGGGATGAGCTATGCGAGGAGCTCGAGCTGGACTGGGAGCTAGAGTCGACTTCCGTGGCCACCAATTGCTTGGCGGGAGGGGTCCTAGCCCCAGAAAGGCGAGAGGACTGCCGGCGCGGCGCATCCGGCTTGCTGCCCTTGGAGGTAGTCTTCTTCACCTTCTTGGCGGCAGGTGCAGGATCGGGAACCACTGCTCCCCAGCTAGCCACATGCCTGCGAGAACGCTGCTCCAAGATTGGCTCGGGGGCTTGAGGGCCTGCCGCGAGCCACTCTTCCCTGGGCTGCTCCGCCTCCGCAGTCCCCTCTTCCTCCTAGGCCTCTGCCGCCGCGGCATATAGAGCCTCAATCCCGGCAGGCTCGTTCCTGGCAGGCTCGCCCCCAGCAGGATCTTCCCCAGTAGTCTCCTCTGTGGTCTGCACCTCGCTTCGGCCGCGGGAAGAGCCTTCGTCCTTAGCCTCCTCCTCCTCCTCTGCCGTCTTCTCGGCCTTCGCCCTCGTGGCAGCTCGAAGTGCTTTATCCTCCTCGATCCGCCTCTTGATGAACGCTTCTTCCACCTTGGAAGTGCACTTGAACATGTTGGTCTCCACCCTGGTAGCCCTTTCCACTAGGCTGGAGGACCACACAAGCTCTTCATTAAGTTCGGGTAACTGCCAGTCACCCGAAACTCCATGAGCATTACAGTCTGGCATCCATTTCAGAATCTAGTCCCGGGCGGAGTTAACATTCAGTGGGATGATATTTGCCGGCAGCCTAAATGGCCCAGGGCTGCCGAACAGTTGTTCGCACAGCCAAGCATGGTCATAGACTGACAGGTTGTTGGACAAGCCAGGGTACAACCTCATCCTGTCTCCAGCATCTCTATACCGCCAGGCGAACCTGTCCCTCTTCTGCAGCGGCGCGATACAACATCAGAGGAAGTCAGCTCCCACATGACCAATGGTCAGCCCGGCAGCCTTGAGACGGGTAATCCTGTTTATTGCCAGGCGAAGTCTGTCATCGGTAAAACCAAGTTCCCTCCAGTCGTTGCCGCGCTCAACACACTTCGTCCGCGCTTGGCAGAAATCTGGGGCTTCTTCATCTTGGATCCAGCACCAGCCTCCCCGCCTGTGTACTGGACAGGGCCTACCCCGACGACGCTCGGCAGCGCATTCAGGCCAGGCCCGGGGGCTCCTGTCGGTGCAACAAACCCCAGGTATGTTGCCCAGACTGTACACAGGCTCAAGAATGAGATTGCAACATTTAGGATAAGGCCAAGCAGAAGAGATCAGCTCTTTGAGGAATCAAAGGGCGGATCAAGAAGACCAAGACCAACCCAAGGAGTAAAATACCACAATGGGAAAACCTCCCTTACCAGGCAGGCGAGCCTGGCGGGGACGAGGTCGCCCCGAAGACAAGTCTCAAGATTGCCCCGGCAGGCTTGCCGGGGACGCTGAGGGTGGATTACCCCGCCAAGGCTCCACCGCTCCACCTCACAGCAACGCAGTCACCAATCGGTGCAGTGTCGAGCCCCCAAAGATGCTAAGTGGCCATTATTTGGCACGTGGCAGCCATCCCCAGAGGAAATCACCTCCAAATGACACTTGTCCAGTGACGTGTTATGCAGGCAGATGAGAAGGTGGCAAAACAGCACGGCAAGGCTTGCAGGGCAAGGCTACGATGTGACACTAAGCGGCGCATTTAATGCACTCTGCCCAGTCTGCAGAGTTAGGTATGATGGCACTGTTTGCTATCTAATCAGTACACAATGACTGATTTGCCATTGTGGTGACTGCTACTTCTTGAGCTTGCGTTGGTTTTTCCCTTGAAGAGGAAAGGGTGATGCAGCAAAGTAGAGATAAGTATTTCCCTCAGTTTGAGAACCAAGGTATCAATCCAGTAAGAGACAACGCACAAATCACCGAATACTTGCACAAACAATCAAACAACTTGCACCCAATGCGATAAAGGGGTTGTCAATCCCTTCATGGTTATTTGCAAAAGTGATAGCTGATAGAGATAGATAAATGATAAAGTAAATATTTTTGGTATTTTTGTTTTATAGACCGGAAAGTAAAAGATTGCAAAATAGTAGATCGGAAACTTGTATGATGAAAAGTAGAAGATTATATGATAGAAAATAGACCCGGGGGCCATAGGTTTCACTAGAGGCTTCTCTCAAGATTGAAAATAATACGGTGGGTGAACAAATTACTGCCGAGCAATTGATAGAAAAGCGCAAAGTTATGACGATATCTAAGGCAATGATCATGAATATAGGCATCACGTCCGTGTCAAGTAGACCGAAACGATTCTGCATCTACTACTATTACTCCACACATCGACCGCTATCCAGCATGCATCTAGAGTATTAAGTTCATAAAGAACGGAGTAATGCATTAAGTAAGATGACATGATGTAGAGGAATTAACTCAAGCAATATGATGAAAACCCCATCTTTTTATCCTCGATGGCAACAATACAATACGTGCCTTGCTGCCCCTACTGTCACTGGGAAAGGACACCACAAGATTGAACCCAAAGCTAAGCACTTCTCCCATTGCAAGAAAAACTAATCTAGTTGGCCAAACCAAACTAATAGTTCGAAGAGAATTACAAAGATATCAAATCATGCATATAAGAATTCAGAGAAGATTCAAATAATATTCATAGATAAGCTGATCATAAATCCACAATTCATCGGATCTCGGCAAACACACCGCAAAAAAGTATTACATCAAATAGATCTCCAAGAACATCGAGGAGAACATGGTATTGAGAATCAAAGAGAGAGAAGAAGCCATCTAGCTACTAGCTATGGACCCGTAGGTCTGTGGTAAACTACTCATGCTTCATCGAAAGGGCAATGGTGTTGATGTAGAAGCCCTCCGTGATCGAATCCCCCTCTGGCAGGGTGCCGGAAAAGGTCCCTAGATGGGATCTCACGGGTACAGAAGGTTGCGGCTATGGAAAAGTCTTTTCGTAGATGCCCTTGTTGGTTTGGGGATATATGAGTATATATAGGCGAAATAATTAGGTCAGGAGGTGCACGAGGGCCCCACAAGGGTGGGGGGCACGCCCTACCCCCCTGGGCGCGCCCTCCGTCCTTGTGGCCGCCTCGTGGCTCCTCCGACTTCATCTCCAAGTTTCCTGGTTTCCTTTTGGTCCAAGAAAAATCATCGCGAAAGTTTTATTCCGTTTGGTATTCCTTTTCTGCGAAACTCAAAAACAAGGAAAAAACAGAAACTGGCACTAGGCTCTAGGTTAATAGGTTAGTCCCAAAAATAATATAAAATAGCATATTAATGCATATAAAACATCCAAAACAGATAATATAATAGCATGGAACAATCAAAAATTATAGATACGTTGGAGACGTATCAGTGACCCCTTGATCTATAAAAGGAGGGCCATGGCAACCTTAGAAAGGATTCGGACCCCTGTACACTCATACGCGCGTAGCTGCTCCTGCCCCGAGGCGACCTTGCCGGGCTAGAGCGCTGCGTCTCCACCATGGTCCTCTCATCAATCCACCAAAGCAGGAGTAAGGTTTTACGCCTCACGACAGCCCGAACCTGCGTAAAAACTGCCCGTGTGATCACTGCCGCGCTGCCCCGCGCCCTCCACTCTTTGTGCAATGTGTCCTTCCCCCTGCCGAACCACAAGGGGCCGATGGCCCCATATGTGGCCGTGTTTTCCCACGACAACTATAGTTTGAGGAGTTCATGTATTCACTATGTGCTAATGCTTTGTTCCGGTTCTCTATTAAAAGGAGGCCTTAATATCCCTTAGTTTCCTTATGGACCCCGCTGCCACGGGAGGGTAGGACAAAAGATGTCATGCAAGTTCTTTCCATAAGCACGTATGACTATTTACGGAATACATGCCTACATTATATTTATGAACTGGAGCTAGTGCCGTATCGCCCTAGGTTATGACTGTTATATGATGAATATCATCCAACTAATTCACCAATCCAATGCCTACGAATTTTCCACATATTGTTTCTACTAAGTTACTATTGCTATTGCTGCTGTCACAACTGCTACAAAATTATTGCTATCACTGTTACCGTTACCGTTACTGTTACCACTACTATCAAAATTATCATATTACTGTGCTACTGATCATATTGCTGCAGATAATTAATCTCCAGGTGTGGTTGAATTGACAACTCAGCTGCTAATACTTGCAAATATTCTTTGGCTCCCCTTGTGTCGAATCTATAAATTTGGGTTGAATACTCTACCCTCGAAAACTGTTGCGATCCCCTATACTTGTGGGTTATAAGGCCCCCGGGTCTATCTTTTATCATATTGCTTTCATATCTATCTTTTACCGCATTTGTTTTCAGATCTATTATTCCAAAAACCCAAAAATACCTTGCTGCACTTTTTCTTTACTTATTTTATTTCATGTTTTATTCAGATCTATTTATCCAATCTCATACAAACCAATCTATCTTTTTACCGTGGAGGGATTGACAACCCCTCTTACGCGTCGGGTTGCAAGTATTTGTTCTTTGTGTGCAGGTACCGTTTACATAGTGTTGCTTGGTTCTCCTACTGCATTGATACCTTGGTTTCATAACTGAGGGAAATACTTACCGTAGTTGTGCTGCATCATCCCTTCCTCTTTGGGGAAATACCGACGCAGTCTGAAGCCACGCCAATGAGTTAGTCTCGAGATCTTGTATTACAGAATGAGTAAAGAGACTTGTCGAAAACGAGATTGAACTAGGTATGGAGATACCAACGATCGAATCTCGGGCAAGTAACATATTGCCGGATAATGGGAATTGCATACGGGATTAACCGAATCCTTGACATTGTGGTTCAACCGATAAAAGATCTTCGTGGAATATGTAGGAACCTATATGGGCATCCAGGTTCCGCTATTGGTTATTGACCGGAGAGGTGTCTCGGTCATGTCTACATGATTCTCGAACCCATAGGGTCCGCATGCTTAATGTTCGGTGACGCTAGAGTAATATCGGGATATGCATGTTGGTGACCAAATGTTGTTCGGAGTCCCGGATGAGATCCCGGACACCACGAGGAGCTCCGACATGGTCCGGAGGTAAATATTTATATATGGAAAGTTGCTTTCAAGGTTCCAGAAAAAGTTTTAGTTTTTTCGGTATTGTATTGGGAAGCTTCCAGAAGGTTCCGAAAACTTCCGGAGGAGTTCGAAAGTCCACCAAGGGTTCCACCATGTTCCAAGGGTCAACATGGAATGAGGGGAGGTGCCCTGGCCTTATTGGGCCAGGCGCACAAGTCCCTCAAGGCCCATGTGGCTGGGAAAGGTGGAAAGTCCACCTGTGTATTGAAAGGAGGGAACTGGACTAGGAGTCCAACTCCTCCCCCTTGGTGCGCCAGCCCTAGGGCTTGGAGGGTGATAACCCACAAGTGTAGGGGATCAATTGTAGCCTTTCTTGATAAGTAAGAGTGTCGAACCCAACGAGGAGCTAAAGGTAGAATTTATATTCCCTTCAAGTTCTATCGACCACCGATACAACTCTACGCGCGCTTAACGTTCGCTTTACCTAGAACAAGTATAAACTAGAAGTACTTTGTAGGTGTAAAGGGATAGGTTTGCAAGATAATAAAGAACACGTAAATAAAAGCTAGGGGCTGTTTAGATAAAGAAACAATTAAGTTAGTTTTAGTAGATAGCTTTTTGTCACAAGAAAGCTATTTGTCCCTAGGCAATTGATAACTAGACCGGTAATCATTATTGCAATTTTATATGAGGAAGAGGCATGAGCTAACATACTTTCTCTACTTGGAACATATGCACTTATGATTGGAACTCTAGCAAGCATCCGCAACTACTAAAGATCATTAAGGTAAAACCCAACCATAGCATTAAGTATCAAGTCCTCTTTACTCCCATACGCAACAACCCACTTACTCGGGTATGTGCTTCTATCACTCATGCCACCCACCATAAGCGAATCATTAACATATTGCAACACCCTATAGCGGGGATCCCTCATGCTTGCGCGACACCGAGAGAACCATAGGACAACACCAATAATAAAACATAAAACTCAAACCAATCATGATCATAGGACAAAACGGATCTACTCAAACATCATAGGATAGCTATACATCATTGGGAAATAATATATAGCATTGAGCACCACGTTTAAGTAGAGATTACAGCGGGTAGAAGAGGTGTTACACCACTGCATAGAGGGGGAGAGAGTTGGTGATGACAGCGACGAAGTTGTTGGTGTAGATCACCGTCACGATGATGGCCCCGGCGGTGTTCCGGCGCCACCGGGAGAGAGGGGCAGACAACCCCCCCTCCTTCTTCTTCTTCCTGGACCTCCCCCTAGATGGGAGGAGGGTTTCCCCTCTGGTCCTTGGCCTCCATGGCGGCTGAGGGGCGGGACCCTCCGAGATTGGATCTATCTCTCTGTTTCTCTTTTGTTCCGCGTTCCTGTTTTCTGGCCTTTCACCGTTTCTTAAATTCTCAGAGATCCGTAACTCCGATTGGGCTGCAATTTTAACACGATTTTTATCCGGAAATAAGCTTCTTTGCGGCCGAAGTACACCTCCAACCGGCCTACAGGGTGGCCACAAGCTTGCCAGCCGCGCCATGGATAGGGGGGCACACCTCTTGAGCTTGTGGGCACCTCGGGCATCCTCTCATGTTGATTCCACTTCCCAAAAATCACATATATTCCATAATAAATCTCCGTAAATTTTTATCGCGTTTGGACATCATTTGGTATGGATATTCTGTGAAACAAAAAATATGCAACAAACAGGAACTGGCACTGGGCACTGGATCAATACGTTAGTCCCAAAAATAATATAAAATGTTGCCAAAAGTATATGAAAGTTGTAGAATATTGGCATGAAATAATAAAATATTATAGATACAATGGAGACGTATCAGCATCCCCAAGCTTAATTCCTGCTCGTCCTCGAGTAGGTAAATGATAAAAAATAAAAATAATTTTGGATGTGGAATGCTACCTAGCATAATCTTGATCATGTAATCTAATCATGGCATGAATATTAAGACACGAGTGATTCAAAGCAATAGTCTATAATTTGATGTAATGACATCAATACTCAGGCATCCCAACAAACAATCATGTCTTTCAAAATATCAATGCTAAAGAACGTTATCCCTACAAAATCATATAGCCTTGTCGTGCTCCATCTTCTTAACACAAAGTATTTATCATGCACAACCTGTTGGGGAACGTTGCATGGAAAACAATTTTTTTTATGCACACGCAAGGTCTATCCATGGAAATGCATAGCTACGAGAGGGGAGAGTGTGTCTACGTACCCTCGTAGACCGTTAAGCGGAAGCATTTATCAATGCGGTTGATGTAGTCGTACACTTTCACGATCCGCCCGAGCAAGTACCGAATGTACGGCACCTCCGTGTTCAGAACACGTTCAGCTCGATGACGTGCTCGCCTTCTTGATCCAGCAAGACGGGCGAAGTAGTAGATGAGTTCTGGCAGCACGACGGCGTGGTGACAGTGGTGATGCAACTATCTCCGCAGGACTTCACCGAGCACTACGAAAATATGACCGAGATGAACTAGAGGGAGAGGGGTGCCGCACACGGCTAGGGAATCGTGTTGGCCGGTGATACGTCTCCAACGTATCTATAATTTATGAAGTATTCATGCTGTTATATTATCATTCTTAGATGTTTTACAATCATTTTATAGCAACTTTATATCATTTTTTGGGACTAACCTATTGACATAGTGCCCAGTGCCAGTTGCTGTTTTTTGCTTGTTTTTCTACTTCGCAGAAAATCAATACCAAACGGAGTCCAAACGTAGTGAAACTTTTTGGTGATTTTTTCTGGACCAGAAGACACCCGGTGGGCCAAAGAAGTACCAGAGGGGAGCTCCGAGGGGAGCACAACCCACCAGGGCGCGCCTGGGGGCCCAGGCGCGCCCAGGTGGGTTGTGCCCACCTTGGTGGCCTCCCGCACTGCCTCTTAACCCTATAAATTCCCAAATATTCCAAAAACCCTCGGGGTAACCATAGATCAGAAGTTCCGCCGCCGCAAGCCTCTTTAGCCACGAAAAACCAATCTAGACCCCGTTCCGGCACCCTGCCGGAGGGGGAAATCATCATCGGTGGCCATCTTCATGATCCCGGCGGCCACCATGATGAGGAGGGAGTAGTCCACCCTCGGGGCTGAGGGTTTGTACCAGTAGCTATGTGTTTAGTCTCTCTCTCTCTCTCTCGTGTTCTTGAGATGTCACGATCTTGATGTATCGCGGGCTTTGTTAATATAGTTGGATCATATGGTGTTTTCCCCTCTCTATCTTGTTGTGTTGAATTGAGTTTTCCCTTTGAGATTTCGTTTTTATCGGATTGAATACTTTTATGGATTTGAGAGCACTTGATATATGTCTTGCATATGAATACCCATGGTGACAATGGGGTATTATATTGATTCACTTGAGATATGTTTTGGCACTCAACTCGCGGATTCCCGAGGTGACATTGGGGTAATCTATGCATAGGGGTTCATGCATGTTCTCGTCTTTTGTTTCTCCGGTAGAAATCTTGGGGCACTATTTGTGGTTCTTTGTGTTGGATTGAGTATTATGAATCTGAATTTTCTTTGGTGTTATTTTAGTACGAACTCTTGATAGATCGATCGGAAAGAATAACTTGGTGTTATTTAGTACGAACTCTTGATAGATCAATCGGAAAGAATAACTTGGTGTTATTTTAGTACGAACTCTTGGATAGATCGATCGGAAAGAATAGCTACAAACAATTTCTTCTTATGTTCTCTGCTAGATAAGAACTTTGGAGTGATTCTTCATCGCACGTTGAGGGATGGTTATATGATCCAATTAGATTAGCATTGTTGAGAGATTGCACTAGCGAAAGTACGAACCCTAGGCCTCATTTTCAAGCATTGCAATACCGTTTGTGCTCCATTTTATCAATTGCTACCTTGCTGTTTTTTATTGTTCCTATTACAAAAACCAATATCTACTATCAGTACTACGCTTTTATTACCATCTCTTCGCCGAACTAGTGCACCTATACAAATGACCATTGTATTTGGTGTGTTGGGGACACAAGAGACTCTTTGTTATTTGGTTGCAGGGTTGTTTGAGAGAGACCATCTTCATCCTACGCCTCACACAGATTGATAAACCTTAGGTCATCCACTTGAGGGAAAATTGCCACTGTCCTACAAAACTCTGCGCTTGGAGGTCCAACACGAGTCTACAAGAATAAAGTTGCATAGTAGACATCAAGATCTTTTCTGGCGCCGTTGCCGGGGAGGTGAGTGCTTGAAGGTATATATTTAGATCTTGCAATTGAATCTTTTAGTTTCTTGTTTTATCACTAGTTTGGTTTATAAAAGTAAACTAAAAAATGGAATTGAGGTTGCATCATATTGTTCATCTTTATAATGTCTTTCGTGGAAATGATGGAAAGGAAAATTGTGCTCAATTGATAGAGGAAGAATTCTATAAAATGTTTGACAAAAAATCTTTGAATGATGAGCATGATTGCAATGTTGTTGGTATGAACTCTTTGAATATCCATGATGCTAATGATATGCAAAGCTACAAGCTTGGGGATGCTATATTTGATGAAGATGATATTTTTACTCCCCCAAGTTTTGATGAGAAAATTTATTATGATGAAAGCATGCCTCCTAGTTATGATGATTATAATGATGAAAGTGGGTTTGGAAGAGTGTCAACTCTAGGAAGTAATGATCCCACTATTTTGGTGGGTGTTGAATCTTATTTTCATAATTATGAAAGTGGATTTGGAGAGATCATGACTTTATTTAGTGATGAATCCACTATTTTGGAAGAGGTTCCAATTGATTATGACAACAAAGTTGCTACCTATGATGATTATGGTGATGACATGTATGCTATATTGAATAATGATAACCATGAAACTTGTCATCATGATTTTAATTTCTAATCACATGATAGTTATTTTGTTGAGTTTGCTCCCACCACTATGAATGAGAATAAATTTTCTTATGTGGAGAGTAATAAAATTTCTATGCTTATGTATCATGAAAAGAATGCTTTGTGTGATAGTTATATTGTTGAATTCATTCATGATGATACTAAAAATTATTATGAGAGAGGAACACATGCTTCCACATATTGCAATAATATCAACTTTCCTCTCTTTATGTTGAAAGTTTTGAAGTTGCACTTGTTTTGCCTTCCTATGCTAGTTGATTCTTGTTCCCATAAGTTGTTTGCTCACAAAATCCCTTTGCATAGGAAGTGGGTTAGGCTTAAATGTGCTAGTCATATGCTTCATGATGCTCCCTTTATGTTTCAATTCTTATCTTTTATGCGAGCATCATTGAACTCATCATGCCTAGCTAAAAGGCATTAAAGAAAAGCGCTTGTTGGGAGACAACCCAACATTTACCCCTACTGTTTTGGTGTTTTCACATGATTATGCTACTGTAGTAATCATGTTTTATAGGTTTTGTTTCAATAAAGTGCCAAGTAAAGCCTTTGGGATAGTGTGGATGATAGTTGACTTGATTCTGTGCAAAAACAGAAACTTTTGCGTCCAGTACAGAAATTCCTATATTTTACTGGAACGTGAAAAAATTCTGAATTTTTTACATTTGATGGGTATACAATTTTTCTACGTTTTCCTAATTTTTCAGAATTTCTGGAGTTATAGAAGTATGAATTAAGCTTGGGGATGCTGATACGTCTCCAACGTATCTATAATTTATGAAGTATTCATGCCGTTATATTATCATTCTTAGATGTTTTACAATCATTTTATAGCAACTTTATATCATTTTTTGGGACTAACCTATTGACATAGTGCCCAGTGCCAGTTGCCATTTTTTTCTTGTTTTTTTTACTTCGCAGAAAATCAATACCAAACGGAGTCCAAACGCAGCGAAACTTTTTGGTGATTTTTTCTGGACCAGAAGACACCCGGTGGGCCAAAGAAGTACCAGAGGGGAGCTCCGAGGGGAGCACAACCCACCAGGGCGCGCCTGGGGGCCCAGGCGCGCCCAGGTGGGTTGTGCCCACCTCGGTGGCCTCCCGCACCTCCTCTTCGCCCTATAAATTCCCAAATATTCCAAAAACCCTTGGGGTAACCCTAGATCAGAAGTTCCACCACCGCAAGCCTCTGTAGCCACGAAAAACCAATCTAGACCCCATTCTGGCACCCTGCCGGAGGGGGAAATCATCACCGGTGGCCATCTTCATCATCCCGGCGGCCACCATGATGAGGAGGGAGTAGTCCACCCTCGGGGCTGAGGGTTTGTACCAGTAGCTATGTGTTTAATCTCTCTCTCTCTCTCTCTCGTGTTCTTGAGATGTCACGATCTTGATGTATCACGGGCTTTGTTAATATAGTTGGATCATATGGTGTTTTCCCCTCTCTATCTTGTTGTGATGAATTGAGTTTTCCCTTTGATATTTCGTTTTGAGCACTTGATATATGTCTTGCATATGAATACCCATGGTGACAATGGGGTATTATATTGATTCACTTGAGATATGTTTTGGCACTCCACTCGCAGATTCCCGAGGTGACATTGGGGTAATCTATGCATAGGGGTTGATGCACGTTCTCGTCTTTTGTTTCTCCGGTAGAAATCTTGGGGCACTCTTTGTGGTTCTTTATGTTGGATTGAGTATTATGAATCTGAATTTGCTTTGGTGTTGTTTTAGTACGAACTCTTGATAGATCGATCGGAAAGAATAACTTGGTGTTATTTTAGTACGAACTCTTGATAGATCGATCGGAAAGAATAACTTGGTGTTATTTTAGTATGAACTATTGGATAGATCGATCGGAAAGAATAGCTACAAACAATTTCTTCTTATGTTCTCCGCTAGATAAGAACTTTGGAGTGATTCTTCATCGCACGTTGAGGGATGGTTATATGATCCAATTAGATTAGCATTGTTGAGAGATTGCACTAGCGAAAGTACGGACCCTAGGCCTGATTTTCAAGCATTGCAATACCGTTTGTGCTTCGTTTAATCAATTGCTACCTTGTTGTTTCTTATTGTTCCTATTACAAAAGCCAATATCTACTACCATTACTACACTTTTATTACCATCTCTTCGCCGAACAAGTGCACCTATACAAATTACCATTGTATTTGGTGTGTTGGGGACACAAGAGACTCTTTGTTATTTGGTTGCAGGGTTGTTTGAGAGAGACCATCTTCATCCTACGCCTCCCACGGATTGATAAACCTTAGGTCATCCACTTGAGAGAAAATTGCTACTATCCTACAAAACTCTGCGCTTGGAGGCCCAACACGAGTCTACAAGAATAAAATTGCGTAGTAGACATCTGCCGGCGGCTGCCCTGGAGGCCTGCCTAGCCGCGCCCCCTTCCATATTTGAACATGGGGTGAAGGAAAGGGGGGTTGGCTGCCTTAGGGCGCCTCCCCCTTCCTTCCCTCCCTCCTTGGTGCATGGGCAGGGGGTGGAGGGGCACGCCAGCCCCCTTGTGGGCTGGTGTGCTCCCGCTCTAGCCCATAAGGCCCACTACTTACCGGTGGCCTCCCAAAACCCCTTCCGGCACTCCGATAAATATCCGGTTCTTTCCGAAACCTTTCTGGTGACAGCCATGTTGGAACGGCCAGTGGACAGCCTTGTTGTTGCTCGGGATGAAACAGCCATGTAGCTTCCTCCATCTCCGCCTCCTCTGGCTTTAGGTGAGTTGGTCCACTCCTCCTCTCTGCCCTTGTTCGTGGCACATCAGGAGCGGTAGTGACTTCAAATCAACCCCGAGTTGCATATTCTTTCTAGGGCAACAACATTGTAGGGAACGGTTCTCTTTCCAGTATGCGATTCTGAAGCCCATATATGTCTTAGAGCAGCAACCTGTGTGTTTGAGGTAATTTGTACAGAAAACACCTAGGTATGGTTAAAAATCAGGCCAGGTTCTAATTAATACAATATCTCCCCAAGGCCCCAATCCTTTTTCTTTTCCAATCTTTAATATTCTCTTGTTTTAGATTTTGACCATGCAAAAATCCAACATATATCTTTTAGGCTAATTACTAAATCAATCTAATGATGGTTCATGTGGCAGCGGAGGTGTAGCGGTGGCAGTTTGAAGCAGATTAGGCAGCCACAGGCGTCTTCGCGGCGAGGCTGTCGAGTGAAGGAACTGGCGGCTTGGTGATTCATGTTCTATTCTCCATCCTTTAAGCTCATAACAGAAGAAATAACCATGTAATCGACTTGATCACTATTGTTTTATCAGGGAAAAATAATCTGTTTTGTACGCGTGTATTGATGAGTACTCCTCTTGACTTAATTGTGTTTTCGGGAGTGACATCATCCAGTTGGGGTGGTCCGCAGCTCTGATCGCCTCCAGCAGTAGCACATAATCAAACTTCCAAACAATAGTGCTGCACTACTGCCTCTGGCCAATCATTTCACTTTTATGTTTATAGGTGGCTTACCATAATCATTTGATGCGTTTCTTATGTAGAAGATTTGAGTGATGTATGTGTTTATTTCATAAAACATTTCTGAATGAAGCTTTGCATATATAAGACAGATATTCATGTACATTAGCTTTAGTTTTTTTATTATTAACTCGAAAGTGTGGTTTCCTTTTTTTTAACCGAACTCACTAAAGCATGGGATCCATTTGGGGTTTCTAGACAGCTAATTTGAGGAGCACACAAGGTTTTGACTCCTGCTATGTAATTAAAGGAAATCACAATATTGAACAATATCCTCTGTATATTTACAAAACCCGGATCCCTGACTTTTTCGTATAAATTATAATCTGGAAACTTTATTTATAGGAATGATAAATAGTATGTATAAATTCCTTTATTGAAATAAGTTTATTGCAGCCATGTGGAAACCAACACAAGTACACATGTAATATTTCTCGATTAGTCTAAAGTATGCTTTTTTTTAGAATTTATGGTTCTAAGATTATTTTTCTTACATAAAAATGTTCCAGTTATATATGGCAAACTGAAATTGTCTAGCCAGTGCAGACGCATGGGTTGATGACTAGTCTAACTAACTTGAGGATAAATTCATTGAGCCTAGTAACTAGGACACATAGAATGGGAGGAATATAGCTTGCTCTTCTTTTATTAAGTAGGAATGGAACTTGATGAAGCTTTACTTGTGTTGCGCTATTCTGAGATGCATGTGACACCTGCAACCTTTTCCCCTTGATTTTGCAGCTGCATGCAACAACTCGATGTAGGGGGACGCCGTGGAGCAAGTCATGGACGATGCCATGGAAGGTATACTCTCTCCCTCTCCCTATCGTGCTACTGCTCGTTGTGTCCGCGACCATTGAGCCGTGCTAGGTTCTATGATGCTGTCCATGCAAATTTATAGGATTTGGGGCTGTAGGTTTCACACAAAACAGTTTGACTGTAGGTGTACAAAATTAGCAATGGATCTCTATCCTGGTGATAACCATGTAAATTTGTTTCAGTGGATTGGTTTTTCCAAAGCATGGTGAGCACCTATAGGTTTGTCTGTTTCCTGTTGGATGACTGAAACCAACTAGAGCTAAATGTTTTTGTTCAGTTTTAGATGACTAAAACCGTTTTGGTTCATTTTGTTAACTAATCAGAGAAGAGAAGTGGTACTATCACTCACATTGCCCTTGAATGCACAGCAGCACTTAGGCTACTGTCCATATATTTTTATTGAGCCATGTTGCTCTGCAGGCTATGTCGTATATTGTGTCGTTTGGATTAGTCATCAATGACAACTCACACTCATGCTGGTATCTTTTCATAATGGTAACAGGGTTGTAGCTCTTGCTACAGTTGTAAGTTGTGATCCTAAATTTAAACTTGATGGTGCTGAAATTAGAAATGAATTCTGTAGTGCATGTTGATGTGGCACTTGTGAAAACTGAAGATTTGGTACGGAGTCACAAAAACAAAATACTCTCGGTAATGCATGAAAAACAAAGATTGCATGGCCTTCAACCTCTGTACGTGTCTAACATCTTGCCTCTATCGCTACTTGCATCATGTCAATGCATTGTGTGTTAACAGTTCATTTTGTTATTTTCTCTGTAGATTCAAAAGATGCATGGATGATTATATGAGTGCGTGGCAAGTATACTGCAATGATGATGATGATGACGATGATGATTTTCCAGTTCATGATGATGATGATGATGGATGCTTCCAGTTTTAGTTAGTTGTAGGGATGCTATTCCTGTTGGATGGTGTTCCTCGGTTAAGTTTTAGGAATGTTGATGGATGCTTTTTGTTTAAGTTTCTCAGTCAAGAAAATATTTAGATCAAGAAAATATTCAGATTATGCGTCACATTTGGATGATGTCCTGTAATGTCCACTATTGTAATCCAACAGTTTTATCCAATATATGATTTCTTCCTCTTGTAAGTATATTCTCTTATTTGTTTTCCTCACTTGATATACATATTTATCGTTGTAATGTTGAGCACTGACTTAATTACTGGAAATATATGTAATATTATTCACATTATATATGTAACAACATCTGAAGTGTTGCAAATTCTCTGTTTCTAAGCAATGACATTTGGATTCCTGTATATAAGCACCAACGTATAGAAGTGTTGTGAAAGTCGGTTTTATGTGTTGTACTCTTGCAACAGTTCATTTTACCAACGGCGGTATAAGCGTTGCATTATGCGCTAGCAACACTGGATAAGGCTACGCATCCCAAACCGTTGGTAAAGACACTAACAACGCATATATGGACTTTTAGATACGGATAGATGCGTTGCTAGAGGTGGGTTCCTGTTGTAGTGTGACCAAATATCATTGTCCTATATATCAATCTTTACCTCCGGACCATTCCGAAGCTCCTCGTCATGTTCGTGATCTCATCCAGGACTCCGAACAACATTCGGTCATCAACTCACATAACTCATATAATACTATATCGTCAACGAACGTTAAGCGTGCGGACCCTACGGGTTCGAGAATGATGTAGACATGACCGAGACCCCTCTCTGATCAATAACCAATAGCGGGACCTGGATGCCCATATTGGTTCCTACATATTCTACGAAGATCTTTATCGGTCGAACCTTTATGACAACATACGTAATTCCCTTTGTCTGTCGGTATGTTACTTGCCCGAGATTCGATCGTCGGTATCTTCATACCTAGTTCAATCTTGTTACCGGCAAGTCTCTTTACTCTTTCCGTAATACATCATCTCATAACTAACTCCTTAGTCACTTTGCTTGCAAGCTTCTTGTGATGCTGTATTACCGAGAGGGCCCAGAGATACCTCTCCGATATACGGAGTGACAAATCCCAATCTTGATTCACGCCAACTCAACAGACACCATCGGAGATACCTATAGAGCATCTTTATGATCACCCAATTATGTTGTGATGTTTGATAGCACACAAGGTATTCCTATGGTATCCGGGAGTTGCATGTTCTCATGGTCGAAGAAACATGTATTTGACATTAAGAAAGCAGTAGTAATAAACTGAACGATCATATGCTATGCTAACGGTTGGGTCTTGTCCATCACATCATTCTCCTAACGATGTGATCCCGTTATCAAATGACAACCCATATCTATGGTTAGGAAACCTTAACCATCTTTGATCAACGAGCTAGTCTAGTAGAGGCTCACTAGGGAGACGGTATTTGTTTATGTATTCACACATGTATTTAAGTTTCTGGTCAATACAATTCTAGCATGAATAATAAACCTTTATCATGAATAAGGAAATATAATAATAACAACTTTATTATTGCCTCTAGAGCATATTTCCATCAGTCTCCCACTTGCACTAGAGTCAATAATCTAGTTCACATCGCCATGTGATTAACACCCATAGTTCACATCGCCATGTGACTAACACCCAAAGAATTTACTAGAGTGTGATCATGTTTTGCTTCTGAGAGAGATTTAGTCAACGGGTCTGCCATATTCAGATCCGTTTGTATTTTGCAAATTTCTATGTCTACAATGCTCTGCATGGAGCTATTCTAGCTAATTGCTCCCACTTTCAATACGTATCCAGATTGAGACGCAGAGTCATCCGAATCAGTGTCAAAGCTTGCATCAACGTAACCCTTTACGACGAACTCTTTATCACCTCCATAACCGAGAAACATTTCCTTAGTCCTCTTAGGTAACTACGGATAATTTTGACCACTGTCCAGCGATCCACTCCTGGATCACTATTATACCCCCTTGCCAAACTCATGGCAAGGCACACAATAGTTCTGGTACACAACATGGCATACTTTATAGAACCTATGGCTGAGGCATAGGGAATGACTTTCATTCTCTCTCTATCTTCTGCCGTGGTTGGGCTTTGAGTCTTACTCAACTTCACACCTTGCAACACAGGCAAGAACCCTTTCTTTGATTGATCCATTTTGAACTTCTTCAAAACTTTGCCAAGGTACGTGTTTTGTGAAAGTCCTATTAAGCGTCTCGATCTATCCCTATAGATCTTGATGCCCAATATGTAAGTAGCTTCACCGAGGTCTTTCATTGAAAAATTCTTATTCAAGTATCCTTTTTGCTATCCAGAAATTCTATATCATTTCCAATCAGCAATATGTCATCCACATATAATATCAGAAATGCTACAGAGCTCCCACTCACTTTCTTGTAAATACAGGCTTCACCATAAGTCTGTATAAAACCACATGCTTTGATCACCTCATCAAAGCGTATATTCCAACTCCGAGATGCTTGCACCAGTCCATAGATGGATCGCTGGAGCTTGCATACTTTGTTAGCACCTTTAGGATCGACAAAACCTTCTGGTTGCATCATATACAACTCTTTTTAAGAAACCCGTTAAGGAATGCAGTTTTGACATCCATTTGCCAGATTTCATAATCATAAAATGCGGCAATTGCTGACATGGTTCGGACAGACTTAAGCATCGCTATGGGTGAGAAAGTCTCATCGTAGTCAACCCCTTGAACTTGTCGAAAACCTTTCGCGACAAGTCAAGCTTTATAGACAGTGATATCACCTTCAGCGTCCGTCTTCCTATTGAAGATCCATTTATTCTCAATGGCCTGCCGATCATCGGGCAAGTCCACCAAAGTCCATACTTTGTTCTCATACATGGATCCTATCTCAGATTTCATGGCCTCAAGCCATTTGTCGGAATCTGGGCTCATCATAGCTTCTTCATAGTTCGTAGGTTCGCTGTTGTCCAACAACATGACTTCCAGGACAGGATTACCGTACCACTCTGGTGCGGAACGTGTTCTGGTCGACCTACGAAGTTCAGTAGTAACTTGATCCGAAGTTTCATGACCATCATCAATAACTTCCTCTCTAGTTGGTGTAGGCATCACGGGAACAGTTTTCTCTGATGTGCTACTTTCCAATTCAAGAGAAGGTACAATTACCTCATCAAGTTCTACTTTCCTCCCACTCACTTCTTTCGAGAGAAACTCCTTCTCTAGAAATGACCCATTTTTAGCAACAAAGATCTTGCCTTCGGATCTGTGGTAGAAGGTGTACCCAATAGTTTTCTTAGGTTATCCTATGAAGACACACTTCTCCGGTTTGGGTTCGAGCTTATCAGGCTGAAGCCTTTTGACATAAGCATCGCATCCCCAAACTTTAAGAAATGACAGCTTAGGTTTCTTGCCAAACCATAGTTCATACGGTGTCGTCTCAACGGATTTAGATGGCTCCCTATTTAACGTGAATGCGGCTGTCTCTAATGCATAAGCCCAAAATGATAAAGGCAAATCGGTAAGCGACATCATAGAACACACCATCCATACCTACTAATAAAGCGTCTATTGCTTCTTACCCCCTAATTTTCGTCCGCTTCGTCCATCCACCATTTTTACTGTCCTTCGTACGTCAGTTTCGATCGATAATATAGGCCAAGCAAACAAACCAGCCAGCCCACAAGCTGACACAACAAATTAGGCCCACCCATCCTGATTATGGTTTCTGGCGGCCCGGGAGGCAAAAAAATCTTCCTCACGATGCCCCACCTACGCGATACCTCTCTTCAAATACATCCAACTAAGCTAGGTCACGCTGCCTGTACAAAATAACATTTACTCCCACCTCGCTCCTTTGCAACCAATCCCATCAACTTTTATATGTTAGCGGCCTTGCTACATCAGAAGTCAAGGAGCAAATGACGGAAACAGAACAAAGGAATTAATCCCGCAAGTGGGGGGAAGAGGGAGCAAAGGCACAAAGAAATCGGATTTAGCCTCGAATCTGATCTGGACCAGAGAGCTGCGGGGACTTCAAGCAGCGACAGCCATTCAGAGGGGCTGGAGTGCAGCTGCGGGGATCTATTCCCCTCGCTGGACAGAGAGAAACATCGTCCATGCGAGACGGCTATGGAATTGTTGTCTACAGCCATAGTTGTCTTGCAACGGGCGCACGAGCAGGTTCGACACGCGGAACACTCACCAAACAGAATAAGGATTAGTAGGCAGATTAAAGAATTAACTAGGAGGGGACACACTCCTTTACCCATCAAATCGCTTGCGCCGTGCACACAATTACCGGGTTTGGTTCTACATTTTTTTTTTCAAATTTGGATTTGCATATGTTTATATGACTACATAGATCAGTACAAACACAGCGTAAACATATATGTCTGGATGACCAATGAAGTAAATACATAAATTATCTCCCGGCGCCGCTGACTCCAGTTTATACGAGTGCATAATAAACCATGTTTATTGTCTGATGTCAGTGCAATGGTTAATCTGTCGATGTGGTTTGCTTTGTCACTAGGCATCGACAGACTAATCTACAACATCGCAGTGAAGTCAGACGAAAAACATGGTGTATATAGCAATGATACTCTAGCATGCAAACAACACATATTCTGATGCTTGTGTCCAGCGTAATTAGATTTATTATAAATTGCTACATGTGTTATATTTATTTATGCAAATTTCATATTGGTTTTTTAATCAACAGCGGATTCATATAGTATAGAAAACTTTCTTGCATGCAAGCAATTTGAGATGGATGGCAAGGAACGAAGAAGGAAAAGAGATAGAGAGTGGTATGTATAGATGACCAATGAAGAAAAAAAAGAAAAAAAAAAAAAAGCGTCGTGATGCCTATCAACTAAACAAAATAACTTTATATTTGACCCAGATGCAAAAAAAAATACACACAAGGAAAGAAGAAAAATGCAAACATGAAGCCAACACAAAAGATAAAAAAGCGCGCATAAGAAAAGGTAGAAAGACGCAAATATGCAACCATAATAAGAGAAAGCTAGATGTGACACCCTGATTTTGACAACTTTTTCTTTTCTAAATCTTTTTGGTTTTAATTGAATTTTAGATGATTTTGAATCTTTCAAGTGGCTTTGGACTTATGAATCCTTGAACCTCTTGAACCAAAACCATCACCAACCTGCCAAAGCTCTGTCATATCCCTCCTGGATCAAATTTCAATATTTGATCTTTTCCAAATAAATCATTTTATTCCTTGGGAGACTATGGCATCACTATGGGTTGTGAAGCAACCTATAGTTTTGATGATCAAAAGAGTTCCAAATTTTTGCCACATCTTCTCATCATCATATAACCTCATAATATTCAAAATATTCCATTGCCCAATAATAAATAATGGCCAGAATAATTATTTTCTTTCTGGTCAGAAGTGTTCATTTGTGAAGCAGCCCTTATTTTCTTAACTCAGAAACTCCCCAAATAAATTCTCTGAGGTACTAGAGAACCTATCTAGCCATTATACCCAGAAATATCCTCTTGACCAATACAACTTTTTAGCAGCAGAATTCTGCCAAGTTTCTGCTCATTTTGAATCTATGTGAAGGAAGTACCATCTAGAGGTTTCCTCTTGAGCTGAAATTTTTATGGCATCTCCTACTCACTAAATGAATCCCACACACCAAAATGCAGCCTCACCAGATCAACCATATGAGTGAACCAAGCAGATTAAGTTTCTGGACTAGTATGGCAGGTTGCACATGAACCCTATTCAAAACTTTTCCAAATGCTTTCAAATTTGGTCAGTTTGTAGTCCTTCCATCCTAGTTCACCCTAGACATCTCCTTTGGCTCCAAGCACCACTCATCGTTTCTCCAGATCCCTCTCAATATCTCTGTCAGAAACTTCAGTTGATGCTACCCTTCGAGTCAGCTTGTATCTAGCCAAACCAAGAGTGTAGGTGGACTAAACGACCAAAGGAGAAGGCCCCAGACACGCTGCGCTGGCCCGGGTCAGCCTCCACGCGCCGGGCGTCATGGTGAGCACGGCACTGGCATGCCAGTTCGCGTGCTCTGTATCTCGCCGGCGTTTGTCAAGGCCATTCTCGAGCCCTCGCATTGCCAGGCGGTGTCCTGGAGTGCCGACATCATCGATGCGGTCCACCTAACCCTCTTTCGTAGCTTCCCCTCGCCGGAAACCTCCCCGACAGCCGCCACGCACTCCGGCACTGTGTCGCCCGTGGCGGCGCCGCAACCCTTTGCTTGTTGTCTTCCCCGCTAGCCGCCACCGACCACCATTACTGCCTCTGCCCTCCTCCATCACCTTACCCCGCAAGCGGCCAGCCGACGCGGCGTCCTTGCGCCGGCGACGTGGCCCGAGCCTCGCCGCTTCGGGAGAACTCGCCCGCGCTCGCCCCTGCATATATAAAGCCATGGCCAGCCTCTCCAAGCTCCTCAACCCACTCCACCATTCCCCAATTGCCTCCCTGAGCAGCGATCCACGGCCGAGAGGCCCTCTGGCCTCGAGCCTCACCGGAGATCCGCCGCCACCAGAGCTCAGCCGACCCACCACTCCACTCCTCCCCGACCTCTTCTGACTCCACCTCTGAGCTCAGCTCATCCTCCTGACCACGCCCGACCACTTGCCCGAGCACATCGCTGCCAAAACCGCCGTCTCCGACGACCCCCGAGCACCACCGCCGCCGGAGAAGAAGTGGGCGACGCCGTTCGGCTATCCCTAACTGATCTGCGGGTACGTACGTGTTCGCCGTCGTACGCTCGTTCTATCCCCGCGGTCTCCCGACCTCGCCGCCTTCCACATCGCCGGCGACGACCGCCGGAGCCCCGTCTCTCTCTGTTTCCCTCTCTCCCTCATGTTCAAACCAGCTGCGGGGCCCGCTCATCAACGGCTCAGCCGCGCACGCGCTGAAGCGGTAAGTGGAAGCGTATTTCCACTTTACGCTTTCGACGTGGCCCGCTAGAGATTTTTTGTTTTTAATTTCAATTCCTGTTTTGACCAGAAACTTTGACTGGCCACAAATTTTTATCTACAAGTCCAAATCACTTGATTCTTTTTGCATTTGGTTTGTCTTGAACCCCTCTAATTTCTGGTAAAATTTGGTATTTTTCTCACACACAGAATTTTTGGAGACTAAAACAGTGTTATGTGACATTTCAAATTGTTGTTTGAAAATATTTTCAGAGGGAAACTTTGGTGATTTTGAAGACCAGGAGTTTTTGGGCAACCCAACAGAGCAAGGCAAGCCATGACTTCCATTTCATGAGCATATCAATAGCATTGCATATTTGAATCAATTATTTCCGTTCATTTGCTATATAACAATTCATGGGAAATTAAGTTAAATACTTGGTGGATAATAACTTGAGTTATTTGTGGCTATACTTGCTAAGTGATGGTAGACGGTTGATCTTGAGTCACCTGTCCGGGCTTTTTCGTGCAACCACACTTGCCGGTATGGGATGATCTTGACTTGGTCTAGCTCCGTGCTCTTTCACCGGTATCGCCATCTAGGGAGGGTTATGCGTGCGTGCTGCCCTGATCAGGTAGACGGCGATAACCCTGTGAGCCCAGTTGAGTTTTGTGCCGGCGTCCCCGTTTGGGACAGTTTAGTTGGGCCACGACGGTGGCAGGTGTCACGGGGTGACACAGGGGCCACCCAGGGCTTGACTCCGGGGGAGAATGATTGCCGGTGATACGATGGGAGAGTCACGGGTCAGGCAGGTTTCATTGGAGCAACACTGGTCCACCCGAATGGGATCACGAGGTCAGTGCTCCATAGTGTGGGTAAAGTGCGCAACCTCTGCAGAGTGTGAAATCTATTCGAATAGCCGCGTCCACGGTATTGGACAGCCTGTCCAGACCTCACTAGGTGGTCAACCGTAACAGTGATAGTAATGATGGAAGAATTCGTCTTGAGAATGTAAGTACTCGGTGAGTATTCCAAGGGTTGTGGGACAACCCGGAAGAGAGTAAGTTAACAACCAGAGACAGTAAGTGAACCATTTAATAATCCAACATGCTATTTGCCATGCTATTGTTTGCTGCATTACTTGGTTGTTGTGAGCTTGCGAGTACATTCAAAGTACTCACCTGGCGTATCATGCCAGATGCAGGAGAAGCCGAGGACGGAGGTCCCAATGACTCATGCTACTAGGCTGTGTCCACAGCAGTGTCCCTGTGGAAGGAGTACTGCTATGTTCCGCTACGCGGTAGAAGTACCGAGTAGTATCGAGGCCCTGCTATGTTGCATAAATAATGTAGATACTATCGCAGCACCAAGGGTGCTCTTAGCCTCGCTATCAATGTAAAATATGAGCTTGTACTTCGAGTTTATCAATAAAGTTCAGTTCTGTTCTGTATCAAGTTGTTGTGTGTTTCCAGAAGACATGATCTCTGGGCTGGAAACATTGGTAATCCGGTTCTCTGAGCCGGGGTGCCACAACACTTGGTATCAGAGCCGTGCTGACTGTAGGACGCCCTAGTTAGCCTACGCTAGAACTGCGATTAGGGTAGGGTTTGAGTATGCACATTGCTTGCTGCATTTGATTGCTGCATGGCATGCATCATGATTCATTGTTTTACTAACCGTTGGCATTGTGAGTGTAGATGGCACCAGTTCCATACCACTACCATCATGAGCCAGCACCGTTCACCTTTCCCATACTGCTCCGTAGCGTCTGGCTTCGACAGTATCCCAACGGCGAAAATCCAGAATACCAAGTGTTTCGAGAGCAGCTTGCTGAGTCGGTATATGAGTATCACGCAGAGGCTTTTATGACCGCGAGCTCGGACATTGGTAGCTATTCTCGCTCTTCTAAGGGCGGAACGGCTTCAACTCCAGAGTTGGCGATCCAGTTTGCCATGATGGAGGCTCTCACTGACTTGCGTTTCCACGAGGTCGAGATGCAGACTCATCCAGGTTTCTTTCACTACCCCACCCTGTCGCCTACGACAGGGCGAGTCCTCTTTGCACCTGTTGACCAGATGAGTGATCGTGCCACTGGTGTTCTATCTCGTTATCTGAACGCCAGTTACCGCATGATCGTTTCCTTGGCCGAGGAGCTGTCTCGTGTCCAAGGGGCACTCGCAGCGGTGTCTATCGCATCATCTCTGCCTCATCCTATGTTTCCACCTGTGCATCCACCGCCAGTTCCACCTCCTCATACATTTGATGCTCCCTCCAGTTCCACTATATCACCAGGCTTTTCATCTGGTAGATGACGAGAGACCTCGGCAGAGTGGGCCTCGCTCCTTGCCACCCCAGCTACTCCGATGTTGAGACGTCGTGCTCCTACCTCCCCAGAAGGAGAACCCTCTCAGCAGCGTCGTCGTGTTTCCTTTAATCCAGAGTATGCGATCCACATTGTCAGTTCTGATTCTGACACAGGATCATAAGACGAGGAGTCTACAGTTTGGCAGTGTTCGTGCCACCCGCACCACTAGAGTGGAGGCTTGAGTTTAATGCATGCATCTTTGCATATGTCAACTGCCATATGAGCAGTTTAGCCATGATATTACCCCCTACTAGCTTGCCATGTATGATGTTGGGTTATCTTGTATAATTATGTTGTTTGCTTTAGTCGACTTTTTTTCGTAATCTCTCTTTTGGTGTCATATTACTGTGTTTTTTCCCCTATGGATGTTGCTCATCGATTCGGTATTTTGCAATGGGAACAAATTTAGGATGAAGAGAAGTAGTAGCCAAGGCAGCGATGGAACCCCCGTTCGTCGATCCGCCAGACAAGCAGGACAACCACCAGCAGATTTACCACCACCACCACCTCCGGCACCGACTACTGAACAGATCATGAGGATGTTTGAGGAGAAAAGAAACCAGGATCTTATGGAGTTCTTAAAGAGTATGCAGACTATAGTGGGCCAGAATAACAAAAATGGGACCCATTCCAAGTTATCTGGCTTTCAGCGTACTAAGCCACCCAGTTTTGGTCAAGCTGTGGACCCAATGGAGGCTGATGATTGGCTAAGGACCATGGAAAAGAAACTGGATATAGCTCGCTGTGAAGAGGCAGACAAGGTTCCTTTTGTCACTCATTACCTTGAAGGGCCAGCAGCTATATGGTGGGACAATACTAAGATGGCATGGCCTTCCGGAGAAGATGTTTCCTGGGAGAAGTTCAAGGAGGCATTCCGCAAGTATCATATCCCTATAGGCATAATGAAGGTGAAGCAAAGGGAATTTCTTGCTCTCACGCAAGGTAATATGTCCGTGGGAGAGTATCTACACAAGTTCAATAATCTGGCACAGTACTCCGCCCATGACGTATCCACCGAAGAAAGGAAAATAGACCGATTCCTTGGGGGACTGAATCATGCCCTTCGCTGTCAACTTTGTATGTTGGATTTTACGGACTTGCAGACTTTGGTAAACAAGGCTTTCATAGCAGAGCGTGAACACAAGTCCGGCTATGACGATCGCAAGCAGAAGTTTGAGCCCAAGAAGGACAACCGGGAGCAATTTGTGCAGAAGCCACGCATTTGGCAGACGGGCCCATCTGAATACAAGCCCGCATGGAACAATGGCAACAACAACAATAAAATGGTCAGCCAGGACAAGACTTTTGGCAAACAGCCTGTGTTGGAGGATTGCCGCCGCAATAACACTTGTTTCAATTGTGGCCAAGGCGGACACTACTCCAAGTAGTGCCCCGCTAGAAACGGGAAGCCCCCATCCAACTTCAAGCCACAGGTCAACACCGTTGGACGCCGGCCCAACCATAACTTCAACAACGGACGCGTCCACCATATCTCCGCCGAAGAAGCATGCGAAGCCCCAGACGTAGTCCTCGGTATGTTTTTTGTTAACGACATACCCGCAGTAATTTTATTCGATTCTGGAGCTTCCCATTCGTTTATTTCGTGGAGTTTTGCCACCTTGCACAAATTTTCCCCTTCGCTCTTGGATAAAATCATGGTGGTACAATCCCTTGGCTCCCTGCTTAGGACAAATCTGATTTATAAAGGCTTGGAAATCTCGATACATGGGGTAAAATTTCTAGCTACACTTGTTGCCATTGAATCCCCTGGATTGGATATAATACTGGGAACGGACTGGTTGACACCACATCAGGTGTGCATTAACTGCGCTACCAGGACAGTGACACTGGTTAACCCAACAGGACAGACAGTCACATTTCTTGCCAGCAAAATGATGTCAAGAAAGGGAATGGCATACCCAGCTACTGGTATGGATATAAACTTGATTATGGTAGTGTGTGAATTCCCGGATGTATTTCCTGAAGAACTACCGGGAATGCCACCTGATCGGGAGTTGGAATTTGCAATCGAGGTGATTCCCGGAACCGCTCTGATTTACAAGAAATACTATCATATGCCAGGACCGGAGTTGGTAGAATTAAAGAAGCAGTTGGATGAACTACAACAGAAAGGGTACATTCGTCCAAGTGTCTCGCCATGGGGAGCACCCGTACTATTTGTCAAGAAGAAAGATGGAAGTCTACGAATGTGCGTAGACTATCGCCAGCTGAATGAGGTCACTATCAGGAACAAGTACCCACTCCCTCGTATTGACGATTTGTTTGACCAACTAAATGGAGCACAGGTATTCTCCAAGATTGACCTCCGAACAGGATATCACCAGCTAAAAATCAGAAAAGAGGATATCCCCAAAACGGCTTTCACTACCCGGTATGGTTTGTATGAATTCACGGTCATGGCGTTTGGACTAGCGAACGCTCCAGCATATTTCATGAGCATGATGAACAAGGTTTTCATGGACTTCCTGGACAAATTTGTAGTGGTGTTCATTGATGACATCCTGATATATTCCAAGGATGAAGAAGAGCACAAACACCACCTCCGTGCTGTCTTGGAAAGATTAAGGACCCATCGTCTGTATGCCAAATTCAGCAAATGCGAATTTTGGCTCAAAGAGGTGGGATTTCTGGGTCACGTTCTGTCAAAACAAGGAGTAGCCGTCGACCCCAGCAAAGTAACTGCGGTTTTGAACTGGAAGACACCAGCCTCAGTTACTGAAGTCCGCAGTTTCCTGGGTTTGGCAGGTTATTACCGTCGCTTCATAGAAGGCTTCTCTAAGATAGCCAAACCACTGACAGAACTGCTGAAGAAAAATCAACGGTTTGTCTGGACAGCAGAATGCGAGAGCAGCTTCTTGGAGCTAAAGACAAGGCTAACCACGGCCCCTGTCTTAGTTCTCCCAGACATCCACAAGAGCTTTGACATATACTGCGACACATCCAGGCGTGGAATCGGCTGCGTGTTAATGCAGGAAGGCAAGGTTGTAGCATATGCATCCCGGCAGCTACGACCTCATGAAGAGAACTATCCCACGCATGATCTGGAACTAACAGCAGTAGTCCATGCCTTAAAGATCTGGAGGCATTACCTCATAGGGCAGCGCTGTGAAATATACACGGACCATAAGAGTCTCAAGTATATTTTCACTCAGCCTGACCTAAACCTTAGACAGCGAAGATGGTTAGAATTGGTCAAAGATTATGATCTGGGGATAAATTATCATCCGGGAAAGGCCAACGTGGTTGCTGATGCTCTCAGTAGAAAACCAAGTACCGTGAACTTACTGACCGCAAGTATTCACCCCAGGTTGCAAGAAGAGTTTGCTAAACTCAATATGGTGTTATGCGGCCCAGTTAATCCGGATACCTTAGAGATTACCCCAACCCTTATGGAAGAAATTAAGAAAGCACAAGAACCAGATATGGAGATACAAGAAATTAAGAAGTTGACACAACAAGGGAAGGCTAAGTCTTTTCGTATGGATGACCAAGGAACCCTATGGTTTGAGAAGCGGATATGCGTACCCGATCAAGACAACCTAAGACAGCAAATACTCAGGGAAGCCCATGAGTCCGCTTACTCCATCCACCTAGGAGGCACGAAGATGTATCAAGACCTAAAAGAGACCTTCTGGTGGCCAGGAATGCGCAGAGATATAGCATACTATGTCGCCTGCTGTGATGTTTGCAATAAAGTCAAGGCAGAACACCAGAAACCTGCTGGGCTACTGCAACCTTTACCAGCTCCCCAGTGGAAGTGGGACGACATATGCATGGACTTCATTGTTGGACTACCCAAATCAACAAGAGGTCATGATGCTATCTGGGTCATCGTGGATATACTTACGAAAGTGGCTCACTTTATTCCGGTAAAGACCACTTTTAATGCAAACCAGCTTGCACAACTCTACATGTCCCGGATAGTCAGCCTTCATGGAGTACCCAAGTCTATCACCTCGGATAGAGGCTCCTTATTTACCTCCGCATTCTGGTTACGATTGCACCAAGCCTTGGGAACTGTACTGAAGCATAGCATAGCGTATCATCCACAGACAGATGGACAGACTGAACGAGTAAATTAGATACTAGAGGATATGCTTCGGTCATGTGCCCTTACTCATGGACCCAAATGGGAAGATAGTCTACCCTATGCAGAATTTTCCTATAACAATAGCTATCTGACAAGTCTTAAGATGTCACCATTTGAAGCACTGTATGGACGGAAGTGCCGCACCCCATTAAACTGGTCTCAGACAGGAGACAGCTGTATCTTTGGCACGGACTTGATGCTCGAGGCCGAGAGACAAGTTAAGGATATTCATGAGCGTCTTCGGGCAGCCAAGTCCCATCAAAAGAGTTACTATGACCCAAAGCATCGAGAAGTGACCTTTGAGCCCATAGAATATGCTTACCTACGAGTAAGCCCTATGAAAGGAATAAAGAGGTTTCATACCCGGGAAAAACTTGCACCAAGATACATCGGTCCTTTTCCAATCGTTGCAAGGAAGGGCAGGGTAGCATATCAGTTGGAACTACCACCAAAGTTGGCTGATGTTCACGATGTGTTCCACATATCACAGCTGAGAAAGTGCATTGCACCACCAATCAAGCAAGCAGACATGAGTGAGTTAGAACTGGCTAAAGATCAGACTTATGAGGAGAAACCTGTCAGAATCTTGGATAAGATGGAAAGAACTACCTGAAGTAAGGTAATCAGGTTTTACAAGGTACTGTGGGAACACCACACTGAGGAAGAGGCTACTTGGGAAAGGGAAGACTTTCTAAGATCCGCATACCCGTACTTGTACCCTGAGCAACTGAATCTCGAGGACGAGATTCATCCTAAGGGGGGTAGGTTTGTGACACCCTGATTTTGACAACTTTTTCTTTTCTAAATCTTTTTGGTTTTAATTGAATTTTGGATGATTTTGAATCTTTCAAGTGGCTTTGGACTTATGAATCCTTGAACCTCTTGAACCAAAACCATCACCAACCTGCCAAAGCTCTGTCATATCCCTCCTGGATCAAATTTCAATATTTGATCTTTTCCAAATAAATCATTTTATTCCTTGGGAGACTATGGCATCACTGTGGGTTGTGAAGCAACCTATAGTTTTGATGATCAAAAGAGTTCCAAATTTTTGCCACATCTTCTCATCATCATATAACCTCATAATATTCAAAATATTCCATTGCCCAATAATAAATAATGGCCAGAATAATTATTTTCTTTCTGGTCAGAAGTGTTCATTTGTGAAGCAGCCCTTATTTTCTTAACTCAGAAACTCCCCAAATAAATTCTCTGAGGTACTAGAGAACCTATCTAGCCAGTATACCCAGAAATATCCTCTTGACCAATACAACTTTTTAGCAGCAGAATTCTGCCAAGTTTCTGCTCATTTTGAATCTATGTGAAGGAAGTACCATCTAGAGGTTTCCTCTCGAGCTGAAATTTTTATGGCATCTCCTACTCACTAAATGAATCCCACACACTAAAATGCAGCCTCACCAGATCAACCATATGAGTGAACCAAGCAGATTAAGTTTTTGGACTAGTATGGCAGGTTGCACATGAACCCTATTCAAAACTTTTCCAAATGCTTTCAAATTTGGTCAGTTTGTAGTCCTTCCATCCAAGTTCACCCTAGACATCTCCTTTGGCTCCAAGCACCACTCATCATTTCTCCAGATCCCTCTCAATATCTCTGTCAGAAACTTCAGTTGATGCTACCCTTCGAGTCAGCTTGTATCTAGCCAAACCAAGAGTGTAGGTGGACTAAACGACCAAAGGAGAAGGCCCCAGACACGCTGCGCTGGCCTGGGTCGGCCTCCACGCGCCGGGCGTCGTGGTGAGCGCGGCACTAGCATGCCAGTTCGCGTGCTCTGTATCCTGCCGGCATCTGTCAAGGCCATTCTCGAGCCCTCGCGTTGCCAGGCGGTGTCCTGGAGTGCCGACATCGTTGATGCCGTCCACCTAACCCTCTTCCGTAGCTTCCCCTCGCCGGAAACCTCCCCGACGGCTGCCACGCACTCGGGCACTGTGTCGCCCGTGGCGGCGCCGCAACCCTGTGCTCGTCGTCTTCCCCGCTAGCCGCCACCGACCACCATTACTGCCTCTGCCCTCCTCCATCACCTCACCCCGCAAGCGGCCAGCCAATGCGGCGTCCTTGCACCGGCGACGTGGCCCGAGCCTCGCCGCTTCGGGAGAACTTGCCCCCGCTCGCCCTGCCTATATAAAGCCATGGCCGGCCTCTCCAAGCTCCTCAACCCACTCCACCATTCCCCAATTGCCTCCCTGAGTAGCGATCCACAGCCGAGAGGCCCTCTGGCCTCGAGCCTCATCGGAGATCCGCCGCCACCAGAGCTTAGCCGACCCACCTCTCCACTCCTCCCCGACCTCTTCTGACTCCAGTACTGAGCTCAGCTCATCCTCCTGACCACGCCCGACCACTTGCCCAAGCACATCGCTGCCAAAACCGCCGTCTCCGACGACCCCCGAGCACCACCGCCGCCGAAGAAGAAGGGGGCGATGCCGTTCGGCCATCCCTAACTGATCTGCGGGTATGTACGTGTTTGCCGTCATACGCTCGTTCTATCCCTGCGGTCTCCCGACCTCGCCGCCGTCCACATCGCTGGCGACGACCGCCGGAGCCCTGTCTCTCTCTGTTTCACTCTCTCCCTCCTGTTCAAACCAGCTGCGGGGCCCGTTCGTCAGCAGCTCAGCCGCGCGCGCGTCGAAGCGGTAAGTGGAAGCGTATTTCCACTTTACACTTTCGACGTGGCCCGCTGGAGATTTTCTGTTTTTAATTTCAATTCCTGTTTTGACCAGAAACTTTGACTGGCCACAACTTTTTATCTACAAGTCCAAATCACTTGATTCTTTTTGCATTTGGTTTGTCTTGAACGCCTCTAATTTCTGGTAAAATTTGGTATTTTTCTCACACTCACAGAATTTCTGGTGACTAAAATAGTGTTATGTGACATTTCAAATTGTTGTTTGAAAATATTTTCAGAGGGAAACTTTGGTGATTTTGAAGACCAGGAGTTTTTGGGCAACCCAACAGAGCAAGGCAAGCCATGACTTCCATTTCATGAGCATATCAATAGCATTGCATATTTGAATCAATTATTTCCGTTCATTTGCTATATAACAATTCATGGCAAATTAAGTTAAATACTTGGTGGATAATAACTTGAGTTATTTGTGGCTATACTTGCTAAGTGATGGTAGACGGTTGATCTTGAGTCACCTGTCCGGGCTTTTTCGTGCAACCACACTTGTCGGTATGGGACGGTCTTGACTTGGTCTGGCTCCGTGCTCTTTCACCGGTATCGCCATCTAGGGAGGGTTATGCGTGCATGCTGCCCTGATCAGGTAGACAGCGATAACCCTGTGAGCCCAGTTGAGTTTTGTGCCGGCGTCCCCGTTTGGGACAGTTTAGTTGGGCCACGACGGTGGCAGGTGTCACGGGGTGACACAGGGGCCACCCAGGGCTTGACTCCGGGGGAGAATGATTGTCGGTGATACGATGGGAGAGTCACGGGTCAGGCAGGTATCATTGGAGCAATACTGGTCCACCCGAATGGGATCATGAGGTCAGTGCTCCATAGTGTGGGTAAAGTGCGCAACCTCTGCAGAGTGTGAAATCTATTCGAATAGCCGCGTCCACGGTATAGGACAGCCCATCCAGACCTCACTAGGTGGTCAACCGTAACAGTGATAGTAATGATGGAAGAATTCGTCTTGAGAATGTAAGTACTCGGTGAGTATTCCAAGGGTTGTGGGACAACCCGGAAGAGAGTAAGTTAACAACCGGAGATAGTAAGTGAACCATTTAATAATCCAACATGCTATTTGCCATGCTATTGTTTGCTGCATTACTTGGTTGTTGTGAGCTTGCGAGTACATTCAAAGTACTCAGCTGGCGTATCATGCTAGATGTAGGAGAAGCCGAGGACGGAGGTCCCAATGACTCATGCTACTAGGCTGTGTCCACAGCAGTGTCCCTGTGGAAGGAGTACCGCTATGTTCCGCTACGCCGTAGAAATACCGAGTAGTATCGAGGCCCTGCTATGTTGCATAAATAATGTAGATACTATCGCAGCACCAAGGGTGCTCTTGGCCTCACTATCGATGTAAAATATGAGCTTGTACTTCGAGTTTATCAATAAAGTTCAGTTCTGTTCTGTATCAAGTTGTTGTGTGTTTCCAGAAGACATGATCTCTGGGCTGGAAACATTGGTAATCCGGTTCTCTGAGCCGGGGTGCCACGCTAGAATAGAGCAATTTACAGCTTACCATGAGTTGAGATGCAACATGCTAAGGAAAAGATTCAATTGCGATGAAAAATAAAAAAAAAGTAACTACTCTTGAAGAATGTGCTTCGAAGTCGAGAAAAATTGCAATCCATGGAAGTCCTCCATGCACCATCCTCTCTCCCACCACCGCCTCTTCACCCCATAGCAACGCACGGGCGTGTTTCCTAGTATCTAATAAAGTACGGTTACGACGTTCGGACACACCATTACGTTGTGGTGTTCCAGGTGGCGTGAGTTGTGAAACAATTTCACATTGTTTTAAATGAAGGCCAAACTCGTAAATCAAATATTCGCCTCCGCGATCAGATCGTAGAAACTTTATTTTCTTGTTACGATGATTCCCCACTTCACTCTAAAATTCTTTGAACTTTTCAAATGTTTCAGACTTGTGTTTCATCAAGTAGATATACCCATACCTACTCAAATCATCTGTGAAGGTCAGAAAATAACAATACCCTCCGCGTGCCTGAACACTCATCGGACCGCATACATCGGTATGTATTATTTCCAATAAGTCATTAGCTCACTCCATTGTTCCGAAGAACGGAGTTTTAGTCATCTTACCCATGAGGCATGGTTCGCAAGTATCAAATGATTCATAATCAAGTGATTCCAAAAGTCCATCCGCATGGAGTTTCTTCATGCGCTTTACACCAATATGACCTAAACGGCAGTGCCACAAGTATGTTGCACTATCATTATCAACTTTACATCTTTTGGTATCAATATTATGAATATGTGTATCACTACGATCGAGATTCAACAAGAATAGACCATTCATCAAAGGTGCATGACCATAAAAGATATTATTCATATAAATAGAATAACCATTATTCTCTGACTTAAATGAATAACCGTCTCACAATAAACAAGATCAAGATATAATGTTCATGCTCAATGCTGGCTCCAAATAACAATTATTCAGGTCTAAAACTAATCCCGAAGGTAGATGTTGAGGTAGCGTGCTGACGGCGATCACATCGACCTTGGAACCATTGCCGACGCGCATCGTCACCTCGTCCTTAACCAATCTTCGTTTATTCTGCAGCTCCTATTTCGAGTTACAAATATGAGCAATCAAACCAGTATCAAATACCCAGGCGCTACTACGAGCATTGGTAAGGAAGACATCAATAACGTGTATATCAAATATACCTTTGTTCACTTTGTCATCCTTTTTATCCACCAAGTACTTGGGGCAGTTCTGTTTCCAGTGACCATTTCCTTTGTAGTAGAAGCACTCAGTTTCAGGCTTGGGTCCAGCTTTGGGCTTCTTCACAGGAGCGGCAACTTGCTTGCCATTCTTCTTGAAGTTCCTTTGCTTTCCCTTGCCCTTTTTCTTGAAACTAGTGGTCTTGTTAACCATCAACACTTGATGCTCCTTCTTGATTTCTACCACCGCCGATTTCAGCATCGCGAAGAGCTCAGGAATCGTTTTCGTCGTCCCTTGCATATTATAGTTCATCACGAAGCCTTTGTAGCTCGGTGGAAGTGACTGAAGAACTCTGTCAATAACACTCTCAACTGGAAGATCAATTCCCAGCTGAGTCAAGTGGTTATGATACCCAGACATTTTGAGTATGTGGTCACTGACAGAACTGTTCTCCTCCATCTTGCAGCTATAGAACTTGTTGGAGACTTCATATCTCTCAACCCGGGCATTAGCTTGAAATATCAACTTCAGCTCTTGGAACATCTCATATGCTCTGTGGCGTTTAAAACGTCTTTGAAGTCCCGGTTCTAAGCCGTAAAGCATGGCACACTGAACTATCGAGTAGTCATCATTCCACGTTTGCTAGGCATTCACAATGTCTAGATTAGCGGGAGCGGGTTTGTCACCTAGCGGTGCATCAAGGACATAATTCTTCTGTGCAGCAATGAGGATAATCCTCAAGTTACGGACCCAGTCCGTGTAGTTGCTACCATCATCTTTCAACTTAGCTAGGAACGCATTAAAATTCAAGGGAACGGTAGCACGGGCCATTGATCTACAACATAGATATGCAAAAATATTAAGACTAAGTTCATGATAAATTAAGTTCAATTAATCAAATTACTAATGAACTCCCACTTAAATTAACATCCCTCAAGTTATCTAAGTGATACATGATCCAAATCAACTAACCCATGTCCGATCATCACGTGAGATGGGGTAGTCATCAATGGTGAACATCTCTATGTTGATCATATCTACTATATGACTCACATTCGACCTTTCGGTCTCCAGTGTTCCGAGACCATGTCTGTACATGCTAGGCTCGTCAAGTTTAACCCAAGTATTCTGCTTGTGCAAAACTGGCTTACACCCGTTGTATGTGAACGTAGAGTCTATCACACCCGATCATCACGAGGTGCTTCGAAACGTCGAACTTTAGCAATGGTGCATACTCAGGCAGAACACTTTTATCTTGAAATTAAGTGAAGAGATCATCTTATAATGCTACTGTCGTTCTAAGCAAAATAAGATGCAAAAAGGATAAACATCACATGCAATAAAAATATGTGACATGATATGGCCATCATCATTTTGTGCTTTTGATCTCCATCTCCAAAGCATCGGCATGATCTCCATCGTCACCTGCACGACACCTTGATCTCCGTCGTAGTGTCGGGGTCGTCTCGCCAATTATTGCTTCTACAACTATTGCTAACGCATAGCGATAAAGTAAAGCAATTACATGGCGCTTAGAGATTGACACGCAGGTCATACAATAATTAAAGACAACCCTAAGGCACCTGCTAGTTGTCGTACTCATCGACATGCAAGTCGTGAACTTATTACAAAACATGATCATCTCATACATCAACATATATCACATCATATCTTGACCATATCACATCACAACATGCCCTGCAAAAACAAGTTAGACGTCCTCTACTTTGTTGTTGCAAGTTTTACGTGGCTGCTACGGGCAACTAGCAAGAACCGTTCTTACCTACGCAAAACGAAAATGGTGATTATCAAGTTTGCTGTTTTAACCTTCATCAAGGACCGGCCGTAGTCAAATTTGATTCAACTAAAGTAGGAGAAACCGACACTCGCCAGCCACGTTTATGCAAAACAAGTTGCATGTCAGTCGGTGGAACCGGTCTCATGTGCGTGGACATGTCAGGTTGGTCCGGGCCGCTTCATCCCACAATGCCGCCGAATCAAAATAAGACGTTGGTGATAAGCAGTATGAACATCACCGCCCACAACTCTTTTGTGTTCTACTCATGCATATCATCTACGCATAGACCTGGCTCATGATGCCACTATTGGGGAACATTGCATGGAAAACAAAAAATTTCTATGCACACGCAAGATCTATCCATATGGAGATGCATAGCTACGAGAGGGGAGAGTGTGTCTACGTACTCTCAAAGACCGTTAAGCGGAAGTTTTTATCAACGCAGTTGATGTAGTCGTACACTTTCACGATCCGCCCGATCAAGTACCGAACGTACGACACCTCCGCGTTCAGCACATGTTCAACTCGATGACATCCTCACCTTCTTGATCCAGCAAGACGGGCGAAGTAGTAGATGAGTTCCAGCAACACGATTGCGTGGTGACGGTGGTGATGCAACTATCTCCGCAGGGCTTCGCCGAGCACTACGAAAATATGATCGAGGATGAACTAGAGGGAGAGGGGCGCCGCACACGGCTAGGGAATCATGGTGTGTGTTGCCCCTCTCCCTCCACACATATATATAGGTGGAGGGGAGAGAGGAGAGGGAGAGGAGGCAGCCCTAGGGTGCCCCCAAGTGGCCGTAGGCTGCCCTAGAGGCCTGCCTAGCCGCGCCCCCCTTCCATATTTGAACATGGGGGGAAGGAAAGGGGGGCTGGCTGCCTTAGGGAGCCTCCCCCTTCCTTCCCTCCCTCCTTGGTGAGTGGGCAGGGGATGGAGGGGCGCGCCAGCCCCCTTGTGGGCTGGTGTGCTCCCCCCTCTGGCCCATAAGGCCCTCTACTTACCGGTGGCCTCCCGGAACCCCTTCTAGCACTCCGATAAATATCCGGTTCTTTCTGAAACCTTTCCGGTGACCAAATATCATCGTCCTATATATCAATCTTTACCTCCGGACCATTCCAGAGCTCCTCGTCATGTCCGTGATCTCATCCGAGACTCCGAACAACATTCGGTCATCAACTCATATAATACTATATCATCAACGAACGTTAAGCATGCGGACCCTACGGGTTTGAGAATGATGTAGACATGACCGAGACCCCTCTCCGGTCAATAACCAATAGCAGAACCTGGATGCCCATATTGGTTCCTACATATTCTACAAAGATCTTTATCGGTTGAACCTTTATGACAACATACGTAATTCTCTTTGTCTGTCGGTATGTTACTTGCCCGAGATTTGATCGTCGGTATCTTCATACCTAGTTCAATCTCATTACCGGCAAGTCTCTTTACTCGTTCCGTAATACATCATCTCGTCACTAACTCCTTAGTCACTTTGCTTGCAAGCTTCTTGTGATGCTGTATTACCGAGAGGGCCCGGAGATACCTCTTCGATATACGGAGTGACAAATCCCAATCTTGATTCACGCCAACTCAACAGACACCTTCGGAGATACCTGTAGAGCATCTTTATGATCACCCAGTTATATTGTGACGTTTGATAACACACAAGGTATTCCTCTGGTATCCAGGAGTTGCATGATCTCATGGTCGAAGAAACATGTATTTGACACTAAGAAAGCAGTAGTAATAAATTGAACGATCATATGCAATGCTAACGGTTGGGTCTTGTCCATCACATCATTCTCCTAATGATGTGATCCCGTTATCAAATGACAACTCATGTCTATGGTTAGGAAACCTTAACCATCTTTGATCAACGAGCTAGTCTAGTAGAGGCTCACTAGGAAGACGGTATTTGTTTATGTATTCACACATGTATTTAAGTTTCCGGTCAATACAATTCTAGCATGAATAATAAACCTTTATCATGAATAAGGAAATATAATAATAACAACTTTATTATTGCCTCTAGGGCATATTTCCATCACAACCCCGATGACAAGCCGAGCAATCGGTTCATACTTTTTAACGCGCTTCAGCTTTTTCAACCCCCACGCAATACATGTGCGCAAGCCATGGATATAGCACTATGGGTGGAATAGAATATGATGTTGGAGGTTGTGTGGAGAAGACAAAAAAGGAGAAAGTCTCACATCAACATGGCTAATCAATAGGTTACGGAGATGCTCATCAATTGATGTCAATGCGAGGAGTAGGGATTGCCATGCAACGGATGCACTAAGAGCTATAAGTGTATGAAAGCTCAAACTGAACACTAAGTGGGTGTGCATCCAACTTGCTTGCTCATGAAGACCTCGGGCATTTGAGGAAGCCCGTTCTCAGAATATACAAGCCAAGTTCTATAATGAAAAGTTCCCACTAGTATATGAAAGTGACAACATAGGATACTCTCTATATGAAAAACATAGTGGTGCTACTCTGAAGCACAAGTGTGGAAAAGGATAGTAACATTGCCCCTTCTCTTTTTTTTCCCTTTTTTTGTTGGGCTCTTTTTGGCCTTTTTTTTCCTTTTTTTTATTTTCATCCGGAGTCTCATCCTGACTTGTGGGGGAATCATAGTCTCCATCATCCTTTCCTCACTGGGGCAATTTTCTAATAATGATGATCATCACACTTTTATTTACTTACAACTCAAAATTACAACTCGATACTAGAACAAAATATGACTCTAGATGAATGCCTCTGGCGGTGTAATAGGATGTGTAATGATCTAGCATAGAAAAGATATCAAAAAATGGACAAGCCATGAAATTATCGTGGTAGCTATCTTACGATCATGCAAAGCAATATGACAATGAATACTGAAGTCATGTATATGATGATTGTCGAAGTTGCATGGCAATATATCTCAGAATGGCTATGGAAATGCCATGATAGGTATGTATGGTGGCTGTTTTGAGGAAGATATAATGAGGCTTATGTGTGATAGAGCGTATCATATCACGGGGTTTGGATGCACCGGCGAAGTTTGCACAATTCTCGAGGTGAGAAAGGGCAATGCACGATATCGAAAAGGCTAGCAAATTGCGGAAAGGTGAGAGTGCTTATAATCCATGGACTCACATTAGTCATAAAGAACTCACATTCTTATTGCGGAAGTTTATTAGCCCTCAAAGCAAAGTACTACTACGCATGCCCCTAGGGGGATAGATTAGTAGGAAAATACCATCGCTCGTCCCCGACCACCACTCATAAGGAAGACAATCAATAATAAATCATGCTCCAGTTTCATAGCATAACGAGAGACCATACGTGCATGCTTTGGGAATCACAAACCTTAACACCAATATCCTTACTCAACCACAATCATTCACTAGTACCTCCCACATATTACCATCTCTATATCGCAAAACTATTGCAAGGAATCAAACATATCATATTGAGTGATCTACAAGTTTTATATAGGATTTTATGACTAACCATGTGAATGACCAATTCCTGTTAATTCTCTAAATAGATATAAGTGAAGCATGAGAGTTTAATTCTTTCTACAAAAGATTTGCCCACGCTCTAACAAATATAAGTGAAGCAAAAGAGCATTCTACAAATGGCGGTTTTCTATGTGTAGAGAAACAAGCAATCCAAACTTCAAATGATATAAGTGAAGCACATGAAGCATTGTATAAAGCCATACTCGAAAGATATAAGTGAAGTGCATGAAGCATTCTATAAATCAACCAAGGACTATCTCATACCAGCATGGTGCATAAAATAAAATGAAAAAATAAACATAAAAGACGCTCCAAGAATTTGCGCATATCATGTGATGAATAAAAATATAGCTCCAAGTAAAATTACCGATGGTCGTTAGAAGAAAGAGGGGATGCCTCCCGGGGCATCCCCAAGCTTATTTGCTTGGGAGTCCTTGAATATTACCTTGGGGTGCCTCGGGTATCCCCAAGCTTAGTCTCTTGCCACTCCTTATTCCTTCATCCATCGTGATCTCACCCAAAACTTGAAAACTTCAATCACACAAAACTTAACAAAACCCTCGTGAGATTCGTTAGTATAATAAAGCAAATCACTACTTTAAGTACTGTTGCAAACCCATTCATATTTTGTTTTTGCATTATAACAACTGTACTCTAACTTCACCATGGCTTATATCACCGATACAATCCATAGATTCATCAAAACACGTAAAACAATGCATCAAAAACAGAATCTGTCAAAAACAGAATAGTCTGTAGAAATCTGAATATTGACCATACTTCTGTAACTCCAAAAATTCTGAAAAATTAGGAAAAAAGAAAAAAAAAATTCATAGAAGTACCGTGTAAAAATTTCAAAAACTTTTGACGTTCCAGTAAAAAATGTAAATTCACGCACTACAGCCAAAGTTTCTGTTTCTGCACCGCACATACCAAACAAGCAATCTAAACATCCTAAAGGCAAATCTTGGCACATTATTTTTATAATACAATGGATTTGTACAAGGGGATAATTATTTTTTGTTGAAAAGTTTCTGTAATCAAGGTTCACAAAGTTTCCATGGGCATGAACAAAGTTCAAGGTTAGCTCCCACTTTAACAATGCTCGTCTTTCTCACTTTCGCTTTTCTTTTTGAAAAGTTTTAAGTTCCCCTCTATATTTTTTTGTTTTTAAACTTTATAAAAGCACTAAACAGAAGAAAATGACTCTCTAAAACTTCTGGGTTGTCTCCCTGGCAGCGCTTTTTTAAAGCCATTAAGCTAGGCATAAAGTGCTCAAGTAATCGATCCACCTGGATCCCAAGGTATATCAAAGCCAATATTAATTAACAATATTTTGTATTTTAGTATTGAGCACAAAGTAATATATATCATGCAACAACAAAGTCTAACTCTCTTCCTATGCATCGTCATGTCATAAAAGAACAATTCATGCACACAAAGTAAAGGCCGATACATAGCATAACTAGTTTCTTGCAATTTTATTGTGTTGGAAACATAGAGAGGTGGAGATGTGGTTCCTCTCTCATAATAATTGCAATTAGGAGCAGAAAGCACATGCATATTATATTTATCAAAATCATCATGTGTAGTAGTAAAACGCAACCCATCAACATAATCCTTAATAAGCGCAAACTTCTCCAATATAGTATAGTTGGGAGAATTCAAAAAGATAATAGGACTATCATGTGTGGGTGCAATAGTAACAATCTCATGTTTAACATAAGGAACTATAGCAAGTTCATCTCCATACGCATAATTCAAATTGGTATCTTGGCCACAAGCATTTCAAGCATCAATTTCATCAAAAAGGGACATTTCAAACAAATCCAAGGAATCATAGCAATTACCATAGCATTCATTCTTCGGTAAGAATGAAGGGAAATTAAACAATGTATGAGTTGAAAAGTTACTCTCATTAGAAGGTGGGCATGGGTGATCAATCCGCTCTTCCTCCTTTTGTTCTTCGCTCTCCTCCTCATCTTTTTCATCCAATGAGTTCACAGTGTCATCAATTTTTTCTTCCATAGATTCCTGCAAAATATTAATCTCTTCTTGAACAGTGGAGACTTTCTCAATAAAATCATCAATATCGGCATTCTATTTGTAATTCTCATAGCAATAATTAAGTACAGCAAATTTTCAGGCCTATAAACAGCATCATCAAAATCTTCATACTTATCAAACAAAGATTCAATTTCATAAGCACCCTTAAAAGCAACAAATTCTTCTATTCATTCCACATCATAGTAATCATATCTACCATTAGCATAAGAAGCCAAGGTTTCATTATCATTAAATTCACATGAAAAGGGAAGGTGTGGAGCCTTCATCCCAGAGCAGCAAGTATAACCATATCTCAAGCATAAATTCCAAGCATACCATTGCAACATCTCAATTTGATCCCATAAGAGTTTCCCTTTTTGAGTCAAGCGATAATCCCTAAAGTATTCATGTTGATCCAACGTGTCTCCCATTATCAAGTTGAATGGGGTTTTCTTAGGATTATCAAAGTAGTGTTCAATATTTTTCACATAACGAGCATCAAGGGTTTTAGGAGGTTTCCCATCTCCATGAGTAGCAAGTACACCTATTTTTTTTGGTATTTTGTGTTCCATATCCATAACTAAAGATAGAGAACAACTTAGAACAACAGATAAAATCTACTTAGTGATAAAGTAAAAAAGCACACACGAGAATATTCACCTCACGGAATTGCTCCCCGGCAACGGCACCAGAAAAGGTCTTGTTAACACACAAGTATAGGGGATCAATTGTAGCCTTTCTCGATAAGTAAGAGTGTCGAGCCCAACGAGGAGCTAAAGGTAGAATTTATATTCCCTTCAAGTTCTATTGACCACCGATACAACTCTACACGCACTTAACGTTCACTTTACCTAGAACAAGTATGAAACTAGAAGTACTTTGTAGGTGTAAAGGGATAGGTTTGCAAGATAATAAAGAACACATAAATAAAATCTAGGGGCTGTTTAGATAAATAAACAATTAAGTTAGTTTTAGTAGAGAGCTTTTTGTCACAATAAAGTTATTTGTCCCTAGGCAATCGATAACTAGACAGATAATCATTATTGCAATTTTATATGAGGGAGAAGCATGAGCTAACATACTTTCTCTACTTGGATCATATGCACTTATGATTGGAACTCTAGCAAGCATCCGCAACTACTAAAGATCATTAAGGTAAAACCCAACCATAGCATTAAGTATCAAGTCCTCTTTACTCCCATACGCAACAACCCACTTACTCGGGTCTGTGCTTCTGTCACTCACGCCACCCACCATATGCAAATCATGAACATATTGCAACACCCTACAACGGGTATCCCTCACGCTTGCGCGGCACGGAGAGCACCGTAGGACAACACCAATAATAAAACATACAATTCAAACCAATCATGATCATCAATCAACCCATAGGACAAAATGGATCTACTCAAACATCATAGGATAGCCATACATCATTGGGAAATAATATATAGAGTTGAGCACCATGTTTAAGTAGAGATTACAATGGATAGAATAGGTGTTACACTGCTGCATAGAGGGGGAGAGAGTTGGTGATGACGGCGGCGAAGTTGTTGGTGTAGACCACCATCATGATGATGGTCCCGACGGTGTTTCGGCGCCACCGGGAGAGAGGGGGAGAGAGCACCCCTCCTTCTTCTTCTTCCTTTACCTTCCCCCTAGATGGGAGGAGGGTTTCCCCTCTGTTCCTTGGCCTCCATGGCGGCGGATGGGCAGGAGCCCCTCCGAGATTGGATCTATCTCTCTGTTTCTCTTCTGTTTCGCGTTCCTGTTTTCTGGCATTTCACCGTTTCTTAAATTTCTGGAGATCCCTAACTCCGATTGGGCTGAAATATTAACACTATTTTTATCCAGATATAAGCTTCCTTGCGGCTGAAGGACACCTCCAACCGACCTACGGGGTGGCCACAAGCTTGCCAGCCGCGCCCTGGGTAGGGGGCGCGCCTCTTGAGCTTGTGGGCCCCTCGGGGATCGTCTCACGTTGATTCCACTTCCCAAAAATCACATATATTCCAAAATAAATCTTCGTAAATTTTTATCGCGTTTGGACTTTGTTTGGTATGGATATTCCGCGAAAAAAAATGCAACAAACAGGAACCGACACTGGGCACTGGATCAATATGTTAGTCCCAAAAATAATATAAAATGTTGCCAAAAGTATATGAAAGTTGTAGAATATTGGCTCAAAACAATCAAAAATTATAGATACGATGGAGACGTATCAGAGGGCTGGCCACCATGCCCCTCCACCTATAAATAGAGGGGAAGGGGCACCCACAAGAGGACACACAAGCCCTTGGCCCCCCTCTCTCCCGTTACTTCATAACTCCTCCGTCTTCGTTGTTTCGGTAGTGCTTAGCGTAGCCCTGCCGGAATCACTCCACCACCATCACCGTCATGTCATCGTGCTGCCGGCGATCCTATCTAATTCTCCTCCCTCTCTTTCTTGATCAAGGAGGAGGATCCGCCATCGAGCCGTACGTGTGCTAAACGCGGAGGTGCCATCTGTTCGGTACTTCATCGGTTTGGATCATGATTGGATCGTGACGAGTACGACTACATCAACCGTGTGATATTTACTTCCGCTTAACGGTCTACGAGGCTACATAGACACACTCTCCCCTATCGTTTCTATGCTTCTCTTAGATAGATCTTGGGTGTTCATAGAATTTTTTTTGATTTTCATGCAACGTTCCCCGCTAGTGGCATCATGAGCTAGGTCTATGCGTAGATGTATATGCACGAGTAGAACACAAAGAGTTGTGGGTGTTGATGCTCAAATTTCTTACCTCTCTTGTCTTATTTGGATTCGGCGGTATCGTGGGATGAAGCGGCTTGGACCAACTTTACATGTCCTTGCACATGAGACCGGTTCCACCGACTGACTGATGTCTACTACACAACTTGTTCTTGTAGACTCGTGTTGGGCCTCGAAGCACAGAGTTTTGTAGGACAATAGCAAATTTCCCTCAAGTGGATGACCTAAGGTTTATCAATCCGTGGGAGGCGTCGGATGAAGCTGGTCTCTCTCAAACAACCCTGCAACCAAATAATAAAAAGTCTCTTGTGTCCCCAACACACCAAATACAACGATAAATTGTATAGGTGCACTAGTTCGGCGAAGAGATGGTGATACAAGTGTAATATGGATAGTAGATATTGATTTTTGTAATAGTAACAATAAAAAACAGCAAGGTAGCAAGTAACAAAAGTGAGCACAAACGATATTGCAATGCTTGAAAATGAGGCCTAGGGTCCGTACTTTCACTAGTTCAATCTCTCAACAATGCTAGTATAATTGGATCATATAACCATCCCTCAACGTGTGATGAAGAATCACTCCAAAGTTCTTATCTAGCGGAGGACATAAGAAGAAATTGATTGTAGGGTACGAAACCACCTCAAAGTTATCCTTTCCGATTGATCTATCCAAGAGTTCGTACTAAAATAACACCAAATTATCCTTTCCAATCGATCTATCTAAGAGTTCATACTAAAATAACACCATATGATACACATGAACCAACTCAAATGTCGTCTGGATACTCCAATGTCACCACGAGTATCCGTGAGTTGATTATACGATATGCATCAAACAATTTCAGATTCATAATACCCAATCCAACACAAAGAACCTCAAAGAGTGCCCCAAGATTTCTACCGGAGAAACAAGGATGAAAATGTGCATCAACCCCTATGCATAGATTACCCCAATGTCACCTTGGGAATCCGCGAGTTGAGTGCCAAGACATAGATCAAGTGCTCTCAAATCCAACAAAGTATTCAATCTGATAAAAGTGAAATCTCAAAGGGAAAACTCAATTCATCACAACAAGATAGAGAGGGGAAAACACCATATGATCCAACTATATTAACAAAGCTCGAGATACATCAAGATAGTGCCAAATCAAGAACACGAGAGAGAGAGAGAGATTAAACACATAGCTACTGGTACAAACCCTCAGCCCCGAGGGTGGACTACTCCCTCTTCATCATGGTGGCCGCCGGGATGATGAAGATGGCCACCGGTGACGATTTCCCCCTCTGGCAGGGTGTCGGAATAGGGTCTAGATTGGTTTTTCGTGGCTACAGAGGCTTGCGGCGGCGGAACTTCTGATCTAGGATTATTCTGGGGGTTTATGTATTTATAGGATTTTTTGGCGTCGGTTTCACATGAAGATGGGCTTCGAGGGGCCCACCCTCCACCAGTACACGGGCAAGGCCCATGGCGCGCCCTGGTGGAGGGTGGCCACCTCCTTCACCTTCTGGTCCCCCATGAAGCTTCTAGTGCCTCTTTTGTTCCAAAAAAATCGTCAAAAAGTTTCAGCTCATTTGGAGAACTTTTGTTTCTGCACAAAAAACAACACCACGGTAGTTCTGCTGAAAATAGCATCAGTCCGGGTTAGTTTCATTCAAATCATACCAAAACCATATAGAATTGTTGTAAACATAGCATGAATACTTCATAAATTATAGATAAGTTGGAGACGTATCAGCATCCCCAAGCTTAATTCCTACTCGTCCTCGAGTAGGTAAATGATAAAGAAATAATTTATGAAGTGTGAATGCTAGCATAGTGTGTAAGTTTGATCAATGATAATTTCGATCACTTTTCCTAGCATTATAACAGCAACTCTTTCTCATAAAACTCATCATGATAAAGTAGCAATCAATTCACATATTATGGTTCAAACAATGAATTCTCTTGAAACTTAACAACCTATGTTCTTAGTCACCAAACAATTGTAATTCAACTTATTCTCAAAAAAGTCTAAGTAAGAGCTCTACATAGTCAATCATCATATAGTCTTCTATGATTGCTAGTACTCAAAGCATATTTTTAGAACAAATGGCATCCATCGAACACAGAGAAAGATAGGGGCTTAATGTTTTGCCTCCCAACTCATTTATCATAGAGATAATTGTCAACAATAATAAATCATGATCAAATATATTTGACTGGCCATATGTGCCTAGATCTTTCCCCACCACATGTTGCTTGCCAACTAGAGAATAATTGAGGTTGAAATGAGAATGTATACTATTGACTCTTGCATAAAAGTAAATACTGAAAACTAAAAGATAGGCCCTTCGCAGAGGGAAGCAGAGGTTGTCATGCACATTTTATTTTTGGATGCCCAAGCTCTTAGTGCAAAGGAACGTCACGTTATATTGCCCCTTATGATAGCAACCTTTAGTATGCAGTCCGTCGCTTTTATTACTTTGCCATCACAAGTTTGTACAACGCTTATTTTCCCTTACAACAAAATATCAAACATATTTAGGAGAAATTTTTATTGCTTTATGCACCAATGACAACTTACTTGAAGGATCTTATTCAATCCATAGGTAGGTATGGTGGAGACTCATGGCAAGAAACTAGGTTTAGGGGTTTTTGGATGCACAAGTAGTATCTCTACTTAGTATGAATTTTTGGCTAGCAAAAGATCCTAAGCAAACACCATATGTTGGAGGATCCATAACAATATAACTTCTATGCAAATATACAAAACCATACCTCATTATGTTGTCTTCCTTGTCCAACTTCAAATAATTTGCTCAAGTTTGAAAATAATTAATGGGTATTCACAATCATAGAAGATGTCCAAGATAATATATTTGTATGTGAAAGTTCTCTTCCTTATACTAATCATTCATGAATTGCTTGTATGACCAATATTGTGATTGTCGAGCTTCAAAAGATTTCACTTTCTAAACCCGATGTGAATCTACTACTAGGTATGATACAATCATAGGAAGCACATATAATTTCAAATTTATGATATTCAATTCATTCAACAATTTACTCATAGGATATAAGTGAAGAATAAGAGTAAATGACAAGCTACTCCAAAAAGATATAAGTGAAGTTCAAGCGAGCAGTTAAGTAAATGGGTAGCTATTTGAGGATTCTATATTATTTAAAAACTTTCATATCTAAGTATTTAATTAAAACATCAAGCAAAATTAAAATTAAATGACATTCCAAGAATATCACAACTCATGTGAAGAAGCAAAAACTTAGGCTCAACCGAGGCTAACCGATAATTGTTGATGAAGAAAGGTGGGATGCCTACTGGGGCATCCCCAAGATTAGATGCTTGAGACTTGTTGAAATATTATCTTGGGATGCCTTGGGAATCCCCAAGCTTGAGCTTTTGTGTCTCCTTAATTCCTTTTATATCACGGTTTCCCTAAATCTTAAAAACTTCATCCACACAAAACTGAAAAAGAACTCATGAGAAAAGTTAGTATCAATCAATGCAATAACCTTATCATTATCTACTGTAGCAAATCACTAAAATTATTATTTAACATTGCATACTAAATGCCTCTGCATATTTAATACTCCTATCCTCAAATAGAATCATTAAACAAGCAAACATAACAGCAATCTGTCTAAACAGGACAGTCTGTAAAGAGTGCAATTATACTCATACTTCCCTAAATCCAAAAATTATGAAAATTTAGCAAACTTTAGAAAATTTATCACATCTTATTGTGCAAAATTTTTAAATATTTTATCACATTCTGAATTTTCTCAAGAATTCATGCAGTAGCTTGCAACTTTCTGTTTTCAAACATCAACATATAGACTTGCAAAATAAGCATGGCAAAGGCTATACTTGACATTTTTATTGAAGTAAATGATATAAAACATTTTTTTAAATAACATAAATCAAATACTAATAAAATAAAATGATGCTACAAGCAAAACACATATCATGTGACGAATAAAAATATAGCCCCAAGTAAGGTTACCGATAATGTTGGAGACGAAAGAGGGGATGCCTTCCGGGGCATCCCCAAGCTTAGTTGCTTGGATATTCCTTGAATATTACCTTGGGGTGCCTTGAGAATACCCAATCTTAGGGTCTTGTCACTCCTTATTCTCATCATATCGATATCTCATCCAAGACTTGAAAACTTCAATCACACAAAACCTAACGAAACTTCGTGAGATGGGTTAGTATGATAAAGACAAATCATTCACTTTGGTACTGTCAAGATAAGATTCATAATTGTTTCCACATAATGCTTACTGTACTCTACAATTTTCACAATTTATATTAAGCAATATAAGCCATAGAAACCGTAAAACAAACAAACTATGCATTGCAAATAGAATATGTCAAAAAACAGAACAGTACAATAAGATCTGAATTATGGTCATACTTGTGTAACTCCAAAATTTCTGAAAAATTAGTACAACGTAGAAAATTCGTATACACATCAACTGTAAAACATTCAGAATTTTTTGACGCTCCAGTGATTTTTAACAATTCTGTTACTGGGCGCAAAAGTTTCTGTTTTTGCACAGAATCAAGTCAACTATCATCCACACTATCCCAAAGGCTTTACTTGGCACTTTATTGAAATAGAAGCTATAAAACATGATTAATACAGTAGCTTAATCATGTGAGCACACAAAAACAGTAGGTAAAAGTGTTGGGTTGTCTCCCAACAAGCGCTTTTCTTTAATGCCTTCTTAGCTAGGCATGATGATTTCAATGATGCTCATATAAGAATAAAGAATTGGAACATATCGGGAGCATCATGAAGCATATGAATAGAACATTTAAGTCTATCCCACTTCCTATGCATAGGGATTTTGTGAGTAAACAATTTATGGGAGCAAGAATCAACTTGCATAGGAAGGCAAAAGAAGCAAAACTTCAAGATTTTCAACACATAGAGAGGAAACATGATATTATTGAGATATGTAAAGGCATATGTTCCTCTCTCATAATAACTTTCAGTAGCATAATAAATGAATTCAATGATATATCTATCACATAAAGCATTCTTTTCATGATCCACATGCATAAAAAATTTATTACTCTCCACATAAGCAAATTTATTCTCATCAATAGTAGTGGGAGCAAACTCAACAAAATAACTATCACATGATACTTGATTCACATAATCAATTTGAGCATTAAGATCATGATGAAAAGTTACTTGGATATCATTATTCAATATAGCATACATGTCATCACCATAATCATCATAGATAGGAACTTTGTGTTCATAATCAATTGAAACCACTTCCAAAATAGTGGATTCATCATTAAATAAAGTCATGACCTCTCCAAATCCACTTTCATAATTATTGCAATAAGATTCAACACCCTCCAAAATAGTGGGATCATTACTTCCTAGAGTTGACAGTCTTCCAAAACCACTTTTGTCAATATCATCATCATAAATAGGAGGCATGCTATCATCATAATAATTTTTCTCATCAAAACTTGGGGGACAAAAAATATCATCTTCATCAAACATAACATCCCCAAGCTTATGACTTTGCATATCACTAGCATCATGGATATTCAAATAATTCATACTAGCAACATTGCAATCATGCTCATCATTCAAAGATTTTATGTCAATTTTTTTATTGAATTCTTCTTCTATCAATTGAGCACAATTTTCTTTTCCATCATTTTCACGAAAGACATGATAAGGATGAATAATATGAGGCCACCTCAATTCCATTTTTTTGTAGTTTTCTTTTTATAAACGAAACTAGTGATAAAACAAGAAACTAAAAGATTCAATTGCAAGGTCTAAAGATATACCTTCAAGCACTCACCTCCCCGGCAACGGCGCCAGAAAAGAGCTTGATGTCTACTACACAACTTGTTCTTGTAGACTCGTGTTGGGCCTCCAAGCGTAGAGTTTTGTAGGACAATAGAAAATTTCTCTCAAGTGGATGACCTAAGGTTTATCAATTCGTGGGAGGCATAGGATGAAGATGGTATCTCTCAAACAACCCTGCAACCAAATAATAAAAAGTCTCTTGTGTCTCCAACACACCAAATACAATGATAAATTGTATAGGTGCACTAGTTCGGCGAAGAGATGGTGATAGAAGTGTAATATGGATAGCAGATATTGATTTTTGTAATAGTAGCAATAAAAAATAGCAACGTAGCAAGTAACAAAAGTGAGCACAAACGATATTGCCATGCTTGAAAATGAGGCCTAGGGTCCGTACTTTCACTAGTTCAATCTCTCAACAATGCTAATATAATTGGATCATATAACCATCCCTCAATGTGCGATGAAGAATCACTCCAAAGTTCTTATCTAGCGGAGAACATAAGAAGAAATTGTTTGTGGGGTACGAAACCACCTCAAAGTTACCCTTTCCGATCGATCTATCCAAGAGTTCGTACTAAAATAACACCAAGTTATCCTTTCCGATCGATTTATCTAAGAGTTCGTACTAAAATAACACCATATGATACACATCAACCAACTCAAATGTCACCTAGATACTCCAATGTCACCACGAGTATCCGTGAGTTGATTATACGTTATGCATCAAACAATTTCAGATTCATAATACTCAATCCAATACAAGGAACCTCAAAGAGTGCCCCAAGATTTCTACCGAAGAAACAAGGACGAAAATGTGCATCAACCCCTATGCATAGATTACCCCAATGTCACCTCGGGAATCCGCGAGTTGAGTGCCAAGACATAGATCAAGTGCTCTCAAATCCAACAAAGTATTCAATCCGATAAAAGTGAAATTTCAAAGGGAAAAATCAATTCATCACAACAAGATAGAGAGGGGAAAACACCATATGATCCAACTATATTAACAAAGCTCGCGATACATCAAGATCGTGCCAAATCAAGAACACGAGAGAGAGAGAGATTAAACACATAGCTAATGGTACAAACCCTCAGCCCCGAGGGTGGACTACTCCCTCTTCATCATGGTGGCCGCCGGGATGATGAAGATGGTCACCGGTGATGATTTCCCCCTCCGGCAGGGTGCCGAAACAGGGTCTAGATTGGTTTTCATGGCTACAGAGGCTTGTGGCGGCGGAAGTTCCAATCTAGGGTTATTCTGGGGATTTTTGTATTTATAGGATTTTTTGGCGTCGGTTTCACGCGAAGATGGCCTTCGAGGGGCCCACCCTCCACCAGCACACGGGCAAGGCCCCTAGCGTGCCCTGGTGGAGGGTGGCCACCTCCTTCACCTTCTGGTCCCCCACAAAGGTTCTAGTGCCTCTTTTGTTCCAAAAAAATCATCAAAAAGTTTCAGCTCATTTGGAGAACTTTCATTTCTGCACAAAAAACAAGACCACTGTAGTTCTGCTGAAAATAGCGTCAGTCCGGGTTAGTTTCATTCAAATCATACCAAAACCATATAGAATTGTTGTAAACATGGCATGAATACTTCATAAATTATAGATACATTGGAGACGTATCACTGACATGCAACTTGTTTTGCATTAGGTGGCTAGTGGGTGTCTGTCTCTCCTACTTTAGTTGAATCTAATTTGACGAAGGCGGTCCTTGTAGAAGGTTAAAAGTAACTTGATTATCACCATATTGTGGCTTTGCGTAGGTAAGAATAGTTCTTGCTAGTTGCACATAGCAGCCACGTAAAATTTGCAACAACAAAGTAGAGGACGTCCAACTTGTTTTTGCAGGGCATATTGTGATGTGGTATGGCCAAAAAAGTGATGTGATATATGTTGATGTATGAGATGATCATGTTTTGTAATAGGTTCATGACTTGCATGTCGATAAGTTTGGCAACCGACAGGAGCTATAGGGTTGTCTTTAATTTATTTATTAATCTCCATGTAATTGCTTTACTTTATCGCTATGCGTTAGCAATAGTTGTAGAAGCAATAGTTGGCGAGACGACCACGTGATGACACGATGATGGAGATCATGGTTTCATGCCGGTGATGATGGAGATCATAGCGGTGCTTTGGAGATGGAGATTAAAGGCACGAGATGATAATGGCCATATCATGTCACATATTGATTGCATGTGTTGTTTATCTTTTTATGCATCTTATTTTGCTTAGGACGATGGTATTATTATGAGATGATCCCTTCACTTAATTTCAAGAAATTGTGTTCTCCCTAAGTATGCACCGTTGTGAAAGTTCGTCGTTTTTCGAAGCACCTCGTGATGATCGGGTGTGATAGACTCTACGTTCGCATACAATGGGTATAACCCAGTTTTACACATGCATAATACTTGGGTTAAACTTGACGAGCCTAGCATGTACAGACATGGCCTCGGAACACAGGAGAACGAAAGGTCGAACATGAGTCATATAGTAGATATGATCAACATGGAGATGTTCACCATTGATGACTACCCCATCTCACGTGATGATCGGACATAGGTTAGTTGATTCGGATAATGTATCACTTAGACAACTTGAGGGATGTTGATTTATGTGGGAGTTCATTAGTAATTTGATTAACTGAACTAATTATCATGAACATAGTCTTAATTGTCTTTGCAAAATTTGTGTTGTAGATTAATGGCCCGCACTGTAGTTCCCCTGAATTTTAATGCGTTCCTAGAGAAAGCTAAGTTGAAAGATGATGGAAGCAACTATGCGGACTGGGTCCGTAACTTGAGGATTATCCTCATTGCTACACAGAAGGCTTATATCCTTGATCACACTAGGTGCCGCACCCCCTCCAGCATCGTCTGTGGATTTTGTGAACATCTGGCAGGCACGTTCTGATGACTACTCGATAGTTCAGTGCACCATGCTTTACGGCTTAGAACCGGGGCTCCAAAGATGTTTTGAGCACCATGGAGCATATGAGATGTTCCAGGAGCTGAAATTGGTATTTCAAGCTCATGCCCGGGTTGAGAAGTATGACACCTCTGACAAGTTCTTTAGCTGCAAGATGGAGGAGAATAGTTCTGTTAGTGAGCATATACTTAGAATGTCTGGGTTTCACAACCGCTTGACTCAGTTGGGAGTTAATCTTTTGGATGACACGGTCATTGACAGAGTTCTCCAGTCATATGCAAGGGATGGAGAAAATGATGCTTAAGGCCACAGAGGTATAAATCAAGAAGGAGCATCAAGTATTGATGGTTAGAAAGACCACTCGTTTCAAGAAAGGCAAGGGAAAGAAAGGGAACTTCAAGAAGAATGGCAAGACAGTTGCCGCTCCCGTGAAGAAACCCAAGGCTGGACCCAAACTTGAGACTGAGTGCTTCTATTGCAAGGGGAATGGTTACTGGAAGCGGAACAGACCCAAGTACATGGCAGATAAGAAGGCTGGCAACATCAATAAAGGTATATTTGATATACATGTTATTGATGTGTACCTTACTAGTGCTCGTAGTAGCGCCTGGGTATTTGATACTGGTTCAGTTGCTACTATTTGTAACTCAAAACAGGAGCTACAGAATGAATGAAGGCTGGCTAATGACGAGGTGACGATGCACGTCGGAAATGGTTCCAAGGTTGATGTGATCGCCGTCGGCACGCTACCTCTACATCTACCTTCGGGATTAGTTTTAAACTTAAATAATTGTTATTTGGTGCCTGCGTTGAGCATGAACATTATATCTGGATCCTGTTTATTGCGAGACGGTTATTCATTTAATTCAGAGAATAATGGTTGCTCTATTTATATGAGTAATATCTTTTATGGTCATGCACCCCTTGTGAATGATTTTTTCTTGTTGAATCTCGATCGCAGCGATACACATATTCATAATATTGATGCCAAAAGATGCAAATTTAATAATGATAGTACCACATATTTGTGGCACTGCCGCTTAGGTCATATTGGTGTAAAGCGCATGATGAAACTCCATGCTGATGGACTGTTGGAATCTCTTGATTATGAATCATTTGAGACATGTGAACCATGCCTCATGGGCAACATGACTAAAACCCCGTTCTGCGGAACAATGGAGTGAGCTAATGACTTATTGGAAATAATACATACCGATGTAAGCGGTCCGATGAGTGTTGAAGCATGCGGTGGATATTGTTATTTTCTTACCTTCACAGATGATTTGAGTAGACATGGGTATATTTACTTAAAGAAACACAAGTCTGAAACATTTGAAAAGTTCAAGGAATTTCAGAGTGAAGTGGAGAATCATCGTAACAAGAAAATAAAGTTTCCACGATCTGTTCGTGGAGGTGAATATTTGAGTTACGAGTTTGGTATGCATTTAAGACAATGTGGAATTATTTCAAAACTCACGCCACCTGGAACACCACAGCGTAATGGTGTATCCGAATGTTGTAATCGTACTCTATTGGATATGGTGCATTGTATGATGTTTCTTACCGATTTGCCACTACCGTTTTGGGGTTATGCATTAGAGACAGCCGCATTCACTTTAAATAGGGCACCGTCTAAATCCGTTGATACGACACCGTATGAGTTGTGGTTTGGCAAGAAACCTAAGCTGTCGTTTCTTCAAGTTTGGTGATGCGACGCTTATGTCAAGAGGCTTCAGCCTGATAAGCTCAAACCCAAAGTGGAGAAGTGCGTCTTCATAGGATACCCTAAAGAGACCATTGTGTATACCTTCTACCATAGATCCGAGGGCAAGATCTTTGTTGCCAAGAAAGGGTCCTTTCTAGAGAAGGAGTTTCTCTTGAAAGAAGTGAGTGGGAGGAAAGTAGAACTTGATGAGGTAATTGTACCTTCTCTCGAATTGGAAGGTAGCACATCACAGAAAGCAATTCCCGTGATGCCTACACCAACCGAAGAGGAAGCTAATGATGATGATCATGAAACTTCGGATCAAGTTACTATTAAACTTCATAGGTCGACCATGGTACGTTCCGCACCAGAGTGGTATGATAATCCAGTTCTGGAAATCATGTCGTTAGACAATGGCGAACCTACAAACTATGTAGAAGCTATGATGAGCCCGGATTCTGACAAATGGCTTCAGGCCATGAAATCCGAGATAGGATCCATGTATGAGAACAAAGTATGGACTTTGGTGGACTTGCCAATGATGGGCAAGCCATTGAGAATAAATGGATCTTTTAGAAGAAGACATACGCTGATGGTAATGTCACCGTCTGTAAAGCTCGACTTGTCGCAAAGGGTTTTCGACAAGTTCAAGGGGTTGACTACGATGAGACTTTCTCACCCGTAGCGATGCTTAAGTCTGTTAGAATTATGTTAGCTATTGCTGTATTTTATGATTATGAGATCTGGCAAATGGACGTCAAAACGACATTCTCAATGGGTTTCTTAAGGAAGACTTGTATATGATGCAACCAGAAGGTTTTGTCGATCCTAAGGATGCTAACAAAGTATGTAAGCTCCAGCAATCCATCTATGAACTGTTGCAAGCATCTCAGAGTTGGAATATTCACTTTGATGAGGTGATCAAAGCTTTATTAGTTTATAGTTAATAATTCCATGACCCATTTAGCAGGTTTATTAGTTTACAATTAATAATTCCAGTATTACGCAAAATCACATTTCATATCGAACAGCCGTTTGCCAATTTCATATCAGGCACATAAATATATTTTAACATCATAGTACGATAACTACATGACAACAACATAGTACAACATCTAGCTAGTTCACCTTCATAAGCACAATATTAGAACAATATTCATTTCCCTGATCGACTGATGCATGATCAGCCAGGTTCGTCTTCTCCACCTCTGCTTTTAGTTCAGTAAGAATCTATTTTGCACTGACCAACTGGGAAAGTGCCTCCTCCTTCGCCAACACCATCTTAGCAAAGTCTAATTAAAAAAAATCTGAGCTCATTCTCCATCTTCCGCTTTTTTTCCTGCATCTTGAAATATACTTCAGCATTGACAACACTTTCTCTAAGCCTATCTCTGTTCTCTTCCTCATACATGCTCCAAAGCTTTGCTAGGCACATCTTCAAAGACTGGCCACTCTTGATCAACACACTGCAGGTAAGAACACTTCCGTTCATCCTATAATATTTAAACTTAAATCAGTAAAAATTGTAGGGAAAATGGGTTTCTAGCAACATAGAAAATAACCACATACATATTTTGAAAAACTGAAGAAACACATTAATTATGACATATCTTCTCAAAAAGATCAATGTGCAAATGAATTAATTGCTACCGAGACAACAACCAAATTCAGAAACATCACAAGCTATAATTAACTGCAACAACGCTACAAGTTCTTAGTCATGTACTATAAATAACAGATTGAACATTTTATGAGGAAGCTAAATATAACTGCAACAACATAGTGATAGTGTTTGGATGACATCAAATTGATACTAACAGGTGTGTAAATGCACAAATTTAGTAACATAGAGCTAATAGCACTAAGGCCGTGCACTATGTATGCGAAAACCGGTGTCGAGACAACTGTTGCTACATTTGGGACTGGTGCCCTGCACTGCCGAGCCGATACCAGTGAAAAAATTCAGGGAATCGGACTCCGAAGCACCTAGTTGCTCCGATGCCCAGTTCCTTCGTGCCATAAAGTTTTAGTATTTTACTGCTTGGCTGCTCGGATGTGTGGAGCAAAGTTGGCTGCACAAACTGCTGAAGTGGTCCCAAATAATTTTCTAATGGCACCGCTGATGAGATGGCAACATTTTTAGATACTAGGTAGAAACTATGACACTGTCTTAATCACATCCAGCATAACATAGCACATTGAGAGTGTCTGAATTGCATCTAACAAATGATTTGTAACAACGAAAGTGGGGCTAACCTTCTCTGCACATGCCAGAAACTTCCTCCCACTGTCCATAGATTCAAACACAACTAACTTCATGCATGGAGATTGATGGTGACAACGAGCAGACAAATCTTCAACCACCCCGCTCCATTCGTTGCAAATGATGGTCCTAGGGAGCTACAAGAGGAAGAAATGACTCAAATCAGCCGCTGGGTTAAAATCCTTCATTCCAAATCATAACCCGAGAGAGAGGAAAGAGGCATACCCGGGTGGTAAAAGAGTCGTCATCGTCGTCGTCGTCGGAACCGCTGGAGAGGTCATTGAAGAAGACCATGGCGACTGCGATAGTCAGATGCGAGACGGCGAGAGCGAGGAAGCAAGCAAGGAAGTGGCTATAGCTTGGGAAGGAAGGAAGGAGGAAATAGGAATGTGACTTGTGGTCGGGGAGAAAAGGGGGTGGGGAGGGGAAGAGTTAGGTATTTTGGCGGTAGGCCAAAAATTTGAAAAGTTGGAGGGAAACTTTGCGCGCGGTGCCGCCGGACACCATTCACTTTGAACGAATGTGTGCATCGCAAATGATTCTTGTGCTTTACACACTTGCGATGAGTTCGATCATTCAAATTTTGGTGGAAATTTCCCTAGGTACTGTGCTCATCCATGTCATTGCATAATTTAACATCGCTTGCTAATTTGGGTACACAAAAGAGCCTACAACACACAGACCACACTTACTAAATCGAGCAATTTTAGTAATTAAGCAGATCCAGTTGACCTAAACATTGCTCTAAAAATGGACGAGCATTATAAACAAAGGCTAAGGACACATAATTTTAACGAAGCCACCGGCGCCTCGCCCTATTCCTCGCCGATGTAAGATGAGACGTCGATGACTTGTCCTGGCGACAAGCCGTCATTGGTGGACTCCGCGTCCCCCAGGCTGAAGTCGACCGCGTCGTCGTCATCGTCCTTGTCCTCGGCGCCGCCCTCAAGGTTGTAGTACTCGTAAGTGAAGAACATAGAGCATTCTAACAAATCATGATGAATGTGTGTCTATCTCAAAAGGTGTGTCCAGCAAAAAATGATTATGGCAAACTAAAAACAAGCAAATAAAACTATGACACAAGACGCTCCAAGTAAAACTCATTGTCGGCGTGGAAGCACGATAACCTATGGGGCAAGGCTGCCCCTTTGTGGTTCGGCAAGGGGATGGTCACATTGCACAAAGACCAGAAACAGCAGGGCAGCACGACGATGGATAGCTCTTTTTTACCCAGGTTCAGGCGGCTTTACAACGTAAAACCCTACTCCTGCTATGGTGGATGGATCTAGAGGAACACGACGCGATGAGCTCAAGCCCGGCAAGTGTGCCTCGGGGAGAGCAGCGTGCACGTACAAGTGTTGATGGGTCCAAGATGTTCGAACCCTTTACTCGGTTGCCTCGGGCCTCCTTTTATAGCTTACTAGCAAAAAGCTTGTGCGTTGCAACAGGAGAAGAAAAAAATTCAAATGCCCTTAACCTATTAAGGATAACTGAAGAAACCCAACTCACGCCATCTATTTCAACATGGCGTCATACTCGTGTTGCACTTACTACCCTTGTCACCCCGTGGCCTCCAAAGCACTCCTCGTGGCTAGGCCTAGCCACCGGCTCGACCTTGCCGGAGCGTCTGCATGGTGCGCCATCCAACACCGCCTTACGAGCTCCTAATTCTTCTTCTAAATAATACATAATTATAATCCAAATTGTGCTATAATTATTTTGGATTTTGAGTGTCCTCGAAAAGCTTGCGCACCACCGCCACATCCGGGCGGTATTCTCACAGGGTTGAGATTGACCACACCTGATCTAAATTGTACGAGTAGGATTTTTTTTGCAGCAATGACAAATCCACCAATGGTTGTGATCTAGGGCTGATGTTAGTTAACAATATGAATCTGGTAAGATTTTGTGTGAATCATGAAAGGTAATCGAGCCGTCTAGATGATAGACCAAACCAACATGTGATGGAGGTGATACGGGAGAAGATGATAGAGCTGCCACCGGCTATAAACAATGGGATTAGGGAGACCTGGAGAATCTGGATAGAAGCGTACGCTTATGCTCAGCCATGAACTTTAAAACAACGCAGGGCCACATCAACCTCGAATGCAAGATGAGCACATGCACCATGCGTGGTCGGAGAGGTAGTTTATGAGATTATTGGTAAGAGATTATTGGGATTTCACTTCACATCCCGCATCATCTGCCTGAACTCCAGATGCTCGAGATAGAAGCCTGTGGTGGGGGGCAATCTTGCTCTAGAGGTGAGACGCTGAAATAGCTTGCTGATGGTGTCGGGGCAGGAGGGCCAGGCGAACATGTGTGAGCTCGTCCTCGAGGGGCTTGTTGGAGGGCTTGAGCCTCAAGGGCAAGTCCCTTCTTGCCGACCACGACTGCCTTCAGGGCATCCCGAGGCTGAGGTGAGCGGCGCCTGTGACGCCCCCAGCTCAATCGTGCACTAATCATACACGCAAATGCACATGATCAAGCCTAAGGACTCATGGGAAGATATCACAACACAACTCTAAAACATAAATAAAGTCATACAAGCTTTATATTACAAGCCAGGGCCTCGAGGTCTTGAATACATAAGCTCGCATACAAGCGTCAGCGGAAGCATCAGATATCTGAGTACAGATATGAAACAGAAACAGAAAGGCCTTTAGAAAGGCGGGGCAAAATAAAACACTATGATCGAAAGGCGCAGGCCTCCTGCCTGGGACCCTCCGAACCTACTCCTGGTCATCGGCCAACTCGTAGAAGTATCCACCCTTGGGGTAGTAGTAGTAGCGATCGTCGGCGGGGGGTAGCTGTATCTGGGGCTCCGTCATCTGGTTGCACCAAAAGGATATGGGGGGAAAAAGGAAGCAAAGCAACTGTGAGTACTCATCCGAAGTACTCAGCAAGCAAGGATCTACACTACATATACAACATTATCAAAGAGAGGCTGTATATGTGGACTGGGCTGCAGAAATGCCAGAATAGATGGGAAAGCCTAGTCCTATTGAAGACTAGCATCTTCAACAGTCTTACAGCATTAGAAGAGTGTAGTGTAGTACATCATAAGGTAGTAGTATCATTAAGTCTCAACCTCACCCAGAGATCCTTCCTCGACTCCCTGCGAGAAAGCAATCCCAGAGCCATACTGTCATCAACCTCGGCCAGAGATCCTTTCTCGACTCCCTGCGAGAAAGCAATCCCAGAGCCATACTGTCATCAACCTCGGCCAGAGATCCTTTCTTGACTCCTTGCGAGAAAGCAATCCCAGAGCCATACTTTCCATTTCTCATCACAAGTATCCAGTTCTAGTTGTATCGATCGGGATACAACTCCAAGCATCCGTTACCGAGGATCCGGCTATGCATAGATTAGTTCTTCCCTGCAGGGGTGCACCAACTTACCCACCACGCTCGCTTAACTCCGACCGGACACACTTTTCTGGGTCATGCCCGGCCTTGGCCAAACGACACACCGCAACCCTACCTAGAGCTCAGCAGAGAGGTCCCCGTCGGTCTACATCCTAAGCGCTCGGGGGTCTTGGGCCATCGCCCCTCGCCCTCCGGGTCGTTGCGCACATGGCTCAGATCCAAGCACCACCTCTGTCGTGAATGGCGCCAATCACTCCATGCCGCACTGATGAACTGGATGTCTGACAGAGCTTTCGGCTGATGCTACGATGCAGAGTGCCCATAACTGATCCCACGTGATGGTTAGTGCTATCGGGCTAGAGGCCCACTCGGATCAAATATCCAAATCGTTAGTACATTGGGGGTGCGATAACGAGCAGAGACTCGCGATCGATGTGACCCCGTTGCCCCGTCTCGAGGACTTGCGGCAAGGGCCAAGAATGCCCGGCCACGCCTCGTATTCATATCTCGGGCACCTTCCAGGTCAACCCGTCTCCACATCACGCGCGGGTACCCCTCAGGGTCGACCCGCCTTCCAAGTAACTGTTGTGAAGTCCAAGTATCCGTGTGTCCATAACATCAGGGGAATTCGAGGTATCACCCTTGTTGGATTCCCACTCGATGTATCCATCAAGGTGAACTCGGAGGAATCACCCTCGATGGGTTCACACTTGAGGTGTTGCACGACATCGTTGTTATCGGAAGTGGTGAAGGAGGAATCACCCTCGAGGACCAGGACTGAATAGGTACTCTACAGAGTTAACATTAGAAGTGCTACACGAGGTATCACCCTCGGCACTCGATAGTAATGCTGCAGTGTCGTACAACTAAGGGGGGGTGGGGGGTGATGTGCGTTGCCGGGGCCTGGCTGTCGATCACATTGATCGGGTCATCTGATAATCCAGCGGGGGCAACTAGGGACAAAGTCGAGTCTCTGGTGGGTCTCTACCTAGCCTATACTAAGCAGTTTAGGATAAGCAGGTAAGGTACCAATAGCAGGTTACAATAAACAGGCTATGCATCAGAATAGGTAAAGCAGTAGCAGCAGCAATTCTAATGCAAGCATAAGACAGAAAGAATAGGCGATATAGGCATGCTCAAGGGGGGGGGGGCTTGCCTGGAAGCTCTGCTGAAAAGTAAGAAGAGTCATCGGTGACGTAGTCGATCACAGCGGCATCAGCAGCGGTCTCGGGGTCTACCAGAGAGAAGAGGGGGAAGAAACAGTAAATATAAAGCAAACAAGAGCATGACATGACAATAAGCAGAGCTATGGGTGTTCTGACGCGGTGCTACACGATATAGGTGAAGAGGGAAAACATCCGGGAATGTTTTCCCGAAGTTTGGCATTTTTGGACAGATGAAATGGAGGGGGACGGTTGCATGTTCACTATGCTAGGGACGTGTGGCAGACGAACGGACCGCGCGTTCGGATTCGTCTTGTCGTTCTGAGCAATTTTCATGTACAAAGTATTTTCATCCGAGCTACGGTTCATTTTATATTATTTATCAAAGTTATACTTCATTTTTAGAATTATTAGAATTAATTTAATTAGAAAAATGCACTTATGATGTCAACGTGACATAAGTATGATGTCAGCAGGGCCAAAAGTTGACTAGGTCAACCCTGGCAGGTGGGTCCCGTTCGTCATTGACTGTTTAATTAATTAACAATTGTTATTTTAGTTAGCAGGCTAATTAAGTTTAATTAGTTATCTAAACAGAATTAATTAAGTTAATTAATGGTCTAATTAATTAATTAATTAATTAATTAGTTTTCATTTCATTTTTTTATATAATCTTTTTTTTACAGGGCTGGGCCCCTCTGGTGGGCACGGGCATACGGGTGCGGGCACGGGCCCCTCCAGGGGCCATATTGGGGCGGGCACGGGCATACGGGTGCGGGCGCTCATGCCTGAGGCCACAGCCAGGCACGGCAGGGCGAAGGCCCCCGGGGGCGCGGCGGGGCGTCGGCCAGAGCGGCGCCGGGCGCGGGGCATGGTCGCCGGCGACGAGGGAGCCGGCGAGCGCGTGCGGGGGAGGCAGACGGCGCAGGGGCGAGGCGCGAGCAGGCGCGGCTGGGCTCCGGCGCGACACCGGAGCGCGCGAGGGCAGCCGGGCGGGAGCGGGCGATGGCAGGGGCTGCGGCAGCGGGGTTGGAGCGGACGCGGGCGAGCGCAGGGGAAGAGGGGGCGGCGTCCCTTGGCCACGCGGGCGGCGACAGCTGTCGGCCGGAGCCGTGCAGGGCCGGGACGTGGGCGGCGCGGCCGTTCGGCTGCGGCGGTTGGGGGAAGGCGCCGGCCAAGTGCGAGCGAGTGCCAGGGGGGAGCACAGCGAGGCCAGGGCGCTGGCGCGGCCGCCGGCGAGCGGCGCGGCCAAAGGGAGCGGCAAGGGCTCGGGCGGAGCACGTCCACACGCATTAGGGCGCGCGCGGGGGGGGGGGGGGGGGCGCTGCCGGCGCGGGCGTGGGGGCGAGGTCGGGCCGCGCGTGGCCGGTGCCTAGACACGGTCGGAGCACGCGAAGGGGGGGCGGGCGGCGCGGTGACCGAACGGGGCGGAGGAAAGAGGGGATGGTAGCTCACCCCCGTTGCAGGGGAACACCGGCGAGGCTCGGGGGAGCCGCGGTTGAGGAGGAGGTCGAGGAGGCGACGGGCGACGATGGGGTGAGGTGGCGGCGTTCGACGACGGCGTCGACGAGGCGAGGCAGAGGCCTCGGGTGGGCGACGCGCGAGGGAGAAGGGGGGGGTGAGGAGGTGATCCGATGACGGGGCGGGGCGGCGCCGGGGACGGGCGCCGGTGTCGAGGGCGCGAGGCCGTTGCCCCGATCCAGTCGGGGAAGGGAAGAGGGGCGAGTGGGGAAAGTGGGTCGGGGGGGGAGGCTAGGGTTTCGTGGTAAGGGGGGAAAGGTGGGCCGGCCTGGCTGGGATGGCCAGCTGGGCTTGCCGAGGCCCAGTTGGGCCAGGGAGGGCTTTTCTTTCTTTTGTTTTAGCCTTTTGTATTTTATTTTTATTCACCAGTTTAAGTTTGATTTATAAAATACAAAAGTTGTTCCTAATTTAGTATTCGTAATTATGCCACTGCCACCAATATTTTGGCACATTAAATAAAGCAGTTTGTATAAGTTTAATATTTTAAGAGCGTTTAAATAATAGTTTTGCCGCTGTTTTAATTACTATGGTGCATTTAAATACTTTACAGAAGTGTGGTTTCTTCACCAACATTTAGTATGGATTATTTGCCACAAACCGAACATTTTAGTTTTAATGTTTGAAAACTTTATTTGTTTGACTTGAATTTAAATTTTGAATTTGGGTTTGATTTTGGACAAGTGGTAGCTTGACTGAGTGATCATGGTAACATGGCCACTGTTAGAGAGAGATCACTGTAGTGTGATAGTGGGGATGTCATAAGTCTCCTCCACTACAAGAAATCTCGTCCCGAGATTTAAGTGGGGAAGTAAAGGGTAACTTTGGGAGATCTGACCCTCGTAGGGTCGATTATCTGATGGAGAATTGAGGGAGTGGCAGAAGTATCTCTCGAGTTGAAACTTAAGAAAACATCGAGAGCAAAGTATGAAGGTACAATAGGAAGTTTCAAGCGGAAGGACAAACGATCGATATCTGAACAGAGTGTGAAAAGGGGTTCAGAGCATCGGGAATAGATCATCTCTCGGAGGGTAGCTCATGATAACACACAAGGCCAAGAGGAAAGGATACTTTGGAGTTAAGGATGTACAGGAGAGTCAGGTTCCGATCCTGTGGAACTATGGGTTATGGGCCCACCATGTGGTTCAAAAGTAGGAAGGACGCTGACGTATTGCACGGTCATGGTAGCAAGGCATGTCAGAGGATAGCCTGTCAGTTATGTCGGTGACAACATCGGTACCAAGGGCGAGGGACGAAGAGAACCATTTTCCTGCTCAAAAGAACGAGGCGGACCAATCAGGCAAAGTTCTCGTCCATCGGTGGTTACCAGAATGTCATCAACATTAGTAACAGGGTCGTACTGACCGAATTGTACCTCGAGGTGTTTTTATAAGCAGGGAATTATTTCTGCTTATAACATATGGATCACAAGAAAGGTTAAACAAACCAATGGAAAGGAAAATGTGATCATCAGTTTAAATAAACCAATGGAAAGGAAAAATGTTTACACACAAGAATTGGGGGTATATCCTTCCCAAGGAAAAGCGGAACACGATATACATGATAGGACAGCAAGTTCAAAAGTATTTAGACAAAGGGGCGAGGGAAGAATCATGATATTACCCATACAACAGTGTTTGGTTAATAGATCAAGAAACATTTAGCGTTGCGCTTCCAATGTTCTTTTTGATATTCGGAATGCCACAATCATGCCTCGAGGTAGCGATGATATGGTGTTTCAAGAAAAGGTTGGCTCTGAAGGCCACAAGAATACACAGGGAATAACTTCAGTAATAGCAAAGAAAACAAGGTATGAGCAAAACATAACCAAGTCTGTGTTGGCAGGAATACAAGGAGGTTGTCGATGATATCACAAATCATCGAGGGGCAGGGATGGTATTTCTAGCCATGAGTTCAATTGACAGATATGAAGAAGCCAAAGTGTTGATGGTGATCACGATAAATTTTGTCAAGAGACTCTATGAATATGCCATCGAGCAGCGACGACATCAAGCAAAAGGAAGGATAAAGTGAAAGGCTATGAGAACCACGGATTCGACACAAGCTCGATGTCAAGCTTGTTGTTCGAGGTGAAAAGATAAGATGAGGAAGATCGACAAAAGCTTAGCTCATCGTCGAAAGTTGCTCCGGGCATAAGGACCAGGTAGCACAGTTAAAATTTGGCACGATAAAAATATAGCCGATCAGGCTAGGAATGATGTGAGGGGGTATTAAACTTCCCAGTAACAAGTACTAGGGGTAATACCAAAAGGGAAATCGGAGTAGAGGTTAGACGGGGGAACTGATTTGCAGAGGATAAGTATTTTAACTTATCCGGGAAATGGATTTAAGGAGGAAATATGGTCGGAACCATGATTGCAAAGGATCAATTCATAGATACAAGATGAACTTGTGCCAAGGAAAATAATTATTTTTACGAGCAGCTTCCATGATAAGTTCTACATCGGGTCCATGGGCATGAACACAAAGGTTCAAGGTCGACTCCCACTTCTTCAATGCATAACCTTTTATTTACTCCTCGTTTTCGAAGAAATTGTAGTGCGGAAGATTTATCTGGCGAAGTACCAGAAGAGTATGACTCGCATAAGTTTTGAGTTCACACGGATTAGGGAAAGCATAGGTTCAACCCATCGGGACATTTTACGAAGCTATACAACACACTAGCAGGAGCGACGGATACATGTTCGAAAGCAAAGGGCTGGCGATAAGGAGTAGATGGTACAATTCGCCCGAGACATTTTGTATCAGGGGAAAGTTGTCAATGATTTAAAATACGAAGGAGCTACCGGATAGTAATCCACCAAAAGATCAGGTGGTCCGCAAAGGACCTGATGTGAGTATCGGTACTCAACCAGAGGAAGAAGGATGCAAAGGCATCAGATTATAGAAACAGCTGAATAATTCGGCGTTCAGATGCAAAAGAATTATGATTTCCAAAGCGAAAGATCAGGGGCAAACGTTCCGATAAGGATGGTTAAGTTGAAGGGAACTAGGGGGACAATCAATTGTAACATGATTGGCCGGGATCCAACTCATGTCTAAAATGACGTCTGAGCCAGAAGGATGAATTAGTAGGTAACAACTGATGATTGCAAGTGTTCGCTCACATGTTGAATCAACAAGATCAGAGTGATTTAGATAAGGGATATCAACGATGATTACTTGACATATGGAACTAACCATAATGCAAGCAAGTAAGAAGAATCTCAAAAGCAGTAGGCTGCAAAGGATTTTCGGATGATCAGATAGCATTTCCAAGTATTTTGGAAATCATATGAACAAATGGGGATGAACGGACCCCGGTTAAGTGAATTATCCTCAGTGCAAAAAGAAGCTGCAAGGCCGAAAGCACAAAGGATTCTCTGAGCAACGGAGAGTACTAGGTGTACCTTGTAACAACAGGAGCAACTGGGGATGAAGGTACAAGCGGCAGGGATGTTATTCATGGGGATTACCGGTGGTCAGGAACTGCAAGGCAGTGGGCACAGGGTCTCGAGAAACATCGAGGAGTATCCGTAGAATCTTCTGGCGAAGCAAGCGGTCATCGGTAATGTCGAGGCTCTCCGGGAGCAAGTGGGTACGAGAACCTAATGTCAGAGTTAGTAAAATGTTTAACCCGAATAGACGAGAGATCAGAGTCCCAGAGTATAGACGAGGAATAAAAGATCCTAATACCACCCAATTGGCGACGTGGGCCCGTAAGCCACACAGCCAAGTTAGTAAAACAATTTTCATTATCTAGACTCAACTTCGGCCAAGGAGTTGGAATGGGGGAACCTACAGGCAGTCGGCTCTGATACCAACTTGTGATGCCCCCGGCTCAATTGTGCACTAATCATACACGCAAATGCACACGATCAAGCCTAAGGACTCATGGGAAGATATCACAACACAACTCTAAAACATAAATAAAGTCATACAAGCTTTATATTACAAGCCAGGGGCCTCGAGGGCACGAATACATAAGCTCGCATACAAGCGTCAGCGGAAGCATCAGATATCTGAGTACAGATATGAAACAGAAACAGAAAGGCCTTTAGAAAGGCGGGGCAAAATAAAACACTACGATCGAAAGGCGCAGGCCTCCTTCCTGGGACCCTCCGAACCTACTCCTGGTCGTCGGCCAACTCGTAGAAGTATCCACCCTCAGGGTAGTAGTAGTAGCGATCGTCGGCAGGGGCAGCTGTATCCGGGGCTCCGTCATCTGGTTGCACCAAAAGGATATGGGGGGAAAAAGAAAGCAAAGAAACCATGAGTACTCATCCGAAGTATTCAGCAAGCAAGGATCTACACTACATATGCAACATTATCAAAGAGAGGCTGTATATGTGGACTAGGCTGCAGAAATGCCAGAATAGAGGGGAAAGCCTAGTCCTATCGAAGACTAGCATCTTCAATGGTCTTGCAGCATTAGAAGAGTGTAGTGTAGTACAACATAAGGTAGTAGTATCATTAAGTCTCAACCTCACCCAGAGATCCTTCCTCGACTCCCTGCGATAAAGCAATCCCAGAGCCATACTGTCATCAACCTCGGCCAGAGATCCTTTCTCGACTCCCTGCAAGAAAGCAATCCCAGAGCCATACTGTCATCAACCTCGGCCAGAGATCCTTTCTTGACTCCCTGCGAGAAAGCAATCCCAGAGCCATACTTTCCATTTCTCATCACAAGTATCCAGTTCTAGTTGTATCGATTGGGATACAACTCCGAGCGTCCGTTACCGAGGATCCAGCTATGCATTGATTCGTTCTTCCCTGCAGGGGTGCACCAACTTACCCACCATGCTCACTTAACTCCGGCTGGACACACTTTTCTGGGTCATGCCCGGCCTCGGCCAAACGACACACCGCAACCCTACCTAGAGCTCAGCAGAGAGGTCCCCGTCGGTCTACATCCTAAGCGCTCGGGGGTCTTGGGCCATCGCCCCTCGCCCTCCGAGTCATTGCACACATGGCTCAGATCCAAGCACCACCTCTGTCGCGAATGGCGCCAATCACTCCATGTCGCACTGATGAACTGGACGTCTGACAGAGCTTTCGGCTGATGCTACGATGCAGAGTGCCCATAACTGATCCCACGTGATGGTTAGAGCTATCGGGCCAGATGACCACTCGGATCAAATATCCAAATCGTTAGTACATTGGGGGTGCGGTAACGAGCAGAGACTCACGATCGATGTGACCCCATCGCCCCGTCTCGAGGACTTGCGGTAAGGGCCAAGAATGCCCGGTCACGCCTCGTATTCATATCTCGGGCACCTTCCAGGTCAACCCGTCTCCACATCACTCGCGGGTACCCCTCAGGGTCGACCTGCCTTCCAAGTAACAGTTGTGAAGTCCAAGTATCCATGTGTCCATAACATCAAGGGAATCCGAGGTATCACCCTCATTGGATTCCTACTCGATGTATCCGTCAAGGTGAACTCGAAGGAATCACCCTCGATGGGTTCACACTTGAGGTGTTGCACGACAGCGTCGTTATCGGAAGTGGTGAAGGAGGAATCACCCTTGAGGACCACGACCGAATAGCTACTCTACAGAGTTAACATTAGAAGTGCTACACGAGGTATCACCATCATCACTCGATAGTAATGCTATAGTGTCGTACAACTAAGGGGGGGGGGCGGTGATGGTGCCGGTGTTGGGGCCTGGCTGTCGATCACATTGATCGGGTCATCTGATAATCCAGCGGGGGCAACTGGGGACAAAGTGGGGTCTCTGGTGGGTCTCTACCCAGCCTATACTAAGCAGTTTAGGATAAGCAGGTAAGGTACCAATAGCAGGTTTTAATAAACAGGCTATGCATCAGAATAGGTGAAGGAGTAGCAGCAGCAATTCTAATGCAAGCATAAGAGAGAAAGAATAGGCGATATAGGCATGCTCAAGGGGGGGGGGGGCTTGCCTGGAAGCTCTGCTGAAAAGGAAGAAGAGTCGTCGGTGACGTAGTCGATCACAGCGGCATCAGCAGCGGTCTCGAGGTCTACTGGAGAGAAGAGGGGGAAGAAACAATAAATATAAAGCAAACAAGAGCATGACATGACAATACGCAGAGCTATGGGTGTTCTGACGCGGTGCTACACGATATAGGTGAAGAGGGAAAACATCCGGAAATGTTTTCCCAAAGTTTGGCATTTTCGAACAGATGAAACAGAGGGGGACGGTTGCATGTTCGCTATGCTAGGGACGTGTGGCAGACGAACGGACCGCGAATTCGGATTCGTCTCGTTGTTCTGAGCAACTTTCATGTACAAAGTATTTTCATCCGAGCTACGGTTCATTTTATATTATTTATCAAAGTTATAATTCATTTTTAGAATTATCAGAATTAATTTGATTAGAAAAATGCACTTATGACATCAGCATGACATAAGTATGATGTCAGCAGGGCCAAAAGTTGACTAGGTCAACCCTGGCAGGTGGGTCCCGTTCGTCATTGACTGTTTAATTAATTAACAATTGTTATTTTTGTTAGCAGGCTAATTAAGTTTAATTAATTATCTAAACAGAATTAATTAAGTTAATTAATGGTTTAATTAATTAGTTTTCATTTCATTTTTTATATAATCTTTTTTTACAGGGGCTGGGCCCCTCTGGTCATTGACCCAGGGGGCATACGGGTGCAGGCGCTCGTGCCCGAGGCCACAGCTAGGCGCGGCGGGGCATCGGCCAGAGCGGCGCCGGGCGCGGGGCGAGGTCGCCGGCGACGGGGGAGCTGGCGAGCGCGTGCGGGGGAGGTAGACGGCGCGGGGGCGAGGCGCGGGCGGCGCGGTGACCGAACGGGGCGAAGGAAAGAGGGGACGACAGGTCACCCACGTTGCAGGGGAACACCGGCGAGGCTCGGGGGAGCCGCGGTTGAGGAGGAGGTCGAGGAGGCGACGGGCGACGACGGGGTGAGGTGGCGGCGTTCGGCGACGGCGTCGGCGAGGTGAGGCAGAGGCCTCGGGTGGGCGACGCGCTAGGGAGTAGGGGGGCGAGGAGGCGATCCGGTGATGGGGCAGGGCGGGGCGGCGCCGGGGACGGGCGCCGGCGTCGGGGGCGCGAGGCCGTTGCCCTGATCCAGTCGGGGAAGGGAAGAGGGGCAAGTGGGGGAAAGTGGGTCGGGGGGGGGGAGGCTAGGGTTTCGTGATAAGGGGGGAAAGGTGGGCCGGCCTGGCTGGGATGGCCAGCTGGGCTTGCCGAGGCCCAGTTGGGCCAGGGGGGGCTTTTCTTTCTTTTGTTTTAGCCTTTTGTATTTTATTTTTATTCACCAGTTTAAGTTTGATTTATAAAATACAAAAGTTGTACCTAATTTAGTATTCATAATTATGCCACTGCCACCAATATTTTGGCACATTAAATAAAGCAGTTTGTATAAGTTTAATATTTTAAGAGCATTTAAATAATAGTTTTGCCGCTGTTTTAATTACTATGGTGCATTTAAATACTTTACAGAAGTGTGGTTTCTTCACCAACATTTAGTATGGATTATTTGCCACAAACCGAACATTTTAGTTTTAATGTTTGAAAACTTTATTTGTTTGACTTGAATTTAAATTTTGAATTTGGGTTTGATTTTGGACAAGTGGTAGATTGAGTGAGTGATCATGGTAACATGGCCACTGTTAGAGAGAGATCACTGTAGTGTGATAGTGGGGATGTCACAGCGCCGTGGTGTGAGTGGCCCTTGGCCCAACCTGGCTTAAGCACGGTGGTCTTCTCCAAGTTCGAGAGATGATGTGCTTGTCGGGGATCGAGTTGTATGGTATCGCAGAAGTGACATGCCGCCTCCTTGAAACAACCAGTGGAGAATGCCGCGCTATCATTCCTTCGTCTCGTCAGCCTAGCTTCGATCGATGAGGATGTGGGAGTCCTGGTTTGTGATCCGGAAGTGAAGGGATCGAGATTCTCAGGGAATTGATGGTCTAAATTTTTTTATTGGGAAATCAATGGTCTTACTTCATTGGGACACAAGAGGAGAGGAATTGTATGATGGAGGAGAAGGCCCCTATGGCAACCGTCCTAGCACTAATCATGATCGAGTTGACATAGGAAAAAGGGAGTCTTCCTTGCGTCAGGATTTTTTATCCAGGCCCAGCCGAAGCACAATGCGACGTGCATGTGTGGCAGAAGGGAGTGACCTAGCAATGAAAATAGGGAGGCTGAGCCACAGATGATACGTAGGGTTTGTCGATCTTTTTCCCCTTTTTCTTTTTCCTTATACACATGTGTAGATCTTTTATTAAATCCCAGCCGTCAATTTTTATTGTTAACACAAAATTAATGGATATAATGGGGTGACGTATGGAGAACTATGAAAGCCTCCGTCCTTTATTATTACGTAAAGAAGGGGCGACCACAGTGGCAAAACAATCATTTTAGTGCGATTAGATAGCTAAAAGTCTCATCATACCTAACTCTGGCAGTTAGGACAAAGTGCATTAAATGCACTGCTAGGTGTCATGCTGAGGTTGAAGTCCGGCAAGCCTGTCACGCTGCTTATCTCTCTGTCTCTTATTAGCGTGACACGCCATCTGGACGGGTGTCAATAAAGCTAATCTCTTCTCCAGTAGGTTGCCACGTGCTTGACAGGATCCACCTAGCCACTTGAGAGCTCGACACCGCACCGATTATCGACTGGCGTACGATGAGGTGGAGCGGGGGCATCTTGGCGGAGGTTTGCCGGCACGGAGCCTGCCGGGCTCTTGTCTTGGAGTCTTGGTTCGGCCTTGTCGGCCCTGGAGACCCTGCCGGGGTGGCATGGCCTTGCCAACAGGCGCGATCTCAACCCTGTCGGGCTCTCCTGCCCAGCAAGGGAGACCCTCCTGAAGGCTTCTCTAGTTACCTTGGCCTTGTTATTCTTGAGCTTGATGCGCCCGGCAAGGTCAGTCTGCCCCGGAGGTCACACAAGTATGTGCACAAGTCAAGGGGGAACAAACACCCCTGTTTTTGCACACCGGCAGGAGCCCCCGGGCCTGAGCCACACGTGCCACATGCGTCATTGCGTTAGGCCCAAACAATGCACAAAGATGCGGCAAAAATCCGCTATCCATGTATTAATGACTTTGCTGACCCGTCAATCACATGTCCATCCCACGCAGTTACTGCGGGTTGTGGAATCGTGGGTCTGCAGCAGTTACTGGGTAGTGCGCCTGTTAAAGGCAGTTTTTGGCAGGGGGAACAGTGGAGAGCCAGCCCCCTCGCATGGTCCCAATAAAAAGGCAATGCGAAGGAGCGCTGCTCATTCACACCCTTCACCCCTCCCGCTTCATCTTCTTTCTTGCGACGGAAACCGCCTCCGCCGCCATCATCGCCCCAAGCCACACCAGATCCTTCTTATTTCTCCGTCCAACGAAATGGGGCGCAAGAAGAGCACTGTAAAGGGGAAATAGGCGGCCAAGCCCGAGGACCCGAGAGCAGAGGAGAAGAAGAAATAGGCGGAGGAGTTGGCCCAGCGGCGGCGGGAGAACGTGGTTTTCTTGCCGTCGGACTTGGATGGCAACACCTTGATCCACAGGGATGCCTACATGTGGGGGAGGAAGACCAGAGGCCATGGAGCACCAGTTGTTCTCCCTAATGGACCCAAGGTTCCAAAGGACTCATATCCCTTTTTCTGTGCATACTTTTACTACGGGCTTTCTTCCCCCTTTTTTGATTTCTTCAGCGCCATGATGTACGCCTATGGATTCCACCTGCTGGATTTTACACCCAATGCGATGTCGTGCATGGCGGTATTTGCCCATCTGTGTGAAAATTTTGTTGGGGTTGCCCCCAGCGTGGATTTGTTCCGCCACTTCTATATCCCCCACATTGAGGACAATTCCCTTTCGGGGAATATATCTTGGATTCCATGGGGAAAGAAAGAGGACTAGGGATACCTTGGAGGGCAGTTACGCGGCAAGTGGGAAGAGTGGAGGGGTGATTGGTGTTGGATTCAGGACCCAGATGCTCCGCCGTTCTGCTTGCCGCGGACTAAATGTGTGGTGCGTGGCAAGGACTGGAGTGACCTGGGCACCACAGATGAGAACCTCCGCCCGACACTGAACATGATCGCCCGCCTTAAAGCTATCGGGCTCACCATTGAGCATGTGGGGGCCGACTTCCTCCAGCGTCGCATTGCGCCACTGCAGAGGAGGGACAAGTTCACTTGGGAGTACAAGAATGCTAGAGATTGGATGCGGCTTTATCCTGGTCGCGGCAACAATCTGACAGTCATGAGCCATGCCTGGTTGTGCGAGCAATTGCTCCACAAGGCCGACACCTTCCACTTGCTGGCAAGGATCATTCCGCTGCACATCAACTCTGCCACGGACCAAATCCTCAAGTGGATGCCGGATTACAACGCCAATGGGGTCAAGGCAGATTGGCAATTGCCCAGCTTGGAGGATGAGATGGAGTGGGCCTCTAGTTTAGAGGAGAAGGCCACCAGGAAGGAGACGGACTTCACCAAGGGCACCACTGAGGAAGAGCAAGAGTACATACGCAACAGGATTGAGGAAGCCCGAAGACTCAAGGCTGCCGGGGCAGCCGGATATGATGATGCCGATGATGGTGAGGATGACGAGAATTCCTCAGATAAGGAACGTGTTGATGAAGAGATTGCCGGGCTTGAGTCGATAGGGGCCACAGCTATCGGGGCAGAGGCTGCCGGGTCTCAAGAGACCGAAGCGCCCGAGGAAGAGGAAGGACTTGAGGTGGGCCCTCAGGCTCCTGAGCAACGGCACCACCTTCGTAAGGTCGGCAACCGAGAGGCGGTGGTTCCGTCATCATCACGGGCCAGGCCCAAGGTGAAGAAGACGACCGCTAGAGGCAACAAAGAGGATACATCGTGCCGCCATTCAGCCTGCCTCTCTCGAGCCCCAGCACCGCCTTCCCAACAACGGGTTGTTAAAGGCGTCGATCCCACGCCGCCGTCAAGCCTAGTCCTGACAGCGAGCAGGACCCTGCCACCACTCAAGAGATCTAGGGAATCACCTCTGCCCCTGGTGTACGAGATGGATGCCATGCTCGACGACCCAGAGTGAGGAAGATCTTTGCTTCTCTTATTTTTGATTGCTTTTTTGCTTTTTCCTTGATTCTCAACTAATCTTGTGCTGCTGGTCTTAACAGGGATGAAGAGACCCTTGCGCACCTGGCCAAACAGGCCAAGTCGACAGTGACATGGCTGGGCTCTTCGTTGGGTGCCGGCCTGGCGGGGAACACCATGGATGCCACCACGCACAGCCCCCAGGCCAGCCCCCTCGTGAGGGAATGGGACAAACCTCGATCACTGGTGGGAACGTCGATGTTTCTCCTCCGTCTCCCGACAAGGAAATGGAAGGAGATCACCAGGGAGAAGTCTACCAAGGAGGGGCAATTCCTCCAGCGCCTCCCTTGATCAATGTCCAAGGAAAAGATTCTCCGGCAAGGGCTTCTACCGTGGGGTCAGCTCGCTTTGGATCCACCCCCACTGAAGGTGCAGCCGCCGACAGTAAATGTTGCCGGGGAAGGAGAAGTCTCTTCCTGACAACATCCAGCGGGTAAGCCACTTGCTTCTTGAACCTCCCTTTCCTTTGCAATTTATCCTTGTGACCCTTGATTTGAGTTTTTGATCATCATTTTCCCTCTATTCTTGTCTTCGCGCGTAGGTTCTCTGCTCTAAGAGGGAGAACTTCTGGAAGAGGTGGCCAATATTAGGAAGGATGCTGCCGCCGAAGCCATCAAGATCGCTGCCGCCGAAGGGCGCAACAAGACTCCCGGGAATATCCAAGAGGCGGCAGAAGAAACCAGCAATCCTCCTGGCAAAGCAACCGATCTTCTGGAAGCCAGCTGATGACAAGGTGCCCTGATACGTCTCCAACGTATCTATAATTTTTGAATGTTCCATGCTGTTATATTATCATTGTTGGATGTTTTACAATCATTTTATAGCAACTTTATATCATTTTTTGGGACTAACCTATTGACATCGTGCCCAGTGCCAGTTGCTGGTTTTTGCTTGTTTTTTACTTCACAGAAAATCAATACCAAACAGAGTCCAAACGCAGCGAAACTTTTTGGAGATTTTTTCTGGACCAAAAGACACCTGTTGGGCCAAAGAAGTACCAGAGGGGGGCTCCGATGGGAGCACAACCCACCTGGGCATGCCTGGGGGCCCAGGCGTGCCCTGGTGGGTTGTGCCCACATCGGCTGCCTCCTGCACCGCCTCTTTGCTCTATAAATACCCCGAAAATCCAAAAACCGTAGGGGAGTCGACGAAACACAATTCCAGCCGCCGCAAGTTCCAGAACCACCAGATCCAATCTAGACACCATCACAGAGGGGTTCATCATCCTCATTGCTGCCTCTCCGATGATGCGTGAGTAGTTCATTGTAGACCTACGGGTCCATAGTTAGTAGCTAGATGGCTTCCTCTCTCTTTTGATTCTCAATACAATGGTCTCTTGGAGATTTATTTGATGTAACTCTTTTTGCGGTGTGTTTGTTGGGATACAATGAACTTTGAGTTTATGATTAGATCTATTTATCCATGAAAGTTATTTGAGTTTCTCTGATCTCTTATATGCATGATTACTTATAGCCTCGTATTTCTTCTTCGAATCTTTGGTTTAGTTAGGCTGACAAGATCGATTTTTATTGCCATGGGAAGAGGTGCTTTGTGATGGGTTCGGTCGTGCAGTGTTCTTTCCTAGTGACAGAAGGGGCAGCAAGACATGTATTGATCGTTGCCATTAAGGATAAAAAGATGTGGGTCTATTCCTACATGAATAGATCTTGTCTACGTCATGTCATCATTCTTATTGCATTACTCTGTGTCTCCATGAACTTAATACACTAGATGCATGCTGGATAGCGGTCGATGTGTGGAGTAATAGTAGTAGATGCAGGCAGGAGTCGGCCTACTAATCTTGGACGTGATGCCTATATAATGATCATTGCCTGGATATCGTCATAATTATTTGAAGTCCTATCAATTGCCCAACAGTAATTTTTTTACCCGCCGTATGCTATTTTTCTCGAGAGAAGCCACTAGTGAAATCTACGGCCCCCGGGTCTAATCTTCATCATATTTGCTTTCCGATCTATTATTTGCCACTTTTATTTTTAGATCTATTATTCCGAAAACCCAAAAATACCTTGCTACACTTTTTATTTGCATCTTTTATTTCGTGTTTTATCAAGATCTATTTATCCAATCTATCACAATTTTATCCTGTCAACTTGACAATTTCTGGCGTCGTTACCCGAAGAAGGGATTGACAACCCCTTATATGCGTTGGGTTGCAAGTATTTGTTCTTTGTGTGCAGGTACCGTTTACATAGTGTTGCTTGGTTCTCCTACTGGATTGATACCTTGGTTTCATAACTGAGGGAAATACCTACTGTAGCTGTGATGCATCATCCCTTCCTCTTTGGGGAAATACCGACGTAGTTCAAGCGATATCATGCCCCTCCAATCAGATGCATCAAACTTGAGGGTGCCTTCGCTTGTCGCAGCGACACAACCCTCTCCAAGCAGCTTGGCACTAATAGTTGCCCATCCGGGACCGGCAGACCCCAGCCCATCAATCCTGAGTGGGGTGAATCTCGATGATGAATTCAACCGTATACTGGCCCTCTAGCCCAAAGGGCCAAAGAGGTAGGTGATTCCGTCGATTGCTCCAAATACTTGGCTTTCCTGGAGACGATGGCTACTAGGCTCAAAGATGTGCAAGAGAGGTATGGCCAGAGGTGGCATATAGTTCAAGAAGAACACAGGGCCCATGATGTGGCCACCGAGCAATTGAAGGAAAAGGAGGAAGAGTTGCGCACTTGGTACAAAAAGCGATCCCGCAAACTCGGGGATCAGGAGGAGAAGATGGCTGCTGCTGCTGCAGAGAGAGCAAGAACTCATGACATCAAGCTGACGGAGCGCGAAGCGTAGCTCAACGCTAAAGCCAAAGATCTTGCCGCTCGTGAGCAGGCCATGGCTGACACTCTTCGCAGCAAGGATGATGAGCTGGAAAGCCTTGTTCAGTAGCGGACCAAGGATCTGGAGGACGGCCACAAGAAGACCATAAACGCGCAGACCCAGGACGCGGCAGCTGATGACCCACAAGTATAGGGGATCTATCGTAGTCCTTTTGATAAGTAAGAGTGTCGAACCCAACGAGGAGCAGAAGGAAATGACAAGCAGTTTTCAGCAAGGTATTCTCTGCAAGCACTGAAATTATCGGTAACAGATAGTTGTGTGACAAGATAATTCGTAACGGGTAACAAGTAACAAAAGTAAAAAAGGTGCAGCAAGGTGGCCCAATCCTTTTTGTAGCAAAGGACAAGCCTGGATGAACTCTTATATAAAGCAAAGCGCTCCCGAGGACACATGGGAATTATTGTCAAGCTAGTTTTCATCATGCTCATATGATTCGCGTTCGTTACTTTGATAATTTGATATGTCGGTGGACTGGTGCTTGGGTGCTGTCCTTCCTTGGACAAGCCTCCCACTTATGATTAACCCCTCTCGCAAGCATCCGCAACTACGAAAGAAGAATTAAGATAAATCTAACCATAGCATGAAACATATGGATCCAAATCAGCCCCTTACAAAGCAACGCATAAACTAGGGTTTAAGCTTCTGTCACTCTAGCAACCCATCATCTACTTATTACTTCCCAATGCCTTCCCCTAGGCCCAAATCATGGTGAAGTGTTATGTAGTCGACGTTCACATAACACCACTAGAGGAGAGACAACATACATCTCATCAAAATATCGAATGAATACCAAATTCACATGATTACTTATAACAAGGCTTATTCCATGTCCTCAGGAACAAACGTAACTACTCACAAAGCATATTCAGGTTCATAATCAGAGGAGTATTAATTATTATTAAGGATCTGAACAAATGATCTTCCACCGAATAAACCAACTAGCATTAACTACAAGGAGTAATCAACACTACTAGCAACCCACAGGTACCAATCTGAGGTTTTGAGACAAAGATCGGATACAAGAGATGAACTAGGGTTTGAGAGGAGATGGTGCTGGTGAAGATGTTGATGGAGATTGACTCCCTCTCGATGAGAGGATCGATGGTGATGACGATGGCGATGATTTCCCCCTCCCGGAGGAATGTTTCCCCGGCAGAACAATTCCGCTGGAGCCCTAGATTGGTTCTGCCCAGGTTCCGCCTCGAGACGGCGGCGCTTCATCCCGAAAGCTTCCTTATGATTTTTTCCAGGTCAAAACACAACATATAGCAGAAGATGGGCGTCGGGGGCCTGCTAGGTGGCCCACAAGGTCGGGGGGCGCGCCCTCCACCCTTGTGGCTAGCTGGTGGCCCCCCTCTGGTGCTTTCTTCGCCCAATATTTTTTATTAATTCCAAGATGACTCTCTGTGAAGTTTCATGACTTTTGGAGTTGTGCAGAATAGGTCTCTAATATTTGCTCCTTTTCCAGCCCAGAATTCCAGCTGCCGGCATTCTCCCTCTTTATGTAAACCTTGTAAAATAAGAGAGAAAAGGCATAAGTATTGTGCCATAATGTGTAATAACAGCCCATAATGCAATAAATATTGATATAAAAGCATGATGCAAAATGGATGTATCAGCAGCCAAACTCAAGGATGTCGATGATAACCTTGCCGCAGCTTCCAAAGCCAAAGCAGAGCTTGAGACCCAAGTGGGAAGGTTGGAGGAAAAGCTTGTCAGGAGCAAAAAGGAGACCAAGGCTCTCTGGGAAGAAGCGCAGAAGGCAGCCACCACACTAGAGGGGCTACAATCACAGCTTGCATCCAAAGGCCAGGATCTGACTTCCGCCGCCAGTACCATTGAGGACTTGAACACCAAGCTCGCCACTTTGGAGAAAGACCTCGAGCTAGCTAAGGACCGAGAGAGGGTCTTGACGGAAGAAGTTAACACTGCAGGGACTCTCTGGAAGGATGCAGAGCTCAAGCTTAAGGACCAGGTTGATCTATACTACCTCTGGTCTAAGAGCCTGGTCAACATAGCCGAACGCATCTTCTCCCAGATCGCCAAGATGAACATGAAGAGCTGGACCTTCTCCGTCAACGAGCATGAGGCTCCGAGCATCAAGCTGACACACTTCTTTGAGGGCCTTATCGACGGATTGATGACGTATGAAGATGACAGATCTACCTGCTTTGCCAGTGAGTCTCAGAAGTTTGCTCGGGACGCTACCTTCACCATCCTCGTCAACTTTGCACAGCGTCACCCTGACATTGATCTCTCCGACGCCTTCAAGAAGCTGTCGACCGGAACGGACACTTCTGTCGTCGCACAAGTTGTCGGGCCTTTGGCCGACAAGGTTCTTCGGGTGCCCCGGGTCCAAGGAGGATGCCGGGATTGAACTCCTTCATTCCATCCGTAGTAGCGCTGCCAAACAAAAGACACATTTTGGACTTATGTTATGTCCTCGCTACTTTCATGGTGTAATAGCACTCTTAAGTAGTTGTATGCACTTATGCTATCCCTCCGTTTTACTTTGTGTTTGGTTTTTGTATAATTTGACCACTCTACGCATGTTGGAGTCCTGTTGGGGCTAACCACCGGCCGTGAGCGCTTTGAGGACGGATCCTTAGCCGCTTGTTGGCAGTGCTGCCACCGACAAGTTTCCCTTCAACGCTATCAACGCAGCCACCTGAGCTGTTGAGCGGACTCGAAACAGATAAGGGCGCAGATGACAATGGCGGGGATCCTTCGTGTGCAAGTCCATTATATACAACTACCACATGGAAACAAAGGGAATCGCAATAAGATAAATCAACAGATAGGAAATCGAGAAGTTTTCCAACTTAGCTTCTATTTCTGCTGCAACTTCCTTTATGCAAACAAACGAATAGCCAGGTCTCTCCTTCCCACTTCTCCCTTTGCGATCCTTATATGCGAAGATCCCCTTTTCTTGCGCATCAAATGCATGCAAAGGATCTTGACTCATTAGGAACGCCACCGGGGATAAGTGAGGTGAGACGTGCCACAGCGCCCCCGGCAGCATCTAGCTACTACCGGGGGAAAGCACAAGCGTTTATCGGGCTTGCCATGGCCCGCAACCCTGCCAGGGCTTCTGACCCTACCAGGTGGTGACTTGTTGGTAGCTGGGTCAAGCATGCATGCCCCGTCTTCGGGTTCGCCCCCGCCGATCCCAGCTTTAACTGTTACGACAGGGGAGCCGTGGCTTGCGCTCGATCTGGGCGAGATCGCATCTATGGCCGCACTTACGGTCGCGTGGGAGAGGCGAAAGTAAGAACTCTACGTCTCCCACACCAAGATCCATGCCTCCGCTTGGGGTAGAAGTATGCACTGGCCTCCATTTTTATCCGTTGCCCGTCTCATCGCGGTGAGCTCGATGAATGCGCCGTCGGCACCGGCCATTCACACCGCAACGTTCACTCTGTCCACCGTGGCGGCGCCATTGGCGCCACCCGCAGACAAAGGTGATGGGCGCTAGAGCGCACGGATCTTGGCAGGCGCATGGGTTCCTTTCTTGGACGCCTCTGGTGGCATGAAGGATGATGAAGACCGACGCGCTAGCTGTTGCTTCAGGTTTGGACAAGCGACGCCCCCTACCGGGCGCACCAAAGATGTAGGCGTGGAAGCACGATCACCTATGGGGGAAGGCTACCCCTTTGTGGTTCAGCAAGGGGATGGTCACATTGCACAAAGAGCAGAAACAGCAGGGCAACACGATGATGGACCTATCTCTTTTACCCAGGTTCGGGCCGCTTTGAAGCATAAAACCATACTCCTGCTATGGTGGATTGATCTGGAGTAACACGAACACGCGACGAGCTCAAGCCCGACAAGTGTGCCTCGGGGAGAGCAGCGCGCACGTACAAGTGTTGATGGGTCCAAGATGTTCAAACCCTTTGCTCGGTTGTGTCGGGCCTCCTTTTATAGCTTAAGGGGCGACCACAGTGGCAAAACAGTCATTTTAGTGCGATTAGATAGCTAACAGTGTCATCATACCTAACTCTGGCAGTTAGGACAAAGTGCATTAAATGCACTGCTAGGTGTCATGCTGAGGTTGAAGTCCGGCAAGCCTGCCTTGCCGCTTATCTCTCTGTCTCTTATTAGCGTGACACACCATCTGGACGGGTGTCAATAAAGCTAATCTCTTCTCCAGCAGGTTGTCACGTGCTCGACAGGATCCACGTAGCCACTTGAGAGCTCGACACCGCACCGATTAGCGACTGGCGTACGATGAGGTGGAGCGGTGGCATCTTGGCGGAGGTTTGCCGGCACGGAGCCTGCCGGGATCTTGTCTTGGAGTCTTGGTTCGGCCTTGTCGGCCCTTGAGACCCTGCCGGGGTGGCATGGCCTTGCCAACAGGTGCGATCTCGACCCTGTCGGGCTCTCCTGCCCGGCAAGGGAGACCATCCTGAAGGCTTCTCTAGTTACATTGGCCTTGTTATTGTTGAGCTTGACTCGCCCGACAAGGTCAGTCTGCCCCGGAGGCCACACAAGTCTGTGCACAAGTCAAGGGGGAACAAACACCCTTGTTTGTGCACACCGACACTCATATCATGTGATGAATAAAAATATAGCTCCAAGTAACATACCAACGAATTGTGGACGAAAGAGGGGATGCCATTTGGGGCATCCCCAATCTTATTCGCTTGGGTATTCCTTGAATATTACCTTGGGGTGCCTTGGTAATCCCCAATCTTAGGGTCTTGCCGCTCCTTATTTCTTCATCCATCGTGATCTCACCCAAAACTTGAAAACTTCAGCACACAAAACTCAACAGAAACTTCATGAGATCCGTTAGTATAATCAGTAAACCAATTCATAATTGTTATTGTATAATACCTACTTTATTCTAACTTATCCATGACTTATACCCCCTGATATAATCCATATCATCATTAAAACAAGTACACTATGGAATAAAAAACAAAATCTGTCTAAAACAAAACAGTTTGTAATGATCTGAAGTAAAGCCATACTTCTGTAACTCAAAAAATTCTGAAGTTTTAGGAAAACGTAGACAATTTGTATCTTAATAATGTGTAAAAATTTCATACTAATATCACGTTCTAGTAAAAGCAGTAAATTCCTGCACTGGCCGCAAAAATTTCTGTTTTTGCACAGAATCAATTCAACTATCATCCAAATCATCCCAAAGGCTTTACTTGGCAAAAACACTAATTAAAAGATAAAAACACAATCATTACAATAATAATAATCATGTAATCACACCAAAACATAATATAAAAATTGCAAAAGAGATAAATATTGGCTTGTCTCCCAACAAGCGCTATTGTTTTATGCCCCTAGCTAGGCGTGATGCATAGTTTCAAGTGTTATTATCTTTCAAAGTAATTCCATAGGTGGCTCTCATAGTGGATTCATATGGTGTTTTAATTCTATTTCTTGGGAAGTGTTCCAAACCTTTCTTTAATGGAATTCGGAACCTTATATTTCCTTCTTTCATGTCAATAATCGAACCTATGGTTCATAGGAAAGGCCTACCAAGTATTATAGGACAAGACGGATTGCATTCAATATCAAGCACTATAAAATCCACGGGTGCATAATTTCTATTATCAATTATGAGAAAAATAATCCTACCCAATGGTTTCTTAATAGTTAAACCCACTAAATTCAAGTTGAGGGAACATTCATCCATATCGGTGAGACCTAGAATGTCACATAAGGATTTTGGTATAGTAGAGACACTAGAACCTAGATCACACAAAGCATTGCATTCATAATCTATAATCTTAAATTTAATAGTAGGTTCCTATTTATCTTGTAATTTCCTTGGTATAGATACTTCCAATTCTAGCTTTTCTTCATTAGCTTTAATAGTGGCTTCTATAATGTGTTTATTAAAAGCTTTGTTTTGCTCGTAAGCATTGGGTGAATTTATCATGGTTTGTAACAAGGAGATACATTAAATCAAAGAACAATTATCATAATTAAAGTCCTTGTAATCCAAAGTAGTGGGTGCATCACCATCTAAAGTTTTGACCTCTTCAAACCTAGTTTTATTGTTTTTATCATTAAGATCATCACCCTCCGAACAATTGGGACGCCTTCTAATTAAAGTTGACTCTTCTATAGTCCTTTTTTCATCAAGTTCTATATTACTAATCAATGTTTCAATAGGTGTCACACCAATGATTTTAACTTCTTCATCATTATTATCATAAAAACCAGATGTGAACGCTTTTTCTAGGAATTCACGTCTAGCTCTCATCCTTTCAATTCTTTTTCTAGTTTCATAAATAGTAACTTGGATGGACTTTAGAGATTCATTTATAACATCATTCTTATGTGGCAAAATTTTAATTTTGAGAGTTTCCACATCATGAGCAATTCTATCCATGTTTCTAGACATATCGTCAACTTTGTTTAGTTTTTCTTCTACCATAGCATTGAAAATCTTTTGAGAACTAATAAATTCTTTAATGTTGTTCTCAAGTTCAGTAGGGGTGTGTTTGGTTTGTGTCACCAAGTAGAATGTAATGGGTCGGTTCCGAACCCAGGGCCCATTCCAGTGTTTGGTATGTCCAAGGAACAGGAACCCACCGGTCCCAAGGAACGGCATATTCCCTATTTATGCGGAACCAAGGCATACCTCCAGATCGAGCGAACCATGCAGAACGGGGATTTCCTTCTTCTCCCACAACTCGCACACAACCTCCTGAACCTTAGCACCGCCACCCTCCTTCGATCTGATATCCTGGGGAACACTCCACCTCTCTCCCTCTATAGCGTGGTGCCAGGTGCTCCGGCGGCAGACGGAGAGGCAGTCGATGGCGGTCAGCCTGGGTAGCACTGGAGGGCTTGTGGCTTGCGGACGGTGCTCACGCGACAGGTGGACAGGGAGGCGGCGGCGGCCGGCGCGGGTGACAATGAAGGGCGCGTGGCTTGCGGCCAGAAAGATGGGCATCGTTTGATGCTTGTAATCTGTGTTGGTATTTCCCCGAAGAGGAGAGGATGATGCAGCACAACAGAGGTAAGTATTTCCCTCAGTTATGAATCCAAGGTTATCAATCCAGTAGGAGAACCAAGCAACACTATGTAAACAGGACCTGCACACAAACAACAAAAACTTGCAACCCAATGCGTAAGAGGGGTTGTCAATCCCTCAACGGTATTGAGATAGATTAAATTGTATAGGTTTTGATAAATAGATCTAACAAAAATACAAAATAAAATAAATAAATAAAAATTACAGCAAGGTATTTTGGATTTAATATATGATAGGGAATAGACCCGGGGGCCATAGTTTTCACTAGAGGCTTCTCTGAAGAAAATAGCATACGGTGGGTAAACAAATTACTCTTGGGCAATTGATAGAAAAGCAAATAATTATGACGATATCCAAGGCAATGATCATGTATATAGGCATCACGTCCAAGATTAGTAGACCGATTCCTTCCTGCATCTACTACTATTACTCCACACATCGACCGCTATCCAGCATGCATCTAGTGTATTAAGTTCATGGAAAAACGAAGTAATGCAATAAGAACGATGACATGATGTAGACAAGCTAAACTCACGTATGAATAAACCCCATCTTGTTACCCTTAATAGCAAAGATACATGCATGCCATGTCTTTTTCTGTCACTGAGATTGAGCACCGCAAGATCGGACCCATCACAAAGCACCTCTTCCCATGGCAAGATAAATCAATCTAGTTGGCCAAACCAAACCAATAATCGGAGAAGAAATACGAGGCTATAACAATCATGCATAAAAGAGTTCAACAAAGAATCAAATAATATTCATGGATAGAACTGATCATAAACTCACAATTCATCAGATCCCAACAAACACACCAAAAAAAAGAGTTACATCAAATAGATCTCCAAGAACATCGAGGAGAACATTGTATTGAATATCGAAAAGAGAGAAGAAGCCATCTAGCTACTAACTACGGACCCATAGGTCTGTGGCAAACTACTCATGCATCATCGGAGGGGCAGCAAGGATGATGAAGAACCCCTCCGTGATCGTTGCCCCCTCCGACAGAGTGCTGGAAGAAGCCTCTAGATTAGATCTCGTGGTTCTGGAACTTGCGGCGGTGGAAAAAGTATTTCGTCGACTCCCCTAGGGTTTTTGGGATTTTAGAATATTTAAAGAGGCGGAGGTAGGTCAAGGGGGTGCCCGTGGGCCCCACTATCCACCAGGGCATGCCGGAGGCCCCTCGCGCGCCTTGGTGCCTACTGGGCCCCACGAGCATCCCCTCGTGCCCTCTAGAAGCTTCTTGGGTGTCTTCCTGCCAGAAAAAATCTCCAAACACTTTCGTGGCATTTGGACTTCGTTTGGTATTGATATTCTGCAAAGTAAAAAACAGCAACTCGCACTGGGCACTATGTCAATAGCTTTGTCCCAAAAAATGATATAGAGTTGCTAGTAAATGTATATAAAACATCCAAGATTGATAATATAACAGCATGGAACAATAAAAAAATATAGATACGTTGGAGACGTATCATCGTCTTCCAGTGCTCAGTCGGCAGCCAATGGGCATCGCGATCCCCGTCTCTATTCCTGTCTTGGTGGCCGACGAGAAAGAGAGAGCAGCAGCGGCTTGCATCAGCGGGAGGCAGCAGCGTCGTACAACATTGTGAGAGGCAATGAACAATTCTTTGGATTTAATTGGTTTAGATTCCCTCTAGCTTGGTTCTTCTAGCTTGGATCTTTCTTTTGTTTAGGTCCAATAAGAATTCATTTGGATTGATTTGTGAGAGGGGATGAATGATTTGACTGATACTCCTGATCCTCTAACCAAAGGATTCTTTTGATTTAAGTAGTTGCTAAATGATGCTTAATGGCAGTACTAGCACTTCAAAATAACAATGCTTAGCAAATTTGAGTGATACATATTACATTCTACTCCTCTAACCAAACACTGTGACGGGACCATTCCATTCCATTCCACTTGGTTCTACAACCAAACACACCCTAGGTATCCTATTATTAATTTATTATTATATTTATTTCCATAGGAATTACCATAATTATTAGAGGGATTACCAGGATACGGTCTAGGATTGAAATTCTCCCTCTATAAGCATTATTGTTGAAATTATTTCTTGCCACAAAATTCACATCAATAGCAACATTATTTTGCTCAATCAAAGTAGATAATGGGATATCATTAGGATCAACATGAGCATTTTTACTAGCAAGCATATTCATAAGAACATCCATTTTGTCACTCAAAGTAGAAACTTCTTCGACATAATTTACCTTCTTACCAGTTGGAGCTCATTCGGTGTGCCACTAGGAATAATTTGCAGTCATATTATCAAGAAGTTTCGTGGCTTCTCCCAATGTAATTCCCATAAAAGTGCCACCTGCAGCTGAGTCCAGAAGATTTCTCGAAACAAAGTCCAGTCCCACATAAATTTGTTGTATTATCATCCATGAGTGGGACAACTTTTAATCATTAATTTCATTCTCTCCCAAGATTGTGCAACATGTTCTTGCTCAGGTTGTTTAAAGTTAATGATTTGATTTCTAAGAGTTATTATGTTAATGGGAGGAAAATACTTGGCAATAAAAGTATCCTTATATTTATCCCATGAATCAATACTATTGCAAGGTAAGGATAAAAACCAAGTTTTAGCACGGTCTCTTAGCAAGAACGGAAATAATTTCTACTTAACAATATCATTATCCACATCTTTTTTCTTTTGCATATCACATAAGTCAACGAACGTATTAAGATGGGATGCATCATCTTCATTCGGATTTCCAGCAAAATGTTCTTTCTTAATAAGATTTAGCAATGCAACATTATCATATGACTTCGCACTAGTGGTGGGAGGAGCAATTGGAGTACTAATAAAATCATTGTTATAGTATTCGAGAAGTCACACAACTTAGTGTTATCTTGAGACATAATGGCAATTCAAACAAAAAAAATATTTTGGTATTTTTGATTTTTTAATGAGACTAATAAAAGCAAATAAAAAGTAGAAAAAGTAAATGATAATGTGTGTGAAGGGACCTTCCTTTGTTTGATGAAGCCTCCCTGACAACGGCGCTAGAAATTCTTTCAGCTACTTGTGAGCTGCGTTGGGGTTTTTCCCCAAAGAGGAAGGGAGAAGCAATATAGTAGCGGATAGTATTTACCTCAGTAGAGAACCAAGATTATCGAACCAATAGGAGATCAACACAGACAAAGATCGACAATACATACACAAAGAAGAGCAAATACTTGCACCCAACGCGGGCAAGATGGTTGTCAATCCCCTTGTACTCGTTAATTTCTAGGATTAATTCTGATAGTGATAGATATATAAATTGCAAACAAAATAAAAAAAAGTAAATTGCAGTGAGATTTTTAGGATTTTAGTGAATATGGTGAATAGACCCGGGGGCCATAGTTTTCACTAGAGGCACCTCTCTCAAGAGCATAGCATATGGTCGGTAAACAAATTATTGTTGGGCAATTGATAGAAAGCGCATAGTTATGACATTATTCATGGCATGATCAGTACATAGGCATTATGTCCGTGACAAGTAGATCGACATCCATCTTCATCTACTACTATTACTCCACCCATCGACCGCTATCCATCATGCATCTATGGTATTAAGTCCATAAAGAACAGAGTAACAATTTAAGCAAGATGACATAATGTAGAAAAAATAAGATCAATCAATATGATCGAACACCTTCGTTTTGCCCTTAGTAGAAACAATAAAAATACGTTCCTCGCTACCCCTTATGTCACTAGGTGAGGACACCGCAAGATTGAACCTACTACTATGCACCACTTCCACTGAAGATCTAATCATCAACTTGGCCAAAGAAAACTCATAGATCAGAAAGCACTAGATAGCTATAAAAATCACATATAGTAAAGTTCAGAAAAGACTCAATTACTTCCAATGAATAATCTGATCATCAACCCACAATTCATCAGATCCCAATAAACACACTGCAAAAAGAAGATTACATCGAATAGAACTCCGAGGAGAACTTTGTATTGAAGATCAAAGAAAGAGAGAGAGGAAGCCATCTAGCTAATCACTATGGCCCCGTAGGTCTGTACGGAACTACTCACACATCATCAGAGGTGCAGCAAGGTTGATGTAGAAGCCCTCCATGATTGCCCCCCCACCCCCCCGGCAGAGTAACAGCGGAGGCCTCCAGATGGGATCGTAGAAGAATAGAGGCTTGTGGAGGCGATTGTTATGGGTCTCGCTCTAGTGCTTTCATGATTTAATGGAATTTATGGAGTTGGAATTAGGTCAAATAGACCTATGAGGGGCCCACAAGATTAGGTTTTGTGCCCCCTGGGGCGTGCCCTGTGAGCTTGTGGCTCTCTCGCATCTCTTCTAGCCTCCTCCCAAAGCTTCCAAGGTCCCTTCTGGTCCAGGAAAAATCACCGTAAAGTTTCATCATGTTTGGACTTCATTTGGTACTGTTTTTCTAAGAAACAATAAAATAGGAAAAAATAGAAACTGGCACTGGGCACTAGGTTAATAGGTTAGTTCCCGAAAATGATATAAAATTGCATATAAAGCATACAAGATTGATAATATAATAGCATGAAACAATAAAAAATTATAGATACATAGGAGATGTAACAACAAGCAAATAACAAAAGTATAACAACAATCTGTCTAAACCACAACACTATGTAGTAATCTAATTAAGATGCATACTCTACATCTCAAAAAATTCTGAAACATTAGGACCTACCAGAAAATTTTCCAAAGCAGTACTGTGTAAAAAATTCAGTAATTGATCATGTTCCAGTAAAGAAAGATAATTCAAACACTGGAGGTAGAAGTTTCTGTTTCTGCACAACACCTAACGAACATGCAATTGCAACATCCTAAAGGCAAACCTTGGCACTTTATTTTTATGGTAGGGTGGTATATACAAGGGGATAATTATTTTTATGAGAAACTTCAGTGAAAAGTTTTATATTATTTCCATGAGCATGAACACGAGTTCTCAAGGTCGACCCTCACTTCTTCAATGCATAACTTTTCAATCACTTCTCTTTTTGAAAAAAAATTAGGTTCCCCACTTTATTTATTTTTGTTTTTGAAAAGTTTAAAAGCACACAAAAGAAGAAAAAGACTCTCTAAAACAACCAGGTTGTCTCCCAGACAACGCTTTCTTTGAAGCCATTAAGCTAGGCATAAAAGTGCAAATACAACTATTTCATTTCCAATTTTTCATTTTTTTACTTTTACCCATAACTAAAGAAAGAAAACAAAAACAAGAAACAAAATCTACTAAGTGGCAAAAGCAAGCAAGCATACATGAATATATTCACCCTACGCTATTGCTCCCTAGCAACGGTGCCAGAAAGAGCTTGATAATCCCCAAGTGCAAGGAATTGTTGTAGCACTTTCCAATGATGGACGTGGTAAGTATGGAGTGTCAAACCTGTAAGGAGCTGAAGGTAAGATCAATATTCTCTCACGTCCTATCTACCACTAATACAATCCTATGTACACTGGGCATTTGCTTTATCTAGAAACAAGAAATAAAACTACGTTTCGGGTACAAAGAGATAGCTTTGCAAGATGCTAGAGAACTTAAACATAATAATAGGTCCTGCCTAAGTAAAGTGAAAATATAATACACTATAATACAAGTAGCATGTGTGGAATAGTGGTGGTATGGTGTGCAGAATTGTCCCTAGGCAATTAGCTAAGTTACTAAACTGATTATTGTCATTGCAGTTTCATATGTGGTAGAGGCCTCTGCTAGCATACCATCCCTTACTTGGAATTTTATGCACTATGACTGGAACTATTAGCAAGCATCCACAACTACTAACAAGTTCATTAAGGTAAAAACAACCATATCATTAAGATATATTGATCCCCCCTCAATCCCATATGCCTCAATTTCTACACTCAGCCTCGGTAATATATGCCACTCCGGCCGGCCAATGCATAGTCCTATGAACATACTACTACCCATGAGATGTGATTCACACGCACACCCATATCATGGGCACCAAAGGACAACAACAAAATAATCATGCAACTCAAACCAATCATACCAATTCACCAATTAACCCATAGGACAACAATAATATACTCAGACATAATAGCGCGACCCAAATCATTGGATAATAATTCATAGCACCAAAAAACCATGTTCAAGTAGGGGATTACAGTGGGTTGTGAGAAAGTGGACCGCTGAAAAAGGTGTGAAGAAGGTGATAAATATGTTGGTGAAGACGGCGACGTTGTTGAAGACGACACTGTGACAATGTTTCCCTCGATGGAACTCCGATGCCACCGGGAGAGAGAGGGAGAGAGGCTCCCCCTCCGACTTCTTCCTCCATGGCCTCTCCCAAAGACGGGGAGAGGTTCTCCCCTCTAATCATTGGCCTCCATGGCATCTGGTGGGGCGAGATCCCCTCCGAGATTGGATCTCTTGTCTCTTTGTTTCTCTATTTTTTGGTACTATTTTCTGGACGAACAATGTTTTTTTAAATATCCAAAGATCCATAACTCTGATCGGGCTGAAATTTTGAGGGGTTTTCCCCCATAAAATTAGCTTTCTTGCGGGGAAAGGACTCCAAACGACATCTAGAGCCCCCACATGGGCCCACGGCGCGGACAGGGGGTATCCGCATAATGAGGCCTTGTGGGGCCGTCGGGCACTACCTTGCATTGATTCCTTCGCCCAAAAATCACATATATTCTAGAAAAAAATCATATTTAAACATCGGGGGTATTTTGACCTTCCTAGATATTGATTTTCTGTAAAACCAAAGACATGCAGAAAATAGGAACTCACACTGGGCACTAGATTAATAGGTTAGTCCAGAAAAATAAGATAAATTGATGCCAAAAGTATGTAAAAATGGTATGATAATGGCATGACACAATCAAAATCATAGATACGTCAGAAATGTATCAAACCCTTCCACACAAAAAAAAAGGTACGGGGACAAGGGATCACCTCGTCAAAGTCCTCTAGTAGGTGTGAAGCCATCCGAAGTGCTCCATTTAGCTTAACTCTAAATTCCGCTGAAGTGACACATCTCATAATTATGGCTATCCATGATTCTGAAAAACCAAACTGAGTCGGCATCTGCTCCAAAAAAGCCCACTCCACATGGTCATACGCCTTTGTCATATCAAGTTTTACCGCGCACAATGACGTTTTCTCTCTTTCTTTTACTAATCGCATGCACACATTCATATGCCACCAGAAAGTTATCTATAATAAGCCCCCCTGCACGAATGCACTCTACTCCATGAAATAAGAATAATTAATATTCCTTTTAACCTGTTAGCCAAAACATTCAAAGCAATCTTGTATACCACGTTATAAAGACTTATAGGCCGAAATTGTCTAAGTAACTCGGGGCTATTGCATTTTGCAATCAACACAGGTATGGTTTCATTGAAGCCTTGGGGGATATCTTGGCCCCCCAGAAACACTTTCACATCTCTACACACCTCCTCATTTATCAGGGGCCAATGCCATTGATAAAATAATGTTGGTAGACCATTCGGGCCAGGAGCTTTAGTTGGCCCCGTGTGAAAAAGTGCATGCTCAATTTCCTCGCCTGTGACCGTACAAGAGAGCCATTTGTTCATGTCGGTAACACATGGTTGAACAAGCTGCAAGATATTGTCCATGTTATTAGCCCCTTGAGACGCAAACAACGCCTAATAAAAATCCCTAACCAAAAGACACATGTCCTCACCCGTCAAATTTTTTGACCCATCTTCCTTCAATAGATAACGCACATTATTCTTTCTCCTTGGGTGGGATGATCTATTTTTCAAATATATTGTGTTTTTGTCGCCTGCCTTAAGCCAATCAATCCGGGAGCCCTATCTATACATAATCTCTTCATGCTCATAGATATGATGTAGATCGTGTTCCTGATCCTTTACCTCCTGGTTCGAGCCGGATACACATGCGTTAACCTTGGTCGCTTCCAACTTTCCTTTAAGGCGTTTAATACTGCTTTGGGACTTTTGTTGGAAAATGTTATGAGTGTGTAGGCTTGCTTCATCTCTCTATGAAGGACTTTTGTAATAAAGTTGTGAACCATGTATGCACTATTGCTGATGAGAATAATATTTGGCGTTCACGGTTTTGTCACATCAATTTCAGTTGTATGTTGCAGCTAGCTAGTATGAGCTTAATTTTGAAATTCAGCCTAGTCAAAGGCTCTAAGTGCCAAGCATGTGTGCCAGCTAAGCAACCTCGCAAGCCTCACAAGGCTGGTAGGAAAGAAACTTGGCACCAATAGAGTTGGGCCATTTAGATACATAATGTGTGAGATGAATGGTGTGTTTACAGGAGGCGTAAAAAAATATTTCATGACTTTCATCGATGAATCCACTAGATATTGTTATTTCTATCTTCTGAAAACTAAGACAAGGCTCTAGATTACTTGAAAATCCATAAGGCTGGAGTGGAAAATAAGCTTGAAAGAAAGGTCAAAAGGATTCTGTCTGGTCGTGGTGGAGAGTACTTTCTAATGTGTTAAATTTATTCTATTTGGAATATCATCCATGAGAGGACGCCTCCTAATACCCTCAATTCACTGGGTTTGTGGAAAGGAAATAATTGCATTCTAATTGATTTGGTTAGTGCCATGTTAGACACTGCGGATTTATCAAAGGAATGGTGAGGGCGGGGGTACATTACTTTGTGTCATGTCCTAAATCGAGTTTCGACAAAGCATACAGAGACGATGCCATTTGAACAATGGGAAAATAAAATATTAAAACTATCCTACTTGCGTACATGGGGCTGTTTGGCAAAAGTCAATGCGTCGATTCTGAGAAACGCATGCTTGGATCAAAGGCCATTGATTGTGTCTTTCTTGGCTATGTTGCACATGGCATTGGTTATAGATTTCTTGTGGAGAATCTGGTGTTCCTGACATGAAAGTTGGCACCAACTTTGAGACTAATGATGCAACTTTCTTTGAGGATATTTTTCCTATGAGAGATATGCCAAGAATGTCCGATAAGGAATCTGATCATGGATCATTCAACAACTGGAGGATTCTAAACATCTAGTTACGAAAGTTCTAATGGGGATGACAATGAATGTCTCCCAAGGAGCAAAAGATAAAGGACTATGAAGTATTTTACAATTATTTCATTGTGTACCTCATGGATGATACTCCCACTATCATTTCAAAAGCTTATGCATCTCTAGATGCAGACTACTAGAAGGAAGTTGTTCAAAGCGAGATGAATTCCATGTTATCTAATGGAACTTGGGAGATCACCGATCATCCTTATGGTTGCAAACCTGTACGATGTAAATGGGTGTTCAAAAGAAAACTAGGATCTGATGGTACTATTGAAAAGTAAAAGGCAAGGCTTGTTGCCAATGTTTATACCCAAAAAGAAGGGGAATATTACTTTGATACTTACTCACACGTGGCTAGACTGACCACATTTAGAGTACAACAATCTTTGGTTGCCTGACATGGTCTTCTCATTCATCAAATGGATGTTAAGACAACTTTTCAAATAGATTAAACAAATAAATTTGTCTGGAACAACCGGATTATTTTTTAGTACTGGGTTAGGAAAGCAGGTTTTGTAAGTTGCTTAAATTTTTGTATGGCCCGAAACAAGCACGTGAGCAATGACATGAGAAGTTTGACAAAACTTTAACTTCCATAGGCTTTGTTGTTAATGAAGCCGGCAAATGTGTCTACTACCACTATGCTGGGACCAGGGAGTAATCATGTGTCTGTATGTTGATGACATACTATTCTTTGGGACCACCCTCAAAGTTATTGATGAGGTAAAAACTTTATTATCTTAATGTTTGAGATGAAAGATCTTGGAGAAGCAAATGTTATCTTAAATATCAAGTTGTTACAAAATGAAATCAATGGGATTACTATTGTGCAATCTAATTATGTCAAAAAGATGTTGCGTAGATTTGTATATTCCGACTGCAAATCTTCTCGAACTCGTTATGATCCTAGGGTATTGCTTCGAAAGAATCAACAAGCTACTAGAGGTCGATTGATATATTCTAAAATAATTGGTTCGTTCATGTATTTAGCTAACGCCACGAGGCCTGAGATCTTGTTTGCAGTGAGCAAACTAAGTCGTTTTGTTTCCAATTCGGGAGATGATCATTGCATGCTCTTGAGAGAGTAATATGCTATCTAAAGGGGGCCTTGAGCTATGTCATTCGATATACCGTATATTCAGCGTACTTGAACGGTGTGACTCAAATTGGATTTCTGATGCTGATGAGACAAACACCACAAGTGGATACATATTCCCCTCGATGGTGGCGCTGTTTCACCAAAATCTTGCAAGCACACCATATTAACGAGGTTAAAAATGGAAGCATAACCCGCAATATTAGACACGTCTACAGTAGAAGCAAAATGGCTTCGCGAACTCTTAATGGATTTTCTCGAGGTATTTGGATCAATACATATTCGGTGGATCTTTTATTTTCTTCTAGGAACTAGATTTGAACTGGTGACACAAGAATTTTTAGTCCTCTGCTCTACCAAGTGAACTATGTAGGTGGGAAAGACATGGATAAAGATGGTGTAGATGAGAAATACATGCATATGGCTTATCTGTTGCTTTTCTAGAGCTTTTTAGAGCCAGCCAAGAGATATACTAAAATAAATGCTTCAGGAGTTTTACCATGGCAGCTTGAACTTGTCCAATTTTCAATTAACAAAATAAATGAATGAAGAATATTTTTACCTCCTATCTGATAAGCAAGTTCGGTGCCTTTCATAGGCCAAAGAAGGGGTCAAATTTCCAATTATATCCCTACATACGTGGTTACCAGATACCCATGGGGAAGCGGATTATAGTAACATGTATGCTTTTAGCGGTAATATTATTAAAGATGAGAGCATATGTATTGATTTGGTTAACACATCCCTCTGCCAACCCATTCAAAGTTTCTATTAGGTGGTTGAAAAACTTATACCGGCTATCCTCATGAACTATGATAATCGAACTGTGATTGTCAAATGAGGAATTTAAAGGATGACATGAAGAGTTAAAGACATGTGAAAAGGAGATTAAAATCTATCAGAAAATTGAACTTTGAAGTAATAACATTGGATTATGTACCAACTGTAATATGGAAGATCCTTTTACAAAAGGATTATCAAGGAATGTGATAGACTATGCATCGAAGGAGATGTGTTTGAGACCCATCATAATTGTCGAAGGGGAAACCTAATCTATGTGATCAACGATCACATGAAATAGGGTCTAGGAAAACAAACTTTGCAGCTGGAGAGCACATTTAATAACCTCACTCCACTGAAGATGCAGTTCTCTCGCTGATACCGTAAGGCACACTGATTAATTCTTAATGTGTTTTGTTTGCTTATGAGAGTGATGACGCCATCATATAGGGCAGTCTTTAAAGAACACACCGATATGATCTAGGATGCCGGTCCCAGTCTATGAGATCAAGTAATCTCTAGTAAGCCCATGAAAGAACAGGAGTACAACTTATATGCTCCACTCTGGGTAGCCTTGGAAGCCATGTACTAGTAATGACATTTAGTGAAACTTGTTCGCACTAGACTAAAAATTCAAGGCATAGTGGTTTCCTCTAATCTAGGAAGTTGTCGCCCCCAAGTGAAGAGGTTTGTAGCAAGTAGCAATTTCCCTCAAGTGGATGACCTTAAAGTTTATCAAACCTGTAGGAGTATTTGTACCATGACTAATGATCAACACCTCCACACAAATACGAAACTTTGCCTCGGCCCCCAACAAAACTAGTGAGATTGTCAGTCCCAGTAGCCTTGCTAGTTACAAAGATTAACGCAACTTGTGTTTGGAAGTGATAATTGCAAAAAAGGAAATTAAAATTCAGATTTTAAACGGAACAAAATAATGTTGATTGAGTTTGAAATCTATGGGGCTGAATGGATCGAGATCTATAATTGCACCAGTGGCATCTTCCCATAAAAGATAACAGACATGTGAACTAATTATAGTTGCGTATCAATTAAATTATAGTTTTTATGATTATGATCATACATGGCATAATTGCATATAGGCATCGCGTCTAGACATCTATAGACCGTTAATCCAACAACATCTATAGCTAATACTCCACCCTAGAAACGCTATCCAACATGCATCTCAAAGTATTAAATAAAACAGAGTATTGCATTAATTATGATGTCATGATGTAGATAGTATATTGTCTTCACCCTTCGTTTGACGGGCAACTACACTATATCTTTTTATCCTTAGTGGCAACAACACAATAGAATTCTTTTTTTTTTAATTTCTGTCACTCAGTAGATTACTTGCAAGAACCCAACTAACATACACAACTCCCTCTTGGATATCATTCACCTAATATGGAATTCATGAATAAAACATATATATATATATATATATATATAGATCACATCATAAAGTGACAATTCATCACACCGCAACAAACACACCATAAAGATTACATAAGATGGATCACAATTATGTAGAGTAGCTCAAGTGATCATTGTATTGAGTGAACATGGGGGAGATTGCCATCTAGCTACTGCTAAGGACCCATATTCCAAAGAAAACCACTCACAAACGAACATGGTGGCAACAAGATTGATGTAGATGGCCACCATGATGAATTCCTCCTCCGGCGGAGTACCGGAAAATACCTCTGGAATGGACTACGACAGAATAGAGAGGTGTATTAGGTATTTTCGAGAGAATATAAAAGACGTGGACATCGACAGGCTGTGGAAGGAGGTCCATGGGCCACATGTGACTAGTACATGTGGCCCTCTTTCCCATGTGGTGTGGGCGGAGTGGGGTGACCCTCTGGTAGCTCCAGTGCCCTCTGGATCCTTCTGGAATTGAAACAATTATTTGTAATATTCCCCAATATTTTTATCCTCGGAAAATTGATTTTCTTGAAAATTCCAAAAAATAGCAGAAAACAACAATTGACACTGAATTAATAGATTAGTCCAGAAAAAAAATAAAAACTATGCCAGGAGCAGAAACACAACAAAAATTTATAGATACGTCTAGAGCGTATCAATAGTCCATTGTTCAGTTGTGGATAAGTGTAATCGTTTGTCTACGTGGAGCTCAACCTTAATCGGTGTGCACTGGATTGTAATCAACCTTAATCGGACTCCATTGGATTGTAGGTATATCATATAATACAACTGAAACAAATGCAATCCAATGAGCCTATGAGATATGGTCGGGGATTGTTAGATTTTATGGGCCTCGACTCACTAAATCTTGTACCTCAATCCAATTGAAATTCTGAAATCTCAAAGGCCCGTTTGAATTGCATGGCAAGTGTGTAAGTTTTATTTTTGAGGAAATGCCATCATGGAGGTTTGTATTTCATTTGAAAATAGTGTTACATCATTTGCTAGTACATCCACCAAAAAGTCCGGAGGCTCCGCTTGCCACATCAAAGTGTGAGAGTTCTCTAATTTACTAGCTAGAACATCTGCCGCCACATTGGGCTCCCTAGGGCAATACTGAAAACTAAACGAATTAAGATATCAAAGTAAAAATGGCACACTCCTCATAGATAGCTGCAACATGTCTTAGAGAATTGCCCACATTCTTCATCACTTCTATCACCTCCATGCAGCCCGCTTCAATTATCAAGTTGTTGCAGCCCATGCTATTTGCCAAAATGAGACCGTCTCTGAGAGCTCTCGCTTCCGCCGTTGTTGGTCCTCGACGGAAGGAATATCGCTATAGGCCGCTGCTAGCAAGTAGCCACCCGGGTCGCGCAAAATTGAGCTAGTGCCTCCCGAGCCTTTGTCAGGATCAAAAGCTACGTCCACCTTCAATTTTTTATGGAGCCTTCTTTTGTTTTTCCCATCCATGTCTTAGTGCCCAGTGGCTCCCGTTCCCTTGCCCTTAAAAAATTATTCTCTAGAGTAGAGATGGCATGTGCTGATCGTGCGGGTTCAGCGATGTTTCTCCAAGAGTGACGCGCCATCGCTCCCACCACACATACCACACGGTCGTGGCTATCAAGTCATTGTGGTTCACATCCGCTGTCAAAGGCAAATCACCGTTCTGGGTCAATAGAAGTTCGCGGAGAATAACTTTCATCCCTCTCCTATGTGCAATTATGTAATTAGTTTAGTACCATCCTGCTAGTGGAGTGGAAGAACCACCAATATAAAAGGCGACTTGTTCTACTAGTCCTCGTAGCATGAGAAAGAGAGCAATAATGCGCGCACACTCACTAATTCACTTCATGCCACGCCACGCAATGCAACGCGCGCGTTGTGTTTTGTGAATCGAGTTGGGCCTAATGTTATTTGCCTTGCTGGAACAACAAAAAATTTGCATGGAAATGCACAACCTAGCTCTGGGTGTACGTGTCAATACTCGAGCTCACTGTGGACACGTTTTGTTTGCCAGGGAGTTCTTTCACCATGTGTCAGTTACATCTCTTCACCCTCCCCAAGCGTCCCTTCTATGTAGAGGAGATACAGAGGAGAGAGGTTACGCATAGCAGAACACACACGAGCAGTAAACTCACACACCTGCCGAGTTCCTCTATGCCCAGCTGCTTCTCCAGTGACCCCATCTCGGCGACTACGTGCACGGCCGTCCAGGGAGAGCAAACCTCCAAATTCGCGTCACTTGAAAACCTGCACCTGGTAAGGGGTGATAGGATTTTTGGGGAGCGTCTCGGCGCGACTGCTCGTTCAAGTTCGACTACATCCCGGACGCTCATCCGCCTGCTTCAACAAATTCCTCTATGGAGGACGGCCACTTTGTCTTCACCATCGTGTGTCTAACCCTCTCTCTCTTGACATGTGTCATTGATACGTATGCCTATTTGCTTGATGTTCCTATTCTGTCGTATGCAATTTGCCATGTCTCTAATCTTAAGATAGTGCTAATCTGGATGAAAAAACTTGATTTTTATCACTCTAATTTTTACCCACTTTACTTATCCCACTCTAAAAAGGACCGGAGGGAGTATGCACGACTCGAACAGTAATCGAAACAACAGGCCCTGGGCACCCAGTTCGGGCCAAAGGCCATGGTCGTGTCCCCGGACATGATTCTCTGTAGCACTTTTGTTAGTGTTCAACGTGTTTGGTGCGAGCCCCCCGATCCAATCATGGTTTCGCTCCTGACACAACACAGAAGGAGATATTTACAAGTTCTCCTAAAAAATGATACTTAGAGCATCTACAACCGGCTATGGCAAATATGACCCCTTAAACGTCCGCAGGCGCGTCCGGTCAGTGATCGGGCGTGTCTGTTTTGAGCCCTCGTTTATCTGTCTCCTCAGCCATACTCCTTATTTTTCTCCTCATATGTCCGGTCACTTGCACGTGATTGGTGGAGACGAAGAGAGAGAAATAAAAGAATGAATAAAGAAAGAGAAAAGGTGGTCCAGAGTGGGGCCGCGTCCTACGTGGCGGACTGCCCGGGCGCGTCCACGAGCCCTCGTATCCTCCCCAAATTTGAGATGGATATGAGGGTTCGCGGACAGCCCGGACGTATAGGAATGATATGAGGGGTTCCAGTTGGGTCACATTTTTCCTTCTCTCTCCTATCCGGTCACTGACCGGGCGCGTCCACGGACATATGAGGGATGGTTTGAGGTGTCCGGCTGTAGATGCTCTTACAAGTAGCATGCAAAACGAGCGGCAATGCCATACCTCCCGCGCAGACACGCATTACATCACGATATGGTCCACATTGTATTTGTCCTGCAGGCATGAGACTAGATCTGAAACCCTCTCCTCACCCTCTCTCCATCCATCCCGGAGTCCAGCGCTCTCGGGTGACTCGGGGGCGACCTCCCTCCCGCCGCCGGCGTAGCCACCTCCTCTCCCTCCCTCGCTCGCCGCCGCATGAGGCTGGCGCCGGGCAAGCCCGTGGCGCAGTCGGGGCCTGCGGCGGTGGGGCCCTTGCTGCTTCTCCTTCCGCTGGAGAGCGATTGGATCTGGGGCGGCGGCCCTTACGGCGAGGCCCCTCCGTGCTGCGGCGAGCGGCGGGGCTGGCGTGGTGCCGGTGGTCTGGTAGGACGGCCGACGGATCTTTGGTGGACCAGGGCCTGGTGTGGCTGCTCTGGCGGCCGGCGGCGCCTGATCTGGCTGCTGTCTTCCGGCCCTGATCGGTGTGCTTCTCTCCTGCGGGTTCCTGGCAGTGCCGGCGTGGCTTGCCGGGACCTTGGCCGGTGGCCACGGGTGAAGCTGGTGGAGGAGATCCAGATTGGGGGAAACCCCTTGGTCGGCCCCGGCCGGCCGCACCGACGACGACGCTCAAGGGTGCCGCTTTTCTTCTTGGAGACGTCGGTCTACGTCTGCTCCTCTACTTCCCCCCTACCTGCCTCTCGGGTGAAAACCCTAACTCCGGTGGGTGGCGGCGGCGTCCTTGACGTCGTGACCTTCCTGAAGGCGTCGCCTTGAGGGCTGAGTGGTGGTGGGCACTGGGTGGGTCCTTGATGGTTACTGGTGGTGGGCACTGCTTCAGGGGAAACCCTAGGATCTGGTCTTTGATACGTCCCCAACGTATCTATAATTTTTGATTATTTCATGCTGTTATATTATCATTCTTGGATGTTTTACAATCATTTTATAGTCATTTTATATCATTTTTTGGTACTAACCTATTGACATAGTGCCAAGTGCCAGTTGCTGTTTTTTGCATGTTTTTTACATCACAGGAAATCAATACCAAACGGAGTCCAAATGCAGCGAAACTTTTTGTGGATTTTTTTGGACCAGAAGACATCCAGTGGGCCGGAGAAGCGCCTGGGGGGTGCTCCAAGGGGAGCACAACCCACCAGGGTACGCCTGGAGGCCCAGGCGCGCCCTGGTGGGTTGTGCCCACCTCGGGTGCCCCCCGAACCGCCTCTTTGCTCTATAAATACCCCAATATTCCAGAAACCCTAGGGGAGTCGACGAAAATCAATTCCAGCGGCCGCAGAGTCCAGAACCACCAGATCCAATCTAGACACCATCATGGAGGGGTTCACCACTTCCATTGGTGCCTCTCCCATGATGCGTGAGTAGTTCTTTGTAGACCTACGGGTCCGTAGTTAGTAGCTAGATGGCTTTCTCTCTCTCCTTTTCTCAATACAATGGTCTCTTGGAGATCCATATGATGTAACTCTTTTTGCGGTGTGTTTGTTGGGATCCGATGAACTTTGAGTTTATGATTAGATCTATCTTTTTATCCATGAAAGTTATTTGAGTCTTCTTTGATCTCTTATATGCATGATTGCTTATAGCCTCGTATTTCTTCTCCGATATTTGGGTTTGTTTGGCCAACTTGATCTATTTATCTTGCAATGGGAAGATGTGCTTTGTAGTGGGTTCGATCTTACGGTGCTTGATCCCAGTGACAGAAGGGGAACCGACACCTATGTATCGTTGCTACTAAGGATAAAACAATGGGGTCTATTTCTACATAAATAGATCTTGTCTACATCATGTCATCGTTCTTATTGCATTACTCCGTTTCTCCATGAACTTAATACACTAGATGCATGCTGGATAGCGGTCGATGTGTGGAGTAATAGTAGTAGATGCAGGCAGGAGTCGGTCTACTAATCTTGGACGTGATGCCTATATAATGATCATTGCCTGGATATCGTCATAATTATTTAAAATTTTATCAATTGCCCAACAGTAATTTGTTCACCCACCGTTTGCTATTTTTCTCGAGAGAAACCACTAGTGAAACCTACGGCCCCCGGGTCTCTTTTCCAATATATTTGCTTTCAAGATCTGTTTTGCTATTCGCTCTTTTCTTTATTTGCAACTTTTATTTTCAGATCTATTAAACCAAAAATATAAAAATACCTTGCTGCACTTTATTTTATTTGGCGTTCGATCTATCAATATTTACTACTCTCTCATGTCCGTTTGCCAATTTTTGGCGCCGTTGCCCGAAAGGGATTGACAACCCCTTTTACATGTCGGGTTGCGAGTATTTGTTATTTGTGTGCAGGTGCTGTTTACGTAGTGTTGCTTGGTTCTCCTAAAGTTTGATAACCTTGGTTTCATCACTGAGGAAAATACCTACCGCCGCTGTGCTGCATCATCCCTTCCTCTTTGGGGAAATACCGACGTATCTTCAAGCCGCATCAAAAGGAATTTCTGGCGCCGTTGCCGGGGAGGATCTTCAACATATACCAGGTTCCTAATCACAAATCTCATCTCCTCGCAATTTACATTATTTGTCATTTGCCTCTCGTTTTCCTCTCCCCCACTTCACAAAAATTTGCCGTTTTATTCGCCCTCTTTTTCGTTCGCCGTTTTCTTGCCGGATCTGTTTTTGAGTGCAATCTTGTTGCGTAGTCACATTGACTCAAGAGAACACCAAGTTGTGTAATTTCTCAAATACCAACAACAATGATTTTCTTAGCACTCCGATTGCTCCTCCCGCCACTAGTGCGGAGACTTGTGATATTAATACTGCTTTGCTGAATCTTGTTATGAAAGATCAATTTTCCGGTACTCCTAATGAGGATGCCGCGTCCCATCTTAACACATTCGTGGAATTATGCGATATGCAAAAGAAAAAAGATGTGGACAATGATGTTGTGAAGTTGAAATTATTTCCGTTTTCTTTGCGAGATCATGCAAAAATTTGGTTTTCTTCTTTGCCTCGTAATAGTATCGATTCTTGGAATAAGTGCAAAGATGCTTTTATCACTAAGTATTTTCCGCCCGCAAAAATTATTTCCCTTAGAACCCAGATCATGAATTTCAAGCAACTTGAACATGACCATGTTGCACAATCTTGGGAAAGGATGAAAATGATGCTAAGGAATTGCCCAACTCATGTGTTAAATCTTTGGATGATCATACAAAAATTTTATGCGGGGTTGAATTTTGTTTCTCGTAATCTTTTAGATTCCGCCGCGGGTAGTACTTTTATGGAAATTACTTTGGGTGAAGCCACTAAATTGCTTGATAATATCATGGCAAATTATTCACAAAGGCATACCGAAAGAGCTCCTACTAGTAAAAAAGTTAATTCGGTTGAGGAAATTTCTTCTTTGAGTGAAAAAGTTGATGCTCTTATGAAATTGGTTGCTAGTAAAAGTGCTCCTATTGATTTTAATGATGTGCCTTTGTCTACTTTGATTGAGCAAAATAGTGATGCTGTAGATGTGAATTTTATCTCGCGAAACAATTTCAATAACAATGCTTATAGAGGTAATTTTAATCCTAGGCCTTTTCCTAGTAATTCCTCTAATAATTATGGTATTTCCTATGGTAATCCTTCTTATAATAATAATAGGAACACCTCTAATTTTGAGAATAATATTAAAGAATTTATCAATGCTCAAGATGAAAAATTTTGTGCCTAAAGTTGAGTAAGATTGATGATTTGTCTAGAAGCGTTGATAAAATTTCTCATGATGTAGAAAATCTCAAGATGAAAATTTTTGTGCCTAAAGTTGAGGAATCAATTAAAGCTCTTTATGTTTCTATGGATGAAAGTAAGAAAAGAACCGCTATGATTAGAGTTAGAAGAGAATTTTTAGAAAAGGCGTTTTCTAGAGATTGCTTTCATAAAAGTGATGAAGATCTTAAAATGATTTGTGTTTCTTTTATTGATTCCTTGTTTAGTAAAATTAAGATTGATGAAAAAGGGACTGGAGAAGAGTCAACTTTAGTTAGAAGGCGTCCCGATAATTTGGAGGATGAAAATCTTGTTGAAAAAATTGATAAAAGTGGGTTTGAAGAGGTCAAGACTTTAACTAGTGATGTGCCCACTATTTTGGATTACAAAGACTTTAATTATGATAGCTGCTCTTTGATTGATTGTATTTCTTTGTTGCAATCCATGATAAATTCACCCCATGCTTATGAACAAAATAAAGCCTTTACTAAACATATTGTTGATGCTATGATGAAAGCTTTGGAAGAAAAGTTGGAATTAGAAGTTTCAATTCCTAGAAAATTACATGATGAGTGGGAACCTACTATCAAAGTCAAGATTAAAAATTATGAGTGTTTTGCTTTATGTGACTTGGGTGCTAGTGTTTCTACAATTCCAAAATCTTTATGTGATGTGCTTGGTTTTACCGATATTGAAGAATGCTCTTCAAATTTGCACTTGGCGGATTCTACTATTAAAAAGCCTATGGGAAGGATTAATGATGTTCTTATTCTTGCAAATAGGAATTATGTGCCCATAGATTTTATTGTTCTTGATATTGATTGTAATCCGTCTTGTCCAATTATTCTTGGTAGACCATTTTTACCCACTATTGGTGCCGTGATTGATATGAAAGAAGGCAACACTTCCCTAGAACAAGAATTAGGCCTCCATATGAATCAATCATGAGGGCATCTTATGGATCTCGAAACAAAGATGACAAAACTTAGATCCTTGCATTATGCCTAGCTAGGGGCATGAAACAATAGCGCTTGTTGGGAGGCAACCCAATGAATAAAATTTATTTTTGCTTTTTGCTTTCTGTTCTTGAGTGTTTTCACAATTATGCTACTTTTATAATTGTGTTTTTTGTGTTTTAATTAGTGTTTGTGCCAAGTAAAGCCTTTAGGATTATGTTGGGTGATAGTTGATTTGATCTTGTTGGAAAACAGAAACTTTTGCGTCCAGTAATTTTTTTTTGAAAATTCACAGAATAAACAAAAAATTCTGATTTGTTTTACACAAGATTGATATACAAATTTTATATCTTTTCCTAATTTTTCAGAATTTTTGGAGTTTCATAAGTATTCGAAATATTCAGATTGCTACAGACTGTTCTGTTTTTGACAGATTCTGTTTTCTTTGCGTTGTGTGCTTGTTTTGATGATTCTATGGTTTTATTTGATGAGTTTTTGCCATAGAAAAGTTGGAATACAGTAGATATAATGCAAGAATAAAATATGAATTGGTTTGCTACAGTACTTATAGTAGTGATTTGCTTTCTTATACTAACGGATCTCAAGAAGGTTTTGTTGACTTTTGTGTGATTGAAGTTTTCAAGTTTTGGGTTATCTTACGATGGATGAAGGAATAAGGAGTAAGAAGAGCCTAAGCTTGGGGATGCCCATGGCATCCCAAGCTATTATCCAAAGAGAAGCAAGCAACTAAGCTTGGGGATGCCCCGAGTGGCATCCCCTCTTTCTTCTAACGACCATCGGTATTTTACTCGAAGCTATATTTTTATTCGTCACATACTATGAGTTTTGCTTGGAGCGTCTTGTATGATTTGAGTCTTTGCTTGTTTTGATTTATGTTCTAAGTTATGAATCCTTGCTGGACACACCTATTTGAGAGAGCCAAAATTATGCGATGACTTGATAGAATTGCTCTCTATGCTTCTCTTAAATTTTTTATGAGCTATGGATTTGCTCTAGTGCTTCACTTATATCTTTTTGAGCACGACGTGCTTTAGTATTTTTGAAGAAATGCTCTCATTCTTCACTTAGATTTATTTGGGAGTTAGTAATTTTTTTAAGAAATTCTCTCTTGCTTCACTTAAATTAATTTGAGAGAAAGAAGTATTATGCTTATGATCTTCACTTATATTTGTTTGAGCTTATCAAAAGCAACACATGAAAATTAGTTCCAAAGTGATAGATATCCAAGAAGGATATAATAAAAACTTTCATGAAGATCATTGGACAAAATAAACTTGATTCCTTGTAATAGTTTTGAGATATGATGATGTGATATGTGAGTTATGTTGATGAGTAATTGTGCTTTAGTAAGAATATTGGTGTTAAGGTTTGTGATTCCCTATGCAAGCATGAAAGTCAATAGTCATGCAATGAAATTATATCCTACTTGTGGTGCATTATTCGGTGTTAATTATGCTTAATGCTCGCTTATGAGATTATTCGTTTTTTGGTTGGTCGCTTCTCAATCTTTTGCTAGCCTTCATTTTGCACTAAGTATGATCACTACTTGTGCATCCAAAACCCTTTAAACCAGTTTTGCCACATGAGTCCACTATATCTACCTATATGCGGTATTCTTTTGCCGTTCTAAGCAAATTTGTATGTGCCATCTCTAATTTTCAAAATAAACTTCTCTTTTGTGTGTTCGTACCGCTCACGAGGCGGTGAGGGGTGGCTAATATTTTCCATGCTAGGTGTGTTATTCTCACGATGAGTGTTTATTCACTTGTCATTGCACGAGAGTAAGGAAAAGGTATTAGGGATGCCCAGTCCCGAAATGAAAAAATGAATTTACTTTATGTTGTCAAATAATAAATTCCTTGGAAAGTGTTGGTATGGAGGGCACCCGTGGATACGGCTAGCCATGGAAAGTGAAAGAAATGGTGAAAAAAGGAATAAACTTTATTTTCTGTTTGGGAACCGCCTATGATATATCTAGCATGGAAAGTGTTGGAACTCTAAGTCATTTTGGTTGGTGGGAAAAGCACACCTCCCAAAATGTTTTTATCTCTAAATTTTTCGCTTTGAGCTCTGGCACCTCTACAAATCCCTACTTCCCTCTGCGAAGGGCCTTTCTTTACTTTATGCAATTTTTATTTTTAATTTGAGTCTCCATCTTCTCTTATAAAGCACCAACTAGGAGGCACTATGATCGTACTTGAGCATTGGGTGTAGTTAATATTCGAGTGTGTTTCATGAATGGATCAATGGTTGAGCATGATGGGCTAGGGATAACTTATTTTAGCGTTGATATTTTGAAAGACATAGTTGCTTGTTGATATGCTTGAGTATTTAAGTCATCATGTCAAAACTAGACTATTGCTTTGAACCATATAAAAGTCCAAATGTTCATGCTATAAAAGAAGGAATATGATATGACATGTTAGGCAGCATTCCACATCAAAAATTCTGTTTTTATCATTTACCTACTCGAGGACGAGCAGGAATTAAGCTTGGGGATGCTGATACGTCTCCAACGTATCTATAATTTTTGATTGTTCCATGCTGTTATATTATCATTCTTGGAGGTTTTACAATCATTTTATAGTCATTTTATATCATTTTTTAGTACTAACCTATTGACATAGTGCCAAGTGCCAGTTGCTGTTTTTTGCATGTTTTTTACATCGTAGGAAATCAATACCAAATAGAGTCCAAACGCGGCGAAACTTTTTGTGAAATTTTTTTGGACCAGAAGACATCCAGTGGGCCGGAGAAGCGCCTTGGGGGTGCTCCGAGGGGAGCACAACCCACCAGGGCGCGCCTGGAGGCCCAGGCGCGCCCTGGTGGGTTGTGCCCACCTCGGGTGCCCCCCGAACCGCCTCTTTGCTCTATAAATACCCCAATATTCCAGAAACCCTAGGGGATTCGACGAAAATCAATTCCAACCACCGCAGAGTCCAGAACCACCAGATCCAATCTAGACACCATCATGTTGGGGTTCACCACTTCCATTGGTGCCTCTCCGATGATGCGTGAGTAGTTCTTTGTAGACCTACGGGCCCGTAGTTAGTAGCTAGATGGCTTTCTCTCTCTCGTTTGATTCTCAATACAATGGTCTCTTGGAGATCCATATGATGTAACTCTTTTTGTGGTGTGTTTGTTGGGATCCGATGAACTTTGAGTTTATGATCAGATCTATCTTTTTATCCATGAAAGTTACTTGAATCTTCTTTGATCTCTTATATGCATGATTGCTTATAGCCTCGTATTTCTTCTCCGATATTTGGGTTTTGTTTGGCCAACTTGATCTATTTATCTTGCAATGGGAAGAGGTGCTTTGTAGTGGGTTCGATCTTACGGTGCTTGATCCCAGTGACAGAAGGGGAACCGACACGTATGTATCGTTGCTACTAAGGATAAAACGATGGGGTCTATTTCTACATAAATAGATCTTGTCTACATCATGTCATCGTTCATATCGCATTACTCCGTTTCTCCATGAACTTAATACACTAGATGCATGCTGGATAGCGGTCGATGTGTGGAGTAATAGTAGTAAATGCAGGCAGGAGTCGGCCTACTAATCTTGGACGTGATGCCTATATAATGATCATTGCCTGGACATCGTCATAATTATTTGAAGTTTTATCAATTGCCCAACAGTAATTTGTTCACCCACCGTTTGCTATTTTTCTTGAGAGAAGCCACTAGTGAAACCTACGGCCCCCGGGTCTCTTTTCCAATATATTTGCTTTCAAGATCTGTTTTGCTATTCGCTCTTTTCTTTATTTGCAACTTTTATTTTCAGATCTATTAAACCAAAAATACAAAAATACCTTGCTGCACTTTATTTTATTTGGCGTTTGATCTATCAATATTTACTACTCTCTCACGTCCGTTTGCCAATTTTTGGCGCCGTTGCCCGAAAGGGATTGACAACCCCTTTTACACGTCGGGTTGCGAGTATTTGTTATTTGTGTGCAGGTGATGTTTACGTAGTGTTGCTTGGTTCTCCTACTGGTTCGATAACCTTGGTTTCATCACTGAGGGAAATACCTACCGCCGCTGTGCTGCATCATCCCTTCCTCTTTGGGGAAATACCGACGTAGCTTCAAGCCGCATCAGTCTTCCAGATCAGACAATGGCGGTACTGCGGTGCCGTTTCTCTCTTGGGAGCATCGTTTGTGGAGCAGCGCTGGATGGCAGAGGCAGGAGGTGGAGCGGCTTCGTCTTGCACGGAGCTTTGGTGGAGCTGTCAAGTCATGCCTGGCCGACAGGTGCTACGCTGAGTCATGCTTGGTTGGCAGGTGCTACGCATGACAGTCTTCCAGAGTCTTCGCGTCTGGACGGATGAGCGCAGAGCGATGGCGCCGTTGGGCGCCGTGGTGGCGTCGACGGATGTCTGGACTGGCAAGGATGATGCGTATCTCTCTTCTGAATATGGGTCAGTGGTACGATGATGATGGCGGCTTCTAAAGCATGTGCATGTGGTGTGCGCTTTAGGTCTGCTGCACCGGTTGTTGGTCCCGATACGTTATGTGGATGGATTGGCGACGACACCGATTTTAGATATGAGGAGTGAGAGCACTCCACATTATCGAGTTTGTAAGTGTGAGTGGTGGTTTCGGATGAATTGATGTATGTTTTTGTCAGACCTTTGCGGAATAATTAATAAAGATGGCTGCATGCATCGATTGATGCAGAGGCCGGGGTTTAACCTCCTTACAAAAAAGGCATGAGAAACACGGCGATGGTAGCTCCTTCAGACCATGACGAGCTCGAGGATCCCATGTCCAAGCCAATATTGAACCGCGAGCCAAGCAAAAAATTTGCATTTTAGGGGAGCCCAACTTCATCAAATACAACTCGCCGTGGGGGGTCGTTGTAGTCCATGACAGAGATACTGATACACCGATCTCGGCCGAGTAAACACTGGAGGCGGTCGGCCTAGAAAATGTTCCGAGGCCTCAAGATTCCGCTGCAGTGAAGCAATAGCCTGACGCAAGTGGAGAAACTGGATAAGGGCAGCGTTAGGCCAACTCCAGCACACGACCCCATAACGTCTAGCCTCGTCAGTTTGGGGCAAAATGGATAAACCCCACGGCCCAGCGCGTGACCGCCTGGACTCATTGTCGGAGGGATTGACCACGGGTAGCCTCACCAGCACCCCATAGCATTTCAAGACAACAGGGCAAGCCAAGCCCCTTGCGCCTCCCAGACGTGTGGCCGGCTCCCTTGGGCTGGCTGGCCCAAGGGGCCGACTCCCAGATGGCGGTGTACCCTCGGAAGGCAGCTTCGGGGGAGGCCGGGTCCTAGTAAATGGCCCCTCCCCCCCTCGGAGTCTGCGCCCATTCAATACGATAAGATGGGGCGTGGCTACAGGGCAACCCGTACCCCCAAATCCCGGTGGGGCGTGGCTACAGGGCGGGCTGACCAAGCGGACACCCCTCTGCCAGGCGCGGCACTGTAGCCACGCAGCACGTGACGCATCCCTCGTCAGCGGGACCATGCTCCCACGACAGGTGGTCTGTACGGCCCGCAGGTGGCGGGCCCTACCTGTCCGTGAGCAACTAGAAGACGGCGCGCCTCAAGAAGGCGGCCTCAGCGACAGACCGGCTTCCAACAGCCGGCCTCTCCTTCCACTCGGAGTCAACGCGTCGTTACTCCGATGAGACGGGGTGTGGCTACAGTGAGCGCCCGCCAGGTGGCGGACTGTAGCCATGCCTCCCCTGACGAGGCCCTCGTCATCAAGGGCTAGGCTACAGCAAAAGGCAATCAGCGTAGCCCGCAGGCGGCGGGCCCCACCTGTCGGCCGAATCCTCGGCAGCCGGCGGGACCCACCAAGCGGCGGGCCCCAGCAGTCGGCGGAGAACCCGGCACCCATAGACGCTGACGTCCGGGTCCTACACTTGGCTCAATTACCATTGTACCCCTGGGGGGTAGGCCTAAATAAACCCCCCAGGTTCGCCCATGCAAAGGGTTCAGCTCATCTTCCACGCCATTATACACACTCATAGCTAGAGAAGCACCTAGGCTAGCCTTACCCTTCTCCTTCCTCGAGAAAACAGCTCAAGGAGCAAGCTTGTAGCTGTTTGCGTCACGCCTTGATGGCCTGGCAGATGGCGACGGAGCGACCAGGAAGAAATTCTGTCCAAAAGAAAACCAAGAATTTAGAAGCCGGCTCCCCGAAGCAGTCGGCGACTAAGCAACAAAGAAGAAAGGACATTACCTTCAACCATGTCCTCAATCACTGCGTAGCCGTCCGACAACAACTTTTCCCTCTCGACCCAGTCCGAGCGCTGAGTCTCGAACTCGGCCTTGAGGAGCGTTTCCCCGTCCTTCAGCAGCCGGACCTCCGCCTTGTGCTTCTCCGCCTGGTCCACCAACTCCTTCGCAAGCCGATCGCACTCCTTGGTGGCTTGGCTACGCTCCTGCTCCTTGGCATGGAGCTCGGTCTCGAGCTCGCCCGCGCGCGGCCGCAGCCCAGTGGCGGCCCCTGCCAAGACAAGAAAGAAACATCAGCATCAACCAAAAACAAGAAGTTGCCGGAAGATCCGGCCCGACTGCTCAGCAGTCGGCCAGAATCTCGGGGGCTACACCCAGCGGGCGCGGAAAAGCGGCCGTACTCACCTCGGCTCTCGTTCAGGTCAGCAGTCCGCTTGGCCAGCAGCCTGTTCTGGGAGTTGAAGGCGGCCACGCGCAGATTGTGATAGTTCTGCAAGAAGAGCAACACTTCAACATACGCCTTGGGGTTCCAATCCGCCTGCTCAGTAGCCGGCTCAGAACTCGGGGGCTACACCCAGCGGGTGCGCTTGCGCGCCCCCACTAAAGACCGGAAAAAAGCAAAAAGGATAACTCAAGCACGTACCCGGAGAGTTGCCTGCATCGCCGTCAGCTCTTTCCCCGCCTGCAGGAGGGTGGCGCCATGCGCCTTGAACGAGTTAAGGACGTCCTGCACCGCAACGTTGAGGACAGCCGAGCCGGTCCCTGACGTCCAGTCAGGTGGAGCGGCGCTGGTAGCCTCGGCATCGAGCGCCGACGAGCTCGCGGCCCCAACTTCCATCGGCCTCGGTGCGGAGACCGCGCGCGCTGGGCACTGGCGCGCAGGGACGTGGGTCGCCACCACGCGGCTCACCACCAGCTGAGCGCTGGATGGCGGCACCTCCGGCGCTTCGGGCCGGCTGCCTTGCTCGCCAGCAGTCGGCGCGCGTAGAGGCATGTCCGTCTCCGGGATGATGGGGTCAGCCCTTCCCCTCTCCAACGCCGTCTGGTCGGCCCCAGCTCGTCCGATCGGCGCCTGGCCCTCCACCACCGGCGGCTCCATTTGCTGCGGATCGGTGGCCTCCGGAGCTCCGCTGCGCTCTGGCTCCTCCGCCCGCGCCTTGGCCACCGCATCCGCCTGCTCCTTGGCCGCTGCGTCGGCCTCCGCCCGCGCTGCGTCTGCCGCCTCTGCCTCCGCCTTAGCCACGGCATCCTGCTCCTACTGCGCCTCTCGCGCATTCGTCTCCATCGCCTCCCGAAGGGCAGTGATCGGGTCCATGCGGCGGACATCTTCGGGGCCGCCTGCCGACCCAATCACCGAGGCAGACGGGGCCCGCGACACAGAAAGCGGAGCCCTACATAGCACGACAAGCGAAGATAAGAAGTTTGGAAAGGAAAAACCAAGCGCAAGACAGAAATCCACAAGAGAAGAAAAACCAAGACAGAAAGGATCAACACGAAAGGCGGCCAAAATACTTATGCGGACACCATCGGACGCTGCTTTGGGCCCTTCCGGATGGCGGCCGCCTTCGCGGCCTCTTGCCGCTTGGTCGCAGCGACCGCGGACTTGGCCTTCTTGGATGGCCGGCTGCCGAACATCCGGACGTCAGCACGACGCTTCGACGGGCCGGGTGCTTCAGTCGGCGCCGCCGAGGAGCCGGCGCCTGGGGCGCGGCGGGGCTCATCGTCTTCCTCGTCGTCGTCTGGCCATTCCCCTATGCCGCCACCTGCGGCCGCGCCTGCAGCATCGCCGCCTCCAGCAGCATCATCCTCGTCCAACGCGGCCGCCCACAGCTCGGGGTCGTCCATGTCACTCTCCGCGCGGTCCGCCATGTACTGATGGCCTGGATCCGGCGTGTCGACCACCGTCTGGCATTGGAAGCGCTGCATCATAGCGTGGCGGTCAGGCGGCACGAAGAACTTGGCACAAGCAAAGAAAAAGAATCAGAACTAACCGGAGGCGGCGGATTGGCGCGGTTGTATGGCTCTTTGCCGAACTGCCAGCTCTCCTCGTTGAGCTTGCAGTCGGAGAAGTAATTGACGAGCCGGACCACCTCCACAGTCGGCAGCGCCTTGGTGGACATCCGGCATGGGTCCCGGCGGCCGCTCATGCTGGCGATCAGGTGAGGCCGGGCTTGGAGGGGCAGCACCCGGCGTTCGACGAAGGCGGCCAGCAGATCCGACGCCTTGAGGCCCTCTGACTCCTTCATCTCTTGGAGCTGGGTGAGGGCGGTGGTGATGGCGGCTGACGGCGACTTCGGCCAAAATTTCCAGTCGCTTCGAGGCTCGAGCGGCGGGCCGGCTGCATAAGCCGGCAAGTTGATGTAGTCCCTCGACTCGTGGATGTTCCGAACGTAGAAATATGATTTCTGCCAGAGTTTAGCCAACTCCAACAAAGCGATGGCCTGGAAGCGGATCCCGGAGCCGGTGCGCCGCACCGCCACGCAGGCCCCGCACTGGGCCGCCTCGCCTTTGACGGCGGTGCCGAGCTTGAGGTAGAAGAGCTTCCCCCACAGCTCGAGCGTGGGCAGGACGCCGAGGTACCCCTCGCAAAGGGTGACAAAGGCGGCGAGCAGCACCACCGTATTCGGCGTGAGGTGGTGAGGTTGGAGATGGTAAAAGTCAAGAAAGGAGCGGAGAAAGCCGCTTGCCCGCAGGCCAAAGCCGCAGAGGAAGTGAGTCCTGAAGACGACGCGCTCGTCGTCCCTCGGCGCCGGCGAGATCTCCCTTTCGGGGGGAACACGCACCTCCACGTTCGCCGTGTGGGGAAGCCGCCGCGTCAAGCGGAGGAACTGGAGGTGGTCGTCGTGGACGTTCGAACCGTCCCAATCGCTTCGCGCCATTTTTTATGGTTGCTGGGTGGCGGCGAAGTCATGCGAGGCAAGGCCACGGCGACGCAGAGAAGTCGAGCAACGGCGGTGTTTCGGCGGTGGAGCGGCGCGGTGACGCAGCAGCAGCAAGGGGGCAGAAGAGGAAGAAGATGGAGAACGGGGAGGGTGCGCGTGCGTTCTGCCACCCCCTCCTCCCCCTACTTATAGGCCCGCGGCGGCGGAGCCAAAGAGGCAGGACGTGGGAGGCATGGGGATTAACTGCACCCGTGCCCCGCACGACCCCGCATTTCTCGCGCCTTCAACGCGCACATTCATTGCGTGTGGGGAGGGCAACCGCCCACCTCGGCCGCAGCAGATCCGTGCGCGTGCCGAGGCCCTGTGGTGGTGGGCCCAGGCCTGCGGCGATGTCCCGTTACGCGCGTGGGCTGGCAGGTCGGCCTAGCCTACTGGTGCCGTGTGGAACGCGAGCAACGGGCGGCAGGCACGCCACCCGACGCACGCGATGACTATTCGAATTCGACGGGCAGCCGGCCTAGCCTTGGCCGGATCCTGGCAGACGGCTTCTACCAGACGGATGAAGCAGGTGATACAAGACCTCTCGGAGTAGGAAGCTGCTGAGGCACTCCGGCCTGAGCCGCGGTGCCTCACCAGCTTCGGGGACTACTGTCGGAGGGATTGACCACGGGTAGCCTCACCAGCACCCCATAGCATTTCTAGACAACAGGGCAAGCCAAGCCCCTTGCGCCTCCCGGACGTGTGGCCGGCTCACTTGGGCCGGCTGGCCCAAGGGGCCGACTCCCAGATGGCGGTGTACCCTCGGAAGGCAGCTTCGGGGGAGGCCGGGTCCTAGCAAACGGCCCCTCCTCCCCTCGGAGTCTGCGCCCATTCAATACGATAAGATGGGGCGTGGTTATAGGGCCACCCGTACCCCCAAATCCCGGCGGGGCGTGGCTACAGGGCGGGCTGACCAAGCGGACACCCCTCTGCCAGGCGCGGCACTGTAGCCACGCTGCCCGTGACGCATCCCTCGTCAGCGGGACCATGCTCCCACGACGGGTGGTCGATACGGCCCGCAGGCGGCGGGCCCTACTCGTCCGTGAGCAACCGGAAGATGGCGCGCCTCAAGAAGGCGGCCTCAGCGACAGACCGGCTTCCAACAACCGGCCTCTCCTTCCACTCGGAGTCAACGTGCCGTTACTCCAATGAGACGGGGTGTGGCTACAGTGAGCGCCCGCCAGGTGGCGGACTGTAGCCATGCCTCCCCTGACGAGGCCCTCATCATCAAGGGCGAGGCTACAGCAAAAGGCAATCAGCGTGGCCCGCATGCGGCGGGCCCCACCTGTCGGCCGAATCCTCGGCAGCCGGCGGGACCCACCAAGCGGCGGGCCCCAGCAGCCGGCGGAGAACCCGGCGCCCATAGACGCCGACGTCCGGGTCCTACACCCGGCCCAATTACCATTGTACCCCTGGGGGGTAGGTCTATATAAACCCCCCAGGTTCGCCCATGCAAAGGGTTCAGCTCATCTTCCACGCCAATATACACACTCATAGCTAGAGAAGCACCTGGGCTAGCCTTACCCTTCTCCTTCCTCCAGAAAACAGCTCAAGGAGCAAGCTTGTAGCTGCGAGATTGATCATAGTCATCATGCGGAGACCCCGCAGAGCAGGACTAGGGGTGTTATCTCCTCGGAGAGCCCCGAACCTGGGTAAGACTCGTGTTCGTTCGAGATCTCGCTTACTCCCGCTGCCTGGGCCCGACGACGTACTCCTATCCCCATCCATGATAAGCCACCCCCTGGCATATGTCGCGGGATTACCCCGACACTCATCTTGTTTGTTTTGTGTCCGGCCCGACCCATTTCGAGCGCAAACATACGCCCGGTTTGGGTCCAGGCGGACAGCGAATGGACGCGCCTCTCGTCCGCATCGAGGCCGCGTGGCAGGCAGCCACCTACCTCCCACGCCCAAATTAAGTGCGCACGTGCGGTCGGCCCCACCTGTCATCCGCCCAGACGAGCGGTCGCCGTCGTTCTTAAATGGGAAGACGTGGACCGGTCACAGTCCACGCTCCCACTGCAGTCCTGCTGCCTCCTCGAAACCCGACCGCAAACCCTACTTCTCCCCTCCCCTTCCTCGAGCTCGCCGGCCGGCGGCAGCCATGGTGTGGTGGAGCACCGGCCGCAAGGGGGCGCACGACCACGAGGCTGGTTCATCCTCCGGCCGCCGCCGCGCCGCTAAATCTGAGCCCGCACCACCCCCACGAAGGGCCCCCGCGCCGCCCGCATTCACCATCGCTCCTCCAGCGGCCGGCGAGCGCGACCGGCACTACATCCACGCGGATGTTTGTCGGCGTTATTGGGAGACCAGGACGCCGCTCCCCTGGAGCGATGTTCACCTGCCCAATAACTGGCATCTGTCCGCGGATCGGGTGCCGACCCCGCCGGTCCCGATGAGCGGCCGTGCCCGCCGCGAGGAGATCGAACGCCGCCGCCGCCTCCTACCCGACGACCTGTACTACGACCCCAGGTACACCGTCGACTCCGCTCTGTGGGACACCTGGTTTCGGGACGAGCACGACACCCGACGAGCGTCGTACTTTGCTGGTAGCTCATCGGGCAAGCGGTGGCCACGTATAGAGCACCGAGCACGTGCTCCGAGCCCACCCCAGGTGCGCAGCAGCGCGGGCGTACGCGGGTGCGCGGCGTCATGCCGACGCCTTCGCCCTCTTCGTCGCCACCACCACCTCCTCGCATGACAGAGGAGGGGGAGGCCTGGCTCATTCAACGTGTCATGGAAGACTCCATGAACACGCACGATGAGCGCCAATGGGAGGGCCTGGAAACCATGCTGGCCCTCTTTACGGCTGGCGACGTGGCCATACCGGAGCTGGAAATGATAGACGTCAAGGAGGAGGTCAAGGAGGAGGTCAAGGAGGAGGTGCTGGAGGAGCAGCCCGTCGCCGCGTTCCACCCGCACCTGGTGGGCCAGCGGTGGAGCTGGTCGTGCACGGCCACAGACATGGCCGACGCCATCAGGGGCGTGAACTGGCGCCCCACGCCGCCGCAGTCACCGGAGCGCAAGACGTCGCCACGGGGGGGGGGGGGGGGGGGGGGGGGGGAGGTGGTGCAGGCGCCTCCCACCTTCCAGGGACCACCGTCCCACCTCTGGACGCCGCCGCCCTACATCGACCTAACTGGCGACGAGGACGACAACGGCGGTGCGTGAGACGGCGACGGGCACGGCATCGACGGGCACAACAGCAGCGCGCGGGCGGCGCTTTTCTTTTGTTTTAGTTTATGTTAATTATGTTTATGTTCTAAGCACTGTGGAACGCGGGCATCGACGGGCTGTGAAGACTGTTTAATTATGTTTTAATCATTATGTTTATTATTATTTGATTTTTTCGGCATTTCTTTGATTTTTGCGATTTTTTTTATCACGTTCACTCCGGACATGATATGGGGTGCGGCTGCGCGTTGGGCGCATCAACACGGCAATGGCCCGATCTGAACATGGGCGACCCCATTGCCGCCCCAAACGGACGAAAGCAGGGCAAAATAGACGTCCGTTTGGGGTCGTGCGCTGGAGTCGGCCTTAGAGAGGCCCTCGTGTATATCGGACTCCTAGCTCTCGTTGATGAGTGCTTGCTGCACCGTGCGCCTATTCTGAATTCGAGTAGCAACCTTTGCAATAATCAGCGGAGCGATGTACAGGACCCAAAGATCCAGCGATGTCTCTAGAACAACACCTTCTATGCACCCCCACCTCAATTTGTCTGAAATTGTCGAAAACCTCTCGCGCAGCCTCGTCCACCATCATCGGGATACCCTGCCAAGGCCTCTCTGCGTCCGTCCTTCTCAACACCATTCCCAGCAAACACGCAGCGTCAACACCTGATGGTGCAGGTTTTTGACCCCGAGGCTACCGTAGCACGTCGGTCTACGTATCATGTCCCAAGCCACCAAAAACTGACCGCCATGGCTCTTGTCCTTGCCAGCCCAGAAGAAAGTTCTTATCCACTTATTCATATCCTGAAACACCCAATTTGATGCATCAACAACCATAAGATGATGGATGAGTTTGGACGATATAAAGAACAACAGTTTTGCTAAGTCTCAGTCGACTTAGACTTCGTTATGTCTCAGTCGATAATATCTTTCTTTGATTTTGCATAAAGATTCGTGCAAAAAAATCTTTTCAGTTTTTCTTTTTTCTTCTTACATGCTATATCACTTGACTTAGACTTGGTTAAGTCTCAGTCGACTGAGACCTAGCCACACCCAAAGAACAAATACGTATGTAAAACTGAGCATTCCTTTGATTATTTTTGGGTTAAGATTTTGTCCTTTTGTGTAGGATAAAGTCATCTACTCTCTTCATATCATAATATAAGATCGTTTTCAAGCTATATGAGACGGCGAGAGTACTTCTTTTATATGAAACTTTACATATACATAATACATGTAAAATATCTATATGTATCCGTCCCCAAAAATTACTAGAATCTTTTCAAACTTGTGAGTGGCATTTTTTGTCTTTTAAAGTACCGGACTTTCTGGAGCCCTGTCTCTAAAACGCTGCTCTCGTGTGTGCTGCCCGATCCATGGCACGATATTCCCGGCATGGAACCAACAGGACACGCACTGGCAGCCTGGCAGTGTACGTACGTACATGAGTGCGCTATGATGTGCCTGGCACTGTGCACTAGCGGAGCGTAGGAGTGCCCCTCTATATTGCTGCCCCTAGAAAGGTAAACCAGCAAGTACCTGTCCCAGCACAGCACAGTGCACGGCCGCCTTGCATTGCCCTAGCTTTTGCATGCTCCATGGGTGGGGTGCACCTACGTTCACTTTGCATAAGCGAGCGCTCGATCTGGAAATGCGCGCATATGCATAAGAGACCGGTCGATTTGGAGCTCTAGGTGTCCAGTCCATCATCACGTCTCTCGTTGCCGGCCGGTGCAGCCTGGTTATAGATCTCCTGTGCGTGCCCACGTACGATAAAGTGGTCACTTGGGCCCACGTACGCTCCAGTGATGTGTGCGCATGCATGCAACCTGTACTGGGCACGTGGGTGTACTGGACTGAAAAATGTGGGGCTAATCAGGATTGAAACACTGTTACCAGGACGGCAAGAGGGAACAGCAGTAAATTAGCACAGGCTTTGTGAATCGTCATCGACCTTGGTGCGGAGAAAGGAGATTCTGCCGTAGCACCTCTCTCCGAGTAAGTTACGCATCTCGTCCTTCAACTTGTTGCTGGCACGTAACACAATTAGCCCAAAACTTGTAAAATGCTTCGATACAGTTTTTGAATATACAGATACATAACACATACGGTCCTTAGATACAGTCAGGGATACGCTGGTGCTCTGCGGTGCTGCCACGTCCCCCCTCACGCGTCCGATGCATCTTTGGCAAAAGGGTCTCTCCTAAGAGCATTTACAGCCGGACTTGGTAAATCCGGCCCCTCAAACGCCCGCGGACGCATCTGGACGGACCCTCATATTTTTTACCGGGCATCCACATATCTCAAATCAGGACTTTCAAATCCATGTAAATAAATGCACGTGCAACACAATGTCGCAGCAATTGTTGGTATCAAGCATAGATAGCGTTTACATAAAATTTATTTGAAGTGCCAAACTCAAGCATTGCCTCCTTGGTTGCCATTGTGGATCCACATGTGCTCCACAAGATCATTGAGTAGCTGCGTGTGCACCTGCTAATCTCGAAGATTCTGATGCATCTGCAGAAAGTTCATAAGTTGAGCCGCATCTTGATATTCCGGGATTTCAACTTGTTCTCCGGGTACTTCGAAATCATGGGTTTGGGCTACACTATCACCCTTATCCTCGACAATCATGTTGTGCAGAATAACACAACATGTTATCAGCTGCCACAAAGTTTCCGATTCCCACATCATTGCAGCGCTCCGCACAATTCCCCCAACGAGCCTGAAGCACACCAAATGCCCTCTCCACGTCCTTCCTAGCCGCTTATTGCATTGTTGCAAAGTGGCTCTGTTTATTGCCACGCGGCTCGAATATGGTCTTCACAAACGCCGCCACTGAGGATAGATACCATCGGCAAGATAGTACCCGTTGTAGTCTCGGCCGTTGACGGTGTAGTTGCACGGCGGTGATTCCCCATTGCAAAGCCTCCTGAACACCGGAAATCGTTGAAGCACGTTGATGTGGTTGTGAGAACTGGGCATTCCAAAGAAACCATGCCAAATCCATAAGTCATGTGATGCCACCTCTTCTCGTATGATGGTGGCCTCTTTGGTGTGACCTTGATACATTCCCCGCAGACCTTTGGGGCACTTCTTTCATTGCCAATGCATGCAATCAATTGATTCGAGCATTCCTGGAAACCCCCTTGCCTCTTCAATAGCCAACAACTTCTCCGTGTCCTACGCATTTGGTTCTCTGAGATACTCAGGTCCAAACACCTCCACCACGGCGCGGACAAATTTGACAGTAGTCTTCAGGCACGTGCTCTCCCCCATCCTGACCATCTCACCAACGGCGTCTATAGCAGTACCAAGTGCAACCATCCTCAGAGCCTCCATGCACTTCTGCTTGGCCGAGAAAGAAAGTTGGCCGCAGCAATCCCTTCTTAGCTTGAAGTAGTCGTCGTGTGCCTCCACTCCCTCCACAATGCGCAAAAACAATGGTTTCCGCATGCGAAAACAGTGACAAAACCATGGATCGTCCGGGAAAGCAGGTGTGGGAGCACAGTAGTCATTGTGCAGTAGCTTTGCTCCGGACACCCTATCCCGCTTGATCACTCTTCTCCCTTTGATTGAGCCCTTGAAGTTGAGAATATGCTCCACTTGCCGGTCCATTTCCTCTTGCATGCTCATGAGCATGATCATGTCCACTTCTTCGTCCGAATCCGACGAATCGAAGAACTCATCTTGAATCATTTGGTCAAGCTCCATCGGTCCATACTTCTCGTCCGACGAAGCATCGGAATCCATCATTTATCTAGCAAAATACAATAATTCCGGTCGGTCAATGTGTCAAACACATCAAGCGCAAGGCGAAGCCGGAGACTTGCCAGGCGTACCACGGTGGCGTCCGGGCTGGCGACGACGTCCCCTGCGGCGAGGACGGGAGCGCTCTTCCGGAGCTAGTGGCAGAGAGGGCTGCGGAGCGGGCACGGTGGCGGAGCGCGAGACAGACGGCGCGGAGGAGGAACAAGAGAGGAGATACCAATTGGATCCTGCTGGTCTTCGGGGTGGATTTTGTGCAATTTGGGGTGGGATCGGGCTGTCGGGTCCGACATGGCGGGCGTGGCCGGGCGCCCCCATATTCGCCCCATATTTGAGCTGGATATGGGGGATGCCGGTCAACCCGGGCGTTTGAGGGCCGTTTGAGGGGCTCGTCTGGGTTAAAAAATCATGACCGGGTAGTGATCAGGCGGCCCGCCCGGGCATATGAGGCGGGTTTGAGAGGTCCGGCTGGAGATTCTCTAACTCCATAATCCTGTTGTAGCCCAAGGCAGCCGAGAGGGGAGAGCGTATCCTGTGCCTCAAAGTTTTTGTGCCACCGGGGCACCGAACATCAAAAACTTGTACTGTTAGTTCTAAAAAATCCCGAAAATACTTGAGTATAAATAAATAGCATACATCGAACCTGTTACAAAATTTGAGTCCTAAATTCAACTCACAACAAGAGAAAAAAAGTAACAAAATCAGTTGTGGTAGTGCAAACAGGCCCAATTCATGGCCCAGTTTAAATTAACAACATTCATGTCATGAGTGTAAATTGAATTTTTTGCTAAAATTCTATGACATGATAGACATATATTGTGTTTATGTACTCATTTATTTTCAGAAATTTTGGAAAGCTTTTGCATGAGTTTTTGACATTGGTGCACTGGTAGCACAAGAACCACTGTTGCACCAGATACATCCTCGCCGTACGGCCCCTACTTAGACCCCTAATTCATTCGAGGGCCTGCCATCCGAAACGGCTCTTCTATTTATTTTCCTAGAGGACGACGACGTCGTGTGGCGGTGCCACCTGATCATTTTTGTGGCGTCCACCAAAGAGGCTCCAGCGTGTCTGCCAACGACATTGTCCTCGCCCACACTCAGTTTGAGCGATGGGCATATGAGTGCCGGAGGGCGCCCCCCCCCTCCCGCAGTACGGAAGAACGCCTCAAAATCACTCCATTTGCTTGTTTGCTACTCAACTGCGAGCATTTCAACTGCGTTCATACGTTCTATAGTGAATCATGGTTAATCCGAGCTCTTTTGCGTAGGTTTAATTGGAATCATAGGGTTTCAGTCGACTTCGTTAAAGATTTCCTTTTTCTTGTTTGACATATGAAGGCAGTGACTTCTCACACCGTAGAGTTAGTGCATACATGATTTTTCTTCGGGAATGGTGCGAATAGGTCATATCATTGTGCAGATAATTGGAGAGGGATGATGTGGTTGCCAACCCAAGTGCAAATCTACCTTCTGTTATCAGTCCAATTAAAAGCAATAAAGAGGTCATAGAGGATAGTGATTTATAGAAGAGCATGAGCCTTGTTTGTGTTGAGAATAGCATAGACTTATGCATGTGCAGAATTACCAAACAGTAGTGTAATGGCAATTAGCTGTTCAAGAAAACAGGAAGAAGAAGGAGTAACCAGTGAGTCTGAGTCAGAGGACTCAAATTATGTTCTAGAAGATTTGGTTGATAATGAGTATGCCCGGAATATGAAGATGAAAACTTGGTGTAGGAAGATTTGAATGGCGACAAAAAGGAAGGGAGAATGGAAGGGAAAGGGAAGCAGGTAGCAGAAGAACAAAATTCATATGATGAATTATGTGGCTTCTCTGATTGAGATGATGAGGATATGAAATTCAATCTGCCACGTTTCATTGAATCAGATCTGAAGGAGCCAAAGTTTCCTGTTGGGAAGCCTTAGTTGAGTTGTGCAAGATGCTGTTAACGAGTACAGTTGCAAGAGAGATTGGGAATTACCTTTCTAAAAAAAGATAGGGCAAGGCTAGGAGCCAAGTGTTGTGATGGATATCCTTGGTATCTTTATTCATCATATGATAACAGGACAAAGGCAACAATGGTAAAGACATTCAGGGATGAGCTCACATGTTAAAAGAAGTGGTCAGTGAGATCATTTACTGCCAGATACATAGTTGAGAAGTATATGGAGAAGATTAGAGCAGATGAGAAAATATCATTGAAATTTTTAGGAGCACTTCTGAAGGAAGAATGGAACTTGATAATTGGAAGGCAAAAGCTTTGGAGAGCAAGGAACCATGCATTCAATACTATTTATAGAGGTGAAATTGCATATGAACATAATCATTTGCAGGCAATTAATAAATAAATCTTTCAAATACTTCGCTTAACTTACAGGTTATAATTGGTCTCTGCGCCAATTGGTGCAATGAGTCATCTAGTAGTATGAAATGAGGAAAGAGATGATGGTAGTAATATAATATGTTACCATCCATAGAGTTTCCCAAAAGAATATGAGTCTACAAGCTAATAAATGCAACCATCTATGATACTATCTCTGTGATACTTTCACTATGAAGGTAGTAACATAGACAAGTGTGATATGCACGACACTAGTCTAAGTTACTCACGACTATGACTAGCCATACTGATCGCCGTAAAAAGCCACAATACGCACTAGGTACTGGTCTTTGCTTTCCTGATGCATAAGTAGGCCCGCACGTACTTTCTAGCAGTTCGTCGGTGAAGTATCCGCTACTCATTGCCATAATGAAATTTATGCCAACTTTAGAGCATCTCCAACAGCCTTTGTATATTTGGCTAGGATTGCTAAAAACTGGAAATATAGCAACTTGGCCCAAAAATGTTGCTCCAACAGCCTTTGTATAAGTGGTCCCCCCACAAATTGTTTTACAAACCTTGCTATATTTGCACCCACACTTGGTATATTTGTAAAGTGGAGAGGCACTTGCTATAATTTTTAGCAGCCCAGTTTTTGTGGTCCCCTACATTCCTTTGTTCCATTGACAAGTGGACCCCACCGCCCCCTAGATTCCTGCTGCCCTGGGCCTGGCACAGGTCCCCACGTGTCATTGAGAGGCTTGCTAAATTTTATAACAATGCTGTTGGAGCAAAAAACTGTTGGGGTTGCTAAATCTTCTCTTTCCTCTTGCTATACCCAGTTTTTAGCAAGTCAGAATAGCAATGCTGTTGGAGATGCTCTTATAGGTATATAGTTTGAGATTATTTTTTTTGAATGGAGGAATTCAAAAGCTTCACTGATTTCAACAGTTTTACTATTTCTAATAAATGATTACAATTTTTTTTCTCTTTAGAAAAAAGTGATTTCAGTTGAGTCAGTATTTTAAAACTGTAACCAAAATTGATAAAATATGATATGTTTTCACTAATTAGAAAAGTAATTTCAACAATTTCACTATTTCCAAAAAGTGATTTCTACAATTTCACTATTTCAGAAAAGTGATTTCAATTATTTCACAATTTGAAATAAGTGATTTCAATTTTTTCACTACTTGAAAAAACTGTTTCACTCAATTAAAAATACATATTTCACTCATTTCGAAAAAATGATCCACCTCACTTTAACAAACATATTTCATTCATTTAAAAAAAACTAATTTCGCTCATTCTAGAACACACATTTCACTCATTTCAAATGACTGATTTCACTCGTTTAAAAAAGTTGATTTTGTTCTTTAAAAAAAACAGATTTCCCTTATTTTAGAAAATATCACTTATAAAATAGATTTCACTCAATTTAGAAAAGTAGTTTGAATCATTAAAAATATATTACACTCGTTTCAAAAGAGTACTTTTCTCATTTAGAAAAATGATTTCACTCATAATAATTGACTCATTTAAAAAAAATAATTTCAATAATTTCAAAACATTTATTTCACTTAGCTCAGTTCAATAATTTCACTCGTTTAAATAAGCAGCTTCACTCAGCTTGACACACTAAAATAAAGCAGCTTCACAAAATATAATATTTCAATTTAAGCTATATTTCACAAGTATCAGCTTCACACATCATTTTGTTTCATATATGTATGAGAAATACCTGTTTCATATATTTGAAATAATCAATTTCACACATTGAACTAAAATTGTGAAATTTAAACTAGTTTGAAATATATCTGAGAGCGGTCTTGTTCTAAAGATCTCATCTCTAGGAATTCCAATGAAAAAAATTCACAACCAAAATGTTGGTTTAAAAGATATGAGCCATCTAAATTATCAAAAGGAAATAAAAGTGATGGATTTTGATAGGGAGAGAGGAGATATATTGTTATAGACATGCATGCGTCCTAGTTTGTACTAGAGCTAGAAAAGTGAGAGATGGAGCCCATGCATACATCCCTTTTTTTTAAGGCCCAGCCATATATTAAGTAACACCCCGAATCACATTACAATCAGCGTGGAGGATAGCTCTTAGCATGGGGTGTATATGAGCAATCAGCGCTTGATCTCCAAATTTCCTGGCATAGTGCCGCCAACTCATGAGCTATCTTGTTCCTTTCTCTCCTCGCCGCACTGATTGAAACATCTTGGAATGCACCCATCAACTCTCTCTCACATCAGCAATAATAGAGAACGACGCTTACAGGTTCTTCACTTTTGGGTCCAGCAAAGCAGCAACAGAGGTACAATCAGTTTCAATACATAGGGGGCCAGCATAGAATTTGAGGGTTTGCCAAGCTGCAACGGACTAGAGGAGTCTGTCCCATCGTCCCCGTCCGCCTGCCCGGCTGCCTGAATTCGATTCGACAGGCCACCGAGATCTTCCCTAGCTATCCTAGGTCTAGCTCGCAGTGATCGCACCATGGCGAACGTACGTAGCTACGTACGAGTATGTGCGTTGTGGAGTAAGTAATGTGGCGACGGCGCGGCGCTGCTGGCTGCTGCCGCCGCGGCAGGATGCAGTGAAGAACGAAGGGCTAGCTAAGCTGAACTAAAGAGCTCTGGAGGCAGACACGGGCAGCGAGCTGGCTGGCACCAGCCGGCCGGAACAAGTAAAGGGCGGAGGGGAAATGCATCCCGAAACAAACAAGCACCACGGCCGTCGCGTCGGTACTTGCTGCCAAGTACCCACGTTGCTGCGTCTGCACTTGGAGGGAGCGATCCTTGGAGTACTCGGTCAGTTAATTAATGCACAGGCCACGTGTACAGATAAACAGAGCCAGATTGACAAAATAGTAGTCTCTCCGTTCAGGTGCATAAGTCATCTTAGATTATGCACCACGACCAAGACAGACGAAGAAACGAGAGAATTTAATGTTTATTTGCTAATTAATACCATTGCATGCAATGAACTGATCACTGCATATCGTGTTTGGTAGTCTTAAGTTATTCAAAGCATACACGCTCCATATCTTTTATTGGTTAATTCCTTTATTTATGTCAAGAAACAAGAAAACGAGGTGGGAGATAATATACCGTGCGTAAGTGTTTTAAGATTATTTGATTTTCGTAAGATAACTTGGTGTTTTGAGATTATTTGATTTTCGTAAGATGACTTATACGCCCCCACCTCCAGTACATACATGCACACACAATCAGCCAACGAGAAATTGGCTGTTTGGTAGACTGCAATTCAGCCAGACTGCATTATGCAAATGAGCCGGGTTGACGGGAGCGTGGTTGAGAACAAACGATGCAAAAAATGGCGTACGCATTTTGTTTGGTCATCTACATGGTGGTTAGTGGGATTTGGTGGCATGCATGCTTCTTGTTTGGTAGTGGTGCTTCCCAATTTTTTTAAATATTTTTTTAATGAAATTTCAAAACTATAGTTCCAATTCAATAAATTTCAAATATATGCCTTGGTCGTCCTTTGCTGGGCCGAAGAGAGAGTGACTCTTCGTCCTCGCGTGGGCTGAAGAAGCCCTTTTCATCCTTATTTGGGTTGAACATCACTGTTCCTTCCCAGCAAGGAGGAACAAGTCTTCATTCTAACGCGTCAAGAGTGGACATCCACACCGTTAGCGGTGGATTAACGAGTTGCTCGGCTCGATAAGCTCGTGCTCATTATGGCTCGGTTGGTTAAGCTTAACAATTCTCGCAAAAAAAGTTATGCTTAACAAGCAGGAAACCCTGCTCGGCTCTATTCGTTTGATGCTCGTTAAGCTTATGAGTGCTCAAAAACACTCTTTTAATAGACTACGATGTGTTACAGTCCATGAAAAAAGAGTGTAGTGCGGCTTTTACAAAGGAAGATGATGACTACAAAAGAAGGTGCACTAGTTTGTTTCCTCATATGGGCTAGATTGGGTCGATTAAATTGAATAGATGGGCCGTGTTGTTACGAAAGTGTTGTCACGTAAAATAAAAATATGTGGTGTGTTGTACTAACAAGCTACTCGTGAAACTCGTTAGCGCATTCGTTAAGCTTAACAAGCTCGAATAAGTGATGTGCTCTGTTTATTAAGAAGCGAGCTACGAGCTTAATAAGCCGAGCTATCGAGCGCTCATTAAGCTCACAAGCTATGAGCTTTTGCTCCAGCTCTACACACTGTCCTATACACCGCAGCTCCTCCCGGTCAAACCTTTGTCGTCACCACGGGATCGCATCGATGAGTAGAATCGACTCAGATGAAGAACAACTTGAACCGTCAATTGTGCAGGATGAGTTTCGCCTTTCAATCTGCATTGACCAATGCAAGCCTACAGCGCGCTCGGTGAGAAATTTTCCAATTAATCGCACACATGTACTCATCTAGATGCCATCAACATCCTAGACATTACCCCTTGTTATATTGTTATTATTGTCGGAGTTGACAACATCCGGTTCACGTCCGAGGATGGCAAGAGTCATGGTGTGCGTGGCCGGTGACGAAACACGATTAGGGACAATGTCTATGAGGTCGTCAACATCTAGAAGTGTAGATGTGTGAGTGTAATTGGAATATTTCTCAAGGAGCGCGATGTAGGCTTGCGACAGTCGGTGTATACTAATCGGTAGACACTAGTGGAAAACAGGGCTTTAGTGCCGGTTCGTAAGGGCTTTACACTAGTAGAAAACAGGGCTTTTGTCCCGGTTCCAGAGGGCCTTTAGTCCCGGTTCTGGAACCGGGACTAAAGGGTCGGGACTAAAGCCTCTAACCTTTAGTCCCGGTTCGCTCCACGTGGCCGCCTGCTGGAGCGGGGCTGGGGGACCTTTAGTCCCGATTGGTACTAAAGAAAATTTTTTGAATTTTTTTTTCTGATTTTCAAATCTTTGAATTATTTGACAATTTAATCTCTAATCACCCCTCCCTCCTCACTGCTTCAGAATTTAATCTCTAATCTCTAATCAGCACTCATTCCAAATCGTCTAACTTCCCGGCCGGTCACCCATCCTCTCACTACTCCAGCCTGAGCACGCTTAACTTTCGAGTTCTATTCCCCCTAGTTTCCAAGTCTGCACTTGTTGTTTTCTTGACAATACTAAGCTGTCAATCCTATTAACCCTTAGGAGTTGAACTTGAGCATTAAGCACCGTTTGAGTTTGAAACTATTATTCTAAAAAAAAATTATTTAGTAACACTAATATTTCTTGAATAAGTAGTTTGACCATAGTTTGACCACAGTTTGACCAGATTTGACCATAGTTTGAGCCCCTTTAGTCCCGGTTGGTGGCTCCAACCGGGACTAAAGGTGCCTTTACACCTTTAGTCCCGGTTGGAGCCACCAACCGGGACTAAAGCCTCAACCCCTTTAGTCCCGGCTCGTGGCTCGAACCGGGACTAAAGGTCTAACCTTTAGTCCCGGTTCAAGCCACGAACCGGGACTAAAGGGCATCGCACCCTTTAGTCCCGGTTCGTGGCTCAAACCGGGACTAAAGGTCCCATTTGAACCGGGACAAATGCCTGCCCAGCGCCCTAGCCGCTTGAACCGGGACTAATGCTCACATTAGTCCCGGTTCATACTGCAACCGGGACTAATGCTCCGATCCGACTGTGATGAAAGCCCTGTTTTCTACTATCGTTAGTGCCGGTTCAGCAACTGGCACTAAAGGGTGGGGACTAAAGGCCCCCCCCTCTTTAGTCCCGGTTCAACACGGCCTGGGACCAAAGGCCCACCACGTGGCATGAGCCGGCGCCGGGGGCTGGGGGACCTTTAGTCCCGGTTGGTAACACCAACCGGGACTAAAAGGATTAGGGGACTAAAAGGATTAGGGGTTTATGAATTATGGTTTATTTTTTCTTTTAATTTTGTGTTTTCCATTTAATTCTTTTTCATTTCAAACATATTTTACGCTACTGCATACTGTACACGTTATTCATATATATAAATAGAATTTCTCGTAGAACCGATCATATATATATCATTGAATTTCTCGTACGACCTTTCACATACACACACACACACACACACACACACACACATATATATATATATATACAATTTTTCCTGCAAGTTACGGATCATTACATGGAGGCATTAGGTGTAATGATATTCTCCTTTGGGATTTATGACCTCATCGAGCAAAAATCCCGCTATTTCCTCTTGAATTGCTCGTACGCGATCCGTTGGTAGGAGCCTGTCCCGCATCTCCGACATCTTTAAAGGAAGGAGATCAATATGAATGTATTAGTTGTGAGTATATATATTAGATAATGATATAAAATTGTGAATAGTGTTCTGCCAAACATAAGTTGTCTATCATCTTTGTTCTTTTCGGACGCCATCATGCAAATGTTCTAACAAATGTAGTATGCGCATAAGTTATTCCCCGGCGCCTGGTGCAGGCACTTTACAAGAATAAAAGTCAATCAGATAATAATTAATCAAGCATGATAATGGTATTAAAACTAGAATTAAAGAGATGCACGGACGTAGCTAGCTAGTACTACTTAATTACCTTGGGTCGCACCCATTTCAGCTATTGTTTCCATTCGCCTTCAACCTCTTTGATGAACTTTTGCCAAGCCCTGCCCGCCGGCAAAGAAAATGAATAAAGGAGTTATTAATTAGTTGATATCAGGAAATGAACTAAAGAGGCCGATATAGTGCGATAATGATTGAAATTACCAGTCGACCATCCCCCTCACGATTGCGTATTCGGAAGTTTCTTTATATAGTGAGTCCAGTACTTGAACTTTTCCCTCATTGATAACCCACAAGTATAAGGGATCGCAATAGTTTTCGAGGGTAGAGTATTCAACCCAAATTTATTGATTCGACACAAGGGGATCCAAAGAATATTCTCAAGTATTAGCAGCTGAGTTGTCAATTCAACCACACCTGAAAGACTTAATATCTGCAACAAAGTATTTAGTAGCAAAGTAGTATGGAAGTAATGGTAACAGTAGCAGTTTTGTAGCAATTGTAACAGTGGCAACGGCAAAGTAACGTAGCAAAGATCAATATGTGAAAAGCTCGTAGGCAATGGATCAATGATGGATAATTATGTCGGATGGCATTCATCATGCAACAGTAATAACCTAGGGTGACACAGAACTAGCTCCAATTCATCAATGTAATGTAGGCATGTATTCCGAATATAGCCATATGTGCTTATGGAAAAGAACGTGCATGACATCTTTTGTCCTACCCTCCCGTGGCAGCGGGGTCCTAATGGAAACTAAGGGATATTAAGGCCTCCTTTTAATAGAGTACCGGACCAAAGCATTAGCACTTAGTGAATACATGAACTCCTCAAACTACGGTAATCACCGGAAAGAATCCCAATTATTGTCACCTTGGGGTATGCGGATCATAACTTGTAATAGGTGTCTAGAACTTGCAAGATAGGATCATGAACACATATATATTCATGAAAACATAATAGGTTCAGATCTGAAATCATGGCGCTCGGGCCCTAGTGACAAGTATTAAGCATAGCAAAGTCATAGCAACATCAATCTTATAACATAGTGGATACTAGGGATCAAACCCTAACAAAACTAACTCGATTACATGATAAATCTCATCCAACCCATCACTGTCCAGCAAGCCTACAATGGAATTACTCACGCACGGCGGTGAGCATCATGAAATTAGTGATGGAGGAAGGTTGCTGATGATGATGGCGATGATTTCCTCTCTCCGGAGCCTCGAACGGACTCCAGATCTGCCCTCCCGATGAAGAACAGGAGGTGGCGGCGGCTCCGTATCGTAAAACGCGATGAATCCTTCTCTCTGATTTTTTTCTCCCCGAAAGTGAATATATAGAGTTGGAGTTGAGGTCGGTGGAGGTCCAGGGGACCCACAAGGCAGGGAGGCGCGCCCTGGGGGGGGGGGGGGGCGCCCTCCACCCTTATGGACAGCCGGTGGGTCCCCTCTGGTTTATTCTTTTGCCAATATTTTTTATTTATTCCAAAAATATTCTCCGTGAAGTTTCAGGTCATTATGAGAACTTTTATTTCTTCACAAAAATAAAACAAAGGCAATTCTGCTGATAACAACGTCAATCCGGATTAGTTCCATTCAAATCATGGAAATTAGAGTCCAAAACAAGGGCAAAAGAGTTTGAAAAAGTAGATACGATGGAGACGTATCAACTCCCTGTCGGAGGGATTGACCACGGGTAGCCTCATCCACACCCTTTAGCATTTCAAGACATCGGGGCTAGCAAAGCCCCTCGCACCTTCCGGACTCTCAGTCGGCTCCTTGGGCCGGCTAGGCCCAAGCAGCCGGCTCCCAGAAGACGGCGCGCTCTTAGAAGGCGGCTTCAGGGGAGGCCGGCTCCTAGCAGAGGCCCATCCTCCCCTTGGAGTCTGCACTCAACCACTACGACAAGATGGGCATGGCTACAGGGCCACCCACTCCCCCAAATCCCGGGGAGCGTGGCTACAGTGCAAGCTGACCAAGCGGTCACCCACCTGCCAGGCGTGGGACTGTAGCCATGCGACCCACGACATGGCCCTCGTCAGCCAGGGTCATGCTACAGCAAAAGGCAATCAGTACGGCCTACAAGCGGTGGGCCCTACCTGTCCGTGAGCTCCCAGAAGACGGCGCTCCCCAAGAAGGCGGCTTCGGGGCCGGGCCATCCTCCAGCAGCCGGCCCTCCCCTCTCCTCAGAGTCCATGCTCAATTACTTCGACGAGACGGAGCATGGCTAGAGTGTGCGCTGACCAAGCGGCGGGACTGTAGCCATACGACCCCTGACGTGGCCTCCGTCATCAAGTACAACGCTACAGCAAAAGGCAATCAGCGTGGCCCGCAGGCGGCGGGCCCTACCTGTCGGCTGGATTCTCGGCAGCCAGCGGGGCTCTCCGGAGGCGGGCCCCAGCAGCCGGCGGAGAACCCGGCAACCCTAGACACTGACGTTCGGGTCCTACACCCGGTCGTGTTACCATTTTACCCCTGGGGGGCAGGCCTATATAAGCCCCCAGGATCACCCATGCAAAGGGTTGAGCCCTCATTCCACCACACACCATAGCTAGGGGAAGATAGCTAGCCTTGCCCTTCTTCCTTCTCTGACAACACAGCTCAAGGAGCAACCTTGTACTCCTTTTGATCATAGTCATCATGTGGAGACCCCGCAGAGCAGGACTAGGGGTGTTATCTCCCCGGAGAGCCCCGAATCTGGGTACGTCTCGTGTGCGATCGAGCTCGTGCTCACTCTAGCTTCCAGGGCCCGACGACGTCCTCTTGGCTCCACCCATGATAAGCCACCCCCTGGCATCTGTCGCGAGAATACCCTGACAGTTGGCGCCCACCATGGGGCCTAACGCAGCGTCGGCCGGAGACACGTTCTGGACGGGAACCCTCTTCCTCTCCAGCGAGCATGTCGCGGCCGGCCTGATCGGCCAGCCCAGCGCGCCCGCTTGCACTTGCACCAGCGCACCGCCCGACGCGGGGGCAGCCTGCCCCGCGAGCTGCCTTGTCGACCTCTTCGGCAAGGTCAGCCTCTTCGACGAGCCCGCCTCCGACGCCGAGGCCCTCCGCTTCGTCGACCCCCTCTTCGAGCTTTTCGAGAAGCTCACCGTCTCCGACGCGGCCTCCATCAACGGGTTCCCCGCCAACGTGGTGGTCGTTGATGATCCGCTCCCTCCTGTCGCCAGTGACGCCGACGCCGGCATCGTCGCGGAGGTGCTGGTCACAGGCCACAGCCAGGCCTCTGACGGGGCCATCCAGGACCCGTTGCAAGCAGCAATGCAGGACTTGGCGGCTCCCGTCGGGGCCAACACCGACGCGGCGGCGCTAGAAGAAATCCGCATCAAGCTCCTCAACAGCGCCACCAAGATGGTGGCCATGAAGCGCCGTGCTGAGGCCAACTAGCGCGAGATCGACCGCATAGCTGGCGGCACGCCGGCTGTGGCTGAGCCTAGCCGAGCCAGCGCCATCCGGCAACGCGGCGCGGCCATCGCCAGCATGCTGGGGGTCGGACGCCCGATCTACGACACCCCCGTGCAGAACCTGCGCGCCGCACAAGCGGTAGCAGAAGAACTCGAGAACCTGGAGGGCGATGAATGGCGCAGTCAGCTAGACCTCCTCCAGGAACTCCTCGATCTTGCGAACACGCAGCAAGACGTGTGCAACCGCGTGGTGGGAGCCTGCCGGCAGGCCGAGCTCTCGGAATGGAACCCTCCACCCCGCCGCGAGCATGGAGCGACCTCCCGGTCCCCAAGCGGCGGTGACCGTGGCCAGCGGAACCCGGAGCCGGCTGCTAGCCGCAGCCGGCGCACCCGTCTGATGGTTGTCAACAGCCGGCAAGCTCGTCCAAGAGTGGAGGACCGGCGCCAGCAGGACGAGCGATCGCCTCCCCCTCGCAGGGAGAGGCTGGCCTCTCCGGCGCCGGTAGACCACCCGACTCTCGGGGGCCGGCTAGGCCCCCGCGAAGGAGTCGGCGAGAATGATGCACGCCACCGGATCGAGCGGCTAGCCCGGTCCCTGGCAGTCGAGGAGAGGACACTGTCGGCCCCGCCTGCTTCGGCCCCCGCATCCGCGACGAGCCCTTCCCTAAAGGGTTCTCGCTCCCCCGAGACACTCCCAAGTACACCGGCTCCGTGAAGCCGGAGGACTGGCTGACCGACTACGCTACGGCAGTCAGCATAGCTAACGGCAACAAGTGCGTTGCCGTAAAGTATGTTCCGCTCATGCTCCAGGGTACGGCCCGGACATGGCTGAACAACATCCAACCCTACAGCGTCAACAGCTGGTTGGACTTCGCCGACGTCTTCGTCCGCAACTTCAACAGCACCTACAACCGGCCCCCCAAGCCACGCCAGCTCTCCATGTGCGTTCAGGGCCCGACCGAGTCCACCCGCGACTACCTGACGTGCTGGGCCGAGCTGCACAACTCCTGCGAAGGGGTGCACGAGGTGCAGGCCATCGAGTACTTCACCGCCGGGTGCAGAGAGGGCACCCTGCTCAAGCACAAGCTTCTGTGCGACGAGCCGGCTACATTGGACGAGCTCCTGATCGTGGCGGACAAGTACGCCACCGCCGACTCCTCCATGAAGTCGGAGATCCGGGTTGACGCGTCTGGTAAGGTGCTCCCGCCGGCTCCCCAAACACCGGCTGGTGACTCCAACCGGCGTCAACAGTCGAACGACAACAAGCGCAAGGCCCAGCAGCCGGCTACCAGCAACCGGCAAGTGGCGACCGTCGAGGACGAGCAGCCGGCATGCCAACCCGGCCCCAAGCATCAGCGGGGCAACAAGGGGGCCTGGCTGCCGGCCTTCTCCTTTGAGCAGACCCTCGACGCTCCATGCAAGTTCCACAGCGGCGTGAAGCCGTCTAACCACACCACCCGCCAGTGCAACTGGCTCGCCAGAATCACCAAGGGTGAGGGCTTGCCGCCTTCTCTGGCCGGGCCGGCGGCTCCGCCTCCTCAGCAGCCGGCGGCCCGCCCGGTCGGCATGCTCCAAGACGAGTTCCCTGACGCAAACGCCACCTACGTCGTCTTCACCAGTGAAGCCGGTGACAAGCACAGCCGGCGTCAGCAACACCGCGACGTGAACGCTGTCGCTTCGGAGGTCCCCCAATTTATGCATTGGTCCGAGAGGCCCATCTCCTGGAGCCGTGATGACCACCCGGCCGTGATGCCCTCGCCGGGTGCGTATGCAATGGTGCTGGACTCCACCTTCTCAATGGAGAGGCGGGCCTGCCGTTTCTCCCGGATCCTGATAGACGGCGGTAGCAGCATCAACATCCTCTACCGCGACACCATGGAGAAGCTGGGCATCAAGGAGAAGCAGTTCCTGCCCAGCCGGACCGTGTTCCATGGCATCGTCCCCGGGCTTTCCTGCTCCCCAATCGGCAAGATCAAGATTGATGTCCTGTTCGGCGACAAGACCCACTTCCGCCGCGAGCCGATCTGGTTCGAAGTGGTCGACCTGGTCAGCCCCTACCACGCGCTCTTGGGCCGGCCTGCGCTGGCCAAATTCATGGCAGTGCCGCATTACGCCTATCTGAAGATGAAGATGCCGGGTCCCAAGGGCATCATCACCATTGTCGGCAACTACCAGAAGTCGCTCATGTGCGCCGCTGCCAGCTCCCGGCTGGCCGAGTCCCTCGTCATCGCCGAAGAGAAGCGTCTCCTTGACCGGGCTGTGGCTATGGCCAGCGAGCAGCCAGCCATACCATCTGACCCCAAGGACGCGGAGGCCGAGGCCTCCTTCCAGCTGGCCAAGGAAACCAAGAAGATCGTCTTGGACCCGGCGCACCCGGAGAAGTTTGCTATCATAGGGTCCGCCCTTGACAGCAAATAGGAAAGCGAGCTCGTCGACTTCCTCCGTGAGAATCGGGATATCTTCGCATGGTCCCCCAAGGACATGGCGGGTGTTTCGACGGATTTCGCCGAGCACAAGCTACATGTGAGATCGGATGCAAAACCGGTCAAGCAACCCCTTCGCTGCCTATCAGAGGAGAAGAGAAGGATCATTGGTGAAGAAATCACCCGGCTTCTGGCAGCCGGCTTCATCATGGAAGTGTTCTACTCGGACTGGCTTGCCAACCCAGTCCTCATTTTGAAGGAAACAACAAGTGGCGCATGTGTATCGACTACACTAGCCTCAACAAAGCCTGCCCCAAGGACCCTTTCGCCTTGCCCCGGATAGATCAAGTGATCGACTCCACGGCCGGCTGCGAGCTGCTGTCCTTCTTGGACGCCTACTCCGGCTACCACCAGATCAAGCTAGACCCGGCCAACCGACTGAAGACCGCCTTCATCACCCCTTTCGGCGCCTTCTGCTACATCACCATGACGTTCGGCTTGAGGAATGCCGGCGCCACCTTTCAGCGCTGTATGTAGAAGTGCCTCCTGAAGCAACTCGGCAGGAACACCCACGTCTATGTGGACGACATTGTGGTCAAGACGGAGAAGTGCGGCACCCTTTTGGAGGATCTCAAGGAGACCTTCGCCAACCTGCGCCATTTACAGATCAAGCTCAACCCGGAGAAGTGTGTCTTCGGAGTACCAGCCGGCCAGCTCCTTGGCTTCCTTGTTTCTGAGCGCGGGATCGAGTGCAACCCCGTGAAGATCAAGGCCATTGAGCAGATGAAGAAGCCGACCCGGCTGCGGGACGTCCAGAAGTTCACCGGGTGCTTAGCCTCTCTCAGCCGGTTCATCAGTCGGCTGAGCGAGAAGGCCCTCCCTCTGTACCAGCTGATGAAGAAGACCACATGCTTCGAGTGGACCGATCAGGCGGACGAGGCGTTCCTCCAGCTCAAGCGGATGCTGTCCACGCCGCCTATTCTGGCCGCTTCGGCTGCTAAAGAGCCCATGTTCCTCTACATCGCCGCTACCAGCCGGGTCGTCAACACCGTGATCATTGTCGAACGCCCAGAAGATGGCAAAGCACAGCCGGTCCAGAGGCCGGTCTACTACCTGAGCGAGGTGTTGTCTGCCTCCAAGCAGAACTACCCCCACTACCGGAAGATGTGCTACGGCGTGTACTTTGCCGCCAAGAAGCTGAAGCAGTACTTCCAGGAGCACACCATCACGGTCGTCTGCACCGCCCCCCTTGCCGAGATCATGGGCAACAGAGACGCCTCAGGCCGGGTGGCAAAGTGGGCCATCGAGCTGGCTCCCCACACCATCTTCTACCAGCCCCGCACCGCCATCAAGTCCCAAGCGCTGGCCGACTTCCTTTTCGACTGGGCCGAGACCCAGTACCTACCGTCAGCGCCGGATTCCATGCATTGGCGGATGCACTTCGACGGCTCGAAGATGCGCACCGGTTTGGGAGCTGGCATCGTCCTCACCTCTCCCAAAGGCGACAAGCTCAAGTACACGCTACAGATCCACTTTGCCGCCTCCAACAACATTGCCGAGTATGAGGCGCTCGTCCACGGGCTCCGGCTGGCCAAGGAGATCGGCATCCGCCGCATTCTGTGCTACGGTGACTCGGACTTGGTGGTCCAGCAGTCTTCTGGCGACTGGGACGCCAAGGACGCCAACATGGCTAGCTACCGCTTCCTCATCCAGCAGATGAGCGGACACTTCGACGGGTGCGAGTTCCTCCACGTGCCACGGGCCGACAACGAAGCAGCCAACGCCCTAGCACGGATTGGCTCCACTCGGCAGGCCATACCAGCTAGCGTCTCCCTCGAGTTCCTGCGCAAGCCGTCTGTCAAACCTTCGCCGGAATCAGAATCCATCTTCGTGCCGGCTGACCCTGGAACAGTCAGATCCGGCTCGGGGACTTCAGCAGTCGGCGCAGGGACTTCTGCAGGCGGCACGGGGGCTACAGCACCCGCACTCGGCCCGGGGACTGCTGCAGTCGGCCCGAGTACTTCACCGACGCAGCAAGCAGCGGCCGGCTCCGACCCACCGCCTCCCAACCCAGCCGCCCGGGTACCGGTTACCGTCATGACGGTGGTAGAAGCTCCATCCTGGGCGCAGCCCATCCTCAACTTTCTCGTAAGCTGCGAGCTGCCAGCCGACGAAATCTTGGCCCGACAGGTGCAACGCCGGGCGGCTGCATACACAATTGTCAACAGAGAGCTCGTCAGGCGCAGCGTGACTGGTGTCTTCCAGCGCTGCGTAGAGCCGGAGAAGGGAATAGCAATCCTCATGGATATTCATCAAGGCAAATGTGGCCACCATGCCGCCTCCAGAGCCCTCGTCGCCAAAGCTTTCCGCCACGGTTTCTTCTGGCCGACTGCTTTGGACGATGCCAAGGAGTTGGTCCGCAAGTGCAAGGCGTGTCATTGCTTCAGCTCCAAGCAGCACCTGCCGGCTTCTGCACTCAAGACCATTCCCCTCACCTGACCGTTTGCCGTATGGGGACTGGGCATGGTGGGCCCATTCAAGACAGCACGCGGCGGCATGACCCATCTGCTGGTTGCCGTGGACAAGTTCACGAAGTGGATTGAGGCGAGGCCAATCAAGAAGCTGAATGGTCCGACTGCTGTCACATTCATCGCGGATATCACCGTCCGATACGGCATCCTGCACAGCATCATCACCGACAATGGCACGAACTTCGCCAAAGGCGCCTTGGCCCGTTTCTGCGCGATGCAGGGCATCCGACTGGACCTCGCGTCCGTTGCCCATCCACAGTCAAACGACCAAGTGGAGCGAGCAAACGGCCTCATCCTGTCCGGCATCAAGCCCCGACTGGTCGAGCCTCCGGAGCGCTCGGCCGGCTGCTGGATCGAGGAGCTGCCGGCTAGCCTTTGGAGTTTTCGGACTACGCCGAATCGAGCAACCGGCTTCACACCCTTCTTCCTCGTATACGGGGCCGAGGCTGTCATCCCAACTGACATTGAGTTCGACTGCCTCGCATCACCATGTACACGGAGGTGGAAGCCAAGGAAGCACGAGAAGACGGCATCGACCTGCTCGAAGAGGCCCGGCTGCTAGCACTCAGCCGGTCCGCCATCTACCAGCAGAGTCTGCGCTGCTACCACAACAAGAAGATCAAGCCGCGCGCCTTCCGCGAGGGCGACCTTGTGCTCCAGCTGATCCAGCGAACAACTGGCCAGCACAAGATCTCGGCCCCTTGGGAGGGGCCTTTCATCATCAGCAAGGCCCTGTGCAATGACTCCTACTACCCCATCGACGCACAAAAGCCCAGGGCGCGCAAGAGGGACATTGCCGGCCAAGAGTCGGAGCGTCCGTGGAACGCGAACCTTCTCCGCCCATTTTACAGTTGATGCAGTGTATGTACCACGCTACCTTTTGTATTAAGCAAAGACAACAGGTCCCCCGAGGCACACTCGGGGGCTACCTTTTTATCTATATGATAAGCTTCACCTATGAATATGTTCTTTCATTCTTCCGCCCTGTCCGGATCCGGTCAGCCGGCCCGGGGGCTCGCCGCCTTGACCTAAGTTGGCACCACCCGAAGTTGGCTAAGTAGTGTGCCGACGCCAAGGCCCTCTCTTCGCCTCAGCTACAGCTCGCAGCGCGATTGTCTGGCTGGCTAGAGCTAAAGGTCGGCAATGTTGTCCACCCGAAAAACAACTAAGCAAGAACGCCAATACAGGCCAAGCCGGCTCCTCGCCTCACCCGTCCGGCTGCCCAGCAGCCGGCCGGCCGGCTTCTCGCTCGACTAGCTACGCTCTAGGCGGTTGAAGTAACTTGCCTATTCTAAACGGCCAAGTCCCTGACCCGGTCACAGACCGCAGCGCGGCTGTCCGGCTGGCAGGGCGGCGACCAGAGGAACGCAGCAAAAGAAAAAGCCAACAAGAGCAAAGGCAAAACCGAGCCAGAGCCCGGCAGAGAGATAAGCATGTGAAAATAAGTTATTCAAATTGCAAAAGGCCCAATGCCAGGATTCATCAGAGTTTAATACACCCCTAGTGGGTGGAACTGCGCACGATTAACTTGTTCTTAAGTAGAAGACAGAGAATCTAAGAAGATAAAAAGGCCGCCTAGGCCGAAGGTGCGGCGGGCTGCTCGGACAAGTCGGCGGTGGCTGAGGCACCGGCTGGTGGGGCTTCCGGCTGGCGGGTCTCGGCCTGGTCAGCGTTGGCGGCGGCTGACGTAGTCTCCCGCGGCTCGCTGGCCGTGGCCGGGTCGGGCTGAGTCCGGCTGGTCGCTCCACCGTCTGGTGCGACGTCATCGCCTTCCTCGTCCCCGCTCTCCTCCGTGCCTTCGTCGCTAGAGGCGATCTCCTCCATCGGGTCCTCCCCCTCGTCCGGGTTCAGCCCAAACCAAGAGGGTGGCACCTCAGTTCCGTCTTCCGCCCGCTCCGGGACGAAGACGCTGACGTCGGCATAGTCGGCAAGGGCTGCCGCGCGTTCGGTGATCGCCTTGCGCTCCGCCTCGAGCTCCGGCGCTGCCTCCTGGCGAAAAGTGGCCAGCTGAGCCAAACTCACACCTGGGTACCACGCCTTTACGAATTCCAGTGTCCCCCTGGCACCTGCCCGTGCCGCGGCACCCTTCCAAGCGTCGAGCTGCTCGGTCGCCACCTCCAACTAGTCAGCGGTCCGACTGGGAGCCTGGGGCACCTGCACACCCGGCCAGAGCCCTTCCAAGACCTGGGACCCGGCGCGCTGAAATCGGCGTAGCAGCCGGTGGACCGGCACAAGGCGTAGCTGGACGGCCAGGAACTGCTCGGCCATAGTCCGAGGCCGGTCCGGCACAATCTCCTTGCCCACCCGCCTCCGCTCTTCGTGTCGTGCCTCGATCGCTTGGCTGATGACGCCGGCGTGGTCCGGAAAGCACTCTGCGCAAAAAGAAAACAAAGGAATAAGAGACCGGCTTCCAGCAACAGCCGACACCTCCAAGCAAGAAAGAAAAGTTACCTTCGAGCATGGCCTGGATCACCTCATAACCTTCCGACAGTAGCTTCTCCCTCTCGGCCCAGTCCGAGCGCTGAGACTCGAACTCGGCCTTGAGGAGCGCCTCCCCGTCCTTCAGCTGTCGGACCTGGTCCGCGTGCCTAGCCGCCTGGTCAACCAGCTCCTTCTCGAGCCGATTGCGCTCCGCGGCCGCCTAGCCGCGCTCCAGTTCCTTGGCCTGAAGCTGGCTCTCGAGCTCGTGCACACGGTCCCACAGTTGGGCGGCGGCCTCTACAAAGGCAAAGAAGAATCATCAGCGATAGCATCAACGAATACAAGAAGTCGCTGGAAGATCCGGCCCAACTGCTCAGCAGTCAGCCCGAATCTCGGGGGCTACACCCAGCGGGTGCGCTTGCGTGCCCCCACTGAATGCCGGCCTGCGTACCTCGGCTCTTGTTCAACTCGGCGGTCCGGTTAGCAAGTGCCTGGTTCTGGGTGTTGAAAGCGGCCACACGCAGGTTGTGGTAGTCCTGCGGCAAGAGCAACACTTCAGCATTCAGAAACACGCCTTAAAAGTTCCAACCCTCCTGCTCAGCAGCCGGCTTGGAACTCGGGGGCTACACCCAGTGGGTGCGCTGGCGCGCCCCCACTGAAGATTGCAAAGATAAAAAGCAAGACTAAGAACATACCCGAACAGACGTCTGCATCGCCACCATCTCGTTCCTCGCCTTCAGGAAGGTGGCACCGTGGACGGAGAACTTGTCTAGGATGTCCTGCACCGCGAGGTTCAGGGCGGCCGGGCCGGCTCCTGGTGTCCAACCAGGCGGAGCAGAGCTCGAGGCTTCGGCGTCGGCTCCCGGTGAGCTCATGGCCCCGGCCTCTGCCGGCCTTGGCATGGAAGCTGCCCGTGATGGGCGCAGGCGCGTGTCATCATGGCCCGGCTCGTCCCCTGCTCGGTGCTGGCTGGCGGCACCTCTGGCCCTTCGGGATGGCCTCCAGCTCGCTCGCCAGCATCCGGCGCGCGCTGGGCCACCTCCATCTCCGGGACGACGGGGTCGGTCCCCTCCCGCTCCGGGGCCGCCTGGTCAGCTCCGGCTACTCCAGTCGGCGCCCTATCCTCCACCACCGGTGGCTCCGACTGCTGCAAGTCGGTGGCCTCCGGAACTACGCTGCGGGCCGAGTCCTCCACTGCCTTGGCGTCGGCCTCCGCCTGCGCCTGGGCCGCCGCATCCGCCTGCACCTTGGCTGCGGCGTCGGCCTCCGTCTGCGCCGTGGTGGTCGCCTCGGCCTCCAGTCACGTCGTGGCCTCCCGCTCCTCCCGCGCTTCTCGCGCGTTCCTCTCCATCGTCTCCCGAAGGGCGGCGGCCGGGTCCATGTGGCGGGTCTCCTTAGAGCTGCCTGCTGCTCCGATCAGCGAGGCAGACGAAGCCCGTGACACGGAAAGGGGAGCACTGCGTGGCAAAGCAAGCAAAGATAAGAAACTCGCAAGAGAGGAAAAGCCAAGACAAAACAATCAAGACAAGAGCAGTAAGAGCACTCACGCGGATACCAGTGGGCGTTCCTTCGGTGTCCTCCGGACGGCAGCCGTCTTCGCGGCCTCTTGCCGCCTGGTGGCGGCCGTCGACTTGGCCTTCTTGGTCGGCCTGCTGCCGAACATCCCCGCGTCAGTGCGGCGCTTAGGCGCGCCGGGTGCCCCAGTCGGCGCCTTGCCTGTCGGCTGCGCCGCCGAGGAGCCGATACCCGCCCTGTCGGCACCTTCAGGGCGGCATTGCCCATCGCCATCCTCATCATCGTCCGGCCAGTCCCGGACGTCGCCTCCCGCGCTGTCTCCTGCGGCTCCGCCTGCTCCAGCGCCTCCTCCCCCGGCGGCGTCGTCTTCCTCCAACGCGGCCGCCCCCAGCTCGGGGTCACCCACGTCGCTCACCTCCCGGTTCGCCATCCATTGGTGGCCAGGAGCCGGCACGGCAGCTGCTGCCTGGCCGGCGAAGCGCTGCGCCGCGTTCGGGTGGTCAGGGCGGATGAAGAGCACAACGTGAGAAAAGAAAGGGGACCAGATACTAACCGCAGGCGGCGGGTTGGCGCGGCTGTACGGTGGCTTGCTGAAGCTCCAGTCGGTCTTGCTCAGTTGGCTGTTGGAAAAGTAATTAACATGCCGGACCACCTCAACGGTCGGCAGCTCCTTCGTTGACATCCGGCAGGGGTCCCAGCGGCCGCTCATGTCGCAGATCGGATGCGGCCGGAATTGGAGGGGCGATACACGGCAGTAGACGAAGGCGGCCAGCAGGTCCGCCGGCTAGAGCCCCTCCGAGTCCGTCATCTCCTGAAGCCGGTCGAGGGTGTTGGTGATGGCAGCCGGCATCGGTTTGGGCTGCTGCCCCCAATTGTTCCGCGGTTCAGCAGGCGGTCCAAGCACAAGGGCCAGCAAGTTGATGTAATCACGGGTCGGGTGGACGTTGCGGACGTAGAAGTATGACTTCTGCCACAACTTCGCTGACTCGTGCAAGACGACGGGGGGAAATCGGGTCCCGGCGCCGGTGCGCCGCACGGCGACGCAAGCGCCGCACTGGGCCAGCTCGCCCTTGGCCGCGGTACCGAGCTTAAGGTAGAAGAACCTGCCCCACAACTCGAGTGTGGGCAGGACGCCGAGGTAGCCTTCGCAGAAGGTGACGAAGGCATAGGGGAGCACCACTGTGTTAGGCGTGAGGTGGTGAGGTTGAAGGCGGTAGAAGTCGAGGAACTTGCGGAGGAAGGCGCTCGCCGGCAAGCCGAAGCCACGGAGGAAGTGGCTGTGGAAGACGACGTACTCACCGGCCCGCGGCACCGGCGAGATCTCCCGCGCGTCCGGAAGGCGCGTCCCCACGCACGCCTCGTTGGGCATCCGCCGCGTCGCGCGGAGGAACTCGACGTGCCCATCATGGACATTCGAGCCGTCCCACTCGCCTCGCGCCATGGTTCATGGCGACTTGGCGGCGGCGCGGCGAGGTCGGGTGGCGGCAAGTCTGCGGTAGCGCAGTTAGGCTAGGCGACGATGAGCTGCGGTGGTGCTTCGGTGGTGGGCGGCGCAGCAGCACAGCGGCAGCAAGGAGCGAGAAGAAGAAGAAGAGCGGAGGGGGGCGTGTGCGTTCGGCCGCACCCCCTCCCTCCTACTTATACGGCAACAGCGGCGGAGCCGAAGCGGTTGGTCATGGGGAACGTGGGGATTAACTGCACCCACGCCCCGCACGACCCCATAAATTCCGCACCTTAAGGACGCATGATCATTATGCCCTGGAAGGGCAACTGCCCACCTCGGCCGCAGCGGATCCACGCGCGTGCCGAGGCCCTGTAGCGGTGGGCCTGGACCTGTGGTGATGTCCCGTCGCATGCGTGGGCTGGCAGGCCGGCCTAGCCTGCTGGCACCGCGTGGAAAGCGAGCAACAGGCGGCAAGCGTGCCACCCGGTGGCCTTAGCCCGGCGCCCGCCACGACGGTTCAAATTCACCAGACGGCCGGCTTTGCCTCGGCCGGCTCCTGTCGGACGGCTTCTCCCAGCCGGACGAAACAAGGGCACAGGATCTCTCGGAGGAGGAAACTGCTGAGGCACTCTGGCTTTGGCCCGCGGCGCCTCACCAGCTTGAGGGATTGCTGTCAGAGGGATTGACCACGGGTAGCCTCATCCACTCCCCTTAGCATTTCAAGACATCGGGGCTAGCAAAGCCCCTTGCACCTTCCAGACTCTCAGCTAGCTCCTTGGGCCGGCTAGGCCCAAGCAGCCGGCTCCTAGAAGACGGCGCGCTCTTAGAAGGCGGCTTCAGGGGAGGCCGGCTCCTAGCAGACGGCCCATCCTCCCCTCGGAGTCTGCACTCAACCACTACGACAAGATGGGCATGGCTACAGGGCCACCCACTCCCCCAAATCCCGGGGAGCGTGGCTACAGTGCAAGCTGACCAAGCGGTCACCCACCTGCCAGGCGTGGGACTGTAGCCATGCGACCCACGACATGGCCCTCATCAGCCAGGGTCATGCTACAGCAAAAGGCAATCGGTACGGCCTACAGGCGGTGGGCCTACCTGTCCGTGAGCTCCCAGAAGACGGCGCTCCCCAAGAAGGCAGCTTCGGGGGCTGGCTGGCCTCCAGCAGCTGGCCCTCCCCTCCCCTCAGAGTCCACGCTCAATTACTTCGACGAGACGGAGCATGGCTACAGTGTGCGCTGACCAAGCGGCGGGACTGTAGCCATATGACCTCTGACACGGCCTCCGTCATCAAGTACAACGCTACAGCAAAAGGCAATCAGCGTGGCCCGCAGGTGGCGGGCCCTACCTGTCGGCTGGATTCTCGACAGCCGGCGGGGCCCTCCGAAGGCGGGCCCCAGTAGCCGGCGGAGAACCCGGCGACCCTAGACACTGACGTCCGGGTCCTACACCCGGCCGTGTTACCATTGTACCCCTGGGGGCAGGCCTATATAAGCCCCCCAGGATCACCCATGCAAAGTGTTGAGCCCTCATTCCACCGCACACCATAGCTTGGAGAAGATAGCTAGCCTTGCCCTTCTTCCTCCTCTGACAACACAGCTCAAGGAGCAACCTTGTACTCCATTTGATCATAGTCATCATGAGAGACCCTGTAGAGCAGGACTAGGGGTGTTATCTCCCCGGAGAGCCCCGAACCTGGGTACGTCTCGTGTGCGATCGAGCTCATGCTCACTCCCGCTTCCAGGGCCCGACGACGTCCTCTTGGCTCCACCCATGATAAGCCACCCCCTGGCATCTGTCGCGAGAATACCCCGACACTCCCCCAAGCTTAACCCATTGCTTGTCCTCAAGCAATTCAGTTGACAAACTGAAAGATATAAAGAAAAACTTTTACAAACTCTATTTGATCTTGTTGTTGCAAATATGTAGAGCTAGCATTCAGGTTTTCAGCAAAGATTATGAACTAACCATATTCACAATAACATTTAGGTCTCACATTTACTCATATCAATGGCATAATCAACTAGCGAGCAATAATAATAAATCTTGGACCACAACACTTTTTCAAAACAATCGTGATATGATCTAACAAAATGGTATCCCCTCTTTCGTCTTCAACATTTTCGGTAACCTCACTTGGAGCTATATTTTTATTCGTCACATGATATGTGTTTTGCTTGGAGCGTCATTTTATTTTATTAGTATTTGCTTGCTTTTATTTAGATTAATGTTTTTCATCTTTTATTTCAATAAAAGTGTCAAGTTTAGCCTTTACCATGCTTATTTTGCAAGTCTATATGTTGCTGTTTTGAAAACAAAAAGTTTTCTATCGTTGTATGAATTCTTCTGGAAAGTCAGAACATTATAAAATCTTGAAATTTGTACACAATGAGTAACAACAAATTTTCTACAGTGTGGTAATTTTTCAGAAGTTTTGGAGTTAGGGAAGTATGAGTACAATTGCACTCTTTACAGACTGTCCTGTTTTGATAGATTGCTGTTATTTTTGCATTGTTTGCATATGTTCGCTTGTTTAATGATTCTATTGGAGGATAGGAGTATTAAATATGCAGAGGCATTTAGTATGCAATGTTAAATAATAATTTTAGTGATTTGCTACAGTAGAGAGTGATAAGGTTTTGCATTTGATTTATACTAACTTTTCTCACGAGTTCTTCTTGAGTTTTGTGTGGATGAAGTTTTTAAGATTTAGGGAAACCATGATATAAAAGGAATTAAGGAGACACAAAAGCTCAAGCTTGGGGATGCCCAAGGCATCCCTAGTTAATATTTCAAGAAGTCTCAAGCATCTAAGCTTGGGGATGCCCCGGTTGGCATCCCACCTTTCTTCTTCAACAATGATCGGTTAGTATCGGTTGAGCCTAAGTTTTTACTTCTTCACATGATGTGTGCTATTTTTAGAAAGTCATTTTATTTTGTTTTGCTCGCTGTTTTAATAAAATACTTAGATCTGAAATTTTTAAATGAGAGATAATCTTCACGTAGCTAATTTTTAAATACATTGATCTTCACTTATATCTTTTTGGAGTAGTTTGTCAGTTGCTCTAGTGCTTCACTTATATCTTTTTAGAGCTCAACGGTGGTTTTATTTTGAAGAAATTGATGAACTCTCATGCTTCACTTATATTATTTTGAGAGTCTCTAAACAGCATGGTAATTTGCTTAGGTTATGAATTTAGTCCTAATATGATGGGCATCCAAGAGGGATATAATAAAAACTTTCATATAAAAGAGCATTGAATACTATGAGAAGTTTGATTCCTTATGATTTTTTTGAGATATAAATATGGTGATATTAGAGTCATGCTAGTGAGTAATTGTGGATTGGTAGAAGTACTTGTGTTAAAGTTTGTGATTCCCGTAGCATGCACGTATGGTGAACCGTTATGTGATGAAGTCGGAGCATGATTTATTTATTGATTGCCTTCCCTATGAGTGGCGGTCGGGGACGAGCGATGGTATTTTCCTACCAATCTATTCCCCTAGGATCATGCGTGTAGTACGTTGTTTTGATAGCTAATAGACTTTTGCAATAAGTTTGTGAGTTCTTTATGACTAATGTTGAGCCCATGGATTGTACGCACTCTCACCCTTACACTATTGATAGCCTCTCTAGTACCGCGCAACTTTCGCCGGTACATTACACCCACCATATACCTTCCTCAAAATAGCCACCATACCTACCTATTATGGAATTTGCATAGCCATTCCGAGATATATTGCCATGCAACTTCCACCGTTCCGTTTATTATGACACGCTTCATCATTGTCATATTGTTTTGCATGATTATGTAGTTGCCTTCGTATTTGTGGCAAAGCCACCATTCATATATTTTCATACATGTCACTCTTGAGTCATTGCACATCCCAGTACACCGCCGGAGGCATTCATATAGAGTCATATTTTTGTTCTAAGTATCGAGTTGTAATTCTTGAGTTGTAAGTAAATAAAAGTGTGATGATCATCATTATTAGAGCATTGTCCCATGTGAGGAAAGGATGATGGAGACTATGATTCCCCCACAAGTCGGGATGAGACTCCGGACAAAAAATAAAATAAAATAAAAAAAGAGGCCAAAAAAGAGAGAGAGAGCCCAAAAAAAACAAAAAAAATGAATGAGAGAAAAAGAGAGAAGGGGAAATGCTACTATCCTTTTACCACACTTGTGCTTCAAAGTAGCACCATGATCATCATGATAGAGAGTCTCCTATGTTGTCACTTTCGTATACTAGTGGGAATTTTTCATTATAGAACTTGGCTTGTATATTCCAACGATGGGCTTCCTCAAATTGCCCTAGGTCTTCGTGAGCAAGCAAGTTGGATGCACACCCACTTAGTTTCTTTTTGAGCTTTCATAAACTTATAGCTCTAGTGCATCCGTTGCATGGCAATCCCTACTCACTCACATTGATATCTATTGATGGGCATCTCCATAGCCCGTTGATACGCCTAGTTGATGTGAGACTATCTCCTTCTTTTTGTCTTCTCCACAACCACCATATTCTATTCCACCTATAGTGCTATGTCCATGGCTCATGCTCATGTATTGCGTGAAAGTTGAAAAGGTTTGAGAACATTAAAAGTATGAAACAATTGCTTGGCTTGTCATCGGGGTTGTTCTTGATTTGAATACTTTATGTGATGAAGATGGAGCATAGCCAGACTATATGATTTTGTAGGGATAGCTTTCTTTGGCCATGTTATTTTGAGAAGACATAATTGCTTTGATAGTGTAGGAGATATGCCCTAGAGGCAATAATAAATACTATTATATATCTCCCTGTTCATAATTAGGTTTATGTTCTATGCTATAACTGCTATGGTTCTCGAGTCTACAAATAAAACGAGGCTTGGAGGAAGACTCATATGCACGTGTGGAATAATAAACGGTAAAATGTATTCCTAGTCTGGCCTCTAAGACTAGCTCAAGTGTTGCATGATGGTTCTGTTTTCCTGATCATGGGCATGTCTATGCCAACAACTTTTGAGGGCACAATGTTAGGAGAACACTTGTGTTGAATCGACCCGAATTAATGTTATGCTATGAGATACATTCGTCATGAGTTAATGGTTAATAACACAGAGATGGTTAACGTTTGCATGATTCCTTAGACCATGAGAGTATCGAGTTTCTTCATGCTTGATTCATGAACTTTGGGGTTTGTTAAACGTCATCCGTAAATGGATGGCTATTACGGCGGCTTACGGGTTCATGGGAAAGTATGCCAAGTAACTAGATAGCTCGAGATTGGGATTCGCTCCTCCGACGATGGAGAGATATCTCTGGGCCCTCTCGGTGTTACGGTGTCCATCATCGTCTGGCCAGACACTGTGTGATTTGATCACGGGGATGCCGGAACACGTAACGAGAAAAGAGAACAATACCGGTAACGAGGTAACTGGCTTAGTGGACAAGTTGTTGATCCACGGGAATGCCAACATGTCTCACCTCGGGTATTTGTAACATATCGCGAAGCAACAGGAATAGCACACGGCAACTGGAGGTTCACTCGAATATTCATTCGTGTGGGTATAGGGGTCAATATGGGTGTCCACGGCTCCGATGTTGATCATTGATCGGAAGGGGTTCCGTGTCATGTCTATACTTCACCGAACCTATAGGGTCACACGCTTAAGGGTCATCTATCTGTTGAACGCTAGACAGGGAGTCTGAGAGAAAGTCACCGAAAATGTTTCGGAGACAACGGAAGAGTTCCGAGAGAGAGAACACCGAAAGAGTTTCGGTAAAACCGAAAAGTTGTTTTGGAATATATTATTTGGTCAAAAAGGGTTTCGGCACCGCCTGGAAATTTTCAGAGGATGCCAGAATTGGTCTGGGAACTTCTGGGAATTTTCAGAGAGAAAAACCGAAAATGTTCCGAAACTGCCGTAACCGCTGTTGATGCTTTCCGCTGATAAAAACCACCGCACCGAAAATGTTTCGGATCGTGCCCAGAATAATTTTAGAGGGTGCTAGAAATGTTCTGGGACCTTCTGGAATATTTCAGAAAAAGTTTCGCGGAAAACATCTTGTCTCAGCGCGAGGGGACAAGATCCCACGAATCTGGGGTTGCATGTTTGGTGGCTTTTTGTCTAGGGAGCATGCATGTTTCATGGAGACATGTTGGTGGCTTGTTGGGGGCCCCCCCCCATGGGGGGGGGGACAAGATGTGGGCCGTCCCAAGGGCTGCCATGGTGGTGTCCCCTTGGTGCCCCCCTTTTGTTACCATTATGCCCTTTCATGTGTGACATGAAGCTTGGGTATTTTGGTATTTCAACATCCCACCCCACCCCTTGCCTTGGCCTATAAAAGGAGGAGTTGGGGCTGCCATCTCCTTCATCCCCTTGCTCTCATACTCATGCCATGCAATTATCTGGCTTCTCTCTCCCTCCCACGAAAAGAGTTTCGTAGAGCCGAAAGGCTGTCTGGGTTCCGGTGGGAACTAGTTCTGGACGGCGAAGCCCTGCCGGATAGATGACACCGTATGTGTGCAACTCTGTAGAGAGGTCGTAGTTTCGATCTTAGTGCCCATGGGGCTGTTCGTGAGTGCCTCCCGAAGGGCTGTCCATGTGACGGTCCGAGTTCTGTGAGTCCTCCCGAAGGGCTGTCCGCGACACCGTCCGGGGACTGTCCGACCGCCTCCCGGAGGGCTGTCCGGGTGGCGGATGAGGGTATACATCCTCGCGGTTGGGAGGTTGTAAATCCTAGCTGCGGGGATCTGCACCGACGATCGTCATCGACTCTAGTTCCGCTGCGCTACGAGTCAGTAACGAAATGATCAAAACCTTGTATGCAGTCTCCATAGTGGTCCTGGGCTGGTGCGTAGGGCGGAAATTTTTTGTTTTCTGCTGTGTTACCCTACAGTATCACCATCACACGGGGTCAGGTGGCTACCTCAAAGCCCGGCCGTTGTGGGACAAGGCTGAGAAGGACCTGCTTGATAAAGGGGTCGAACTAGAGACATTGAACTGGCCAGACCGTTCAAGGACTTGGTTCTTCGGGGTTGGGGGTGTAGGAGATATGCCCTAGAGGCAATAATAAATGTTATTGATTATCTCCCTGTTCATAATTAGGTTTATGTTCCATGCTATAACTGCTATGGTTCTCGAGTCTGCAAATAAAACGAGGCTCGGAGGAAGACTCATATGCACGTGTGGAATAATAAACGATAAAATGTATTCCTAGTCAAGCCTCTATGACTGGCTCAAGTATTGCATGATGATCCTGTTTTCCTGATCATGGGCATGACTATGCCAGCAATTTTGAGGGCACAATGTTAGCAGAACATTTGTGTTGAATCGACCCGATTGATGTTATGCTATGAGGTTCTTTCGTCACAAGTTAATGGTTAATAACACAGAGAAGGTTAATGTTTGCATGATTCCTTAGACCATGAGAGTATCGAGTTTCTTCATGCTTGCTTCATGAACTTTGGGGTTTGTTAAACGTCATCCGTAAATGGGTGGCTATTACGGCGGCTTACGGGTTCATGGAAAAGTGTGTCAAGTAACTTGATAGCTCAAGATTGGGATTTGCTCCTCCGGCGATGGAGAGATATCTCTGGGCCCTCTTGGTGTTACGGTATCCATCATCGTCTGGCCAGACACTTTGTGATTTGATCACGGGGATGCCGGAACACGGGAACGAGAAAAGAGAACAAATACCGGTAACGAGGTAACTGGCATAGTGGACAAGTTGTTGACCCACGGGGATGCCATCATGTCTCACCTCGGGTATTTGTAACATATCGCGAAGCAACAGGAATAGCACACGGCAACTGGAGGTTCACTCGAATATTCATTCGTGTGGGTATAGGGGTCAATATGGGTGTCCACGGCTTCGATGTTGATCATTGATCGGAAGGGGTTCCGTGTCATGTCTATACTTCACCGAACCTATAGGGTCACACGCTTAAGGGTCATCTATCTGCTGAATACTAGACAGGGAGTCTGAGAGAAAATCACCGAAAAAGTTTCGGACACCGAAAAAAGTTTCGGACAGCGGAAAAGTTCCGCAGAGAGAGGTCACCGAATGAGTTCCGGTGAAACTGAAAAGTTGTTTCAGAGGATACCATAAAGTCAAATTGGTTTCGGCACATGCCCGATAATTCTTGGAGGGTGCCAGAATCATTCTGGAAACTTTTGGGAATTTTCTGGAAGAAAAAACGGAAATGTTCCGGAGCTGCCGGAACCACTTCAGATGCTTTTCGCAGATGAAAATCACTAATCTAGAATTGTTCCAGAACGCGTTGAAAATTATTTTAGTGGGTACTGGAAATGTTCTAAGCCCACATAAATATTTTCAGTTCGAACGGACGCTGAAAAATGTCGTCGTGAATAGTGAAAGTGCTTTTTGGGTGGCTTCTTGGAGAAGCCACCTTGAGGGTCCTTTGGTATTTTTCCCCTTGGCTTCTTGGAGAAGCCACCCTTGGGCTTGGCCTATAAATAGGGGTGGAGGGGGCTGCCTAAAGACTCACTCCTTCTCACATACAAGTGCCATTGCAATGATCTGGCTTCTCTCTCCCTCCCCGCGAAATAGTTTCGTAGAGCCGAAAGGCTGTCTGGGTTCCGGTGGGAACTAGTTCTGGACGGCGAAGCCCTGCCGGATAGATGACACCGTATGTGTGCAACTCTGTAGAGAGGTCGTAGTTTCGATCTTAGTACCCGAGGGGCTGTTCGAGAGTGCCTCCCGAAGGGCTGTCCAAGTGACGGTCCAAATTCTGTGAGTCCTCCCGAAGGGCTGTCCGAGTGACCGTCTGAGTTTTGAAGGTCCTCCCGAAGGGCTGTCCGCAACACTGTCCGGGGGACTGTTCAACCGCCTCCCGGAGGGCTGTCCTGGGCGCGGATGAGGGTATACATCCTCGCGGTTGGGAGGTTGTAAATCCTAGCTGCGGGGATCTGCACCGCCGATCGTCATCGACTCTACTTCCGCTGCGCTATGAGTCGGTAACGAAAATGATCAAACCTTGTATGCAGTCTCCATAGTGGTCCTGGGCTGGTGCGTAGGTCGGAAAATTTTTGTTTTCTGCTGCGTTACCCTACAGATAGTATGCTTGAAGTATTATTGTTTTTATGTCAATATTAAACTTTTGTTTTGAAGCTTATGGATTTGAATATTCTTGCCATAATAGAGAAGATTACGTTGATAAATATGTTAGGTAGCATTCCACATCAAAATTCTGTTTTTATCATTTACCTACTCGAGGACAAGCAGGAATTAAGCTTGGGGATGCTTGATACGTCTCCAACGTATCTATAATTTTTTATTGTTCCATGCTATTATATTATCCATCTTGGATGTTTTATATGCATTTATATGCTATTTTATATTATTTTTGGGACTAACCTATTAACCTAGAGCCCAGTGCCAGTTTCTGTTTTTTCCTTGTTTTTGAGTTTTACAGAAAAGGAATATCAAACGGAGTCCAAATGTTCTGAAAATTTACGGTGATTTTTTATGGACCGGAATAAGCCCCCGAAGCAAAAGAGTTGGGCCAGAAGAGTCTCGAGTCAACGACAAGGGTGGAGGGCGCCCCCACCCCCCTAGGACACGCCCCCTGCCTTGTTGCTGACTCGTGGACCCCCCTGATGTGAAACCGACGCCAAAAATTCCTATAAATCCAGAAACCCCCAGAAAGAAACCTAGATCGGGAGTTCCACCGCCGCAAGCCTGTGTAGCCACGAAAAACCAATCGGGAGCCCGTTCCGGCACCCTGCCGGAGGGGGGAACCATCACAGGTGGCCATCTTCATCATCCCGGTGGTCTCCATGACGAGGAGGGAGTAGTTCACCCTCGGGGCTGAGGGTATGTACCAGTAGCTATGTGTTTTCTCTCTCTCTCTCTCTCTCTCGTGTTCTTGATTTGGCCCGATCTTGATGTATCGCGAGCTTTGTTATTATAGTTGGATCATATGGTATTTCTTCCCTCTCTATCTCTTGCAGCGTGTTTGGTTCGGTGGAATTAGAGATGGGGAATGGGAGTTGAGGGGTGTGGAGATTAAAAGTCCACTGTTTGATTAGAGGGAATGGGAGTTTAAGTGGGAAGGGGAATGGGAGTTAAGGAAGCCAATTCCCACCGATTTCTTCCCAGGGGGTACCCTGTTAATTCGTGAGCAGAGTTTTATCCCACGCCAATTCCCACCGTATACCGAACAAGGGAATGGGAGTAAAAATCTACTTCCCATGACTAATCCCTCCATAAACACCCATGTGCAAACTCCCATTCCCCTGCCCTAGTGATTACCAAACAGGCTGTTGTTGTGATGAATTGAGTCTTGCTCTTTGAGGTTTCGTTATGTTGGATTGATTATTGGATTTGAGAACACTTGATGTATGTCTTGCGATGGGATATCTGTGGTGACAATGGGATGTTCTATTGATGCACTTGATGTATGTTTTGGCACTCAACTCGCGGATTCCCGAGGTGACATTGGGGTAATCTATGCATAGGGGTTGATGCACGTTTTCGTCCTATGTTCTCCGATAGAAACTTTGGAGTGATTCTTTGTTGCATGTTGAGGGATCGTTATATGATCTGATTATGTTATCATTGTTGAGAGAACTTGCGCTAGTGAAAGTATGAACCCTAGGCCTTGTTTCCAAGCATTGCAATACCATTTTTGCTCACTTTTGTTACTAGTTACCTTGCTGTTTTTATATTTTCAGATTACAAAAACCTATATCTACCATCCATATTACACTTGTATCACCATCTCTTCGTCGAACTAGTGCACCTATACAATTTACCATTGTATTGGGTGTGTTGGGGACACAAGAGACTCTTTGTTATTTGGTTGCAGGGTTGTTTGAGAGAGACCATCTTCATCCTATGCCTCCCACGGATTGATAAACCTTAGGTCATCCACTTGAGGAAAATTTGCTACTGTCCTAGAAAACTCTGCGCTTGGAGGCCCAACACGAGTCTACAAGAAGAAGGTTGCGTAGTAGACATCATATCTCGCTAGCCCTTTCTGAGACCGCAAAACATAAATGCAGAGCACCCCTGAAGATCAAGGACTGACTAGACATTGTAATTCATGGTAAAAGAGATCCAGTCACAGTCATACGCAATATCAATTAATAACAACGCATACAAATGACAGTGGTGCTCTCTAACTGGTGCTTTTTATAAGAGGATGATGACTCAACATAAAAGTAAATAGATAGGCCCTTCGCAGAGGGAAGCAGGGATTTGCAGAGGTGCCAGAGCTCGAGCTTTTAAAACAGAGATGAATATAATTTTGAGCGGTATGCTTTCATTGTCAACATAGCAACCAAGAGATCTCGGTATCTTCCATGCTACATACATTATAGGCGGTTCCCAAACAGAATGGTAAAGTTTTTACTCCCCCTCAACCAACAAGCACACTCCACGGCTGGTCTGAAACAACGGGTACCATCCATACAAGCAACAATCCTGGGGGAGTTTTGTTTGAAATTATTTTGATTTGATTTGAGCATGGGACTGGGCATCCTGAATACCAGCCACTTTCTCGTGAATGACAAGTGAATAAACACTCATCGTGAGAATAACCTACCTAGCATGGAAGATACTGACAGCCCCCAGTCACTACATGAGCGATTCGGGCATACAAAATAGATTATCATTTGAAGGTTTAGAGTTTGGCACATGCAAATTTACTTGGAACGGCAGGTAAATACCGCATATAGATAGGTATGGTGGACTCATATGGAACAACTTTGGGTTTATGGAAGTGGATGCACAAGTAGTATTCCCGCTTAGTAAAAGTGAAGGCTAGCAAAAGATTGTGGAGCGACCAACTAGAGAGCGACAACAGTCATAAACATGCGTTAAGATTAACCAACATTCAGTGCAAACATTAGTAGGATATAAATCACCATGAACATAAATATCGTGGAGGCTATGTTGATTTTGTTTCAACTACATGCGTGAACATGTGCCAAGTCAAGCCACTCGAATCATTCAAAGGAGGATACCATCCTATCATACTACATCACAACCATTTTAAAAGCATATTGGCACGCAAGGTAAACCATTATAAACTCGTAGCTATTAAGCATGGTATGAGTAACTATAATCTCTAATTGTCATTGCAAACATGTTTCATTCATAATGGGCTGAATCAGGAACGATGAACTAATCATATTTACAAAAACAAGATAGGTTGAGTTCATACCAGCTTTTCCTCATCTCAATCATTTCATCAAATATCGTCATTATTGCCTTTCACTTGCACAACCGAATGGTGTGGATAATAATAATAGTGCACGTGCATTGGACTAAGCTGAAATCTGCAAACATTTATTCAAAGGAGAAGACAAAGTAATATGGCTCTTTGTTAGATCAACAATAATGCATATGAGAGCCACTCAACATTTTCATTGTGGGCTTCTCCTTATGACCCAATGAAAGGAAAAATAATTTCAAAGAAACACACTGAAATGTTTTTGGAGTTTTTGTTTTTCTGAAGAACGTAGAACAAGAACGAGAAAAACTATTTACACGGGAAAGCTCCCATCAAGCAAAAGAAAAACGAGAAATCTTTTTGGGTTTTCTTTTAATACTACAACTAATTTTTTTGGGTTTTCTTAAAGTTTTTTGGGTTTTAATACTACACAAAAGAAGAAAGCCAGAAAAAGAAATAAACTAACAGGGATAATATAATGAAAAAGTATGAACACCGACAACTAGAATGTGTGTGTGAACATCAATGTAATGTCGGTGAGAAAAACGTACTCCCCCAAGCTTAGGCTTTTGGCCTAAGTTGGTCTAGGGCCACGGCTGGCCTGGTGGATATCCAAAGTGATAGTTGGGGTTGTACTGTGAGGCGACAGCTACTGCCTGGAGGGCTTCCTCGTAAAGACGAGCGGTCTCCCTCTCTCTCTCGTACTCAGCTGCCTCCTCCCTGGTTATAAAGTATCTTCGTTTTACCTGAGAGTCAAAGAAAGAAGGAGCAGGAAGGGTAATATGGAAAGCGCGCTGCCTGTCGAAGATTAGTCGGTATAGGAGGGACTGTTCATTCCTCTCAAGGAATTGGTAGCGTACCATAGCATTATAATCAAGAAAAGCTGGTGGTAACTCAATGTCATCCCCCCTTATGGATACCCCGAGATAGTTAGCTAAACGGTTGGCATAAATCCCCCCAAAGAAATCTCCATCTTTAGCATTATTATGTAACCTCCTTGCAATAATAGCCCTCAAGTTATATCGTTTATCACCCATTACCGCACACTTGAGGACACTAAGATCCGATGCACAAAGGTGGCTATGATCATGTTTACTATAAATACATCTACCTATATAGAGAGCAAAATAATGTATGGCAGGAAAATGAATGCTCCCTATGGTAGCTTGTGTAATATTTCTAGTCTCTCCTAAAGTGATGCTATCCAGGAAACCATTGTATTCAGTTTTGCGAGGTTCACTAAGAATTCCCCCCTGCGGAATTTTACATGCTTCATTAAAATCTGTTAGGTCCATGGTATATGATTTATCATAAAGGTCAAACAGGACAGAATGAGTATTGCGCTGGGATGTAAATTTAAATCTTCGGACGAATGAATCAGTGAGGTGATAATACTGTAAGCACTTATATGACACGAAGTCCTCAAGGTCAGCATTTCGCACGTACGCATCAAATTCATCCTTGAAACCTGCATGAACCATGAATTGATCCAATGGCCATTCGCACGGCCGCACCGAAGCTTCTCTTGGTGGTTTAAAGTCCGGCTCATGTATCACCAGTCTTGTGGCTTGCTTCTTCGATGAACCACCTTGGTATATTTTCCTAAACATTTTCCTTCCTCTGAAATTTTTAGTGACTTAAAATAAAAGTGAATCAAACTCAACAAAACTAATATCAACTACACCTACAAGTGCCTAGAGGCTCTATCATGCATCAAAACTACTTTGTACCATATAAATTTGACATGCAAGATTAAGAACAAGGTCACCACAACAGCAAAAATTTGCAATATATAAAGCACTAGAACAAAAACTAATTGGATCATTGGAGGAGTCACATACCAAAGAACAATCCCCCAAAGCAGTTTCGCAAATGGAGCTTTACACAAGGAGATCGAAAATGGCAGCAAAATGAGCTAGAACACGGGTTTGAGCTGCGGGATGATTTTTTCTAGAGGAAGACGAAGTGGATGGGTGCTAGAATAAGTGAGGGGGGCCTACGTGGGACCCACAAGGCAGGGGGCGCGCCCAGGGGGTAGGGCGCGCCCTCCACCCTTGTGGTCCACTGGTGTAGCCCCCTGGTGCAATCTCAGTGCCAGAAATTCTAAAATATTCTATAAAAAATCATACTAAATTTCCAGGGCATTTGGAGAACTTTTATTTTCGGGACATTTTTTATTGCACAGATAATTCAAAAAATAGACGGACAATACTATTTTTGGTTTATTTATTCTAAATAACAGAAAGTAAAAGGTGGGTACAGAAAGTTGTGCTTTCTAAATTCATCCATCTCATGCTCATCAAAAGGAATCCATTAACAAGGTTGATCATGTCTTATTAACAAACTTCTTTCGAATAACATGGAACCGGAGAATTTTCGAATAACACTAGGTTACCTCAATGGGGATATGCATGTCCCCAACAATAATAATATCATATTTCTTTTTGACAGTAGGGAGAGGGAACTCAAAACCTCCAATAGTAATAGTTGAAATTTTTCCAATAGAATTGATACTATGAACTTGAGGTTGCTTCTTCGGAAAGTGTACTGTATGCTCATTACCATTAACATGAAAAGTGACATTGCCCTTGTTGCAGTCAATAACAGCCCCTGCAGTATTCAAAAAGGGTCTACCAAGGATGATCGACATACTATCATCCTCGGGAATCACTACAAGAAATATGTCAACTTGCAACCATCACTATTGGTCACTGAATGGTCATTGTTTTTCATTTGCGACCTTTTTGTGACCAAAAACAGATGGTCAAAAGCTGACCGTCTTTAATGGAAATTAACGACCTTCTTTGTTATAAGGTCATTGAAGGCAACGACCAAAACAAGAGGTCGTTGATCCAACGACCAATTGCTTTGGTCGCTGGTTGTCTGCCCAGGCCACGTCGGATCCGACGTGGCAAGCTGACGTGGCAAAATTACGACCAAATGAAAAGGTCATTGACAAGAATCAGCCTGGTCTGATTAGGTGTCTATATGGGCCGAGCCCATTAATTCAGCCCATTTATATTATTATTTTCCCGCCAATTGGTCAGCTACACGGGCCAAGCCATACAATTCGGCCTTTTTATTTTCTGGGCCATGGCCTTTTTGTACCAACAGTTTTAGTTTTCTTTTTTTATAAAATGGTCCACTGGTCAAACAGGTCCCACTTGTCAGGTTCTAATAAGTGGGTCCCAGCTATTCGGCCCAGATTCTTCATATTTCAATTTGACAGTAAGAAAATAACCAGTAGTTAAATTGGCAAGCAGAAAACACACATGATACTTCAAATAACAATAGCCAGATTCAGTACAAGCTCTACAAATGACACGTACTACAAGCTCTAACATATACAGTACTTTACAAGTTCTACAAGTTACACGTAATACAAGTTTAGTTGATACAAGCTCTACAAGTATGGGAATCACAGTTACAAGCTCTGCAAGTGTTTTCTTCTTCTGCATGTAGCTTCTTCAATAGTGATCAAATGCCGGACTCACTGGAGGGCCATAGTCAGGACTGGGCCTTCCACTAATGCCCTGTTACATGAATCAGCTGATAAGAATTAGAAAAACTGGAGCCAATATATTATGAACATTCCATTCAAAAAAGGAGTAAAGAAGTAAAGGACATTCTTTGTTTCATCGAGTTACAAAGGAGCAGCACAAACCACAACTTTACTCGACACACACACATACACACTTGAATATTAAGCTCAGTTCTAGCAACTATATCATGGTTTAACAGAGCATGTATAATGAATGATAGTTCAATTTCACAGCCGGCCTCAGCATCACCAAACCACCATGCTTATGATCATAATCTAAGCATATCATCAAACAAAACCTACACATATAAAGATCATGGCACATCAAGCCACAGGCGCACCAGCGCTGGCATGAGATTCAACGAAACAGCGATGGGGCTACCACAACAGCATCGAAAACCTACACAGTACTTGTGCAGTCTCCTGCATGAGTTGAACAAGAAGCATGCATCAATCATAATACACTGACTGAAATGATGTCAAAAGCCTATCTTAACAACCGACTGTTTACTGATAATGAAAACCTACGGCCTACTCACACACTTTGTGCCTTGACCAACTGTCAAAGCATCTTCAGATTTGTCAATCAGTTTGCCAACAACTTCAGTTGATTACATGTCTGAATACTTCAAACCACTATTTTGTACCAAATTCAAAGAACGCACACATTTTGTAAGCCAAAAAAGCTACATCCACAGGCTTAAAGCTACATCCACAGCAGTCTGACTTCTCAAATGGCAGATTCACCTTCTGAATCACGTAGGAGAAAAACATGAAGACCATGGAATCAACAGGTAATCGTACCTTGAGCAGCAGAGCAGGCGCCTCAGACAATCACAGGAGCACGATCCCGCCGCATTGCCTTGCTGCTGGCCTCGTCGGGTGCTTCACCATTGGCCAGAGGAGGAGCAGCCAGAGAGTCCAAGACTGTAAATGCCAAAGAGAGCAGCGAGTAAAATGAACTGAATTTTTCTACCGCTAAATGAATGCTATATATCTATCCTGCTGCTAAATGGTGCTTGTGCATAACTGAATTTTGCTGCTGGCACTGACCGTTGACAGACAACTATTGCACTAAACTTTGCTGCTACTAGTATTAGATTTTCAAATGAGCTTATGTAAAAACACAGCTTGCGCATGTCCAACTACAAAGGACACGATAGCTACAGCTATGTGAGCCTGCCTGATAGGTAGGTCAGGCAACTTGATTCAGTGAACTGGGGATGATCTAAGACGGACAATAAGAATGGACAGCAAACATTGAACTCCATGTTGATCTGAAACTTTGGGATTCAAGCAAGAAGTCACAAACGTGCAACCAAAAATGCTCCTGTCAACATTATTATTCAAGGTAACAGGCCATCAGGGAGGGAGGGGTCGGGGCACTGACCTGGAGTCGCCGGCGCGGGAGCCCACCTTTGTTACTATGTTAAAGAAAGTTGATTTGCCAACATTGGGTAACCCGACCTGCATGAAACGTTAATAGTAAACTTCATATCTCCTCTTATTCCTCAATAGTAAACATCAATAGTAAACTACTATGTTCAAGAAAATAAGATGACGGTTCTGGAAATAGTAAACTTGCAAGTCTATAAGACCACAAACATCCTACTTTGTTCACAGCTATTAATAAAGCAGTGATCAAAACTAGTGATAATGCACAAGCAACTTTTGCATGTCTATACAATCAAACATTACAGAAGTGCAAGTTATTCACATCTCATTCCACAAAAGTGGCTCTATGACCAAACCAGACACACAACACTGAACATGCTGAGATAAACATATAAAGAAGTTATTTTACAGATTTACTGCTGACAGACATATTTACCCTAGGGTCTGTCTGTTTGACAACTGACTGAAAATCAATTGAACAACATTCAAATTTTTGACGAATAACAAAATGACACTTGTATACTCTGCATCTTCTCTCATCTCAAAACAAACAGATCAATACCACCAAAAAGAATCCATCAAATCAAATTAGATGACCATATCAAAATAAATCACAGTGCTGTTTACACTGAATTTACAGTCATTCGACACTGTAAGCAGCCTTTACAGTTCTATTTACACAGAACTTGCGGTCAGTCTAAGAAAAATTACAGTTATATTAGTACCTAAAATTACAGTTGCCAATTTTAGAAACTTACAGTCAATTTACATAGAACTTACAGTCATTATGTGCAAAAATTACAATGATATTAACACTGCAAATCATCCTTACAAATGTCTCTAGCCTCACTCTATGATCACAGGACAGCTCTGTTTGTTAGATCGCATTACTACTCAGAAGTTCTTTAGGGAAACAAGACTGAAAAATACAGTAGATCACATGAGCAGTAGTTCTGTCAAAAAATCCTCTCTAGCATTGCTAAGGTTCAACAATAAGAAATCTGACAGAACAAGCAAAAAGAAGAGCCATGGGTATTTCTCTGTTGGAATGTGAAATCCTTTTGACAGAAAAAGCATCAAGCTATTCCCAGTGACACCTGCATAGTACAAAGCCTTTAGCTAACTATAAAAAGGAAAAAACAACATAAGGAGCAGACTAGAAATTTAGTGTTATGACATAGATACATGCATCAAGCTATTTACTGTGACACATACACATTAAAATCCCAGTAAGCTCACTGTAAAACTGGGAGTAGCAAACAACATAAAAGGCTATGGTTCAGAATTACTATAGCTTTGCAGGAGAATTATAGTTCTTATCACACTGTAAATAATAAGGAAGATACACTATAAAAGAACAACAGTAGTTTAGTATCGAGCAACAAACAATTTCAAGACTATGGTTCAAAATTACTATAGCTTTGCATGAGAATTACAGTTCTTGTTGCACTGTAAATAATACCGAAGATGCACTGTAAACAAATTTCTATGGCAATCACCAAACCAATTTGAGAGGGGGGCAGAAGGAACAGATAGGTGAGCCTCACCTTTCTAGGACGAGGAGGTGGCTGGGCTCACAGCCAACGGCTTGGGAGGTCAGGCGGACGGCAACCGAGGCGGAAGGTCAGTGGGTTGGCGACGTAGTAGAAGCCCGTGGCGCAGCCGCGGAGGCAGACGAGGCCGCGCGATAAGGCGCGGATCCAGCTTGATGATGGCGTGGATCCGGAAGGCCCGCTGTGGCCGTGGCGGATCTAGCTGCGGACTGACCTCGTCGGCTCGATCTGGCGCCATGGGAGAGAGGGAGAGGTACGGCTCGACCTTGTCGGTGGTCGAAGAGCAGCGCGGAGAACACGGAGGCAAGGACGGAGGCGGCGGTGGTGACGAGGTGGTCGCGGAGCGGGTGGTCGGCGGGGAAGGCGAGGAGCGAGGCGATGAGGAGCGGGAGGCGGCAGGAGCAGGTGGTCGTCGACGAAGGCGAGGAGGTGGGATCGGCCGCCGTAGGTGGGCGGCGGCGGCGGTCCAATTGGGGGAGAGGGGTCCGACGGGAGGGTTAGGGTTTGGGCTGCGGGTCGTGGGGAGAGGAGTGGTGTGCGGGGGAGAGGGGGAGAGGGGCTCACGGTGGGTGAGTGGTGTGCGGGGGAGAGGGTGGCATTCGTCCACTCACAGGTGGGCCCGCGAGGAATTAGGCCCACATGTTAGTGCCCTCAACGACCTGTGGTGTACGTCAGGGGAGCTGCTTCTGGGTGGGTGTGGTTGGGGGAGAGGGTGAGGGGTGTGGGCCGTTGGATCTGGCAGTATCCGACTGTCTCTGATGCTTGATCTGCGTGACATGCCCATAGACCAATCAGAACGAAGTGTAGGCTTTGATGACGTTATGACCATCTAAATTAGTCGTAATCGATTCACAATAGGGAAACGTTTGGGGCCGGGGCGCCGGCCGGACGCTCGACCGGTCGCACGTGGCTCGTTCGATTGCCCACATCGTACGTTTCCAACAGGTCGATCAGTTGGTTGCGCCCCACGTGCCTGTGTGGGCCCAAGCACCGCTCAACGATCTTATCCTCATCTCCCCCGTCGTCTTCAAGGCCCAAGAACCGCTCGGCATCCATGCGCTGGAACCGACTAGAGTCAGAGCTGCATCGACATGTTTTTTGTTGCAAAATGGCCGGGATTTGGCAGCAGCGACGGCGAGCAGTGGCGGCAAGCGGAGGCGGCGAGCGGCGACGGCAGGCGGTGGCAGCGAGCCGACGGTGCTTCGAGTCTGGACGCGGGCGGATCTGGCAGTGCTTCAAGCCGGTGATTTTTTTTTCTGGACACGAGAGGGTCTGGTTGTTGGAGGCACCAGATCGGATGGCTGCCAGGTGTCCGGCCGAAAGTTGGGCCGGCGCGCCGACGCCTATCACTGGCCTTAACAATAGGCGCTACCAGTCAACCAGATGATTTTGTCTAGAAATCATCCACCTAGCAGCCGCCCGATCTGCGCATTGGTGATCGTTTGATGACATCAATATGTCACGACAGCACCGATGACATCCCCACGAACCTCCGTTGCAGCTCCCAACGGCGCGCCAAGAGCTCCAACGCAGCACCACGGCGCCCGTAGAAGCTCCATTGCAGCGTGAGCCCCAACGCAGCACAACGACGCCCGGTGTTAAGTTTCCTTATCTTTTTATGACAATGTTTGTTAAGTTTCCGAATAAGTAGTAGTGCTATTCCCTCGAATAAAGAAAAATTCATTTTTCATTTTTCATTTTTCGAGTGCCCAAAATGAGTTTTTTTGTGAAGGACCTACAATATATTTGTTGTAAAATTGGACCAAATCAATTTTCTAAAATATTAGGACATATTTAATGTACAATTGACCAAATGGTTGGGTGTCAAAAGATTTGATCCACCTCTCGCGAAAAAGACAAATTTCCAGCGGTTCAGGTGGAAGTGGGTCAAATTTGAACTGCGGCTGCCTCATAGTTTGCTCTTTATTTTTTTGAAAAATCATTTTTAGGTACAAACATATCTATTTCATTAGAGAAACACCAAAAAATTCCCAAGATTCAACCACTAGCTCAGAACAGTCATGTCCGCCGTTTTGACCGCATTTTGAAATGGGCATGAAAAATTCAAAAAAAATCAAAAAATTGTAAAACCTTTGCATTGTGTCATTATATGTGGCCAAGTTACCAGGAAAAATAATAAACTTGTAATACGGTAATTATTTAAAAAAAAGTGTTCTCAGAAATGAGCTATCATGTGTGGAGATTCATGGCTTTCAAGCCAAATGATCAATCTTATAGTAGCATTCATGGCATAGTTTGTTCAAATGATCTCATATTGTGTACAAAGGTGCATCTTGGAATGACAAACAATGTTGCCTAAGGAAGTTTTCATTTTCTTTGGACAAAAAATTCATTTTCCATTTTTTGATTGCCCAAAATGAGTTTTTTGTGAAGGATCTACCATATATTTGTTGCAAAATTATACCAAATCAATTTTCTAAAATATTAGGACATATTTAATGTACAATTGACCAAATGGTTGGGTGTCAAAAGTTTTGATTCACCTCTCGTGAAAAAGACAAATTTTCGCCGATCCAGCTGGAAGCGGGTCAAGTTTGAACTGTAGCTGCCTCATAGTTTCCTCATGATTTTTTTCCAAAAATCATTTCTTGGTACAAAAGTTTCTATTTCATTAGAGAAACACCAAAAAATTTCCAAGATTCAAGCACTAGATCAGAACGGTCATGTCCGCCGTTTTGATCGCATTTTGAAATGGGCATGAAAAATTTAAAAAATTGGAATTTTTTTGCATTGTGTCATTATATGTGGCCAAGTTACCAGGAAAAATAATAAACTTGTAATACGGTAATTATTTTCAAAAAGTGTTCTCAGAAATGAGCTATCATGTATGGAGATTCATGGCTTTCAAGCCAAATGATCAATCTTATAGTAGCATTCATGGCATAGTTTCTTCAAATGATCTTATATTATGTACAAAGGTGCATCTTGGAATGACAAACAATGTTGCCTAAGGAAGTTTTCATTTTCTTTGGACGAAAAATTCATTTTCCATTTTTCGAACGCCCAAAATGAGTTTTTTTGTGAAGGACCTACCAAATTTCTGTTGCAAATTTGTACCAAATCATTTTTCTAAAATATTAGACCATATTTAATGTACAATTAACTAAATGGTTGGTGTCAAAAGCATTTTATCCACCTCTCGTGAAAAAGACAAATTTTCGCCGATTCAGCTGGAAGCGGGTCAAATTTGAACAGCGTCCGCCTCATAGTTTGCTCTTTATTTTTTCCAAAAATTATTTCTAGGTACATAAGTATCTATTTAATCAGAGAAACAATTTTTTTTTTAAGATTCAACCATTAGCTAGGAACGGTCATGCCCGCGGTTTTGACCAAATTTTGAAACGGGCAGGAAAAATTCAAAAAAATCAAAAAATTGGAAAACCTCCGCATTGTGTCATTATATGTGGCCAAGTTGCCAGAAAAAATAATAAACTTGTAATACAGCAATTCTTTAAAAAAAAGTGTTCTCAGAAATGAGCTATCATGTGTGAAGATTCATGGTTTTTAAGGAAAATGATCAATCTTATGGCCACATTCATGACATAGTTTGTTCAAATGATCTCATATTGTGCACAAGGGCGCATCTTGGAGAGGCAAACAATGTTGCCTAAGTGAGTTTTCATTTTCTTTGGACGAAAAATCAATTTTCCATTTTTCGAGTGCCCAAAATGAGTTTTTTTGTGAAGGACCTACCATATATTTGTTGCAAAATTGGACCAAATCAATTTTATAAAATATTAGGCCATATTTATTTTATAATTGACCAAATGGTTGGGTGTCAAAAGATATGATCCACCTCTGGTGAAAAAGACAAGTTTTCGCCGATTCAGTTGAAAGTGGGTCAAGTTTGTACTGCGGTTGCCTCATAGTTTGCTCTTTATTTTTTCCAAAAATCATTTATAGGTACATAAGTATCTATTTAATCAGAGAAACACAAAAAAAATTCCAAGATTCAATGACTAGCAAGGAACGGTCATGCCCGCGGTTTTGACCGCATTTTGAATCGGGCATGAAAAATTCAAAAAAATGGAAAACCTCCACATTGTGTCATTATATGTGACCAAGTTGCCGGAAAAAATAATAAACTTGTAATACAACAATTCTTTAAAAAAAGTGTTCTCACAAATGAGCTATCATGTGTGAAGATTCATGGTTTTCATGGAAAATGATCAATCTTATGGCCACATTCATGACATAGTTTGTTCAAATGATCTCATATTGTGCACAAGGGTGCATCTTGGAGTGACAAACAATGTTGCCTAAGGAAGTTTTCATTTTCTTTGGACGAAAAATCAATTTTCCATTTTTCGAGTGCCCAAAATGAGTTTTTTTGTGAAGGACCTACCATATATTTATTGCAAAATTGGACCAAATCAATTTTCTAAAATATTAGGCCATATTTAATGTATAATTGACTGAATAGTTGGGTGTCAAAAGATTTGATCCACCTCTGGTGAAAAACACAAGTTTCCGCCGATTCAGTTGGAAGTGGGTCAAGTTTGAACTGCTGCTGCCTCATAGTTTGCTCTTTATTTTGTCCAAAAATCATTTATAGGTACATAAGTATCTATTTAATCAGAGAAAAAAAAATCCAAGATTCAACCACTAGCTAGGAACGGTCATGCCCGCGGTTTTGACCGCATTTTGAAACGGGCATGAAAACTTAAAAAAAAATCAAAAAAATTGGAAAACCTTTGCATTGTGTCATTATATGTGACCAAGTTGCCAGAAAAAATAATAAACTTGTAATACAACAATTCTTTAAAAAAAAGTGTTCTCGGAAATGAGCTATCATGTGTGAAGATTCATGGTTTTCAAGGAAAATGATCAGTCTTATGGCCACATTCATGGCATAGTTTGTTCAAATGATCTCATATTGTGCACAAGGGTGCATATTGAAATGGCAAACAATGTTGCCTAAGGAAGTTTTCATTTTCTTTGGACAAAAAATTCATTTTCTATTTTTTGAGTGCCCAAAATGAGTTTTTTTTGTGAAGGACCTACCATATATTTGTTGGAAAATGGGACCAGATCATTTTTATAATACATTAGGTCATATTTAATGTACAATTGACAAAATGGTTGGGTGCCAAAAGTTTTTATACACCTCTGGTGAAAAAGACAAATTTCTGCCGATTCAGTAGGAAGCGGGTCAAATTTGAACTGCAGCTGCCTCATAGTTTGCTCTTTATTTTTTCCAAAAATCATTTATATGTATATAAGTATCTATTTAATCAGAAATACATGGTTTGGTGGCGATACGTTGAGGTTTGGATGGTGGCCAAGGGCCCCAACTCCAGAGCGCGTAAACTCGCATGCCCGCCGCGTGGTCACCGCGTGACCGTGGCGTTGCCACGCGTTATGGGCGGCCTAGGCATGTCTAGTGGGTTGGGCACTTCCCCGGTAGGTGTTAGGAAGAAGAAGGCAATAGAAGAATCTCACGAGGAGACTGAACTAAGCTCAAACATGAATTAGCAGCCAAGTGTTTGATTAGTGGTAGGGAAAATGCACATGGCCAATGGGCCTGAGGTTTGGCCAAGGATGATCATCTACTAAAGACACTTTCTTGGAAAATTTGCAGCTCAAATGGAGGATCCTAGGTGTCCCTTTCTTTGCAAAGTACCACACTAGACAGAAATATGAATGTTGAAGCTGGACTCAAATGAATGAATGGATTGATCTGAAGTTTGGAGGAGGATGATAATTTGGGCATATGAAGGCACTGTAAAAATTTCATACCATTTGGATAAATACAAATGGTACTTCCTTCACAGTGCTCTGCACTGAACAGAAAATTGGAAAAAATGTTGAGGGAAATTGGATAGATTAAATGAGCTAAAATTTGGTGGAGGGAGGTTATATGGGTAGGGTCATGCGCTGGTAAAATTTCAGCAACTATAAATTAACATAAAATATAGTTGCTTCACAAACTGAAAATATTACCAGAAACAAAGATTGGATGGTGAGCTCAGATGGATTGTTAGATGGGGTTCAAATTTTATGGAGAGATATGATTTGGGAATGTAGAAGATGTGGCAAAAATTTAGCTCATTAGGATATGCCTAGCTAGTACTTCCTTCACAACGGTTCTAGCTGAACAGAAACTTTGGAAATTTGCCGAGGAAGATTTACCAGGCAAATGGAGCTGAATATTGTCATGAGGCAATGATTTGGATAGTAAATAATGCCCATTTTTTTGAGAATTTTGGGAATGATAGAAATATAGGATGCTTCACAATCTAGGGCAAAAATTGACACATAGACATGACACATAGGCAAAACTGATGAGGTGGCACCTAGTCATAGCAATGCACCACAATTTACAAGGTTATGACCATCTATATTGGTCGTTATCAGCTAGAAATAAGGCAGCGGACCAGTGTTGTTTGCTTTACGACCATTTCTTGTAAGGAAATTACGACCTTTCTAACCAAAATGGTCGTTATAGTTTAGGGTTTGGAGCCCCCCGAACAACTTTTGACCAATTGGTCTCAAATGGTCATAGATTTATGACCAATTCTTCCAGGGTCACTGACAGAAGGTCACAAGTTGAAATATTTCTTGTAGTGAATCAAGGATAACAAAGTCCGTTAAGATAGTAACGTTTGCAACCACAACAGGCACATCCTCACAAATACCGATGGGTATAGCAGTTGATTTATCAGCCATTTGCAAAGAGATTTCAGTAGGTGTCAACTTATTCAAATCGAGTCTATGATATAAAGAGAAAGGCATAACACTAACACCGGCTTCCAGATCACATAAAGTAGTTTTAACATAGTTTCTTTTAATGGAGCATGGTATAGTTGGTACTCCTGGATCTCCTAGTTTCTTTGGTATTCCACCCTTAAAAGTGTAATTAGCAAGCATGGTGGAAATTTTAGCTTACGGTATCTTTCTTTTATTTGTAACAATATCTTTCATATACTTGGCATAAGGAGACATTTTCAGAATATTAGTCAAACGCATACGCAAAAAGACAGGTCTAATCATTTCAACAAAGCGCTCAAAATCCTCATCATCCTTTTTCTTGGATGGTTTAGGAGGAAAGGGCATGGGTTTCTGTACCCATGGTTCTCTTTCTTTACCATGCTTCCTAGCAACGAAGTCTCCCTTATCATAACGTTTATTCTTATATTGTGGGTTATCAAGATCAACAGCAGGTTCAATCTCCACATCATTATCATTACAGGGTTGAGCATCAACATGAACATCATCATTAACATTATTACTAGGTTCATGTTCATCACCAAATTGTGTCTCAGCATCAGAAATAGAAATATCATTGGGGTTCTCAGGTGTATCTATGACAGGTTCACTAGAAGCATGCAAAGTCCTATCAGTTTTATTTTTATTTTTATTACTAGGACTAGGTGCATCAGTATTAATTCTTTGAGAATCTTGCTCAGCTCTCTTAGGATGGCCTTCAGGATATAAAGGTTCCTGAGTCATCTTGCCACCCCTAGTCGTAACCCTAACAGCATTATCATTCTTCTTACTATTCAACTCATTAAGCAAATCATCATGTGCCTTAAGTACTTGTTCTACTTGGGTCTTAACCATGGAAGCATGTTTACTAATAATTTTTAGATCACTAATAGTTCTACTCATATAATCACGTAAGCAATCAAGCATGTAAGCATTGCGTTTCAATTGTCTACTAACATAAGCATTGAAGTTCTCTTGTTTAACAATAAAATTATCAAACTCATCCAAGCACTGACTAGCAGACTTATTATAAGGGATATCACCTTCATCAAATCTATAGAGAGAATTTACCTCTACTACCTGTGTCGGTTTATCGAGACCATGTATTTCTTCAATAGGTGGTAAATTCTTAACATCTTCAGCTTTAATACCTTTTTCTTTCATAGATTTCTTTGCGTCTTGCATATCTTCAGGACCGAGGAATAGAATACCTCTTTTCTTCAGAGTTGGCTTAGGAGTTGGTTCGGGAAGTGTCCAATCATTATCATTACTCAATATATTATTCAATAGTAATTCAGCTTGCTCAATAGTTCGTTCCCTGAAAACACAACCAGCACAACTATCTAGGTGGTCCCTAGAAGCATCGGTTAGTCCATTATAAAAGATATCAAGTATTTCATTTTTCTTGAGAGGATGATAAGGCAAATCATTAAGTAGTTGGAGAAGCCTCCCCCAAGCTTGTGGGAGACTCTCTTCTTCAGATTGCACAAAGTTAAATATTTCCTTTAAAGTAGCTTGTTTCTTATGAGCAGGGAAATATTTTTCAGAGAAGTAGTAAATCATATCCTAGGGACTACGCACACAACCAGGAGCAAGAGAATTAAACCATAACTTAGCATCACCCTTTAATGAGAAAGGAAATAACTTAAGAATATAATAATAGCGAATTTTTTCCTCATGAGCAAATAGGGTGGCTATATCATTCAACTTAGTAAGATGTGCCACAACAGTTTCAGATTCATAACCATGAAAAGGATCAGATTCAACCAAAGTAATTAACTCAGGAACGACAGAGAATTCATAATCCTTATCAGTAACAAAGATAGGTGAAGTAGCAAACTTAGGATCATATTGCATTCTAGCATTCAAAGATTTTTCTTTCCACTTGCATAATATTTTCTTAAGATCATCTCTATCCTTACAAGCAAGAAAGTCCCTAGCTACCTCTCCATCCATAACATAACCCTCAGGTATAACAGGCAATTCATATCTAGGAGAGCTAGGTCTAGCAGGTGTCTCAAAGTGTTCAGTTTCAATAGTTTCATCAGTTTCAGAAATATCATCATCTTCAGCATAATCAATAGTTCTAACTCTAGCAAGATGATCATCAAGTAATTCACCAAGTGGCACAGTTTTATCAAGCAAATAAGTAGTATTATCATAAGCATCATTCATAGCAGAAGTAGCATCATCAATAACATGCGGTATATCAGAATCAATAGCAGGTGTAGGTGTCGCAAGTTTACTCAAAACAGAAGGTGGATCAAGTGCAGAGCTAGATGGCAGTTCCTTACCTCCCCTCGTAGTAGAGGGATAGATCTTAGTTTTGGTATCTTTCTAATTCTTCATAGTGATCAACAGATATAAATCCAAAGTGACTCAGAGAATAGAGCTATGCTCACCAGCAACGGCGCCAAAAAAAGATCTTGATAACCGACAAGTATAAGGGATCGCAAAAGTTTTCGAGGGTAGAGTATTCAACCCAAATTTATTGATTCGACACAAGGGGAGCCAAAGAATATTCTAAAGTATTAGCAGCTGAGTTGTCAATTCAACCACACCTGAAAGACTTAATATCTGCAGCAAAGTATTTAGTAGCAAAGTAGTATGGAAGTAACGGTAACAGTGACAAAAGTAACAGTAGCAGTTTTGTAGCAATTGTAACAGTGGCAACGGCAAAGTAACGTAGCAAACATCAATATGTGAAAAGCTCGTAGGCAATGGATCATTGATGGATAATTATGTCGGATGGCATTCATCATGCAACAGTAATAACCTAGGGTGACACAGAACTAGCTCCAATTCATTAATGTAATGTAGGCATGTATTCCGAATATAGTCATACATGCTTATGAAAAAGAACTTGCATGACATCTTTTGGGTCAATGAACCCAATGCCATAGCGTCCACCTCTTTTCATTTCACACATCTTCATTCTGCATAATACCACAGAAAAGAATATAGTGAGGATAATTACAGGTAATGAATGAGCACAGCTAGCTAGAGACTTAAATTATAGAAAGAAATCACTTACAGACAATAGCAACTGACGATAGATTTGTCGAGTGCGTCTTGATTCAATAACTGAAATATTTCTTCAATCTCAACCCACAAATCTTTTGCATGGAAGTAATGCTCTTCCTCGACTTTCACCATGAGGGACTCTCGCCCGTTCTTTACTTCTCTCAGGTACCACTCATGCAATTGATACATTCTTGTTGATTGAAGCGGGATCTCCTCAGGCTTGACCAGAGGTTGCCCGCGGACAAATTTCCATTTTAATTCCTCCTCTGTAAATGTTTGGAATTCCTCGATGCCTAGGAGTTGTTGAAAAGTGACACCGGCCTCTTTAGCCTGCCATCTATGATCGTCGGTTATTACCAGTTGATCGGCGATACTCCCATGTGGTTTTACAATGAGCTGGGGGATCGATTGCGCTGCCTGTTCTCCCAACTGGGGAACAGTTTTCCTGCTTTTTTTGCCAACTGCTTGGCTCGAGCTCGAGCTCGACTCCTTCTGTTTTTATGCACGATATAACTTCTTGATAGAGCGCACATAGTCTGAGTCCCTATGCTTCACATCCGGTTTAGCATTATCAATAAAGTGTTGTATGACTTTCTCAGGTACTTTCTCCTTTGGCGGCTGTCGTGGTTCTAAATCTGACAGTAGATTAGGGGGTAGGTATGAGGAGGCAAGATCCTAGCTATGGTGAGGTTGTGCACGCAAGATTTACGAGTTCAGGCCCTTCTCGGAGGAAGTAACAGCCCTACGTCTCGGTGCCCGGAGGCTCGGTCGATTGGATTATGCGTGAAGTTACAGGGGGTGTGAACCCTTGTGCCTGAGGAGGGGGGTGGCTTATATAGAGTTCGCCAGATCCCTCCAGCCCTTAGTTACACATGATTCAATGTACATAAAGAGGGGACATTACTGGTAACGCCAGCAATAAAGGCATATAAATGATCATTAAGACTTCGGAGTGAACGCCTGACCGTTGCCATTCTGAGTGACTTTAGATCTTCTGTCTTCTGAGTGATTTCTGATGTGGTCGAGTGAGGACACTCCGGTCGAATGGAATTGGGTTTTCCGAGTGGAATGCTTCTGGTCGAGTGAATGGTATTGTCCTTTGAATATCCCTGACTTTAAGGTAATGTCCTTGGGAAGGGTGTCTAGGTCAGGCCTATTACCCTACCCCAGGTACATGTCATCGTCATTAGCCCCCGAATGGTTCAGGGTTCGAGTGACAAAAGGAGTTGAAGATGGTTCCGACCCAGTTTTCACGCTTCGGGAGCATTTTGCTTAGATTAATGAACCACGTAACGACTTCAACTTCATTTTCAGTCGCCTTGATCCATTCCTAAATTGTCGAGTGAATTTTGTTGATAAGCTTCAATTGTGGACATGGTATGAGATCTTTGGCGCGATTGACTACACTGTCGTTCCCGGTTCTCACGGGATTCGAAATTTGGAGAAGCGCACGGGACGGAGAGGCCCGCAGTAAACGGAACAGATTTGGCAGGGATGCCTCGATCCTCACGCCACCATTCTCGCCACGTACCGAGTGCGCGACTGCTGCAGGATTCGATGGGACTGCTTGGGCAGTCACTCGGTAACAAGTCCATATAAGGCGTCCGGGCCGGTGCGTTTGGCACTGTGCTCTTTATCCCCTTCTTCTTCCTCTGTTTCTCCACCGCATTAGCCACCACCTTCGACGACGCCGCCCCGTCCAAGCGCAGCCTGCTGCGATGGGAAAGGAGAAAACGGTGGCCCTGGAGCGAGCGAAGAAGGTGACGGCTGCAGCGAAGGGCAAGAAGACGAGTCAAGGCGGGTCGTCATCTAGGTCCGGCCTACCGCCTGGCTGCATCCAGGGTGACTGGATTAGATCCACGATCCGGAAGGAAGACATGGAGGATCTGGTCGAAGGGGGCTTGATTGCCCACCAGTCCTGGCGATTGCCGGGGAACGAGATCGAGCCGCAGCCGCAAGAGGCTGAGTGCGTCCTCCTCACGACTCATGTCGACCGCGGTTTCTCCTTGCCTCCACATCCCTTTTTCCGGGCTTTCTTGAATTTCTTTGGAGCTCAACTTCATCACTTTTCCCCCAACACCATCACCTATCTTGCTACATATGTTTCCCTGTGTGAGAATTTCTTGGGCTGTCGACCGCACTGGGGTCTTTTCAAACATATATTCACATGGCGCTCTCAAGCCGTAAAAAAGTCCAATCCGAGTGATGAGAGAACACATGTGATCCAGATGTGCGGGGGTCTGGGAATTCAGATGAGGGGGAGGAGCACTTTTCCGGCTATGACACTCCCCGATTCAGTTAGAGGGTGGCAGTCGACCTGGTTCTATTGCAAAGACCAGCCGACTCCTGGTCAGTCGACTGGGCTTCCTCCCTTTTCCATGGATCTAGTCCAGCCGCCCTCTACTTTGAAAGTGAACCCAGAGGAGAAAGTAGAAGTGAATATGCTAGTTGACCGAGTAGTCCAGTTAGTCCGCGATGGGGTGACTGGTATGGACTTGCTTGAAATATTTCTCAGTCGACGCATCCAGCCTCTCCAGGCTCGTGATCATCCCATGTGGATGTACTCGGGTATTGATGACACCACTCGGATCCACCCGGAGGAGGTCACCGGGGAGGTAGTGGAGCGGTGGCTGCAAGGCATCACTGGTAACAAAGATAACCCCAGGGGGTCCAAGAGGGTCCCACCATTCGACAAGACCAACGAACTGGATAAGGTACAATCTTCAGTGCCGAATGTCCTTTGCTCTGATTTCCTATTTAGGCTTCAATCCGATTGATATTTGTATGATTCTTTGCTCTGCAGATATATACTGAGATGTACTCGATGCCCAACGGGGAACAGATCTAGGAAGGGGAGGAGAGCGGAGGCGACAACGGCAATTGGAACTCTGATGACGAGAGTGATGAAGAGCGCGAAGACTCGAGCAGTGGTGAGGAGGTCGATTCTCCACCTCGCGTGGAAAAGCATTCCAAGCAGAAGCACGACCCAGCAAGTATCTGGGGTAAAGTGGCGGCACCGACTGGACAAACTTCGAAGCGCACTCGGACATCTTCTCCGGTGCCGACTGAGAAGGCTCCGAAGCAGCTCAAGACTGGGCCGTCAAAGCCACGGAAGGCCTTGCCCAAGATCAAGGTTGATGTTCCCGTCACCTCTGCGTAAGTGTTTCGTTTTCACCCTTTGCTCCAAGAATCTTATATCAGTTGTCGACCCATTCTCTTGCTTGACCGAGTGAACCTTGAAATTTGCAGTGCTGCTACCTCTAGTACTTCTGCTTACAAAGATGATGACGACGAGGAGATGGAGGACGTGGTCACATCCAATGCGGGTATGACTCCTTTTATCTTGTCTTTTCTTTGCTAACCACTTCTACAGTCGACTGAACTCTTGTGGTCGATTCTTTTGTAGCTCCGCAAAATGTTATTGAACTTCCAGATGACGATGAAGATGTGCCACAGAAGCTCGTGGGAAAGAGGAGCAGGACCTTGGGCAAAAAGGCACCAGCTAGCAAGACGCCTCAGTCGACGCCGGCGGCAGAACCAGCTATCCAGCAGCCCGGGGACCTCAACCGTGCTTCTGTTACTTTTTTGATTCCCTTGTTGAGTGGTCGTCCTTCAGCGTCGACTGCACAGGCCCCTGCTTCATCTGTGCAACTTCATGCCTCAAGCTCTCAAGCTACTGCAGCTGATCCACCGTCTCCACTTTTCACCGCCCATCACGTCCCAGAGGACCAAGTGAGTGCTGCCAAGGAAGCCATACGCCAGGCAGGCATTATGATGGATCAGATGAAAGTGGTGTGCGAGGCCAGTCAAGCTGCCTATGATGCCAGCTCAGCACTCCAGGCCAATGTCCAGGTTAACTTACTTCCAACTGAACTCCATCTTGACGCTTGTTCTGTTAGGATATGATATTTAGAAACTGCTGCTTTATTAACTGCAAGACGTCCGTGGATGAGCGTTTTGGAACCTTAATTGCACACCTATTGTCAGTTTGTACACCCACTGGGTGTTTTAATTTCTGTTGAGTAGTTTTTCCACTTGAGTCGACTAGGTTGTGTCGATTGAATCTCTGAACCAGTGGGGGCACGCTGAGTGCACCCACTGGGTGTAGTCCCCGAGACCGCCGTCGAATGTTTGATTCGGCGGGGGTCTTTGAACAGAACTTTTCCACTCGGTCTGAGCAGATCATGTCGAGTGGAACCTAGACCAGTGGGGGAACGCTGAGTGCACCCACTGGGTGTAGTCCCCGAGATCGTAGTCGACTGCGGGCAGTCGGCTATGGTCTGAGTTTTTTTTTGACTGGACGGACCAAGTCAATTGAAAAATCGAACCAGTGGGGGCACGCTAAGTGCACCCACTGGGTGTAGTCCCCGAGACTGTTGTTGAATGTTTGATTCGACAGTAGTCTTAGAACTCTTTGAACTAATACTTCATTGCTCGGAAGCAACCAATCTTTGTGTCTGCCGACTGACTATCTTCTAAACACAGAAATCTTGTGATCTTGGAGCCCGGTTCGCTGACTTAGAGCAGAAGCAGATCCAGCTCAATCTTGATCTGGAGTTGGCTCAGAATAACTTGCAGAAGGCTAAGGATGACGCTGCTGGTAAGGAAAGCTTGTCGACTAGTTCTCCTGCCATCTTTTCTCCTCTTCTTTCTGATTCGAATGTTATTCTTTCTAGAAACAATGAGACGGGCTTTGGAGAAGAAGGACCTTGACCTTGCGGCTGCAAAGAAAACAGTAGAAGAAAAAACGGCACTCGCTGACCAAAAGCTGGCCTCAGTCGGAATGTTGGAGGAAGAGAAACCAAGCTGAAGACTGCTCTCGATGACGCCAACAAAGAGGTAACTCGACTGAAGAAGGATAAAGGGACCCCGACTGACAAAGTGGAAGGCATCACCCACAAGAGGAACGAGCTAGAGAATTATCTGGGAGGACTCGCCAAGAAGTTATTCCTCATGCTTGAAGGTACTTTTCCCTGTCCGATTGATTTGTTTTCGTTGACTCGTCATATTACTATCGACTCATTATTTCTCTGTGAGTGCAGAATTCTGTCAAAACTTCGAAGAAGAGACTGGACGAGTCGAGACAAGCTTGGACCCCATTAATTCCCTTGTTAAAGATGAAGCTGCCATGAACATGCTCCGACTGGAGTCTCGCCTTGCCAGCGCCATGAATTACCTTGCTCGACTGAAGGTTGCGGTGTCGCGGATCGACACGGTGCTCTGGCCAAGGGAAACGCTTCAAAATGATCTCGAGTCTTTGATGACTTGACTCAATGAGATTCCTGGTCGAGTGCAGGAATGGAAGAAGTCCTCTGCTTGATGCGGTGCCGACGTAGCTCTGTCCCTGGTCCGTGTTCATTGCAAGGAAGCCAAAGAAGAGAAGCTAGCAGCAATCAAGGTTGCCAATACCAAGAAACTTGACTTCCAGTCCTTCATGGAGACTTTTATTGGTGCTACTACTCAAATCGCAGATGGAATCGACCTGGATGAGTTCGTCGAGCCTGCCAGCCCTCTTGCGGAGTGAACAAAATTTTTATGATCTGATTAAATTTGCCTCGGTATGCCGAGTGGTTTTATAACCGTTAAACTCCTTCGGGCCTGATGCCCGAGTACTTTAATCTGCGGTCCGAAACTTAGTTTTCCCTTAAATATGCTTGTTTTTATTTCCGAGTGGAACTTGTATCTTCACTCGGAACAGACTTTTGTTCTTGTGATGCAATTCTGAGGAGAGGATCGCGGACGACCTGCATCTCGTCATTCTTGCAGATCAGGATGGAGCACACATTGTACTTGTGGCGTAGCTCTGAAGAGAAGGTCGCAGTCGACCTGCACTTCATTGTTCTGACGGATCAAGATGGAGCGTGTTTTAACTTAGGCGAGTACAGGACTGCAGCTAAGCCCCCGAGTGAGAGGGTTGCTCATCACTCTGTAGGATTTTACAAACTTAGGCGAGTACAGGACTGCAGCTAAGCCCCCCGAGTGAGAGGGTTGCTCATCACTCGGTAGGATTTTTTTAAACTTAGGCGAGTACAGGACTGCAGCTAAGCCCCCGAGTGAGAGGGTTGCTCTCACTCTGTTGGGAATGTTTCAAACTTAGGCGAGTACAGACTGCAGCTAAGCCCCGAGTGAGAGTTGCTCACCACTCGGTAGGATTTTTAACTTAGGCGTACAAACTGCAGCTAAGCTCCGGTGAGAGGGTTCTCACCACTCGGTAGGATTTTTTAAACTTAGGCGAGTACAGGACTGCAGCTAAGCCCCTGAGTGAGAGGGTTGCTCATTACTTCGTAGGATTTTTTTAAACTTAGGCGAGTACAGACTGCAGCTAGCCCCCGAGTGAGAGGGTTGCTCTCACTTCGGTGGGATATTTTTAAACTTAGGCAGTACATGACTGCAGCTAAGCCCCCGAGTGAGAGGGTTGCTCACCACTCGGTAGGATTTTTTAAACTTAGGCGAGTACAGGACTGCAGCTAAGCCTCCGAGTGAGAGGGTTGCTCACCACTCGGTAGGATTTTTCAAACTTAGGCGAGTACAGGACTGCAGCTAAGCCCCCGAGTGAGAGGGTAGCTCATCACTCGGTAGGATTTTTTAAACTTAGGAGAGTACAGGACTGCAGCTAAGCCTCCGAGTGAGAGGGTTGCTCACCACTCGGTAGGATTTTTTAAACTTAGGCGAATCGGATTCGTGGCTAAGCCACCCACTGGGGGATTTTGGACACATTTATTAGTAACAACAATCATTTAGGAGACTGTAAAACCATGTCTTTGATAAATGAACTGAAAGGTACTCCTTATTACATCTCATCAGTCTGAACACTTAAGTATAAAAACAGCGAAGTAGCTTTGCATTCCAAGCGCGTGGCTCGTCTTTATTCTGCTCCACATTGTAGAGGTGATACGCTCCGTTGTGGAGCACCTTGGTGACGATGAAGGGACCTTCCCAAGCGGGGGCAAGTTTGTGAGGCCGTTGCTGGTCCACTCGGAGCACAAGGTCCCCTTCCTGAAATGCTCGACCCTTCACATTTCTGGCATATAGTCGACGAAGGTCTTGCTGATAAATGGTCGATTGGATCAAGGCCATCTCTCTTTCTTCTTCCAGAAGATCAACAGCGTCTTCTCGAGCCCGTTCTGCTTCGGCTTCTGAAAAAAGTTCTACTCGGGGTGCATTGTGAAGTAAGTCACTCGGCAGCACAGCCTCAACCCCATAGACCATGAAGAAGGGGGTTTGACCGGTCGACCGATTTGGTGTTGTTCTTAATCCCCAAAGGACTGACGGTAGCTCATCTACCCAAGCACCGGCTGCATGCTTGAGGTCGCGCATCAATCGAGGTTTCAGCCCTTTGAGAATCAAACCGTTCGCTCTTTCTGCTTGTCCATTCGACTGAGGGTGGGCGACTGAAGCATAGTCAACCCGAGTACCTTGGGAAGCACAAAAAGCTCGGAACTCATCTGAATCAAAGTTTGACCCATTATCCGTGATGATGCTGTGCGGAACTCCATATCTAAACGTTAACCCTCTGATGAAGCTGACAGCAGTACTTGCTTCCAGGTTTTTGATAGGTTTAGCTTCAATCCATTTAGTGAACTTGTCGACTGCTACAAGCACATGGGTGAAGCCACTCCTGCCAGCCTCAGAGGTCCAACCATATCTAATCCCCAAACAGCAAATGGCCAGGCGAGTGGAATAGTCTTCAAGGCTGAAGCAGGTTTGTGGGACATGTTGGAGTAGAACTGACAGCCCTCGCACTTGTCAACTATTTCTTTTGCCATCTCATTTGCCCGTGGCCAGTAAAACCCTGCTCGGTATACTTTGGCCACGATGGTCCGAGAGGACGCATGGTGACCACAGGTCCCTGAGTGGATATCATTGAGGATCATTCGGCCTTCTTCTGGAGTGATGCATTTCTGAACGACCCCAGTAACACTCTCTCTGTAGAGTTGTCCACCCATTACCGTGAAGGCTTTGGATCGATGGACAATCTGACGGGCCTCTTCTTCATCCTCTGGAAGCTCTTTCCTGAGAATATATGCAATATATGGCATTGTCCAATCGGGAATGACGACCAAAACCTCCATGATCAAGTCGACCACAGCTGGGACTTCAACTTCAGTCGGATCAGTGGAGCTCTTAGGTTGTGGGGGCTCTTCAGTGAAGGGATCTTCTTGAACTGATGGTGCATGAATATGCTCCAAAAACACATTGCTGGGAATAAGCTCCCGCTTGGAACCTATTTTCGCCAAGTCATCAGCTGCTTGATTCTTCAGTCGGGGTATATGGTGGAGCTCTAGCACTTCAAACTTCTTTTCTAACTTTCTCATCGCATTGCAGTAACCAGTCATAGCTAGGCTCCTGACGTCCCACTCCTTCATCACTTGATTAACCACTAAATCTGAGTCGCCGTAAACCATTAGGCGACGGACGCCGAGTGAAATGTCCATACGCAACCCGTACAGGAGTGCCTCATATTCAGCTTCATTGTTGGAGGAATCAAAGTGAATCTAGAGAACATATTTGAGGTTGTTGCCTTGTGGAGATACCAGGACTACTCCAGCGCCTGAACCATTCAACATCTTGGACCCGTCGAAGAACATAGTCCAATGTTCCGACTGTATCTGGGTCGGTAGCTGCTGTTCAATCCACTCGACGAGGAAATCTGCTATTGCTTGAGATTTGATCGCTTTCTTTGCCTCAAACTTGATATCCAGCGGAAGGAGTTCAATCGCCCACTTTGCCACTCGACCAGTTGCATCTCTGTTGTTCAAAATTTCTGACAATGGAGCATCGCTGACGACTGTAATCGAATGATCTGAGAAGTAATGTGCAACCTTTTTTGTGGTCAAGTAAATTCCATAGACAAGCTTCTAATAATGTGGATATCTCTGCTTGGATGGGGTTAAGACTTCAGAAATATAGTACACTGGGCGTTGAACCTTGTAGGTTTCACCTTCTTCTTCCCGCTCGACCGTGAGTACTGTACTGACAACCTGTCCAGTGGCTGCTATATAAAGCAGTAAAGGCTCTTTGCTGATTGGAGCAGCAAGCACCAGCTGGGTGGAGAGCAGGGCTTTGAGCTTTGCAAACACCGCGTCAGCTTCAGGAGTCCACTCGAACTTATCAGATTTCTTCATCAGTCGGTAAAGAGGCAATGCCTTTTCACTGAGACGAGAGATGAATTGACTCAAAGCGACCAAACAACCAGTAAGCTTCTGAACGTCGTGTACACGCACAGGGCGTTTCATTCGGAGGATTGCACCAACTTTCTCTGGGTTTGCATCGATCCCACGTTCGGAAACGAGGAAACCGAGTAACTTTCCACCTGGAACTCCAAATGTACACTTCGACGGATTAAGCTTGATATCATATCTTCTCAAATTGGCAAAGGTTTCAGCAAGGTCAGTCAGCAGGTCGGAACCTTTACGCGACTTAACCACGATGTCATCCATGTATGCTTCCACATTCTGACTGATTTGAGTTAGCAGGCACTTCTGTATCATGCGCATGAATGTGGCACCAGCATTCTTGAGACCAAAGGGCATGGTGACGTAGCAAAAGCACCCAAATGGGGTGATGAAAGCTGTTTTTATTTCATCAGGTCCATACAGTCGGATCTGATGGTACCCGGAATATGCATCCAGGAAGGACAATCGCTCACATCCCGCAGTTGAGTCGACTATCTGATCGATGCGGGGGACAGGGAAATGATCTTTCGGGCAGGCCCGATTGATATGCTTGAAATCAATGCACATACGAAGTGAATCGTCCTTCTTGGGAACCATGACAACATTGGCGAGCCACTCGGAGTGGTAAATTTCGCGGATGAACTCAGTCGCCAGAAGCCGAGCCACCTCTTCGCCGATTGCCTTTCTCTTCTCCACAGTGGACCGATAGAGATGCTCTTTCATGGGTTTTGCCTTTGGATCGACTCTCAAACGGTGCTCAGCCAGTCCCCTGGGTACACCCGGCATGTCAGACGGCTTCCATGCGAAGATGTCCCAGTTCTCACGGAGGAACTGGATGAGCGCTTCTTCCTATTTGCTGTCGAGTGTTGTTGAGATATGAGTCGGAGCAGCACTGGGATCGGTCGGGTGAATGTGAACAATCTTTGTTTCACCGGACGACTGAAATGCAGACTCTGAAGCAGGCTTCTTAGCACGCAACAAATCACTCGGATCTGCAGTCTTCTTATATTCTTCCATTTCTACTGCTGCCATCTGTTCATCAGCTATCTTAGAGCCCTTCTGGAGGCACTCTTCTGCTCGTTGCCGATTACCAGTGACTGTGATCACGCCCCTGGGGCTAGGCATCTTCAGCTTGAGGTACACGTAACACGATTGAGCCATGAAACGGGCATATGCAGTTCTACCCAGAATAGCATGATAGGCACTGTGAAAATCCACAACTTCAAATGTCAACTTCTCCTTACGGCAATTCTTTGAATCACCGAAAACCACGTCAAGAGTGATCTGGCCGAGTGAATCAGCTTTCTTTCCTGGAATGACACCGTGGAATCGCATGTTGCTCTCACTGAGCTTGGACATCGGAATGCCCATCCCACGGAGGGTCTCAGCATACAAAATGTTCAAGCCACTGCCACCATCCATCAGGACTTTGGTCAGTCGGGTGCCCCCAACGATTGGGTCAACCACCAACGCTTGCCTCCCGGGGGTGGCAACGTGCGGTGGGTGGTCAGATTGGTCGAATGTAATGGGAGTCTTTGACCATTTCAAATATGTCGTCGTTGCCGGAGCAACCATGTTTACTTCTCTGTTGATGACTTTCAGTCGACTTTTGCTTTCAATGTCAGCAAAAATCACCAAAGTGGAATTGACGTTAGGAAAACCGTCATCATCTTCTTCCTTGTCCTCATCCTTGTCAGACTCTTTTTCCTTCTCATTGGGTTGTTTCTCTCGGAGCTGTTGGATTAGGAGCCGACATTGTCGAGTGGTATGTTTGGGATAAATTAGATTACCCTCTTCATCCTTCTTGGTGTGAATGTGACATGGAAAATCCAACACATCATTCCCTGCTTGATCTTTCACCTTCTTGGGGATCCAGGGCCCTTTGGGCTTCCCCTTGAATTTTCCTTGAGTTACAACTGCAGCTTCACCAGGACCTGCTGGCTCGGCTTTGCGTTTCTGCTTCCGACCTCCTCCGGTGTCTTGGGCGACTGGCTTACCCTTTCCACTGTGGAGTCGATCCTCTTCTTCACCATTAGCGTACCGAGTGGCTATTTCCATCATTCGGGTCAGAGACATATCTCCTGTCCGACCGAATTTCAGGATAAGCTCTCGATACCAAACGCCCTCCTTGAAGGCGCAAATTGCTTGGTGTTGGGATACATTTTCTACTATGTGATGTAAAGTGGTCCATCTTTGGATGTAATCCCTCAGAGTTTCATTCGGCTTCTGTACACAATGTTGCAATTCTGTCAACCCTGCAGGTCGTTTGCATGTGCCCTCGAATGTCTGGACAAACACTCGAGCTAACTCTTCCCAGCTGAATATACTGCGTGGAGCCAACTGATTCAGCCATGCTCTGGCCGATCCTTCCAACATGAGAGGAAGATGTTTCATAGCTACCTCATCATTTCCACCACCGATCTGAACATCTACCCGGTAATCTTCCAGCCAAGTGTCAGGCTTCGACTCACCGGTGAACTTACTAACCCCAGTCACCAACCTGAAGTTGGTGGGGGTGGGGGATCTCAGCAGCTCTAATGGCTCTGCTAAAACACTCGGGGCCTGAAACATGTACTCTGCTTCCACTCGGGCGATCTCTGTCTTGCCCTTCTTTGTGTGCTCAGTTCCTGTTGACCAAACTTTGCACCAAAATTGACCTCGCATCAAACCCTGGCTCTCTTGGGTCGACTGGCACCCTCCACTCTTCGCTGTACGGGCGCATGTCATCATAACACCGGGGCATATATGATCCGCCTCTCAGAGGGGGCGTAGGCACTCGACGGTGGTCACCACGGCCGAGCCGATGATCGTACTGCTCGTGGTTCCGACCCAAGTACTGCTCTTGGCGATGCCCACGTCCCTCACGCCGCGGAGGCGATCTTGGGCTGTGAGCTGATTGGACTGTGTCGGCCACCATAGATCTGCTGTGGATTCTGTTACGCGACTGAGATACTGCAGTGTTTTGCTCTCCTGCTGCCCGGAGCAGAGCCCGGATCTGCATCAAACCTCGTCCAGCCTCCGACTGGGATGGTTGGATGGACTCTGCTATACGAGCTGCGGCCGTAAGATTCTGAATAGGAGTGCGGTATACCTGAGGTTGAGGCGGGAACAATTGCTACCGTCGACTGGACTCAGGAATCTGCTGCCGAGCACATTCGTCGAGTGCATGCTGAAGGTTCTCCAGTCGAGTGCGTTCAACCAAAGTGGCCAAGCGCGCTGCCTCCAAGGCCCGAGCCTCAGAGGTCTCTTCGACGATGGGCGTGTGGAGTGCCTCCTCGGTGCGGCGGTGGAGTTCCTCCCTCCGCTGCGAAGAGAGGGTTTCGGGGTGATATTCCTCGTGAACATGCGATGGATCGCGAAAGCCGTTGCCGCCACCGTTGCGACGCATGCCACGTGGGCTGCGCGGTGTGTCGACCATCAGGACCTCTGCTGCAGGGTCGCTGCTGTCGCACTCGGACAGGGTCTCGATGGAGCCAGTCGACAGATCGAACAGGCCGTAGAGAGATTGATCGGGCTCGATTGCCGTGACTTGAGGGGTGGCCGGCTGACGTGCCACCGCATGCTTCACCCACCACTGAAGCCGCGATCGACCGGATCGCTTGCGACGGCGAACGGCGGGGAACGAAGTTACTGCGGGAGCCGACCGATACTGGGTCGACGACTGCCGCAGAAGGACGCCGCGGACACACGCGTGGAAGTGCGTCACCCCGCGGACGGGGAGTGTCTCGACGTTGAAGGGGGCTTCCTGGAGCCAGGCGGAGTCGTCGGCGATGAAGACAAGCGCGCCGAGATGGATCTCGCGACCCTGAGCCGAACCTCCACCAGAAACCATGATGATGGGAATCGAAAAAAATCGCAACCTCACCGGAAATTCGCTAAGACACAGGATTGGCCCACGGTGGGCGCCAACTGTCGTGGTTCTAAATCAGACAGTAGAATAGGGGGTAGGTATCAGGCGGCAAGATCCTAGCTACGGTGAGGTTGTGCATGCAAGATTTACGAGTTTTGGCCCTTCTCGGAGGAAGTAACAGCCTTACATCTCGGTGCCCGGAGGCTCGGTCGATTGGATTATGCGTGAAGTTACAGGGGGTGCGAACCCTTGTGCCTGAGGAGGGGGGTGGCTTATATAGAGTTCGCCAGACCCCTCCAGCCCTCAGTTACACAGGATTCAATGTACATAAAGAGGGGACGTTACTGGTAACGCCAGCAATAAAGGCATATAAATGATCATTAAGACTTCGGAGTGAACGCCTGACCGTTGCTGTTCTGACTGACTTTAGATCTTCTGTCTTCCGAGTGATTTCTGATGTGGTCGAGTGAGGACACTCCGGTCGAATGGAATTGGGTTTTCCGAGTGGAATGCTTCTGGTCGAGTGAATGGTATTGTCCTTTGAATATCCCTGACTTTAAGGTAATGTCCTTGGGAAGGGTGTCTAGGTCAGGCCTATTACCCTACCCCAGGTACATGTCATCGTCATCGGCGTACTTTTTTTTTTTTTTTTTTTTCTTTTCTTTTCTTTTTTTTTTTATTTTTTTTGTTTTTTTTTTTTTTTTTTTTTTTTTTTTTGGGGGGGGGGGGGTTGGTGGCAATGGGCCCTAACTTCGGCATCCACTATGGCCGCGTTTTCCTCCTCAGTATAGTCATAAGGCAACTTCGGAAGAGGCTTGAGGCTTGGACCACATTTGTATTTCTTCCCTGTTGTACCGCTAGCCGCCGTAGCTTCGGCGCCTCTCTTCCACTGTTGCTGAGGCGGCAGAGACGGCTGACGCGGTGCCGGACTTGGAGGAGCAGGAGTCGACTAATGCGGTGCCGGACTTGGAGGAGGAGGAGTCGGCTGACGCGGTGGTGGACTTGTTGCAGCAGGAGTCGGTGGCCTTGGAAAGACGATGCAATCCTTTTTCCATAGAATAATACGATGTATGGCCTCTCCCAGTGTGCGCTCCTCGTCACCTCCAGGAATGTCAAGCTCTAGCACATAATATCCTGACATCACTTCATCAACCCAACACGAGCATAGCCAGCTGCTTCAGGGGGATTTGTTAAAGCATAGCCGTCCGCCACCTTCATGGATATGTTCTTCACTTTCATGTGTAGCTCACAAGCAGTCCTATCTTTGATATCATCCACAGGGTATCTAGCCAGCAGTGCATTATCGGCCTGGGTGGAACCCAAGCTACTTCTCTGCATAGATGGGACGGTGCTATCCAATGCTGGATCTGCTTGCTGCTTGATAACCCACAAGTATAGGGGATCGTTTGTAGCCTTTTTCGATAAATAAGAGTGTTGAACCCAACAAGGAGCCAAAGGCAGAACAAATATTCCCTCAAGTTCTATCGACCACCGATACAACTCTACGCACACTTGATGTTTGCTTTACCTAAAACAAGTCTGAAACTATTTTGCAAGAATAAAACTATGAGTAGTTTGCGAGAATAAAACTACGAATAAATTGCAAGGTAATAAAAGTGGATAGCTTTTGTCAACAAGAAAGTCATTTGTCCCTAGGCAATCGATAACAAGTACCGGTAATCATTCTCGTAATTTTATATGAGGGAGAGGCATGAGCTAACATACTTTCTCTACTTGGATCATATGCACTTATGATTGGAACTCTAGCAAGCATCCGCAACTACTAAAGATCATTAAGGTCATGAAACCCAACCATAGCATTAAGTATCAAGTCCTCTTTATCCCATACGCAACAACCCACCTACTCGGGTTTAAGCTTCTGTCACTCTCGCAACCCACCATAAGCGAATCATGAACATATTGCAACACCCTACAGCGGGGATCCCTCACGTTTGCGCGAGACGGAGAGCACCGTAGGACAGCACCATAAATAAAATATACAATCATACCAACCAAGATCACTATTAACCCATAGGACAAAACGAGTCTACTCAAACATCATAGGATAACCATAGATCATTGGGAAATAATATATGGAGTTGAGCACCATGTTTAAGTAGAGATTACAGCGGGGAGAAGAGGTGTTACATCGCTGCATAGAGGGGGAGAGGGTTGGTGTTGACGGTAGCAAGATTGTTGATGTAGATTGCCGTCACGATCCTTGCCCCGGCGACGTTCCAGCACCACCGGGAGAGAGGGGGAGAGAGCCCACCTCCTTCTTCTTCTTCTTCCTTGGCCTCCCCTTAGATGGGAGGAGAGTTCCCCCAATGGTCCATGGTCTACATGGCGGTGGAGGGGCGGGAGCCCCTCCGAGATTGGATCTCCCTCTCTGTTCCCTTCTGTTTTGTGTTCCCCAGATCTGGCCGAAAACCGTTTCTTATATTCCCGGAGATCCGTAACTCCGATTGCGCTGAGATTTTAACATGATTTTTTTCCGGATATAAGCCTCCTTGCGACCGAAGTAGAGCTCCAACCGACGTACAAGGTGGGCATAAGACACCTGGGCGCGCCTGGGTCCCCAGGCGCGCCCTGGTGGGTTGTGGTCACTGTGGGCCCCCTATTCTGATGATTCCAACTCCCAAAAATCACAAATATTCCAAAATAATTCTTTGTAAAATTTTATTGCATTTGTACTTCGTTTGATATGGATTTCCTGCGAAACAAAAGACATGCAAAAAACAGGAACTGTCACTAGGCACTGGATCAATAGGTTAGTCCAAATAAATCTTATAAAATGTTGCCAAAAGTGTATGGAAGTTGTATAATATTGGCATCAAACAATCAAAAATTATAGATACGACGAAGACGTATCAGCATCCCCAAGTTAATTCCTGCTCGTCCTCGAGTAGGTAAATGATAAAAAAGATAATTTTTGATGTGGAATGCTACCTAGTATAAACTTGATCATATGTCTAATCATGGCATGAATATTAAGACATAAGTGATTCAAAGCAATAGTCTATAATTTGACATAAAGACATCAATACTCAGGCATCCCAACAAACAATCGTGTCTTTCAAAATATCGATGCTAAAGAAATCTATCCCTACAAAATCATATAATCTTGTCATGCTCTGTCTTCTTAACACAAATTATTTATCATGCACAACCCCGATGACAAGCCGAGCAATTGGTTCATACTTTTTAACGCGCTTCAGTTTTTTCAACCCTCACGCAATACATGAGCGCAAGCCATGGATATAGCACTATGGGTGGAATAGAGTATGATGATAGGGGTAAATATGAAGAAGACAAAAAAGTAAGAAAGTCTCACATCGACGCGGCTAACCAACGGGCTATGGAGATGCCCATTGATACGTCTCTGTCGTATCCATAATTTTTGATTGTTCTATGCCAATATTATACAACTTTCATATACTTTTGGCAACTTTTTATACTATTTTTGGGACTAACATATTGATCCAGTGCCCACTGCCAGTTCATGTTTGTTGCATGTTTTTTGTTTTGTAGAAAATCCATATCAAACAAAGTCCAAACGCGATAAAAACTTACGGAGATTTTTTTTGGAATATATGTGATTTTTGGGAAAAAGAATCAACGCGAGACGATGCCCGAGGAGTCCACAAGGCAGGGGGCACGCCCCAGGGTGTAGGGCGCGCCCTGGGCCCTTGTGGCGACTCCATAAGGCGATTGGTTCCCTTCTTCGGCCGGAAGAAAGCTAATATCCGGATAAAAATTGTGTTAAAATTTCAGCCCAATCGGAGTTACGGATCTCCGGGAATTTAAGAAACGGTGAAAGGCCAGAATTTGGGAGCGCAGAAACAGAAAGAAATAGAGAGAGATCCATTCTCGGAGGGGCTCTCGCCCCTCCGCCACCATGGAGGCCATGTGTGACGCCCCCGGCCCGATCGTGCACTATTCATACACGCAAATGCGCATGATCAAGCCTAAGGACTCACGGGAAGATATCACAACACAACTCTAAAACATGAATAAAGTCATACAAGCTTTATATTACAAGTCAGGGGCCTCGAGGGCTCGAATACATAAGCTTGCGAACAAGCGTCAGCGGAAGCAACAGATATCTGAGTACAGATATGAAATAGAAACAGAAAGGCCTTTAGAAAGGCGGGGCAAAATAAAACACTACGATCGAAAGGCGAAGGCCTCCTGCCTGGGACCCTCCGATCCTACTCCTGGTCGTCAGTCAACTCATAGCAGAATCCATCCTCTGGGTAGTAGTAGTAGACGATTGACGGGGCATCTGTCTCAGGGGCTCCATCATCTGGTCACGACAAACTGATATGGGGAGAAAAGGAAAACAAAGCAACCGTGAGTACTCAGAAGTACTCAGCAAGAAAGGATCTACACTACATATGCAACATTTTCAAGGGGAGGCTGTATATGTGGACTGGGCTGCAGAAATGCCAGAATAGAGAGAAGGCCTAGTCCTATCGAAGACTAGCATCTTCAGCGGTCTTGCAACAGTAGAAGAGAGTAGAACAGTACAATATAATGTAGCAGTATCATTAAGTCTCAACCTCACCCAGAGATCCTTTCTTGACTCCCTGCGAGAAAGCAATCCCAGAGCCATACAGTCATCAACCTCGTCCGGAGATCCCTTCTCGACTCCCTGCGAGAAGCAATCCCAGAGCCATAGTATCCAAGTATCCAGTTCTAAATTGTATCAATCAGGATACAACTCCGAGTGTCCTTTACCGTAGGACCGGCTATCGATAGAAGTGTTCTTCCCTGCAGGGGTGCACCAACTTACCCATCACGCTCGCTTAACTCCGGCTGGACACACTTTCCTGGGTCATGCCCGGCCTCAGCCAAATGACACATCGCAACCCTACCTACAGCTCAGCAGAGAGGTCCCCGTCGGTCTATATCCTAAGCGCTCAGGGGTCATGGGCCATCGCCCTGTGCACTCCGGGTCGTTGCGAGCAGAGCGAATCTCGGTACCACCCCTCAGGATGGCACCGGCCCAGCCCGGCCGCAGTGCTGAACTGGACGTTTGACAGAGCTTTCGGCTGATGCATACGATGCAGAACGCCCATACTATGCCCACGTGATGGTTAGTGCTATCAGACCAGAGGCCTGCTCAGATCAAATATCCAAATCGTTAATGGACTAGGGCTTGCGGTAACGAGCAGAGACTCACGAAAGATGTGACCCCGTCGCCCCGTCTCGAGGACTTGCTGCAAGGGTTAAGAATGCCCGGCCGCGCCTCGTATTCAGCACTCGGGCACCACACTGGCACCTGTCTTCACAACACTCGCCTCTCAGGCGCACGCGGGTACCCCTCAGGGCCGACCCGCCTATCCAAGGAACGGTGTAAAGTCCAAGTATCCGTGTGTCCATAACATCAGGGGAATCCGAGGTATCACCCTCGTTGGATTCCTACTCGATGTGTCTGTCAAGGTGAACTCGGAGGATTCACCCTCGATGGGTTCACACTTGACGTGTTGCACGACAGCGTCGTTACCGGAAGTGGCGAAGGAGGAATCACCCTCGATGACCACGACCGAATAGCTACTCTACAGAGTTAACATCAGAAGTGCTACATGAGGTTTCACCCTCGGCACTCGATAGTAACGCTGCAGTGTCGTTACAACTAAGGGGCTGGGGTGATGTGCGGTGTCGGGTCCTGGTCTTCAATCCCGTCGATCGGGTCTTCTGACGATCCAGCGCGGCAGTCGGGATAAGTGGGGTCACTGATAGGTCTCTACCCAACCTAGACTAAACAGTTTAGGATATGCAGGTAATTATCAACAGCAGGTTACAATGAACAGGCTATGCATCAGAATAGGTAAAGCAGCAGCAGCAGCAATTCTAAAGCAAGCATGAGAAATAGAATGGGCGATATCGGGATGATCAAAAGGGGGGGGGGCTTGCCTGGTTGCTCGGCGGCAAGGGCAAGGTTGTCAGTGGTGTCTTCGGGCTCCGGAGCTGCGTCGGGATCTATCGAGAGAGAAGAGGGGGAGGAAACAGTATAAATATAGAGCAAACATGAGCAACGCAAAGTACGACATGACAATATGCAGTGCCGGGTGTGTTCTAACGTGTGGTTGCACGTCACCGAGGAAGGAGGAATCCATCCGGGAATGTTTTCCCGGTCCCGGACATTTGTCAGACAGATGACCGGAGAGGACCGGTTGCATGTTCGGATAGTTAGGGACGTGTGACGGACGAACGGACCGCGTGTTCGGATTCGTCTCGTCGTTCTGAGCAATGTTCATGTACAAAGTTTTTCGATCGGAGTTACGGATTATTTAATATGATTTTCTAAAGTTTTTATTAATTTCTGAAATTTATTTAATTATTTAAATTAACATTATCCGAAACAGTGTTATGCTGACGTCATTATGACATCAGCATGACATCAGCAGGCGTCCTGACATGTGGGTCCCACATGTCATAGACTGTTAGGTTAATTAGTGATTAACTAATTAATTAACATTTAATTAAACTAATTAATTAAATTAGACTAATCTAAACAGGGTTAATTAACTTAATTAATTAACTAATTAATTAATTAATTAATTATTTTTATTAATTATTTTTATTTATTTTAATTATTTTATTTTATTTTTTAAATTCGTTTTAGGGCGTGGGCCCGTCCTGTCAGCGTCAGGGGGGGTTTTGGCCCACCGGCCAGGGGCACAGGGGCGCAAGGCCCCACCTGGCAGTGGCCTAGGGGCCACGGGCGGGCGCGGGCGCGCAGCGCTCGGGGCGCGCGCGCGGCAGGGGCGCGGCGACGCAGGCGCGTGCGCGCGGCGACGGTCAGGGGCGAGCACGGGCAGCGGCAGGCACGCGCGCGCGCGGCGGAGCAGGGCGACGCGGGCGCGGTGCGCAGGAGCAGGCGGGGCGGGCGCGCGCGCGCGGGTGCGGGTGGGCGCGGCCGCAGGCGAGCAGCACCGAGGGGAGAGAGGGAGGCTGCGGCGAGCAGCAGGCTCGAGCGGGCGAGCGCGGTGCGTGCGCGTGCGTGGCCAGGCGCGGCGGGGGCGCGGCTAACAGAGCAGGGGACCGCGGCGAGCGCGGCCGGGCACGGCGAACGGCATCGAGGACGGGGACGAGGGGGAAAAGGGAGAGGGCGGCAGAGGCCGGGGCCTCACCGACGGCTGTAAAGGCACGGGGGCGGCGTGGCTCGAGGAGGCCTTTCGGGGATGAGGGTCGAGGGGGTGGCGCGGTCCGGCGACGGGGTGGTGCCGGCGACGTCGAGCGGCAGGGCGGTCGGCGGGGTGAGGCGACGGGGGCGTCGGCGAGCGGGGGCTCCGGGGAGGAGGCGAGGCGTCGGCGGCGGGGCGGCGGCCGGCCGGCGGGGGCGCGCCGGGGCGTCGAAGGGCGGCGGCGGCTAGGCTCCCGATCCGATCCAGTTTTGGTCGGGGGATGGGAGAGGTGGGGGGGAGTGGGGTGCTCGGGGGTTAGGGTTTGGTGTGGCTGGGGGGATATGGGGGAGTAGGTGGGCCGGCCTGGTGGTCCAGCTGGGCCACGGCCCAGTTGGTCCAAGGGGGGAGGGGCTTTTCTTTTTATTTTAGTTTTATTTCTCTTTTTCTTTTTATTTATTCTTTTCTCTGTTTTGCAAATAGTTAGGCATCCAAATGAGTTTTGTAAAATATGAGAGCTGGCCCACAAATCACAGCACATTATATCCTACCACCAAAAACTATAATGGGCAAAACATAATTTCATATTTGGTTTAGATTAATTAAAAGGCTTATAAATATTATTTTCAGTCACTGTTAAAAGAGGTTTGGGTCACCTAATTAATTTAATTAATGTTGGTTACAATTTTAGAATGGTCTCTGGAATATTTGCCATCTAATGAACAATTTAGTTTTTAGGTTGGACCACTTTTATATTTCACTTTCATTTTAATTTGGATTTGACTTAGGAGTTGAAATGCATTATGATGCAAATGATGATCATGCACTGTTAAACATGATGACTTGTCATTATCAAAAGGGTGATTACTGTAGTTAACCACCGGGGGTGTTACAAATCTCCTCCACTAACAAGAATTCTCGTCCCGAGAATTAAGAGGTAGAAGGAAAAAGTTCGGGGTATTCCGCACGAAGATTATCCTCGCGTTCCCAAGTGGCTTCATCTTCAGTATGATTTGACCACTGAACTTTGAGGAACTTGGTAACTTTCTGGCGGGTTCGACGTTCAGCTTCATCGAGAATGCGGATCGGATGTTCCTTATAAGATAGGTCATCTTGTAATTCGAGCATCTCGTGATCCACAGCTCGGTGCGGAGATTCTTTGAAGCATTGACGAAGTTGCGACACATGGAAGACGTCGTGGATATGAGAGAATTGCGGCGGCAATTCCAATTTATACGCCACCTGTCCACGCCTTGCTACAATGCGGAAAGGACCAATATAGCGTGGAGCTAGCTTGCCCTTGATTCCAAAACGGTGAGTGCCTTTCATAGGAGTGACACGAAGATAAGCCTGATCACCAGGTTGATAAGTCAAACCCCATCGTTTGCGATCATAGTTGCTCTTCTGGCGGTCCTGAGCCGCCTTGAGATTTTCCCGGACAATACGAACTTGTTCTTCGGCGTGTTGAATAATATCCGGACCCACGAGCGGTCTTTCCCCAGTTTCTGACCAATTCAGAGGGGTTCGACACTTACGTCCATAAAGTACTTCGAAGGGAGCCATTTTCAAGCTGGCTTGATAGCTGTTGTTATAAGAGAACTCAAAATACGGAAGAGATTCTTCCCACTTCTTGCCGAAAGAAATAACACAAGCTCGTAGCATGTCTTCAAGAACCTGGTTGACTCGCTCAACTTGGCCTTGAGATTGAGGGTGATAAGCTGAACTCCAAGTAATATGAGTTCCCATAGCTGTTTGGAAACTTTCCCAGAATTTGGAAGTGAAAAGACCGCCACGGTCCGAACTGATCTCCTTCGGAATACCGTGGAGTGATACAATTCTGGAGATATACAACTCTGCTAACTGACTAGCAGTGATAGTTTCTTTGACAGGCAGAAAGTGTGCAACTTTAGAGAGCTGGTCGACGACGACAAGAATAGCATCGTGACCCTTCTGTGACCTGGGAAGTCCTGTAACGAAATCCATCTGAACCTTATCCCATTTCCATAGAGGAATAGGAAGTGGTTGCAGAATTCCAGCTGGTTTCTGATGTTCTGCTTTAACGCGACGACACACATCACATTCAGCAACATATCAAGCAATATCCTGCTTCATTTTAGACCACCAGTAACTTTGACGGAGATCACGATACATCTTGGTGCTACCCGGATGAATAGACAGCGGGGTATCATGTGCCTCCTTCATGACTTTGTCAGTCATAAGCTCCAAGCGAGGTACGACAATGCGGTTTCTGAAATACAAGGTTCCATCTTCAGACAGCGAGAAATCCCTGTACTTTACAAGGTGAAGGTCTTTCTTCATCAGATCAACTTCAGCATCTTTAGCTTGCGCATCCTTAACAGCTTTCTCAAGATCTGGTTGTATCACAAGGTTATTAAGAGATCCCTGTGGAACAATACACAGATTCAGCTTGCACAGTTGTTCAAAAAGACGAGGTTGTGCTTGCCTAACCATGAGGTTGTCGCAATAGGACTTGCGGCTTAAGGCATCAGCCACCACGTTAGCCTTGCCAGGGGTATAGGATATACCCAAATCATAGTCCGCAATGGCCTCCATCCATCTTTGCTGACGGAGGTTTAGAGAAGGTTGAGTGAACAAGTACTTTAGACTTTTATGATCCGTGTAGATCTCGCAACGATTACCGAGAAGGTAATGTCGCCACAACTGCAATGCATAGATCACAGCAGCTAGTTCTAGATCATGTACCGGATAATTCTCTTCATGTGGGCGCAACTGACGAGAGCCATAAGCAATCACTTTACGCTCTTGCATTAGGACACAGCCTAATCCTTCACGGGATGCGTCACAATAGATCACAAAGTCTTTGCGGGTATCTGGAGGAGATAGTACTGGGGTATTGTAACGGATTGACATCTGCCCCAGTGGATAAAGAATGTACTCTGGATGTATCCCTGCTCGAACAGCTGGTAGCTGCGTCGCAGGGTGTGGTGGAAACAAACGATCCATCTGAAACAGAGGAAACTCATGATTGTCAAAAGACAAGGAGAAGTATAACCGATCTTGGAGAGGAAGGTTAAACAAAACAATGGAAAGGAAAATGATTATCAGACTAATCAGATCAATGTCAGGGAAATCGCACAGATATCCAGCTCTCCGGGTGGACGAGAATTACGAGATCCTAATGTTAGAGTTAGTAAAATTTTAACCCGAGTAGAAGAGAGATCAGAGGCCCAGAGTAAAGGTCGAGGAGTAAAAGATCCTAATACCACCCAATTGGCGACGTGGGCCCGTAAGCCACACAGCCAAGTTAGTAAAATAGTTTTTGGTTACTAGACTCAACTTCGGCCAAGGAGTTGGAAAGGGGGTTCCTACAGTCAGTCGGCTCTGATACCAACTTGTGACGCCCCCGGCCCGATCGTGCACTATTCATACACGCAAATGCGCACGATCAAGCCTAAGGACTCACGGGAAGATATCACAACACAACTCTAAAACATGAATAAAGTCATACAAGCTTTATATTACAAGTCAGGGGCCTCGAGGGCTCGAATACATAAGCTTGCGAACAAGCGTCAGCGGAAGCAACAGATATCTGAGTACAGATATGAAATAGAAACAGAAAGGCCTTTAGAAAGGCGGGGCAAAATAAAACACTACGATCGAAAGGCGAAGGCCTCCTGCCTGGGACCCTCCGATCCTACTCCTGGTCGTCAGTCAACTCATAGCAGAATCCATCCTCTGGGTAGTAGTAGTAGACGATCAACGGGGCATCTGTCTCAGGGGCTCCGTCATCTGGTCACGACAAACTGATATGGGGAGAAAAGGAAAACAAAGCAACCGTGAGTACTCAGAAGTACTCAGCAAGCAAGGATCTACACTACATATGCAACATTTTCAAGGGGAGGCTGTATATGTGGACTGGGCTGCAGAAATGCCAGAATAGAGAGAAGGCCTAGTCCTATCTAAGACTAGCATCTTCAGCGGTCTTGCAGCAGTAGAAGAGAGTAGAACAGTACAATATAATGTAGCAGTATCATTAAGTCTCAACCTCACCCAGAGATCCTTTCTCGACTCCCTGCGAGAAAGTAATCCCAGAGCCATACAGTCATCAACCTCGTCCGGAGATCCCTTCTCGACTCCCTGCGAGAAGCAATCCCAGAGCCATAGTATCCAAGTATCCAGTTCTAAATCGTATCAATCAGGATACAACTCCGAGTGTCCTTTACCGTAGGACCGGCTATCGATAGAAGTGTTCTTCCCTGCAGGGGTGCACCAACTTACCCATCACGCTCGCTTAACTCCGGCCGGACACACTTTCCTGGGTCATGCCCGGCCTCAGCCAAACGACACATCGCAACCCTACCTACAGCTCAGCAGAGAGGTCCCCGTCGGTCTATATCCTAAGCGCTCAGGGGTCATGGGCCATCGCCCTGTGCACTCCGGGTCGTTGCGAGCAGAGCGAATCTCGGTACCACCCCTCAGGATGGCGCCGGCCCAGCCCGGCCGCAGTGCTGAACTGGACGTCTAACAGAGCTTTCGGCTGATGCATACGATGCAGAACGCCCATACTATGCCCACGTGATGGTTAGTGCTATCAGACCAGAGGCCTGCTCAGATCAAATATCCAAATCGTTAATGGACTAGGGCTTGAGGTAACGAGCAGAGACTCACGAAAGATGTGACCCCATCGCCCCGTCTCGAGGACTTGCTGCAAGGGTTAAGAATGCCCGGCCGCGCCTCGTATTCACCACTCGGGCACCACACTGGCACCCGTCTTCACAACACTCGCCTCTCAGGCGCACGCGGGTACCCCTCAGGGCCGACCCGCCTATCCAAGGAACAGTGTAAAGTCCAAGTATCTGTGTGTCCATAACATCAGGGGAATCCGAGGTATCACCCTCGTTGGATTCCTACTCGATGTGTCTGTCAAGGTGAACTCGGAGGATTCACCCTCGATGGGTTCACACTTGACGTGTTGCACGACAGCGTCGTTACCGGAAGTGGCGAAGAAGGAATCACCCTCGATGACCACGACCGAATAGCTACTCTACAGAGTTAACATCAGAAGTGCTACATGAGGTTTCACCCTCGGCACTCGATAGTAACGCTGCAGTGTCGTTACAACTAAGGGGGGTGATGTGCGGTGTCGGGTCCTGGTCTTCAATCCCGTCGATCGGGTCTTCTGACGATCCAGCGCGGCAGTCGGCATAAGTGGGGTCACTGATAGGTCTCTACCCAGCCTAGACTAAACAGTTTAGGATATGCAGGTAATTATCAACAGCAGGTTACAATGAACAGGCTATGCATCAGAATAGGTAAAGCAGCAGTAGTAGCAGCAATTCTAATGCAAGCATGAGAAATAGAATGGGCAATATCGGGATGATCAAAAGGAGGGGGCTTGCCTGGTTGCTCGGCGGCAAGGGCAAGGTTGTCAGTGGTGTCTTCGGGCTCCGGAGCTGCGTCGGGATCTATCGAGAGAGAAGAGGGGGAGGAAACAGTATAAATATAGAGCAAACATGAGTAACGCAAAGTACGGCATGACAATATGCAGTGCCGGGTGTGTTCTAACGTGTGGTTGCACGTCACCGAGGAAGGAGGAATCCATCCGGGAATGTTTTCCCGGTCCCGGACATTTGTCAGACAGATGACCGGAGAGGAACGGTTGCATGTTCGGATAGTTAGGGACGTGTGACGGACGAACGGACCGCGTGTTCGGATTCGTCTCGTCGTTCTGAGCAATTTTCATGTACAAAGTTTTTCGATCGGAGTTACGGATTATTTAATATGATTTTCTAAAGTTTTTATTAATTTCTGGAATTTATTTAATTATTTAAATTAACATTATCCGAAACAGTGTTATGCTGACGTCATCATGACGTCAGCATGACATCAGCAGGCGTCCTGACATGTGGGTCCCACATGTCATAGACTGTTAGGTTAATTAGTGATTAACTAATTAATTAACATTTAATTAAACTAATTAATTAAATTAGACTAATCTAAACAGGGTTAATTAACTTAATTAATTAACTAATTAATTAGTTAATTATTTTTATTAATTATTTTTATTTATTTTAATTTTTTAAATTAATTAACATGCTCTTTATTATCTTATAAGCCTATCCTATCACACCTACAAAGTACTTCTAGTTTCATACTTGTTCTAGGTAAAGCGAACGTTAAGCGTGCGTAGAGTTGTATCGGTTGTCGATAGAACTTGAGGGAATACAAATCCTACCTTTAGCTCCTCATTGGGTTCGACACTCTTATTTATCGAGAAAGGCTACAACTGATCCCCTATACTTGTGGGTTATCAAGACCATTTTCTGGCACCGTTGCCGGGGAGCAATAGCGTGGGGTGAATATTCTTGTGTGTGCTTGTTTGCTTTATCACTAAGTAGTTTTTATTTTGTGCTCCTGTTTTCTATCTTTAGTTATGGGTAGGAAACGTAAAATACCAAAAAAAATGAGTTGTACCTACTAAACCAATGGTTGAAGAACCACCCAAAATCTATCATACTCCTGAAGCTTTTTACTTGGATCATCTTCGATCGCTTTGTGCTCGTGCTGAAAACCCAACTTTCTTAGTTGAGGGGAAATCATTAGATGAGCATGCTTATTTTGTGCGACACCGCTTATCTCAAAAATGGAAACTTTTACTGCATCAAATTAATACTATGCAATGCTATGCTTGGAATTTATGTGAATTATATGATTTTACTTATTGTTCTGAAGACCCTAATGTCGGTGTACGACACCTAAGGGATCGCGTGGGTCCCTTTTACGGTTTGGCAGGGAGAGAGGTATGCACAAAGAGCAGATCCAACGATCAACGCGAGGGGATTTTTACCCAGGTTCGGGCCGCTGAGAAGCGTAATACCCTACTCCTGCTTTGGTTTATTATGGGTGTTTTAGCCCAAGCTTCAGGAGCGCTTGCGGTGAACAGTATGTTCGAGCAGCAGCTACGCATGCAGAACGGGCCAAAGAGTCCTCCTCCCTGTAGCTATGCCTTGGGCCTCCTTTTATACGTCCAAGGGGTTACCAACAGTGGCGTACAGTACATACAAGAGGTGTAAAGTTGCTACAATGTTTACATGTTTATCACTGACGATTTAGAACAAACGGATTAAATGCTCCGTTTAGGTGTCCCTTACTTTCTTGGGGACAGAAAAAGGGCCCGTCCCATCAGCACCGCTTAAGCCCGTCCACCACTAGTGCCATGACACGCATCCAGGAGGACAAAACCCAAATGACAGGCTTGTCGCTACGCTGGAGCGGTGGCAGGGTGGCGGGATCTTGCTGGGTGCGAGTCTTGCCGGGTCTTCACAAGCCATCCCGGCAAGTATCTTGCCGGGATCCAGCCTTTGGGCTTCTGTCTTCTGGTCACTGGTTTGAATGCCTTCTTGATGGTCTTGCATTTGCTTCTAGCTGTCCCCCGGCAGGCCTTGCCGCTGGTATGGCTACAACCGCCCGTGCAAAAGTATGGGGTACTAAAGGGCCCAAACTTTAGTACACCGACACTAAGAAACACCTTCCCTACCAATGTGAGTTTAGTGATAATGGAATCTTATCTTTTTATGCCAAGGGTGTTTATAATTACTATGATGTTGAACAAATTGAAGAATTTGTTGCTTTTAAGGGTGCTTATGAAATTACTTCTTTGATTGAAAAGTATGATGCTACTCTTTACAAATCTGAAAATTTTGCCATACTTAAATATTTCTATGAGAATTATGCTTCTAATGCTTACGTTAAACCATATATTGAGGACTCCTCCGCTGTCCAAGAGGAGACTAATATTTTGTAGGAATCTATGGAAGAAGAAATTGATAACACTATGAGCTCATTAGATGAAAAAGATGAGGAGAAGAGCGAAGAACAAAAGGAGGAAGAGCGGATTGATCACCCGTGCCCACCTTCTAATGAGAGTAACTCTTTATCCCATACATTATTTAATTTCCCTTTGTGCTTACCGAAGGATGAATGCTATGATGATTGCTATGATCCCTTGGATTCGTTTGAAATATCCCTTTTTGATGAACTTGATGTTTCCTATGCTTGTGGCCATGATGCCAATATGAATTATGCTTATGGAGATGAACTTGCTATAGTTCCTTATGTTAAGAATGAAATTGTTGCTATTGCACCCACGCATGATAGTCCTATTATCTTTTTGAATTCTCCCAACTACACTATATCGGAGAAGTTTGCGCTTATTAAGGATTATATTGATGGGTTGCGTTTTACCGTTACACATGATGATTTTGATAGAGATAATATGGATGTGCTTGCTTATCCTACTTGCAATTATTATGAGAGAGGAACTAGATCTCCGCATCTCTATGTTTTCAATAGGATAAAATTGCAAGAAACTGTTTATACTATGCATTGGCCTTTACTTGATGTGCATGAATTGTTCTTTTATCACATGACGGTGCATAGGAAGAGAGTTAGACTTCATCGTTACTTGATATATATTACTTTGTGCTCACTACTAAATCACAAATCATTGTTAATTAAAATTGGCTTTGATATACCTTGGGATCCGGGTGGATCAATTACTTGAGCACTATATGCCTAGCTTAATGGCTTTAAAGAAAGCGCTGCCAGGGAGACAACCCGAAAGTTTTAGAGAGTCATTTTATTCTTTTGAGTACTTTTATAAGGTTTAAAAACAAAAAAATAAAGTGGGGAACCTAAAACTTTTCAAAAAGGAAAGTGAAAGTAAGAAGGACTAGCACCGTTGAAGTGGGGGAGCTCCTTGAACGTTGTTCATGCCCATGGAAACTTTGCAAATCTTGAACTACAGAAACTTTTCAACAAAATTAATTATCCCCTTGTATAAATCCATTGTATTATAAAAATAATATGCAAAGATTTGCCTTTAGGATGATTAGATTGCTTGTTTGGTATGTGCGGTGCAAAAACAGAAACTTTGGCTGTAGTGCGTGATTTTACATTTTTTTACTGGAAAGTCAAACGCTTCTGAAACTTTTTGCACAGTACTTCTATACAAATTTTTTATTTTTCCCTAATTTTTAAGATTTTTTAGAGTTACAGAAGTATGGTGGATTTTCAGATTACTACAGACTGTCCTGTTTTTGACAGATTCTGTTTTTGATGCATTGTTTTGCTCGTTTTGATGAAACTATAGATTGTATCGGTGGTATAAGCCATGGAAAAGTTATAATACAGTAGCTATAATGCAAAAATAAAATATGAATGAGTTTTCAACAGTACTTAAAGTGGTAATTTGTTTTATTATACTAACGGATCTCACGAGGGTTTTGTTAAATTTTGTGTGATTGAAGTTTTCAAGTTTTGGGTGAGGTCACGATGGATGAAGGAATAAGGAGTGGCAGGAGCCTAAGCTTGGGAATGCCCGAGGCACCCTAAGGTAATATTCAAGGACTCCCAAGCAACTAAGCTTGGGGATGCCCGGAAGGCATCCCCTCTTTCTTCTAACGATCATCGGTAATTTTACTTGGAGCTATATTTTTATTCGTCACATGATATGCGTAAATCTTGGAGCGTCACGTGCTTTTTATTTTTCTTTTAATAATGCACCATGCTGGTATGAGATAGCCCTTTGTTGATTTATAGAATGCTCTTTGCACTTCACTTATATCTTTTGAGTATGGCTTTATAGAATGCTTCATGTGCTTCACTTATATCATTTGAAGTTTGGATTGCATGTTTCCCTACACATAGAAAACTGCCATTTGTAGAATGCTCTTTTGCTTCACTTATATTTGTTAGAGCGTGGGCATATCTTTTGTAGAAAGAATTAAACTCTCTTGCTTCACTTATATCTATTTAGAGAGTTGACAGGAATTGGTCATTCACATTGTTAGTCATAAAATCCTACATAACTTGTAGATCACTGAATATGATATGTTTGATTCCTTGCAATAGTTTTGCGATATAAAGATGGTGATATTAGAGTCATGCTTGTGAGTAATTGTGGACTGGTAGAATACTTGTGTTAAAGTTTGTGATTCCCGAAGCATGCACGTATGGTGAACCGTTATGTGACGAAGTCGGAGCATGATTTGTTTTTGATTGTCTTCCTTATGAGTGGCAGTCGGCGACGAGCGATGTTCTTTTCCTACCAATCTATCCCCCTAGGAGCATGCATGTAGTACTTTGTTTCGATAGCTAATAGATTTTTGCAATAAGTATGTGAGTTCTATATGACTAATGTTGAGTCCATGGATTATACGCACTCTCACCCTTCCACTATTGCTAGCCTCTTCGGTACCGTGCATTGCCCTTTCTCACCTCGAGAGTTGGTGCAAACTTCGCCGATGCATCCAAACCCCGTGGTATGATACGCTCTGTCACACATAAGCCTCCTTATATCCTCCTCAAAACAGCCACCATACCTACCTATCATGGCATTTCCATAGCCATTCCGAGATATATTGCCATGCAACTTCCATCATCATCATATACATGACTTGAGCATTCATTGTCATATTGCTTTGCATGATCATACGATAGCTAGCATGATGTTTTCATGGATTGTCCGTTTTTTGATGTCATTGCTACGCTAGATCATTGCACATCCCGGTACACCGCCGGGGGCATTCATATAGAGTCATATCTTTGTTCTAATATCGAGTTGTAATATTGAGTTGTAAGTAAATAAAAGTGTGATGATCATCATTATTAGAGCATTGTCCCAGTGAGAAAAGGATAGTGGAGACTATGATTCCCCCACAAGTCGGGATGAGACTCCGGACGAAAAATAAAATAAAAATAAAAAAAGGCCAAAAAAAAGAGAGAGCCCCAAAAAAGAAAGAAAACAAAAAAATGAGAGAAAAATAGAGAAGGGGAAATGCTACTATCCTTTTACCACACTTGTGCTTCAGAGTAGCACCATGTTCTTCATATAGAGAGTCTCCTATGTTGTCACTTTCATATACTAGTGGGAATTTTTCATTATAGAACTTGGCTTCCGATGATGGGCTTCCTCAAATGCCCGAGGTCTTCATGAGCAAGCAAGTTGGATGCACACCCACTTAGTTTCATTTGTGAGTTTTCATACACTTATAGCTCTAGTGCATCCGTTGCATGGCAATCCCTACTCCTCGCATTGACATCAATTGATGGGCATCTGCATAGCCCGTTGATTAGCCGCGTCGATGTGAGACTTTCTTCCTTTTTGTCTTCTCCACACAACCTCCACCATCATATTCTATTCCACCTATAGTGCTATATCCATGGCTCACGCTCATGTATTGCGTGAAAGTTGAAAAGACTTGAGAACATTAAAAGAATGAAACAATTGCTTGGCTTGTCATCGGGGTTATGCATGATGAAATACTTTATGTGGAGAAGATGGAGCATAGTCAGACTATATGATTTTGTAGGGATAACTTTCTTTGGCCATGTTATTTTGAGAAGACATGATTGCTTTATTAGTATGCTTGAAGTATTATTGTCTTAATGTCAAATGATAGACTATTGCTTTGAATCACTCGTTTCTTAATATTCATGCCATGATTAGATTATATGATCAAGATTATGCTAGGTAGCATTCCACATCAAAAATTATCTTTTTTTTATCATTTACCTACTCGAGGATGAGTAGGAATTAAGCTTGGGGATGCTGATACATCTCCGTCGTATCTATAATTTTTGATTGTTCCATGCCAATATTATACAACTTTCATATACTTTTGGCAACTTTTTATATTATTTATGGGACTAACATATTGATCCAATGCCCAGTGCCAGTTCCTGTTTGTTGCTTGTTTTTTGTTTCACGGAAAATCCATATCAAACGAAATCCAAATGCGATAAAAACTTACGGATATTTTTTTTGGAATATATGTGATTTTTGGGAAAAAGAATCAACGCGAGACGATGCCCGAGGAGTCCACAAGGCAGGGGGCGTGCCCTGGGCCCTTGTGGCGACTTTGTAAGGCGGTTGGTTCCCTTCTTCAGCCGCAAGAAAGCTAATATCCGGATAAAAATCGTGTTAAAATTTCAGCCCAATTGGAGTTACGGATCTCCGGGAATTTAAGAAACGGTGAAAGGCCAGAATCTGGGAGCGCAGAAACAGAGAGAGAGATCCAATCTCGGAGGGGCTCTCGCCCCTCCACCGCCATGGAGGCCATGGACCAGGAGGGAAACCCTTCTCCCATCTAGGGGGAAGGTCAAGGAAGAAGAAGAAGGAGGAGGGCTCTCTCCCCTCTCTCCCGGTGGCGCCGGAACGCCGCCGGGGCCATCATCGTGACGACGATCTACACCAACAACTTCGCCGCCGTCATCACCAACTCTCTCCCCCTCTATGCAGCGGTGTAACACCCCTTCTCCCCACTGTAATATCTACTTAAACATGGTGCTCCATGCTATATATTATTTCCCAATGATGTATGGCTATCCTATGATGTTTGAGTAGATCCGTTTTGTCCTATGGGTTAATTGATGATCATGATTGGTTTGAGTTGCATGTTTTATTATTGGTGCTGTCCTATGGTGCTCTCCGTGTCCCGCAAGCATGAGGGATCCCCGCTGTAGGGTTTGCAATATGTTCATGATTTGCTTATGGTGGGTGGCGTGAGTGACAGAAGCACAGACCCGAGTAAGTAGGTTGTTTGCGTATGGGAATAAAGAGGACTTGATACTTTAATGCTATGGTTGGGTTTTACCTTAATGATCTTTAGTAGTTACGGATGTTTGCTAGAGTTCCAATCATATGTGCATATGATCCAAGAAGAGAAAGTATGTTAGCTTATGCCTCTCCCTCATATAAAATTGCAATAACGATTACCGGTCTAGTTATCGATTGCCTAGGGACAAATAACTTTCTTGTGACAAAAAGCTCTCTACTAAAACTAATTTAGTTACTTCTTTATCTATACAGACCCTAGCTTTTATTTATGTGCTCTTTATTATCTTGCAAGCCTATCCTATCAAACCTACAAAGTACTTCTAGTTTCATACTTGTTCTAGGTAAAGTGAACATTAAGCGTGCGTAGAGTTGTATCGGTGGTCGATAGAACTTGAGGGAATACAAATCCTACCTTTAGCTCCTCGTTGGGTTCGACACTCTTATTTATCGAGAAAGGCTACAACTGATCCCCTATACTTGTGGGTTATCACCCATCAATTGATACCAATGCAAGGAGTAGGGATTGCCATGCAACGGATGCACTAAGAGCTATAAGTGTTTGAAAGCTCAATATGAAAACTAAGTGGGTGTGCATCCAACTTGCTTGCTCATGAAGACCTCGGGCATTTGAGGAAGCCCATCATCAGAGTATACAAGCCAAGTTCTATAATGAAACATTCCCACTAGTATATGAAAGTGACTACATAGGAGACTCTCTATATGAAAAACATGGTGCTACTTTGAAGCACAAGTGTGGTAAAAGATAGTAGCAATGCCCCTTCTCTCTTTCTTTTTTTCTTTTTTTTCTTTTTTTCTTTTTTTCTTTTTCTTTTTATTTTTTTATTTTTTTCTCTCATTGTCCGGAGTCTCATCCCGACTTGTGGGGGAATCATAGTCTCCATCATCCTTTCCTCACTGGGACATGCTCTAATAATGAATAATGATGATCATCGCACTTCTATTTACTTATAACTCAAAAGAAATAAAAATTACAACTCGATACCTAGAACAAAGTATGACTCTATATGAATGCCTATGGTAGTGTGCCAGGATGTGCAATGATCTAGCATAACAACGATATCAAAAAACGGACAAGCCATGGAAATATCATGCTAGCTATCTTACGATCATGCAAAGCAATATGACAATGAATGCTCAAGTCATCAAAACGGAAGCGGTGGAAGTTGCGTGGCAATATATCTCGGAATGGCTATGGGAAGGCCATAATAGGTAGGTATGGTGGCTGTTTTGAGGAAGATATAATAAGGCTTATGTGTGATAGAGCATATCATATCACGGGGTTTGCATGCACCTGCGAAGTTTGCACCACATCTCGAGGTGAGAAAGGGCAATGCACGGTACCGTAGAGGCTAGCAGATTGCGAAAAGGTAAGAGTGTGTATAATCCATGGACTCACATTAGTCATAAAGAACTCATATACTTATTGCAAAAGTTTATTAGCCCTCGAAGCAAAGTACTACTATGCATGCCCCTAGGGGGATAGATTGGTAGGAAAATATCATCGCTCGTCCCCGACTGCCACTCATAAGGAAGACAATCAATAATAAATCATGCTCCAACTTCATAGCATAACGAGAGACTATACGTGCATGCTTCGCGAATCACAAACCTTAACACCAATATTCCTACTAACCACAACCATTTACTAGTACCTCCCACATATTACCATCTCTATATCGCAAAACTATTGCAAGGAACCAAACATATCATATTCAGTGATCCATAAGTTTTATGTAGGATTTTATGACTAACCATGCAATTGACCAATTCCCGTCAACTCTCTGAATAGGTATAAGTGAAGCAAGATAGTTTAATTCTTTCTACAAAAGACCATGCTCTAATAAGCATAAGTGAAGCAAAATAGCATTCTACAAATAACGGTTTTCTATGTGAAGAGAAACAGGCAATCCAAATGTCAAATGATATAAGTGAAGCACATGAAGCATTCTATAAAGCCATACTCAAAAGATATAAGTGAAGTGCAATGAGCATTCTATAAATCAACCATGGACTATCTCATACCAGCATGGTGTTGGGGAACGTGCAATTTCAAAAAAAATCCTACGTTCACGCAAGATCTATCTAGGAGATGCATAGCAACAAGAGGGGAGAGTATGTCCACGTACCCTCGTAGACCGAAAGCGGAAGCATCAGCTTAACGTGGTTGATGTAGTCGAACGTCTTCGCGATCCAACCGATCAAACACCAAACGTACGGCACCTCCGAGTTCAGCACACGTTCAGCTCGATGACGTCCCTCAAGCTCTTGATCCAATTGAGGACGAGAGAGAGTTCCGTCAGCACGACGGCGTGGCGACGGTGATGATAAAGTTACCGGCGCAGGGCTTCACCTAAGCACTACGACGATATGACCGAGGTGTGTAACTGTGGAGGGGGCCACCGCACACGGCTAAGACAAATCTTGGTGTGCCTTTGGGGTGCCCCCTCCCCCGTATATAAAGGAGGGAGGGAGAGAGGCCGGCCCTCCTAGGGGCGCGCCAAGTGTATGGAGTCCTACTAGGACTTCCAAGTCCTAGTAGGAATACCTTTCCCTTTTTGGAGTAGGAGAGAAGGAAAGAGGGAAAGAGAGAGGGAGTAGGAAAGGGCAAGGGGGGCGCCGCCCCCTTCCCCTAGTCCAATTCGGACCCATGGGGGGGGGGGCGCCACCTCCCCTTTGGCCTGCCTCCTCTTTTCCCGTATGGCCCAATAAGTCCCATTACTTCTCCCAGTGAATTCCCGTAACTCCCCGGCACTCAGAAAAATACCCGAATCACTCAGAACCTTCCTGATGTCCGAATATAGCCTTCCAATATATGAATCTTTACCTCTCAACCATTTCGAGACTCCTCGTCATGTCCGTGATCTCATCCGGGACTCCGAACAAACTTCGGTCATCAAATCACATAACTCATAATACAAATCATCATCGAACGTTAAGCGTGTGGACCCTACGCGTTCGAGAACTATGTAGACATGACCGAGACACATCTCCGGTCAATAACCAATAGTGGAACCTGGATGCTCATATTGGCTCCTACATATTCTACGAAGATCTTTATCGGTCAAACCGCATAACAACATACGTTATTCCCTTTGTCATCGGTATGTTACTTGCGCGAGATTCGATCGTCGGTATCATCATACCTAGTTCAATCTCGTTACTAGCAAGTCTCTATACTCGTTCTGTAATGCATCATCCCACAACTAACTCATTTGTCACATTGCTTGCAAGTCTTCATATGATGTGCATTACCGAGAGGGCCCAGAGATACCTCTCCGATACTCGGAGTGACAAATCCTAATCTCGATCTATGCCAACCCAACAAACACCTTCGGAGACACCTACAGAGCATCTTTATGAAGGAAATATGCCCTAGAGGCAATAATAAAGTTATTATTTATTTCCTTATTTCATGATAAATGTTTATTATTCATGCTAGAATTGTATTAACCGGAAACATAATACATGTGTGAATACATAGACAAACAGAGTGTCACTAGTATGCCTCTACTTGACTAGCTCGTTGATCAAAGATGGTTATGTTTCCTAACCATAGACATGAGTTGTCATTTGATAAACGGGATCACATCATTAGGAGAATGATGTGATTGACTTGACCCATTCCGTTAGCTTAGCGCTTGATCGTTTAGTACGTTGCTATTGCTTTCTTCATGACTTATACATGTTCCTAAGACTATGAGATTATGCAACTCCCGTTTACCGGAGGAACACTTTGTGTGCTACCAAACATCACAACGTAACTGGGTGATTATAAAGGTGCTCTACAAGTGTCTCCGAAGGTACTTGTTGAGTTGGCGTATTTCGAGATTAGGATTTGTCACTCCGATTGTCGGAGAGGTATCTCTGGGCCCACTCGGTAATGCACATCACTATAAGCCTTGCAAGCATTGTAACTAATGAGTTAGTTGCGGTATGATGTATTACGGAACGAGTAAAGTGACTTACCGGTAACGAGATTGAGCTAGGTATTGAGATACCGACGATCGAATCTCGGGCAAGTAACATACCGATGACAAAGGGAACAACGTATGTTGTTATGCGGTTTGACCGATAAAGATCTTCGTAGAATATGTAGGAACCAATATGAGAATCCAGGTTCCGCTATAGGTTATTGACCGGAGACGTGTCTCGGTCATGTCTACAAAGTTCTCGAACCCGTAGGGTCCGCACGCTTAAAGTTCTGTGACGATTTGTATTATGTGTTTATGTGTTTTGATGTACCGAAGGTAGTTCGGAGTCCCGGATGAGATCGGGGACATGACAAGGAGTCTCGAAATGGTCGAGACGTAAAGATCGATATATTGGACGACTATATTCGGACATCGGAAAGGTTCCGAGTGGTTCGGGTATTTTTCGGAGTACCGGGGAGTTACGGGAATACGGGGAAGAAGTATATGGGCCTTATTGGGCTTTAGGGGAGAGAGAGAGAGGCAGGCCACGCGCCCCCCAAGGCCTAGTCCGAATTGGACAAGGGGGAGGGGCTGTGCCCCCTCCTTCCTTCTCTTCTCTCTTCCCCTTCCTTCTCTCCTACTCCTACTACTTGGAAGGGGGGGAATCCTACTCCCGGTGGGAGTAGGACTCCTCCAGGGCGCGCCATAGCTAGGCCAGCCCTCTCCCCTCCTCCACTCCTTTATATACGTGGCCAGGGGGCACCCCACAGACACAACAATTGATCATTGATCTCTTAGCCGTGTGTGGTGCCCCCCTCCACCATAATCCACCTCGATCATATCGTAGCAGTGCTTAGGCGAAGCCCTGCGTCGGTAGCATCATCATCACCGTCACCACGCCGTCGTGCTGACGAAACTCTCCTGTGAAGCTTTGCTGGATCGGAGCTCGCGGGACATCATCGAGTTGAACGTGTGCTGAACTCGGAGGTGCCGTGCGTTCGCTATTTGGATCGGTCGGATCATGAAGATGTACGACTACATCAACCGCGTTGTGCTAACGCTTCCGCTTTCGGTCTATGAGGGTACGTGGACACACTCTCCCCTCTCGTTGCTATGCATCACCATGATCCTGTGTGTGCGTAGGAATTTTTTTGAAATTACTACGTTCCTCAACAGTGGCATCCGAGCCAGGTTTTATGCGTAGATGTTATATGCACGAGTAGAACACAAGTGAGTTGTGGGCGATACAAGTCATACTGCTTACCAGCATGTCACACTTTGGTTCGGCGGTATTGTTGGATGAAGCGGCCCGGACCGACATTACGCGTACGCTTATGCGAGACTGGTTTTACCGCCGTGCTTTGCACACAGGTGACTAGCGGGTGTCAGTTTCTCCAACTTTAGTTGAACTGAGTGTGGCTACACCCGATCCTTGTGAAGGTTAAAACAACACTAAGTTGACGAACTATCGTTGTGGTTTTGATGCGTAGGTAAGAACGGTTCTTGCTCAGCCCGTAGCAGCCACGTAAAACTTGCAACAACAAAGTAGAGGACGTCTAACTTGTTTTTGCAGGGCATGTTGTGATGTGATATGGTCAAGACATGATGCTATATTTTATTGTATGAGATGATCATGTTTTGTAACTGAGTTATCGGCAACTGGCAGGAGCCATATGGTTATCGCTTTATTGTATGCAATGCAATCGCCCTGTAATTGCTTTACTTTATCACTAAGCGGTAGCGATAGTCGTAGAAGCAATAGTTGGCGAGACGACAACGTTGCTACGATGGATATCAAGGTGTCGCGCTAGTGACGATGGTGATCATGACGGTGCTTCGGAGATGGAGATCACAAGCACAAGATGATGATGGCCATATCATATCACTTATATTGATTGCATGTGATGTTTATCCTTTATGCATCTTATTTTGCTTTGTTTGACGGTAGCATTATAAGATGATCTCTCACTAAATTTTAAGGTAAAAGTGTTCTCCCTGAGTATGCACCGTTGCCAAAGTTCATCGTGCTGAGACACCACGTGATGATCGGGTGTGATAAGCTCAACGTTCATCTACAACGGGTGCCAGCCAGTTTTGCACACGCAGAATACTCGGGTTAAACTTGACGAGCCTAGCATATGCAGATATGGCCTCGGAACACTGAGACCGAAAGGTCGAGCGTGAATCATATAGTAGATATGCTCAACATAGTGATGTTCACCATTGAAAACTACTTCATTTCACGTGATGATCGGTTATGGTTTAGTTGATTTGGATCTCGTGATCACTTAGATGATTAGAGAGATGTCTATCTAAGTGGGAGTTCTTGAGTAATATGATTAATTGAACTTTAATTTATCATGAACTTAGTCCTGGTAGTATTTGCAAATTATGTTGTAGATCAATAGCTCGCGTATAGCTCCCCTGTTTTATTTTTGATATGTTCCTAGAGAAAACTAAGTTGAAAGATGATAGTAGCAATGATGCGGACTGGTTCCGTGATCTGAGGATTATCCTCATTGCTGCACAGAAGAATTATGTCCTTGATGCACCGCTAGGTGACAGACCTATTGCAGGAGCAGATGCAAACGTTATGAACGTTTAGCAAGCTCGATGTGATGACTACTTGATAGTTTAGTGCACCATGATTTACGGCTTAGAATCGGGACTTCAAAAACGTTTTGAACGCCACGGAGCATATGAGATGTTCCAAAGAGATGAAATTGGTATTTCAGACTCATGCCCGTGTCGAGAGGTATGAGACCTCTGACAAGTACTTTGCCTACAAGATGGAGGACAATAGCTCAATCAGTGAGCATGTGCTCAGAATGTCTGAGTACTACAGTTGCTTGAATCAAGTGGGAGTTGATCTTCGGGATAAGATAGTAATTGACAGAATTCTCTAGTCACTATCACCAAGTTACTGGAACTTCATGATGAACTATAATATGCAAGGGATGACAAAAACAATTCCCGAGCTCTTCGTGATGCTGAAATCAATGAAGGTAGAAATCAAGAAAGAGCATCAAGTGTTGATGGTTAACAAGACCACTAGTTTCAAGAAAAGGGCAAAGGAAAGAAGGGGAACTTTAAGAAGAATAGCAAGAAAGTTGCTACTCCCGGGAAGAAGCCCAAGTCTGGACCTAAGCCTGAAACTGAGTGCTGCTACTGCAAAGGGACTGGTCACTGGAAGTGGAACTGCCCCAAGTATTTGGCGGATAAGAAGGATGGCAAAGTGAACAAGAGTATATTTGATATACATGTTATTGATGTGTATTTTACTAGTGTTCACAGTAGCCCCTGGGTATTTGATACTGGTTCAGTTGCTAACATTAGTAACTCAAAACAGGAGTTGCAAAATGAACAGAGACTAGTTAATGACGAGGTGACGATGTGTGTTGGAAGTGATTCCAAGGTTGATAAGATCACCATCGCACACTCCCTCTATTTTCGGGATTAGTGTTGAACCTAAATAAATGTTATTTGGTGTTTGCATTGAGCATGAATATGATTGGATCATGTTTATTGCAAAATAAATGTTATTTGGTGTTTGCGTTGAGCATGAATATGATTGGATCATGTTTATTGCAATACGGTTATTCATTTAAGTCAGAGAATAATTGTTGTTCTATTTACATGAATAAAAACCTTCTATGGTCATACACTCAATGAAAATGGTTTATTGAATCTCGATCGTAGTGATACACATATTCATAATATTGAAGCCAAAAGATGCAAAGTTAGTAATGATAGTGCAACTTATTTGTGGCACTGCCGTTTAGGTCATATTGGTGTAAAGCGCATGAAGAAACTCCATACTAATGGACTTTTGGAATCACTTGATTATGAATCATTTGATGCTTGCGAACCATGCCTCATGGGCAAGATGATTAAAACTCTGTTCTCCGGAACAATGGAGCGAGCTATGGACTTATTGGAAATAATACATACCGATGTATGCGGTCCGATGAGTATTGAGGCTCGCGGCGGGTATCGTTATTTTCTGACCTTCACAGATGATTTGAGCAGATATGAGTATATCTACTTAATGAAACACAAGTCTGAAACGTTTGAAAAGTTCAAAGAATTTCAGAGTGAAGTAGAAAATCATCGTAACAAGAAAATAAAGTTTCTACGATCTGATCGCGGAGGCAAATATTTGAGTTATGAGTTTGGTCTTCATTTAAAATGTGGAATAGTTTCGCAACTCATGCCACCTGGAACACCACAGTGTAATGGTGTGTCCGAACGTCGTAATCGTACTTTATTAGATATGGTGCGATCTATGATGTCTCTTACCGATTTACCACTATGGTTTTGGGGTTATGCATTAGAGACAGCTGCATTCATGTTTAATAGGGCACCATCTAAATCCGTTGAGACGACACCGTATAAACTGTGGTTTGGCAAGAAACCTAAGCTATCATTTCTTAAAGTTTGGGGCTACAATGATTATGTGAAAAAGCTTCAGCCTGATAAGCTCGAACCCAAATCGGAGAAGTGCGTCTTCATAGGATACCCAAAAGAAACTGTTGGGTACACCTTCTATCACAGATCCGAAGGCAAGATATTTGTTGCTAAGAATGGATCGTTTCTAGAGAAGGAGTTTCTCTCGAAAGAAGTGAGTGGGAGGAAAGTAGAACTTGATGAGGTAGTGGTACCTTCTCTTGAATTGGAAAGTAGTTCATCACAGAAATCAGTTCCAGTGATGCCTACACCAATTAGTGAGGAAGCTAATGATGATGATCATGAAACTTCAAATCAAGTTACTACAGAACCTCGTAGGTCAACCAGAGTATGTTCCGCTCCAGAGTGGTACGGTAATCTTGTTCTAGAAGTCATGTTACTAGACCATGACGAACCTCCGAAGTATGAGGAAGCGATGATGAGCCCAGATTCCGCGAAATGGCTTGAGGCCATGAAATCTGAGATGGGATCCATGTATGAGAACAAAGTATGGACTTAGGTTGACTTGCCCGATGATCGGCAAGCCATAGAAAATAAATGGATCTTCAAGAGGAAGACGGACGCTGATAGTAGTGTTACTATCTACAAAGCTAGACTTGTCGAAAAAGTTTGTTGACAAAGTTCAAGGAGTTGACTACGATGAAACTTTATCACCCATAGCGATGCTTAAGTCCGTCCGAATCATGTTAGCAATTGCCGCATTTTATGATTATGAAATTTGGCAAATGGATGTAAAGACTGCATTCCTGAATGGATTTCTGGAAGAAGAGTTGTATATGATGCAACCTGAAGGTTTTATCGATCCAAAGGAGGCTAACAAAGTGTGCAAGCTCCAGCGATCCATCTATGGACTGGTGCAAGCATCTCGGAGTTGGAATATACGCTTTGATGAGTTGATCAAAGCATATAGTTTTATACAGACTTGCGGTGAAGCCTGTATTTACAAGAAAGTGAGTGGGAGCACTACAGCATTTCTGATAAGTATATGTGAATGACATATTGTTGATCAGAAATAATGTAGAATTTTCTGGAAAGCATAAAGGAGTATTTGAAAGGAGTTTTTCAAAGAAAGACCTCGGTGAAGCTGCTTACATATTGAGCATCAAGATCTATAGAGATAGATCAAGACGCTTGATAAGATTTTTCAATGAGTACATACCTTGACAAAGTTTTTGAAGTAGTTCAAAATGGAACAGTCAAAGAAGGAGTTCTTGCCTGTGTTTTAAGGTGTGAAGTTGAGTGAAGACTCAAAACCCGACCACGGCAGAAAATAGAAAGAGAATGAAAAGTCATTCCCTATGCCTCAGTCATAGGTTCTATAAAGTATGCTATGCTGTGTAACAGATCTATTGTATACCCTACATAGAGTTTGGCAAGGGAGTACAATAGTGACTAGGAGTAGATCACTGGACAGCGGTCAAAATTATCCTTAGTGGAATAAGGATATGTTTCTCGATTATGGAGGTGCCAAAAGGTTCGTCGTAAAGGGTCACGTCGATAAATGTTTTGACACTGATCCAGATGACTCTAAGTCTCAATCTGGATACATATTGAAAGTGGGAGCAATTAGCTAGAGTAGCTCCGTGCGGAGCATTGTTGACATAGAAATTTGCAAAATTCATACGGATCTGAATTTGGCAGACCCATTGACTAAACTTCTCTCACAAGAAAAACATGATCACACCTTAGTACTCTTTGGGTGTTAATCACATGGCGATGTGAACTAGATTATTGACTCTAGTAAACCCTTTGGGTGTTGGTCACGTGACAATGTGAACTATGGATATTAATCACATGGTGATGTGAACTGTTGGTGTTAAATCACATGGCGATGTGAACTAGATTATTGACTCTAGTGCAAGTGGGAGACTGAAGGAAATATGCCCTAGAGGCAATAATAAAGTTATTATTTATTTCCTTATTTCATGATAAATGTTTATTATTCATGCTAGAATTGTATTAACCGGAAACATAATACATGTGTGAATACATAGACAAACAGAGTGTCACTAGTATGCCTCTATTTGACTAGCTCGTTGATCAAAGATGGTTATGTTTCCTAACCATAGACATGAGTTGTCATTTGATAAACGGGATCACATCATTAGGAGAATGATGTGATTGACTTGACCCATTCCGTTAGCTCAGCACTTGATCGTTTAGTACGTTGCTATTGCTTTCTTCATGACTTATACATGTTCCTATGACTATGAGATTATGCAACTCCCGTTTACCGGAGGAACACTTTGTGTGCTACCAAATGTCACAACGTAACTGGGTGATTATAAAGGTGCTCTACAGGTGTCTCCGAAGGTACTTGTTGAGTTGGCGTATTTCGAGATTAGGATTTGTCACTTCGATTGTCGGAGAGGTATCTCTGGGCCCACTCGGTAATGCACATCACTATAAGCCTTGCAAGCATTGTAACTAATGAGTTAGTTGTGGGATGATGTATTACGAAACGAGTAAAGAGATTTGCCGGTAACGAGATTGAGCTAGGTATTGAGATACCGATGATCGAATCTCGGGCAAGTAACATACCGATGACAAAGGGAACAACGTATGTTGTTATGCGGTTTGACCGATAAAGATCTTCGTAGAATATGTAGGAACCAATATGAGCATCCAGGTTCTGCTATTGGTTATTGACCGGAGACGTGTCTCGGTCATGTCTACATAGTTCTCGAACCCGTAGGGTCCGCACGCTTAAAGTTCTGTGATGATTTGTATTGTGAGATTATGTGTTTTGATGTATCGAAGGTAGTTCGGAGTCCCGGATGAGATCGGGGACATGACGAGGAGTCTCGAAATGGTCGAGACGTAAAGATCGATATATTGGACGACTATATTCTGACATCGGAAAGGTTCCGAGTGGTTCGGGTATTTTTCGGAGTACCGGGGAGTTACGGGAATACGGGGAAGAAATATGTGGGTCTTATTGGGCTTTAGGGGAGAGAGAGAGAGGCAGGCCGCGCGCCCCCCCAAGGCCTAGTCCGAATTGGACTAGGGGGAGGGGCTGTGCCCCCTCCTTCCTTCTCTTCTCTCTTCCCCTTCCTTCTCTCCTACTCCTACTACTTGGAAGGGGGGGAATCCTACTCCCGGTGGGAGTAGGACTCCTCCAGGGCGCGCCATAGCTAGGCCGGCCCTCTCCCCTCCTCCACTCCTTTATATACGTGGCCAGGGGGCACCCCATAGACACAACAATTGATCATTGATCTCTTAGCCGTGTGCGGTGCGCCCCTCCACCATAATCCACCTCGATCATATCGTAGCGGTGCTTAGGCGAAGCCCTGCGTCGGTAGCATCATCATCACCGTCACCACGCCGTCGTGCTGACGAAACTCTCCTGTGAAGCTTTGCTAGATCGGAGCTCGTGGGACGTCATCGAGTTGAACATGTGCTGAACTCGGAGGTGCCGTGCGTTCGGTACTTGGATTGGTCGTATCATGAAGACATACGATTACTTCAACCGCGTTGTGCTAACGCTTCCGCTTTCGGTCTACGAGGGTACGTGGACACACTCTCCCCTCTCATTGCTATGCATCACCATGATCCTGTGTGTGCGTAGGAATTTTTTTCAAATTACTACGTTCCACAACACTTTATAATCACCCAGTTATGTTGTGACGTTTGATAGCACACAAAATGTTCCTCCGGTATTCGGGAGTTGCATAATCTCATAGTCAGAGGAATATGTATAAGTCATGAAGAAAGCAATAGCAATAAAACTTAACAATCATTATGCTAAGCTAACGGATGGGTCTTGTCCATCACATCATTCTCTAATGATGTGATCATGTTCATCAAATGACAACACGTGTCTATGGTCAGGAAACATAACCATCTTTGATAAAGAAGCTAGTCAAGTAGAGGCATACTAGGGACACTCTGTTTGTCTATGTATTCACACATGTACTAAGTTTCTTGTTAATTCAATTCTAGCATGAATAATAAACATTTATCATGATATAAGGAAATATAAATAACAACTTTATTATTGCCTCTAGGGCATATTTCCTTCAGTCTCCCACTTGCACTAGAGTCAATAATCTAGTTCACATCACCATGTGATTTAACACCAATAGTTCACACCTTTATGTGATTAACACATATAGTTCACATCGCCATGTGACCAACACCCAAAGGGTTTACTAGAGTCAATAATCTAGTTCACATCGCTATGTGATTAGCACCCAAAGAGTACTAAGGTGTGATCATGTTTTGCTTGTGAGAGAGTTTTAGTCAACGGGTCTGCCATATTCAGATCCGTATGTATTTTGCAAATTTCTATGTATACAATGCTCTGCACGGAGCTACTTTAGCTAATTGCTCCCACTTTCAATATGTATCAAGATTGAGACTTAGAGTCATCCAGATCAGTGTCAATGCTTGCATCGACGTAACCCTTTACGACGAACTCTTTGTCACCTCCATAACCAAGAAACATTTCCTTAGTCCTCTAAGGATAATTTTGAACGCTGTCTAGTGATCTACTCCTGGATCACTATTGGTACCTCCCTGCCAGACTTATGGCAAGGTACACAATAGGTTTGGTACACAGCATGGCATACTTTATAGAACCTATGACTAAGACATAGGGAATGACTTTCATTCTCTCTCTATCTTCTGTCATGGTCGGGCTTTGAGTCTTACTCAATTTCACACCTTGCAACACAGGCAAGAACCCTTTCTTTGACTGATCCATTTTGAACTTCTTCATAATCTTGTCAAGGTATGTGCTTTGTGAAAGTCCTATTAAGCGTCTCGATCTATCCCTATAGATCTTGATGCTCAATACTTAAGCAGCTTCATCGAGGTCTTTCTTTGAAAAATTCTTATTCAAGTATCCTTTTATGCTATTCAGAAATTCTGTATCATTTCCAATCAACAATATGTCATCCACATATAATATGAGAAATGCTACAGAGCTCCCACTCACTTGTAAATACAGGCTTCCCCAAAAGTCTGTATAAACCATATGCTTTGATCAACTCATCAAAGCATATATTCCAACTTTGAGATGCTTGCACCAGTCCATAGATGGATCGCTGGAGTTTGCACACTTTGTCAGCACCTTTAGGATCGATAAAACCTTCTGGTTGCATCATATACAACTCTTCTTTAAGAAATCCATTAAGGAATGCAGTTTTGACATCCATTTGCCAGATTTCATAAAATGTGGCAATTGCTAACATGATACAGATAGACTTAAGCATCGCTACGAGTGAGAAAATCTCATTGCAGTCAACACCTTGAACTTGGCGAAAACCTTTTGCGACAATTCGAGCTTTCTAGATAGTAACACTACCATCAGTGTCCGTCTTCCTCTTAAAGATTGTCGGTGTACTAAGTATTGGGCCATTAGTACCCCGTACTTGTGCACGGCCAGTTGTAGCCATACTCGCGGCAAGGCTTGTCGGGGAACAGTTCGAGATTGACTCAGGACACCAAGGAAATTCTCAAGTCAAAGATCTGAGGATCGGCAGATAAGAAGAGCTCGAATCCGCAGGCCAGCTTCCCCGGCAAGATCTTGTCAGGATGGCCTGCGAAGCCTGGCAAGGCTCGGCTCCCGGCAAGGCTCGGCGCCCGGCAAGGTTTTGTTGCTGTGCCACCGCTCTAGCACAGCAACAAACCCGACATACTGGGTCCTTCTCTGGATGCGTGGCGACGCGCCAATGGAGGAGAGCTCAAGCGGTGCTGATGGGATGGCCCCTTTTTCCATCCCCAAGAAAGTGAGGACACCTAAACGGACACCTCGCGGTGCATTAAATGCGTTCGTCCTAATCCGTCAGGGGTTAGGTATGATGACCCTGTAGCTACTTTACACCTCAATGTATGTACATTTTGCCACTGTGGTGACCCCTTTGTAGTATAAAAGGAGGCCCAAGGCAACTGCTACAGGGGAGGAGGATCTTCTGGCCCCTTCTGCATGCGTAGCTGCTCTTTGAACGTATTGTTCACTGCACGTGCTCCTGGAGCCTGGGCTCAAGAACATCGATAATAAAACAAGGCAGGAGTAGGGTTTTACGCTGATCAGCGGCCCGAACCTGGATAAAATCGCCCCACGTCGATCATTGGTTCTGCTCTTTGCGCATACCTCTCCCCCCGCCGAATCGTAAAGGGGTCCTTTGTGATCCCATAGGTGTCGCACGCCGACATCTTTGGCGCGCCAGGTAGGGGGATTGAAGGTTGTGTGAACCTGATCTAGTGATCGGCGCCTTAGTTTCTTCATGATCTTCATCATCATGCCACTCAAAAAGAAGAGCGCGACGACGGCGCAACCATCCACGTCCGTTTTGCCTGTGCCTTCGCGTACGGGGGATGGCGTGGGTGCAGAAGGAAGAGGACTAGAGCCTCCACGGCGTTCCGGTGATCCAAGCCAGGCGAGCGGCGTTGTTCGCAGTGGCAGCGGCAACCCACACGCCACTGGATCCAGAGACGGAGCTGTGTTGCCTACGGGTGGCACAACGAATTCCAGAGATCGGAGGACGCCTGCTGGAGCTCCCGCGCCAGCGCAAGCGTCATGGCCTACCCAGGTCATGCACGACGAGCGGCGTCATGGCGCTGGTGGTTCAGGGCGTCCCCATGAAAAGATTTCTGCGCATCGATCCCAAGATGCGCGGGACCAGCATGCACACCGAGCTGCCAGCGGAGGTGGCGCGCGGTCGCGTGACCGTGATGGTGCTCCTTCTAACATGGCTAGGAGTCAGAGCACCTCATGTACCTCGCACCTGTCGCCGCCGCCTACGCCAGCGGAAGCCTTGGCACGTGCACAGTTACTCCTCGATTTCCCTCCTGCTCCGGAGAAGATGGAGGAGTGGCGAGCTACTATCCAGAGCCTTATTGGCTTCGCCAACAAAGATGGGCCACAAGAGGCAGAGCCCTCACATCGAAGGCCCGTCGATCCGACGCGAGCCGATGTGGAAAAAACCGGAGGTGGTGCAACCACGGTGCACTCCCCTCCGCAACACCAGCGGCGGGCGACAACCCAGCAGGTCGATCGCCGTAATGATGTTTCCATGGCGTCGTCCGATCCACGGATGCGCCGTGACCAGCGTCAAGTTCTCCAGGAACGAGGCAAACAGGACGCTCGAACTACCATCGAGCGGCGACGGGAAGCGCGTTATCAGTCTGATAAGCGCATAGGGCCGGCTGTCGATGAGCCTGCGCCTGGGGACGTAGGAGAATTGCCTTACGAGGTAGGGACTCCAGCGTTTACCCGTGAGCTGCGGCAAGTCCAGTGGCCCAATTCCCGAACCTTCAAGCCAGAGGTCCCGGAGAAATATGATGGTAAGACTCATCCCTCGGAGTTCCTAAGCATCTACACCATTGCGGTGCAGGCTGCCGGGGGCCGAGATGACAAGATACTTGCCAACTACTTCCCGTTGGTGCTCAAGCCCAACGTCAGGTCGTGGTTGATGCATCTGCCGGAGAATTCTATTTCTTCTTGGTCATATCTGTGCCATCAGTTTGTTGGCGCCTTTGTTGGAGGCCACCAAGCTCCTGGCCAAGAGAGTGATTTGCATATCATCCCTCAGAAGGAGGGCGAATCTCTACGCAAGTTTATGCAGAGGTTCAGCCGGGTGCAGTACAATATTCCTGACGTTCACCCTGCCGCTATCATTAGCGCGTTTCATCAGAACGTGCATAACCGCAGAATGTGGGAAGAGCTGGCAATGAACAAAGTCAGGAGTATTGCCGAGCTTTACGCTTTGGCTGATAAATGCGCTCGAGCTGAAGAGGGGAGAAAACCCCCTGGCGAGGCTGTTGGCGCGGCGGGCGAATCCGAAGATGAAGACGCCGCGACCCCGTCAAGGAAAGGCCGGCGGCGGAACAGGAAACGCGGAGGCAAGGCCGTGCTTGCTATCGAGGAATCCGACAACCCCGGCGCCGCCAAGAAGGCCAAGGTAGGTGACCCTGGCAAGGATCTTGCCGGGTGCCCTTCCTGTCAGGCCTTGGCGGCGGCCGACAAGTCGGAAAGCTCCGGCAAGCAGTATTGCAAGATCCATCGCACCAAGGGCCACGATCTCCAAAACTGCCGACAAGTTGAACAGCTTGCCGAGAAACAGAGGGCTGAGTATGAAAGGCGAGATAAGGAGAAGGCCCATGATGGTGCTGACAGATCCGGCAAGAAGCACGGTGGCCGAGGGGGTCGCCGCAGCAAGGCCAAGCAACAGAGGGAGAGGCCCGCTCGAGGCCGAGACAAAGAAGAAGATGATGAAGAAGAAGACGATGAGTCCAGTGAGCAAGAATTCCAAAAAGCTACAGAGGCCATGTGTATCGATGGGGGTGCCTCGCTGCATTCTTCTCACCGTCGACTCAAACAGTGGGTGCGGGAGGTCAATGCAGCGGAGTCATCTCCAGATGCATGTAGGCCCGTGAAGTGGTCCAACACGCTTATCATTTTCGACGCCGAGGATCACCCTGATCACACAACTGCGGTCGGGTGCTTGCCATTGTTGGTCTCACCAACAATTCGCAACCTCAAGGTGACGAAAATGCTAGTTGACGGTGGGGCCGGGCTAAACTTAATCTCACCGGATGTGCTCAAGAGGCTCCAAATTCCTGATGAAGACCTCGAAGAAACGGGCACGTTTCAAGGGGTCAATCCGGGAAGAACCCAGCCAAAGGGCAAGATTACGCTGCCGGTGACATTTGGTAGCGAGCTCAACTACAGGACCGAGAAGGTAGTGTTTGATGTCGCCAAGATCCCCATGTCATTCCATGGGATCCTTGGTCGGCCAGCGCTGGCTAAGTTTATGGCGGCATCACACTACGCATACAATGTTTTGAAGATGCCCGGGCCGTTGAGCGTCATCACTATCCATTCCGATAAGAAGGATGCGCTCATCTGTGCCGACCAACTTTACCGGGAAGCAGTTGCAGCACCTGCCGTCAAGGCATCTGCTCCTGCCGCTGGAACTCCCGGGGGGAAGAAGAAGAAGACCGGCGAGAATCTTGGCGCGAACTCTGGTAAGCGCACCAGAGAGTTCCACCGGCAAGAACAAGAGATCCAAGGCTGCTCCACCGGAGACCAAGAAGGTGCCCGTTAGGGAGGACGGAACGGGAGGAACTTTCACCATAAGTTCCATCCTAGATGACAAATAGGAAAGCGCGCTCATTACCTTCTTGCGGGCGAATGTCGACGTGTTTGCATGGCAACCGTCGGACATCCCCGATGTTCCCAGGGAGGTAATTGAGCACCACCTTGCTGTCTGTCCTCACGCGCGGCCCGTCAAGCAGAGGGTCAGGAAGCAAGCCTTGGAGCGGCAAGAATTCATTGCCGAGGAAATCAGAAAACTGGAGGCGGCAGGATTGGTCAGAGGAGTGCTTCATCCAACCTGGTTGGCCAATCCGGTTGTGGTGCGCAAAGCAAATGGGAAATGGAGGCTTTGTATCGATTATACAGATATCAATAAAGCCTGTCCAAAAGATCCCTTTCCCTTGCCGCGCATCGACCAGATTGTGGACTCCACCACTGGTTGTGATCTCCTGTCCTTCCTTGATGCCTACTCAGGGTATCATCAGATTTTCATGGCGAAAGAAGATGAAGAGAAGACCGCATTTATCACCCCATGTGGTACGTATTGTTTTATACGAATGCCTTTCAGGTTGAAAAGTGCTGGTTCTACATTTGCGAGAGCGGTCCAAATCGGTTTTGAGCCCCAACTCCATAGAAATATGGAGGCGTACATGGATGACATTGTGGTCAAAACCAAGGACAAAGCAACGCTCATACAAGATTTAGAAGAAACGTTTGCAAATCTGTGCAAGATTAACTTAAAGCTCAATCCTGAGAAGTGCGTGTTCGGTGTTCCTTCCGGCAAGCTCCTCAGATTCTTTGTATCTTGCCGGGGAATCGAAGCGAACCCCGACAAGATCAAAGCTATTGAGCAGATTGAAGCGCCAAGACGCGTCAAGGATGTGCGTCGTCTTGCCGGCTGTGTTGCTACTCTAAGTAGGTTTATTTCCAAATCTGCTGAGTGCGCCCTGCCCTTTTTCAAAATTTTTAAGAAGGCAGGTCCAATGAAATGGACTCCGGAGGCGGAGGCTGCGCTGCAAGATTTGAAGAAATACCTTTCCTCTCCGCCGACGCTAGTCGCGCCTAAACCACAAGAGCCGTTGCTGCTGTATCTGGCAGCGACAAATCAAGTGGTTAGTGCTGCGTTAGTGGCGCAGAGAGAAGCTGATGAGGAGGCAACACCAGCGGCAGGACTGTCAGGTGACGCGGCAGGATCTTCCCCGGCAAGGATTGATCCCGGCAAGACAAGATCTGCGCAGTCAGAAGAACCATTGCAGAAGAAAAAGGTGGTGCAGCGCCCAGTTTATTTTGTTAGATCTCTTTTACAAGGAGCTAGGTCAAGATATCCTGGCGTGCAGAAGTTGCTTTTCGGCCTCCTTATGGCCTTGAGGAAGCTGCGCCATTATTTTCAAGCACATGAAATCACCGTCGTCACCCGCTTTCCGTTGCAACGGATTTTGCGAAATCCTGAAGCAACCGGCAGGATCGTGGAGTGGGCGTTGGAGTTGTCGAGCTTTGATCTCAAGTTTGAAAGCACTTCAACAATTCAGAGCAGGGCCTTGGCAGAGTTCGTTGCTGAATGGACCCCAACGCCAGACGAGGAAGTTCAAGAAACAATTCTCCCCGGCAAGGAAATTGACCAGCAATGGGTTATGCACTTTGACGGGGCTTTCTCGCTACAAGGCGCCGGTGCTGCCGTGCTGCTTGTCGCACCCACCGGAGAGCACCTCAAGTACGTAGTCCAAATGCATTTTCCCCGGGAGAGTTCAACGAACAACACTGCAGAGTACGAGGGTTTGCTTGCCGGTCTCAGGATCGCGGCAGACCTTGGTATCAAGAAGCTCATCATCAGAGGCGATTCACAGCTTGTCGTCAGGCAAGTAAATAAGAGTTATCAGAGTCCATTGATGCAAGCCTACGTGGATGAAGTGAGAAAAATGGAAGAGCACTTTGATGGTCTGCAAATGAAGCACATCCCCCGTGCCGAGAACAGTATTGCTGACGACCTGTCAAAGCGCGCTGCCCTCAAGTTGCCTGTGGAACTAGGAACTTTTGTGCTCCATTTGACTCAACCATCCGTGGCGCCAACAATGCGGCAAGAAAAGAGAAGAAAATTGAATTCTGGTCAGTACTTCCCGGCAGAGCTCCCGGGAGCCGCCGGCAAGGAAGTTGCCGGGATCAATGACATGCCTGCCGGGGAACAACAGGCTCCAGCGGGGGCTCAGGTCCTTGCCGTCGAGACAAACGTTCCCCCGGCGGAGGAGATGCCTTTAGTCCTAGCTGTCGAGCCCCAGTCCCCAGCATGGGCGTAGCACATTGTCCATTTCCTTCAAACAGGAGAACTTCCGGAGGAACAGGAAGAAGCGAAAAGAGTAGCCCGTCGGTCTATTATGTACAAGTTCGTCGATGACATCCTGTACAGAAAGAGACCAAACGGTGTGAAATTGAAGTGCATTCCTCGGGAAGATGGACTAGAGCTGTTGGCAGAAATACATGGAGGCATATGTGGCTCTCACATAGGATCAAGAGCACTTGCCGGGAAGGCATTCCGGCAAGGTTTCTTTTGGCCCACCGCTCTCCAGGATGCAACTGCACTAGTAACCAAGTGTGAAGCATGCCAGTTTCATTCGAAGAAATCGCATCAACCAACTCAAGCTCTTCAAACAATCCCTCTCACCTGGCCATTTTCGGTCTGGGGGCTCGACATACTGGGCCCTTTCCCCCGTGCTACCAGGGGCTTTGAGTACTTGTACGTTGCTATCGACAAGTTCACAAAGTGGCCGGAGGTGGAAGCAGTGAGGAAGGTGACAGCACAATCAGCCGTCAAGTTCTTTAAAGGGATAGTTTGCCGTTTCGGTGTGCCCAACAGGATCATCACCGACAACGGCACGCAATTCACAAGTCGCTCCTTCATGCAGTACGTCCAAGACCTTGGCGGCAAAATTTGTTTTGCCTCTGTTGCTCACCCGAGAAGCAACGGCCAAGTGGAGAGGGCCAATGCTGAAGTGCTGCGCGGTCTTAGGACCAGAACTTTTGACAGGCTGAAAAAGTGCGGAAGACGCTGGATTGATGAGTTGCCGGCGGTTCTTTGGTCAATCAGAATGACACCAAATCGAGCCACCGGCCAGACACCCTTCGCTCTGGTCTACGGAGCGGAAGCAGTTCTCCCCACGGAACTCACGTACGGATCACCTCGAGTGCTCACTTATGATGAGCTTGAGCAAGAGCAACTGCGGCAGGATGACGTTGTGCTCCTTGAGGAGAATCGTCTTCAGGATGCTGTGCGAGCTGCACGCTACCAGCAAGCTTTGCGCCGCTACCATAGCCGCAAAGTTCATGCCCGAAACCTTGAGGAAGGCGACCTTGTTCTTAGGCGGATTCAATCCGCCAAGAATTCAAACAAGTTGACGCCAAAGTGGGAAGGCCCTTATCGGGTACTACGAGTCACCAGGCCCGGCGCTGTCCGCTTGGAGACCGAAGATGGCGTTCCAGTGAGCAATTCCTGTAATATCGAGCATCTTTGAAGTTCTACCTATAAGGCGCGGTTGCCGGGGGCCCCCGGCAACCACCCTTTTGTACAAAGTCTTGCCGGCGAGGCATATGATCCTTTGTACAAAGCCAGGCGCAGACCCTGAGCACAAATGAATAAATTTAAGTGTTGTGCATTCCCTTATTGATTTCCATGTTCATATTTATATATGCATGTTTGTCTAAGATGTTGTATGACACCTACTCCCGGTAAGTTCTAACGAACCGCCAAGGTTTCATATCTTTATTTTCTCTTCTTTCTTTTTCTTAAAAGACAGAAGGATTCCTCGCGTGCACATTTGCCGGGGGAGAAGGGAGATATGAGTACCAGTTGGTGACGTTCGGAATCGACGCTTGTCGGAGGAAGGACAGTGACAGAAAGCTAAGTTCTAAAAACTTAGAACAAGTTTCCTTTATTGCAAAGTTATTTCCTTGGGCGATTCCGACTTTTGTATGGAAAATCTGCACGCGAAGGAACCCTTGTTGTAATCGGTTGCGCCCTTATTTTGTTTCGAGTCCGCTCAACGATTTAAGTGGATGCACTGAGAACGCCAAGGAGTCTTGCCGGCCGCTGCGCCTCCAGCAGGCTGCTGAAGTCCTGCACCCAGCGCTCGCGGCAGGTTGCGCGCCGGCAAGTTTTTCAGTAAGCGTAGGGTGAATTCCATACACAAAGGAATCAGACAAGGAAAATAGCAAGCATGTACCCAAACATAAGCAAGTTATATTACATTAATGAGTTGCCGCAATTCTAACTTGAGACTCAATTGTCTTTGGCATGGAATGACGACGGCAAGAAAAGGTGGAGCAGTTAATCTCTGCGCTGGCCTTCGATCCTTTTGATGGAGTCCACCTTCTCGAGGATAGGCGCGACAAGCTCTTCGAGCGCCTCGAGATTTGCGTCCTTTGGCAGATGGCCAAGCGCATTGGAGAGGTCGATGCCGGGATTGTGGTGCACCACCTTGATAAGCACTTTGCGGAGGACGGCCCGGCAAAGCCGGCGTGTCTCATTGGCCAATTGAGTCGCCCGGTTAGACTGGAGCAGCTTCAGGGCATCAATGATGCTCTCGAAGAACATCATCAACCTGGCACTCGAAGATATCCATTCCTCGGAAGAATACCTGAAGTTTGACAGGCCCATGGTTGACAGTTCTGCCGTGACCTTCTCTGCAGCATCGATGAGACATCCAGTGTAGATCTCCACCCCCTTTTCGTAATCAATTTGGGCAGCGGCAGCGCTCTTGAGCAGGTTCCTCTCTCCCTAGAGATCTTTGAGTAGGGCCTTCTCGCGGGCCCTGCCGGCCTCGAGAGACTTCTGCAACGTGGTCAGCTTCAGTTCTAGAATGGCAATGGCTTCATTTGCTGAGGAGAGCTGCTTGGTCTTGTTAGACATGGCAACTTGCATCTCCGCCAAGGTGTGGAGGGTTTTTTCCCTGTCGCCTTTGAGCGTTGAGAGCTCCTTGCCGTGTTCTTCAAGATCCGCTTCCAGTTTCTTGACTTTGTCGCTCAGCTCGTTCTTGGCGGCCTCTGCAGCCTCGGCAGCATCAACGGCCTCCTTGAGCTTGCCGGCGTGATCTACAGTTAGAGCTTCGAATGCCTCTTTGTGCTTCTGCTCCAGCTCCTGGGTCTGCCACGCGACAAGCTTCTCGATATCTTCATCTTTGCTGCTAAGCTTGTCGGCGAGCGCCTGCTCATGTGCGGTGAGATCTTCCTCGTGAGCATCAAGCGCAACGCGACGCCCCATCAGGAGAGCATCTTCAGCAACAATTCTCTGCGTAGCTTCATCCTGCGCCTTCTCCATGTCAGATTGTTTCAGGAGGATTTCTATGCACTGCTGGCTCACTTGTTCTCGGCCAGCAGTCAACTCTTGGAGGGCCTCGGCGTACCAGACTTGCATTTGTTTGACGCGCCTCTGAAAATCTGCTTCGGCCGCCTCGACAACTGCCATTCTGGAATCCGCTTTCTCTTTCCGGGCGCGGTGGAGAGCCTGGAGCTTGCGGAAGTTTTGGCCCATGGCCTGAAGGAGCTGATCCTCTTCAGACTTGCAGCTGCTAGCGCTTGGGTCATCGACAACCTCGAGCCCGGTAGCAGCGATGATTTCCTCGTCAAAGACTTCCCCTTCGGCCGGTGCCCCAATGCTTGCCGTCCCCAGCAAGTTGACAAACAGGTTCTCGCCAACTTTGAGATATTTGCTGGATGAGGGGCCTTCAGATGTTGACGGTTGATCCTCAACAACCGCCTCACCAGTAGCAGGGGGCTCCGTGGCCGGCGCAGCGCCTGGCGCTCCTGCGGCAGGAATGCCGTCAGTACGGTCATCAGCCTCCTTGCCACCCTCTTCAGCAGGCTCTTTGGTGGGTTCCTCCTGCACAGTCTCGGCGGCCTCGACGGTGGCATCCTTGGCGGCCTCGCTGGCGGCGATCCTGTCTGCCTCGGCAGCGGCGTCCCTGGCGGTCTCCTCGATGACAACGTCGACGTCCATGTGTTCCATCACAGGGAACTCTGGAGGACGAAGGAGGGAAACAAAATAAGATCAAGATTGAAGTTCGAAGGGACCACAGAAAAAGAGATAAAGGAAAGAATAGCAAGCACACTAAGGCAATCAGTTACCTGCGTCGAGCTATTGAGAGGTGGCCTCACCCCTCCCGGCAACCTCGGTTGCCGGGGGAGGGTTGCCGGTGCCCATGTTTGCCGGCTCCTCCTCAATCAAGATGGGCTCGTCGGTAGGATCCTTTGCCGGGGATGCGCTTGTGGGCGGTGTGGTTGATGGAGGTGGCACAACAGGAGCGTCTTCCAATAACCCTCCTTGTTGCCATTCTTCTCCTGCAAGCCCAGAGATATCAGCAGCAAGAATAGAAACCTCAGCGCCCGCCAACGAAAAAAAGAGCAATGAACTTACGCTGGGGGCAGCGCTTGGGGCTGTGCTGGGGACTGCGTTGAGGGCTGAGCTCCGGGCTGACGATGACAGTTTCTGGCACGCTCGTGGAGCCTGCCGGGGGCCTCGTCGCCCGTGGAAGTCTTTGTCCTCTTCGTCATCCTCTCCAGCAAGGTTTCTGCATCACTGCAGAGACAATACAAGCAAGTCAGTAAGATTGATCCAAGATTGGAACATAAAGGCTGTGGCAAGGTACTCACTCTTCCTCTTCTCGCTCCAGACTAAAGCCGGAGATGTCGAAATCGACCTCCGTTGCGACGTCTGAGTAGGGAGGCGGAGGAGGGGACCTAGGTCGCTTGGCTGTGGCAGGCGCCGGGGGTTGGCGCATTTTCGTCACCTCAGCTTCCGGTGCGGTAGTGCGAGACACCCCTGTCGCCCCAGCAGTTGCCGCTGGTGTGGGTCTCGCGCGCCGCACAGGTTGCTGTTGAACCCCTTGCCGTGGCGCAGTCTTGCCGGCCACTTTCTTGTCGGGAGCGTCGCTGCTCGAGGAAGGTTGGCTTGCCGGGATGCCAGGCGCAGCCTTTCGAAGAACACGCTTTGTCTTCTTCGGGGCTGGGAGCTCTTCTTGCGGTTCTTCTTCAGCCGTGTCTTCATCGGACGAGCTCTCAGCGGCAGTGCTGCTCTGTTCCCCGGCAGCTTTGTCCTTCCCTGCAGGATCTTTCTCCACCACTACCTCTGCATTGCTGGTTTCCCATTCTGCGAAGCCGACGCTGCCGGCCTCTGCGGCAAGATTTGCCTCCTCCGCCCTGGTGGCGATGTATGCCACCTCTTCGTCGGTGGTGCCTCGGAGCAAGTCAGCTTCTTCCCGGACGGCCCTCTCCATCAAGTTATCAAAGAACTTCGTTGCATCTTCCTCAGATGTCTCAACCCATGTCGCGTCAAGACCGTGGGCGTTGAACATCGGCATGAAGGTGATGATTGATCCCAGAGCAGAGTTGTTGCACAGAGGGACAATCCTTGCCGGCAACCGATGCTTGTCGTCGCGCTGGAACAGCTTTTGGCGGAGGGTGCCAAGTTGCATAGCAGTCAAATTGTTGTTCAATCCAGGGCGCAGCCTCATGATGTCCGCTGCGTTCCGGTACTCCCAAGCTGGTCTTCCCCTGTTCTGTAGCGGGGCGATGCGGCGACGAAGGAAATCGAAGCCGATCATCTCCATAGTGAGCCCGGCGGCTTTCAGGCGAAGGATCCTGGTGGTGGCGATTGTGAGCCTCTCGTCCTCCGCGGCAAGGCCGCTCCAATTGCTGCCTCGGACCGCCTTCTGCCGTCGAGGCAAACAGAATAGATGAGGATCTGCTTCCTTGATCCAGCACCACTCAGACCGCCATTCGTCCCACTTCTCCCGGTAAACTCCCTCTGGGTATATCTCCTTATTCCAAGCCCGTGGAATCCAGGCGATAGAACCAGAAAGGGCCTCCCCCTTTTGGATGCGAGGAATAAAATAATGCCGAAAGAGGGCGGTATTGGGAACTACTCCGACAAAATTTTCGCAAAGATGAGCGAAGACAGACATACACATTACGGCGTTTGGTGTGAAGTCAAGAAGATGGAAGCCGTATGTGTACATGATGTCGTTGAAGAAGTCAGAAAAGGGAGAACAGAGCCCGCAATAGAAATATGCGACGAAAAAGGGGTATCTGTCCGATCCACTCTTGGAGCAAGAACCTGGAATCACGCGAGTGGCGGGGTGAGCCTGCGTCTCCCTCGCCCACATACACTGGTACCGCCTCTTCAGAGCTTCCGCATTGAGCGACGGGGCGAAGACGACGTACTTCTTCCGCATCTTCACCAGTTCGCTCTCCGGGACATCGGCTTTCGCCTCCTTGCCCTTGCCTTTGCTGGTCTTGGGCGGCATGGTGTCGGTGTAATAAACAGGGGGGTGTTCACTACCCCTGGACACGCACCGGCAAGTCGCAGCCTCCAGGCGGGAAGGACATGGCAGAGGAGGAATCCACCCAAGAGTACATTCGAAGCCCGGTTCCCGGAAAGGTCTACTTGCCGGGAATGGGTCCGCGCAACGCCGGCAAGGCAGAGCTGGCAAGACAAGACTCCATGCGGATCGACCAGAAGATCAAGTCTACTACTGCCGGCGAGATCAGGGCCGGCAAGCTCAGGACTCGACAAGACTAAAGACAAGGCCCCGGCAAGGTTCTTGCCGGGATGACCAGCTGAACCCGGCAAGGCTTGCCGGGGGACAGCTAGACTGGAGACAAGGCCCCAGCAAGGTTCTTGCCGGGATGACCAGCTGAGCCCGGCAAGGTTCCTGCCCGGCAAGGTTATGCCACTATGCTGCTGCTCCAGTGCGGCCGCCAGCATGGCACTCTGGACCCTTCTCCAGGCATGCGTGGCAGAGCACTGTGCTAAGCGGCGGTGATAGGATGGCCCCTTTTTCCATCCCCAAGAAGCTAAGGGACACCTAGACAGAGCATCTAATGCGCTTGTCCTGACCCGTCAGTGATAAGCATGTAAATGCTGTAGCAGAGTACTTGCCGCGGCAAGGTACTTGCCTCGGCAAGTCATTGGCTGCGACAAGGTATTGGCTACGGCAAGATAGCAGCTGCGGCAAGGTACTTGCCCCGGCAAGTTACCTTGCGCGGCAAACTATGGGCTGCGGCAAGCTGTCAGGTGCGGCAAGGTCTTGCCGCGGCAAGCGTTTCTGTACCACTGTGCTACTGTGCTGCTGCTCCAGTGCCTCTGCCAGCGTGGCGCTCTGGGTCCTTCCAAGCGTGTGTGGCAGGGCACTGTGTAGACGGTGGTGCACTGTAGATAGCGGTGCAGCAGCAAGTGGGATAGGCTTTTCCCACGTCCAAGACGTCCGGGTACATGTATCTGGACAGCAAAGGCATGGGCATTTAATGCCCTTGTCCCCTGCCGTCAGTGGTAGGTAGGACATGTCATCCTGGTAATAGTGGCCTTACTGTAGCAGCTTTCCACCTCTACCTTTACTGTTTGCCACCTGTTGGTGACCCCTTTGTGCGTATAAAAGGAGGCCCATAGGCAACGGAGGAAAGGGAAAAAAGGGAGAACTCCAGTATTGTACGCAGCTACTCGGTACTGTAGCGCTCCTGGAGCTAGAACAATCATATAGATAATAAACCAAAAAGCAGGAGTAGGGTTTTACGCATCCGTGCGGCCCGAACCTGGGTAAATCTCTCTCGTGCACTGTCGTGTTCTTCGCTAGATTCGCTCTTCGTGCGACCGTCTCTCCCTGCCGAACGTAAAGGGGTCCTTCCCTGGGTCCCATAGGTGATCGCGGATTCGTCCCCGACATCTTTGGCGCGCCAGGTAGGGGGTGAGGGGCTGCGCGAACCTGATCTGGCGATCAGCGCGGCAGTTTCTTCATCATCTTCACCGCCATAGCGTCCAAGAAGAAGGGCCTGAACCTTCGCAAAAAGCTAAGTTTTAAAGCTTTAATTATTTTCTGCTGTTAAGTCTTATCCTGGACGATATTTTTGTGCATAACCTGTGCGCGAAGGAGCGCTCCTGAAACATTCTGCGCTCCTGGTTGTTTTGGGTCCGCCCAACAATGCAGACGCAGCTGCGATTGTTTCTAAGGCGTTAAGCTCCCGAAGAGGCGGCGTTCTCGATAGGCTGCTGAACAGGACCCGATCCTAAGCGCCATCGACCGGAACGTGCGCATTCGGGGAGTATTCCGGCAAGCGTGGGGGGCTCACTGTGCAAAAATGCACTCGTTTAAGGAGAAGGACTTAGCGAGTTTTATTCTAAGGTTCCTGCGTAAACCCGTATGCTGAGGAGCCTTCCCGGGGCTAGTCGCGCTCCTAGTTGCCTCGAGTCCGCTCGGCAACCTGAGCAGCTGCGCCAGAGCCGGGAGGGTAAACCTTTTCGGGAGGCGGCGTTCCCGGCATGCTGCTAAGGATCCGTTCCTCAAAGCGCTGCTGACTGGATCGTGCGCACCGGAAAGTGTTCCGGCAAGCAAGGGAATATTCAGCAGGAGTCAAGATTGCAGCCAATCCGACATTAACCAGAAGCTAATCAACTTGTTGTGCTCAAACGCTGTTGTGGCATTTCATGCCCAGTCAGTGTTGCAGGAACACGCATGGAAGGCGAGCTCGGGGGCTGGCAACGCCCCAGAGAGTAACCCCCTGAAGAGCCTCCCCGGCAACAAGCTTGCCGGAAGCTGGCGTTGAGAACATCAAGGTTCTCCGCCAGAGTCAAGAGCCTCCCCGGCAACAAGCTTGCCGGAAGCTGGCGTTGAGAACGTCAAGGTTCTCCGCCAGAGTCAAGAGCCTCCCCGGCAACAAGCTTGCCGGAAGCTGGCGTTGAGAACGTCAAGGTTCTCCGCCAGAGTCAAGAGCCTCCCCGGCAACAAGCTTGCCAGAAGCTGGCGTTCAGAACGTCAAGGTTCTTCGCCAGAGTCAAGAGCCTCCCCGGCAACAAGCTTGCCGGAAGCTGGCGTTGAGAACGTCAAGGTTCTCCGCCAGAGTCAAGAGCCTCCCCGGCAACAAGCTTACCGGAAGCTGGCGTTGAGAACGTCAAGGTTCTCCGCCAGAGTCAAGAGCCTCCCCGGCAACAAGCTTGCCGAAAGCTGGCGTTGAGAACGTCAAGGTTCTCCGCCAGAGTCAAGAGCCTCCCCGGCAACAAGCTTGCCGGAAGCTGGCGTTGAGAACGTCAAGGTTCTCCGCCAGAGTCAAGAGCCTCCCCGGCAACAAGCTTGCCGGAAGCTGGCGTTGAGAACGTCAAGGTTCTCCGCCAGAGTCGAGAGCCTTCCCGGCAACCCCTTGCCGGAAGCTGGCGTCGAGAACGTCAAAGTTTTCCGCCAGAGTTAAGAGCCTCCCTCGCCGGGGGCTCCGACAATCACTCTTTGAGCAAGAAACAAGCTCGGGGGCTAGCGGCGCCCTAGCAGAAAAAGCTAAGTTGCACAGATTTTTTGGCAATTGCATTCATTTTTCTGTCCTCACTCGCTTCTTACACCTACACGCGAAGGAGCATTCTCGGGGCTAGTTGCGCTCCTAGTCGCCTCGAGTCCGCTCGACGATGTGAGCAGCTGCACCAGAACCGGGAAGGTAAACCTTTCCGGGAGGCGGCGTTCCCGGCGAGCTGCTAAGGACCCGATCCCCAAGCGCCGCTGCCTGGAGCGTGCGCACCGGAAAGCTTTCCAGCAAGCGTGGGTCGTCTTGATTGATTCCTCGTTCTCGTATATCGACCTGCACGCGAAAGGACCTTGCTGTGGTTAGTCCGCGCTCTGGTTTCGCCTCGAGTCCGCTCGGCAAACTTAGCAGCTGCATTCTGGCCCGGCAAGTCGCCTTGCCGGCGGCGGCGTTTCCAGCAGGCTGCTAAAGACCCACACCTAGCGCTCGCGGCAAGCGTGCGCACCGGCAGGGTTTCCAGACAGCGTAGGGTACAAGATACATGCAAGGATGGAATCAATCAAGGGGGAAGCATGCATTCATTTAGCATGAAGGAATATCTCTTGTGCCATAAAGCTTGGCCTAATCAAGGTAAATTGTTTCTTTATGCATGCCATTGCAGCAACAGGGTTGCGACCTCCAGGCAGGAGGAACGGCAGGGAACAGATCTACATGTTGCCGGTGTGCGTCGTTGGGCCTAGCTCGGACAACCACTGTGCACGCCTGTCCGGCCCAGGCCCGGGGGCTCCTGTCGGTGTAATAAACAGGGGGGTGTTCACTACCCCTGGACACGCACCGGCAAGTCGCAGCCTCCAGGCGGGAAGGACATGGCAGAGGAGGAATCCACCCAAGAGTACATTCGAAGCCCGGTTCCCGGAAAGGTCTACTTGCCGGGAATGGGTCCGCGCAACGCCGGCAAGGCAGAGCTGGCAAGACAAGACTCTAGGCGGATCGACCAGAAGATCAAGTCTACTACTGCCGGCGAGATCAGGGCCGGCAAGCTCAGGACTCGACAAGACTAAAGACAAGGCCCTGGCAATGTTCTTGCCGGGATGACCAGCTGAACCCGGCAAGGCTTGCCGGGGGACAGCTAGACTGGAGACAAGGCCCCGGCAAGGTTCTTGCCGGGATGACCAGCTGAGCCCGGCAAGGTTCCTGCCTGGCAAGGTTATGCCACTATGCTGCTGCTCCAGTGCGGCCGCCAGCATGGCACTCTGGACCCTTCTCCAGGCATGCGTGGCAGAGCACTGTGCCAAGCGGCGGTGATAGGATGGCCCCTTTTTCCATCCCCAAGAAGCTAAGGGACACCTAGACAGAGCATCTAATGCGCTTGTCCTGACCCGTCAGTGATAAGCATGTAAATGCTGTAGCGGAGTACTTGCCGCGGCAAGGTACTTGCCCCGGCAAGTCATTGGCTGCGACAAGGTATTGGCTACGGCAAGATAGCAGCTGCGGCAAGGTACTTGCCCCGGCAAGTTACCTTGCGCGGCAAACTATGGGCTGCGGCAAGCTATCAGGTGCGGCAAGGTCTTGCCGCGGCAAGCGTTTCTGTACCACTGTGCTACTGTGCTGCTGCTCCAGTGCCTCTGCCAGCGTGGCGCTCTGGGTCCTTCCAACCGTGTGTGGCAGGGCACAGTGTAGATGGCGGTGCATTGTAGATAGCGGTGCAGCAGCAAGTGGGATAGGCTTTTCCCACGTCCAAGACGTCCGGGTACATGTATCTGGACAGCAAAGGCATGGGCATTTAATGCCCTTGTCCCCTGCCGTCAGTGGTAGGTAGGACATGTCATCCTGGTAATAGTGGCCTTACTGTAGCAGCTTTCCACCTCTACCTTTACTGTTTGCCACCTATTGGTGACCCCTTTGTGCGTATAAAAGGAGGCCCATAGGCAACGGAGGAAAGGGAAAAAAGGGAGAACTCCAGTATTGTACGCAGCTACTCGGTACTGTAGAGCTCCTGGAGCTAGAACAATCATATAGATAATAAACCAAAAAGCAGGAGTAGGGTTTGACGCATCCGTGCGGCCCGAACCTGGGTAAATCTCTCTCGTGCACTGTCGTGTTCTTCGCTAGATTCGCTCTTCGTGCGACCGTCTCTCCCTGCCGAACGTAAAGGGGTCCTTCCCTGGGTCCCATAGGTGATCGCGGATTCGTCCCCGACACATGGCAACTGCAAGAGCGGAAGCCGGGGATGGAGCGGGCGTGGAGGCGGCGAGCGGAAGAGGGAAGGCTTCGTTCTGAGCTTGAGAAAAGGAAAGCAATGGCGACGGCCAGATTGAGGAGAAAAGGGGGGTAAATAGGCTTGTGCCTCTGCGGCTTCTCCTTTTTTATGGGGAAGGAGCGGAGCCGCCTCTTTTACTCCCCAATGTGAATGCGCCTCTGCGAGCGCATTGCAGTTGCAGCTTTTGAGGCACGCTTACCACGTCGCGCATTCGGCGCGCGTAGTGGGGGGCACAGTAAATAGGATATTTACGAGCAGTTAATCCCCTGCCACGTGTCCCCGTGCACTGTTTGGGCCTAGCCCAACAACGCCTCGCACTCGTGTGTGGCCTAGGCCCGGGGGCTCCTGTCGGTGTACTAAGTATTGGGCCATTAGTACCCCGTACTTGTGCACGGGCAGTTGTAGCCATACTCGCGGCAAGGCTTGTCGGGGAACAGTTCAAGATTGACTCAGGCCACCAAGGAAATTCTCAAGTCAAAGATCTGAGGATCAGCAGATAAGAAGAGCTGGAATCCGCAGGCTAGCTTCCCCGGCAAGATCTCGCCGGGATGGCCTGCGAAGCCCGGCAAGGCTCGGCGCCCGGCAAGGTTTTGTTGCTGTGCCACCGCTCTAGCACAGCAACAAACCCGACATTCTGGGTCCTTCTCAGGATGCGTGGCGACGCGCCAGTGGAGGATAGCTTAAGCGGTGCTGATGGGATGGCCCCTTTTTCCATCCCCAAGAAAGTGAGGACACCTAAACGGACACCTCACGGTGCATTAAATGCGTTCGTCCTAATCCGTCAGGGGTTAGGTATGATGACCCTGTAGCTACTTTACACCTCAATGTATGTACATTTTGCCACTGTGGTGACCCCTTTGTAGTATAAAAGGAGGCCCAAGGCAACTGCTACAGGGGAGGAGGATCTTCTGGCCCATTCTGCATGCGTAGCTACTCTTTGAACGTACTGTTCACTGCGAGCGCTCCTGGAGCCTGGGCTCAAGAACATCGATAATAAAACAAGGCAGGAGTAGGGTTTTACGCTGATCAGCGGCCCGAACCTGGATAAAATCACCCCGCGTCGATCATTGGTTCTGCTCTTTGCGCATACCTCTCCCCCCGCCGAATCGTAAAGGGGTCCTTTGGGATCCCATAGGTGTCGCACGCCGACAAAGATCCATTTATTCTCTATGGCTTGCCGATCATCGGGCAAGTCAACCAAAGTCCATACTTTGTTCTCATACATGGATCCCATCTCAGATTTCATGGCCTCAAGACATTTCGCGGAATCTGGGCTCATCATCGCTTCCTCATAGTTCGTAGGTTCGTCATGGTCTAGTAACATGACTTCCAGAACAGAATTACCATACCACTCTGGTGCAGAATGTACTCTGGTTGACCTACGAGGTTCTGTAGTAACTTGATCTGAAGTTTCATGATCATCATCATTAGCTTCCTCACTAATTGGCATGGGCATCACTGGAACATTTTTTCTGTGATGAACTACTTTCCAATTCAAGAGAAGGTACAATTACCTCATCAAGTTCTACTTTCCTCCCACTCACTTCTTTCGAGAGAAACTCCTTCTCTAGAAAGGATCCATTCTTAGCAACGAATATCTTGCCTTCGGATCTGTGATAGAAGGTGTACCCAACAGTCTCCTTTGGGTATCCTATGAAGATGCATTTCTCCGATTTGGGTTCGAGCTTATCAGGTTGAAGCTTTTTCACATAAGCATCACAGCCCCAAACTTTAAGAAACGACAGTTTATGTTTCTTGCCAAACCATAGTTCATATGGTGTCGTCTCAACGGATTTAGATGGTGCCCTATTTAACGTGAATGCAGCTATCTCTAATGCATAACCCCAAAACGATAGTGATAAATCGGTAAGAGACATCATAGATCGCACCATATCTAATAAAGTACGGTTACGACGTTCGGACATACCATTACGCTGTGGTGTTCCAGGTGGCATGAGTTGCGAAACTATTCCACATTGTTTTAAATGAAGACCAAACTCATAACTCAAATATTCACCTCCACGATCAGATCGCAGAAACTTTATTTTCTTGTTACGATGATTTTCCACTTCACTCTGAAATTCTTTGAACTTTTCAAATGTTTCAGGCTTATGTTTCATTAAGTAGATATACCCATATCTGCTCAAATCATCTGTGAAGGTCAGAAAATAACGATACCCGCCGCGAGCCTCAACACTCATCGGACCGCATACATCAGTATGTATTATTTCCAATAAGTCAGTTGCTCGCTCCATTGTTCCGGAGAACGGAGTCTTAGTCATCTTGCCCATGAGGCATGGTTCGCAAGCATCAACTGATTCATAATCAAGTGATTCCAAAAGTCCATCCGCATGGAGTTTCATCATGCCCTTTACACCAATATGACCTAAACGGCAGTGCCACAAGTATGTTGCACTATCATTATCAACTTTGCATCTTTTGGCATCAATATTATGAATATGTGTATCACTACGATCGAGATTCAATAAACCATTTATATTGAGTGTATGACCATAGAAGGTTTTATTCATGTAAACAGAACAACAATTATTCTCTTACTTAAATGAATAACCGTATCGCAATAAACATGATCCAATCATATTGATGCTCAACGCAAACACCAAATAACATTTATTTAGGTCCAACACTAATCCCGATGGTAGAGGGAGTGTGCGATGGTGATCTTATCAACCTTGGAATCACTTCCAACACACATCGTCACCTTGTCATTAACTAGTCTCTGTTCATTTTGCAACTCCTGTTTCGAGTTACTAATATTAGCAACTGAACCAGTATCAAATACCCAGGGGCTACTATGAATACTAGTAAAATACACATCAATAACGTGTATATCAAATATACCTTTGTTCACTTTGCCATCCTTCTTATCCACCAAGTATTTGGGGCAGTTCCGCTTCCAGTGACCATTTCCTTTGCAGTAGAAGCACTCAGTTTCAGGCTTAGGTCCATATTTGAGCTTCTTCACGGGAGTGACAACTTGCTTGCCATTCTTCTTGAAGTTCTCTTTCTTTCCCTTGCCCTTTTTCTTGAAACTATTGGTCTTGTTAACCATCAACATTTGATGCTATTTCTTGATTTCTACCTTCACCGATTTCAACATCGCGAAGAGCTTGGGAATCGTTTTCATCATCCCTTTCATATTATAGTTCATCACAAAGTTCTAGTAACTTGGTGATAGTGACTAGAGAACTCTGTCAATCACTATCTTATCTGGAAGATTAACTCCCACTTGATTCAAGCGATTGTAGTACCCATACATTCTGAGCACATGCTCACCAGCTGAGCTATTCTCCTCCATCTTGTAGGCAAAGTACTTGTCAGAGGTCTCATACCTCTCGACACGGGCATGAGTCTGAAATACCGATTTCAGCTCTTGGAACATCTCATATGCTCCGTGGCATTCAAAACATTTTTGAAGTCCTGGTTCTAAGCCGTAAATCATGGCACACTAAACTATCAAGTAGTCATCACATCGAGCTTGCTAAACATTCATAACGTTTGCATCTGCTCCTGCAATAGGTCTGTCACCTAGCGGTGCATCAAGGACATAATTCTTCTGTGCAACAATGAGGATAATCCTTAGATCACGGAACCAGTCCGCATCATTGCTACTATCATCTTTCAACTTAGTTTTCTCTAGGAACATATCAAAAATAAAACAGAGGAGCTATACGCGAGCTATCGATCTACAACATAATTTGCAAATACTACCAGGACTAAGTTCATGATAAATTAAAGTTCAATTAATCATATTACATAAGAACTCCCACTTAGATAGACATCCCTCTAGTCATCTAAATGATCACGTGATCCATATCAACTAAACCATGTCTGATCATCACGTGAGATGGAGTAGTTTTCAATGGTGAACATCTCTATGTTGATCATATCTACTATATGATTCACGTTCAACCTTTCGGTTTCAGTGTTCCGAGGCCATATCTGCATATGCTAGGCTCGTCAAGTTTAACCCGAGTATTCCGCATGTGCAAAACTGTCTTGCACCCGTTGTATTTGAACGTAGAGCCTATCACACCCGATCATCACGTGGTGTCTTAGCACGAAGAACTTTCGCAACGGTGCATACTCAGGGAGAACACTTATACCTTGAAATTTAGTGAGGGATCATCTTATAATGCTACCCTCGTACTAAGCAAAATAAGATGCATAAAAGATAAACATCACATGCAATGAAAATATGTGACATGATATGGCCATCATCATCTTGTGCCTTTGATCTCCATCTCCAAAGCACCGTCATGATCTCCATCATCACCGGCTTGACACCTTGATCTCCATCGTAGCGTCGTTGTCGCCTCGCCAACTATTGCTTCTACAACTATCGCTAACGCATAGTGATAAAGTAAAGCAATTACATGGCGATTGCATTTCATACAATAAAGCGACAACCATAAGGCTCCTGCCAGTTGCTGATAACTTTTACAAAACATGATCATCTCATACAATAATGTGTATCACATCATGTCTTGACCATATCACATCACAACATGCCCTGCAAAAACAAGTTAGATGTCCTCTACTTTGTTGTTGCAAGTTTTACGTGGCTGCTACGGGCTTCTAGTAAGAACCGTTCTTACCTACGCATCAAAACCACAACGATTTTTTGTCAAGTGTGCTGTTTTAACCTTCAACAAGGACCGGCCGTAGTCAAACTCGATTCAACTAAAGTTGGAGAAATAGACACCCGCCAGCCACCTGTGTGCAAAGCACGTCGGTAGAACCAGTCTCATGAACGCGGTCATGTAATGTCGGTCCGGGCCGCTTCATCCAACAATATCGCCGAATCAAAGTAAGACGTTGGTGGTAAGCAGTATGACTATTATCGCCCACAACTCTTTGTGTTCTACTCGTGCATATCATCTACGCATAGACCTGGCTCGGATGCCACGGTTGGGGAACGTGCAATTTCAAAAAAATTCCTACGTTCATGCAAGATCTATCTAGGGAGATGCATAGAAACGAGAGGGGAGAGTATGTCCACGTACCCTCGTAGACCGAAAGCGGAAGCGTCAGCTTAACGCGGTTGATGTAGTCGAACATCTTCGCGATCCAACCGATCAAGCACCGAACGTACGGCACCTCCAAGTTCAGCACACGTTCAGCTCGTTGACGTCCCTTGATCTCTTGATACAGTTGAGGACGAGGGAGAGTTCCGTCAGCATGACGGCGTGGCGACGGTGATGATGAAGTTACCGGCGCAGGGCTTCGCCTAAGCACTACGACAATATGACCGAGGTGTGTAACTGTGGAGGGGGGCACCGCACACAGCTAAGACAAATCTTGGTGTGCCTTTGGGGTGCCCCCTCCCCCGTATATAAAGGAGGGAGAGAGGCCGGCCCTCCTAGGGGCACGCCAAGTGTATGGAGTCCTACTAGAACTTCCAAGTCCTAGTAGGAATCCCTTTCCCTTTTCGGAGTAGGAGAGAAGGAAAGAGGGAAAGAGAGAGGGAGTAGGAAAGGGCAAGGGGGGTGCCCTAGTCCAATTCGGACCCATGGGAGGGGGGGCGCGTGCCACCTCCCCTTTGGCCTGCCTCCTCTTTTCCCATATGGCCCAATAAGGCCCATTACTTCTCCCGGTGAATTCCCGTAACTCCCCGGTACTCCGAAAAATACCCGAATCACTCGGAACCTTCCCGATGTCCGAATATAGCCTTTCAATATATGAATCTTTATCTCTCGACCATTTCGAGACTCCTCGTCATGTTTGTGATCTCATCCGGGACTCCGAACAAACTTCATTCATCAAATCACATAACTCATAATACAAATCGTCATCGAACATTAAGCGTGCGGACCCTACGGGTTCGAGAACTATGTAGACAAGACCGAGCCACATCTCCGGTCAATAACCAATAGCAGAACCAGGATGCTCATATTGGCTCCTACATATTCTATGAAGATCTTTATCGGTCAAACCGCATAACAACGTACATTATTCCCTTTGTCATCGGTATGTTACTTGCGCGAGATTCGATCGTCGGTATCATCATACCTAGTTCAATCTCGTTACCGGCAAGCCTCTTTACTCGTTCCGTAATGCATCATCCCGCAACTAACTCATTATTCACATTGCTTGCAAGTCTGCATATGATGTGCATTACCGAGAGGGCCCAGAGATACCTCTCCGATACTCGGAGTGACAAATCCTAATCTCGATCTATGCCAACCCAACAAACACCTTCGGAGACACCTGTAGAGCATCTTTATAATCACCCAGTTACGTTGTGATGTTTGATCGCACACATTGTGTTCCTCCGTATTCGGGAGTTGCATAATCTCATAGTCAGAGGAATATGTATAAGTCATGAAGAAAGCAATAGCAATAAAACTTAACGATCACTATGCTAAGCTAACGGATGGGTCTTGTCCATCACATCATTCTCTAATGATATGATCCTGTTCATCAAATGACAACACATGTCTATGGTCAGGAAACATAACCATCTTTGATAAACAAGCTAGTCAAGTAGAGGCATACTAGGGACACTCTGTTTGTCTATGTATTCACACATGTACTAAGTTTCCGATTAATACAATTCTAGCATGAATAATAAACATTTATAATGATATAAGAAAATATAAATAACAACTTTATTATTGCCTCTAGGGCATATTTCCTTCACATGGTGCATAAAATAAAAATGAAAAATAAACACAAAAGACGCTCCAAGATTCACACATATCACATGAACGAAACGAAGATGAAAGCATACCGATACTTGTTGAAGAAAGATGGGATGCCTTCCGGGGCATCCCCAAGCTTAGACGCTTGAGTATCCTTGAATATTTACTTGGGGTGCCTTGGGAATCCCCAAGCTTGAGCTCCTGCCTCTCCTCCTTCTCCGCATATCGAGACCTCCTCGATCTTTGATCACTTCATCCACACAAAACTTAACCGAACTTTTAGTGGCGGGGTTAGTGAATATGGCAGTCAAATCCCATCATGTACTGCTATAACATTATTGTATAAATATAATCAAACATTACCCACTATATGCTATCACAATTCTATGGCCCCAAGTCAAAGGAGGCTCAACATGATTTCAAACATACGCAAATAATGAAGCTATAACAGCAATCTATGAAAACAGGACAGTCTGTAAAGATCTGAACGTTCACCATACTTATATAATTCTAAAAATTCTGAAAAATTAGGACAAAATAAAAAATTTGTATATAAATATTGTGCATAAAGTTTCAGAACCTTCGACGTTCCAGTCAAAAATATAAAATCGCGCACTACAGCCAAAGTTTCTGTTTTGCACCGCACATACCAACAAACAATCTAATCATCCTAAAGGCAAATCTTGGCACATTATTTTTATAATACAATGGATTTGTACAAGGGGATAATTATTTTTGTGAGAATCTTCATGAAAAATTTACTTGTTTCTGTGAGCATGAACACAAGTGTTCAAGGTCGACCCTCACTTCTCCAATGCATCACCTTTCAATCGCTTCTCTTTTTGTGAAGTTTTAAGTTCCCCTCTATATTTTTTTTGCATTTAAACTTTATAGAAGCACTCAACAGAAATAAATGACTCTCTAAAACTTCCGGGTTGTCTCCCTGGCAGCGCTTTCTTTAAAGCCATTAAGCTAGGCATAAAGTGCTCAAGTAATGAATTCACCCGGATCCCAAGGTATATCAAAGCCAATTTTAATTAGCAATGATTTGGCATTTAGTAGTGAGCACAAAGCAACATATATCATGCAATGATGAAGTCTAACTCTCTTCCTTTGCATCGTCATGTCATAAAAGAACAATTCATGCACATCAAGTGAAGGCCAATGCATAGCATAAGCAGTTTCTTGCAATTTTATCGTGTTGAAAACATAGAGAGGCGGAGATGTAGTTCCTCTCTCATAATAATTGCAAGTAGGAGAAGCAAGCACATGCATATTACATTCATCAAAATTATCATGTGCAACGGTAAAAGGCAACCCATCAATGTAATCCTTAATAAGTGCAACCTTCTCCGGTATAGTGTAGTTTGGAGAATTCAAAAAGATAATAGGACTATCATGTGTGGGTGCAATAGGAACAATTTCATTCTTAGCATAAGGAACTATAGCTAGTTCATCTCCATAAGCATAATTCATATTGGCATCTTGGCCACAAGCATAACAAGCATCAAGTTCATCAAAAAGGGATATTTCAGAAGAATCAACGGGATCATAGCAATTATCATAGCATTCATCCTTCGGTAAGCACGAAGGGAAATTAAACAATGTATGAGTTGAAGAGTTACTCTCATTAGAAGGTGGGCACGGGTAGCTAATCCGTTATTCCTCCGTTTGTTCTTCGCTCTCCTCATCATCTTTTTCATCCAATGAGCTCATAGTTTCATCAATTTCTTCTTCCATAGACTCCTGCAAAATATTAGTCTCTTCTTGGACAGCGGAGACTTTCTCAATAAATATATCAATATCAGAATTGAATTTATAATTGTCATAGCAATATTTAAGGATAACAAAATTTTCAGGTCTATAAACTGAATCATCAAAATCTTCAAACTTTTCAAACAAAGATTCAATTTCATAAGCACCCTTAAAAGCAACAAATTCTTCTATTCGTTCCACATCATAGTAATCATATCTACCATTAGCATAAGAAGCGAAGGTTTCATTGTCATTAAATTTGCATGAAAGGGAAGGTGTGGAGCATTCATCCTAGAGCAACAAGTATAATCATATCTAGAGCATAGATTCCAAGCATACCATTTCAACCTATGAATTTGATCCCATAACAGTTTCCCTTTTTGTGTCAAGCGATAATCCCTAAAGTATTCAAGTTGATCCAATGTGTCTCCCATTATCAAGTTGAACAGGGTTTTCTCAGGATTATCAAAGTATTGCATAATATTTTTCACATAACGAGCATCGAGGGTTTTAGGAGGTTCCCCATCTCCATGAGTAGCAAGTACAACTAATTTTTTTGGTATTTCATGTTCCATATCGATAACTAAAGATAGAGAACAACTTAGAACAGGAAATAAAAACTACTTAGTGATAAAGCAAACAAGCACACACGATAATATTCACCCCACGCTATTGCTCCCCGACAACGGCGCCAGAAAAAGCTCTTGATAACCCACAAGTATAGGGGATCGTTTGTAGCCTTTTTCGATAAATAAGAGTGTCGAACCCAACGAGGAGCTAAAGGCAGAACAAATATTCCCTCAAGTCTTATCGACCACCGATACAACTCTACGCACACTTGACGTTTGCTTTACCTAAAACAAGTATGAAACTATTTTGCAAGAATAAAACTATGAGTACTTTGCGATAATAAAACTACGAATAAATTGCAAGGTAATAAAAGTGGATAGCTTTTGTCGACAAGAAAGTGTTGGGAAACATAGCATGCAATTTCAAAAAAATTCCTACGCTCACGCAAGATCTATCTAGGAGATGCATAGCAACGAGAGGGGGAGAGTGTGTCCACGTACCCTCATAGACCGAAAGCAGAAGCGTTTGACAACGCGGTTGATGTAGTCGAACTTCTTCTCGTTCCGACCGATAAAGCACCGAACGTACGACACCTCCGAGTTCTGCACACGTTCAGCTCGATGACGTCCCTTGAACTCTTGATCCAGCAAAGTGGCGAGGGATAGTTTCATCAGCACGATGGCGTGGTGACGGTGATGGTGAAGTGATCCGCGCAGGGCTTCGCCTAAGCACTACGTGAATATGACAAGATGCGTAAACTGTGGAGGGGGGCGCCGCACACGGCTAGGAATCAATGTTGTGTGTTCTAGCGGTGCCCCACTCACATATATATAGGTGGGAGAGGGAGAGGGGCAGCAAGGGGCGCCCCAAGTAGGAGTAATCCTACTTGGGCGCCTCCCACAAGTCGGCCTCCCCCCCTTCCATAAGTGTCGGAGGGGGAAGGAAAGCGAGGGGGGAGAGAAGGAAAGGGGGAGGCCGAATCCTCCCCTTTCCTTCTCCCTTCCCCTCCTTCCTTCTCCTCCTATTTTGGCCTATATGGGGGCGCACCAGCCCACCAGGGTCTGGTCTGTCCCTCTCTTGGCCCATAAGGCCCATATCTTTGCCGGGGGTGCCCGGAACCCCTTTCCGGTGACCCGATATGTACCCGGTACCCCCGGAACACTTCCGGTGTCCGAATACTATCGTCCTATATATGAATCTTTACCTCTCGACCATTTCAAGACTCCTCGTCATGTCCGTGATCTCATCCGGGACTCCAAACAACATTCGGTCACCAAATCACATAACTCATATAATACAAAATCATCATCGAACGTTAAGCGCGCGGACCCTACGTGTTCGAGAACTATGTAGACATGACCGAGACACCTCTCCAGTCAATAACCAACAGCGGAACCTGGATGCTCATATTGGTTCCTACATATTCTACGAAGATCTTTATCGGTCGTACCGTAATGACAACATACGTCATTCCCTTTGTCATCGGTATGTTACTTGCCCGAGATTCGATCGTCGGTATCTTCATACCTAGTTCAATCTCGTTACCGATAAGTCTCTTTAATCGTTCCATAATACATCATCCCGCAACTAACTCATTAGTCACATTGCTTGCAAGGCTTATTATGATGTGTATTACCGAGAGGGCCCAGAGATACCTCTCCGATACTCGGAGTGACAAATCCTAATCTTGATCTATGCCAACCCAACAAATACCTTCGGAGATACCTGTAGAGCATCTTTATAATCACCCAGTTACATTGTGACGTTTGATAGCACACAAGGTATTCCTCCGGTATCCGGGGGTGTCATAATCTCGTAGTCAAAGGAATATGTATATGACATGAAGAAAGCAATAGCAATAAAACTGAACGATCAATATGCTAAGCTAACGGATGGGTCATGTCCATCACATCATTCTCCTAATGATGTGATCCCATTCATCAAATGACAACACATGTCTATGGTTAGGAAACTTAACCATCTTTGATTAACGAGCTAGTCTAGTAGAGGCTTACTAGGGACTCGGTGTTTTGTCTATGTATCCACACATGTATCAAGTTTCCGGTTAATACAATTCTAGCATGAATAATAAACATTTATCATGATATAAGGAAATATAAAATAGCAACTTTATTATTGCCTCTAGGGCATATTTCCTTCAGTCTCCCACTTGCACTAGAGTTAATAATCTAGATTACATTGTAATGATTCTAACACCCATGGAGTCTTGGTGCTGATCATGTTTTGCTCGTGGAAGAGGCTTAGGTAACGGGTCTGCCACATTCAGATCCGTATGTATTCTACAAATCTCTATGTCTCCCTCCTTGACTTGATCACTGATGGAGTTGAAGCGTCTCTTGATGTGTTTGGTTCTTTTGTGAAATCTGGATTCCTTCGCCAAGGCAATTGCTCCAGTATTGTCACAAAAGATTTTCATTGGACCCGATGCACTAGGTATTACACCTAGATCGGATATGAACTCCTTCATCTAGACTCCTTCATTCGCTGCTTTCGAAGCAGCTATGTACTCCGCTTCACATGTAGATCCCGCCACGACGCTTTGCTTGGAACTGCACCAACTAACAGCTCCACCATTCAATATAAATACGTATCCGGTTTGTGACTTAGAGTCATCCGGATCAGTGTCAAAGCTAGCATCGACGTAACCATTTACGACGAGCACTTTGTCACCTCCATAAGCAAGAAACATATCCTTAGTCCTTTTCAGGTACTTCAGGATGTTCTTGACCGTTGTCCAGTGATCCACTCCTGGATTACTTTGGTACCTCCCTGCTAGACTTATAGCAAGGCACACATCTGGTCTGGTACACAGCATTGCATACATGATAGAACCTATGGCTAAGGCATAGGGAATGACTTTCATTTTCTCTCTATCTTCTGCAGTGGTCGGGCATTGAGTCTGACTCAACTTCGCACCTTGTAACATAGGCAAGAACTTTTTCTTTGATTGATCCATTTTGAACTTCTTCAAAACTTTATCAAGGTATGTGCATTGTGAAAGTCCAATTAAGCGTCTTGATCTATCCCTATAGATCTTGATGCCCAATATATAAGCAGCTTCACCGAGGTCTTTCATTGAAAAACTCTTATTCAAGTATTCTTTTATGCTATCCAGAAATTCTATATCATTTCCAATCAATAATATGTCATCCACATATAATATTAGAAATGCTACAGAGCTCCCACTCACTTTCTTGTAAATACAGGCTTCTCCAAAAGTCTGTATAAAACCATATGCTTTGATCAACTCATCAAAGCGTATATTCTAACTCCGAGATGCTTGCACCAGTCAATAAATGGATCGCTGGAGCTTGCACACTTTGTTAGCACTTTTAGGATCGACAAAACCTTCTGGTTGCATCATATACAACTCTTCTTTAAGAAATCCATTAAGGAATGCAGTTTTGACGTCCATTTGCCAGATTTCATAATCATAAAATGTGGCAATTGCTAACATGATTCGGACAGACTTAAGCATCGCTACGGGTAAGAAGGTCTCATCGTAGTCAACTCCTTGAACTTGTTGAAAACCTTTTGCGACAAGTCGAGCTTTGTAGACAGTAACATTACCATCAGCGTCAGTCTTGAAGATCCATTTATTCTCTATGGCTCGCCGATCATCGGGCAAGTCAACCAAAGTCCACACTTTGTTCTCATACATGGATCCTATCTCAGATTTCATGGCCTCAAGCCATTTATCGGAATCTGGGCTCATCATCGCTTCTTCATAGTTCGTAGATTCATCACTGTCTATTAACATGACTTCCAGAACAGGATTACCGTACCACTCTGGTGTGGAACGTGCTCTGGTTGACCTACGAGGTTCGGTAGTAGCTTGATCTGAAGTTTCATGATCATTATCATTAGCTTCCTCTCTAGTTGGTGTAGGCATCACGGGAACAGATTTCTCTGATGAGCTACTTTCCAAATTGAGAGAAGGTACAATTACCTCATCAAGTTCTACTTTCCTCCCACTCACTTCTTTCGAGAGAAACTACTTCTCTAGAAATGATCCATTCTTAGCAACAAAGATCTTGCCTTCGGATCTGTGATAGAAGGTGTACCCAACAGTTTCTTTTGGGTATCCTATGAAGACGCACTTCTCCGATTTGGGTTCGAGCTTATCAGGCTGAAGCTTTTTCACATAAGCATCGCAACCCCAAACTTTAAGAAACGACAGCTTAGGTTTCTCGCCAAACCACAGTTCATACGGTGTCGTCTCAACTGATTTAGATGGTACCCTATTTAACATGAATGCAGCTGTCTCTAATGCATAACCCCAAAACGATAGTGGTAAATCGGTAAGAGACATCATAGATCGAACCATATCCAATAAAGTACGGTTACGACGTTCGAACACATCATTACGCTGTGGTGCTCCAGGTGGCGTGAGTTGTGAAACTATTCCACATTGTTTTAAATGAAGGCCAAACTCGTAACTCAAATATTCGCCTCCGCGATCAGATCGTAAAAACTTTATTTTCTTGTTACAATGATTCTCCACTTCACTCTGAAATTCTTTGAACTTTTCAAATTTATCAGACTTGTGTTTCATCAAGTAGATATACCCATATCTGCTCAAATCATCTGTGAAGGTCAGAAAATAACGATACCCACCGCGAGCATCAACACTCATCGGACCGCATACATCGGTATGTATTATTTCCAATAAGTCATTAGCTCGCTCCATTGTTCCGGAGAACGGAGTCTTAGTCATCTTGCCCATGAGGCATGGTTCGCAAGCATCAAATGATTCATAATCAAGTGATTCCAAAAGTCCATCCGAATGGAGTTTCTTCATGGGCTTTACAACAATATGACCTAAACGGCAGTGCCACAAATATGTTGCACTATCATTATCAACTTTGCATCTTTTGGCATCAATATTATGAATATGTGTATCACCACAATCGAGATTCAACAAAAATAGACCACTCTTCAAGGGTGCATGACCATAAAAGATATTACTCATATAAATAGAATAATCATTATTCTCTGATTTAAATAATAACCGTCTCGCATTAAACAAGATCCAGATATAATGTTCATGCTCAATGCTGGCACCAAATAACAATTATTCAGGTCTAAAACTAATCCCGAAGGTAGATGTAGAGGTAGCGTGCCGACGGGGATCACATCAACCTTGGAACCATTCCCGACGCACATCGTCACCTCGTCCTTAGCCAATCTTCGTTTAATCCGTAGCCCCTATTTCCAGTTACAAATATGAGCAACCGAACCGGTATCAAATACCCAGGAACTACTACGAGCATTAGTAAGGTACACATAAATAACATGTATATCAAATATACCTTTGTTCACTTTGCCATCCTTTTTATCCGCCAAATACTTGGGGCAGTTCCGCTTCCAGTGACTAATCCCATTGCAGTAGAAGCACTCAGTTTCAGGCTTAGGTCCAGACTTGGGCTTCTTCCCGGGAGTGGCAACTTGCTTGCCATTCTTCTTGAAGTTCCCCTTCTTTCCTTTGCCCTTTTTCTTGAAACTAGTGGTCTTGTTAACCATCAACACTTGATGCTCCTTCTTGATTTCTACCTCCGCAGCTTTGAGCATAGCGAAGAGCTCGGGAATTGTCTTATCCATCCCTTGCATATTATAGTTCATCACGAAGCCTTTATAGCTTGGTGGCAGTGATTGGAGAACTCTGTCAATAACACTATCAACTGGAAGATTAACTCCCAGCTGAGTCAAGTGATTATGATACCCAGACATTTTGAGTATGTGTTCACTAACAGAGCTATTCTCCTCCATCTTGCAGCTATAGAACTTGTTGGAGACTTCATATCTCTCAACTCGGGCATTTGCTTGAAATATTAACTTCAACTCCTAGAACATCTCATATGGTCCATGATGTTCAAAACGTCTTTAAAGTCCCGATTCTAAGCCGTAAAGCATGGCACACTGAACTATCGAGTAGTCATCAGATCGAGCTTGCCAGATGTTCATAACATCAGCATCTGCTCCTGCAGCAGGCCTTTCACCTAGCGGTGCATCAAGGACATAATTCTTCTGTGCAGCAATGAGGATAATCCTCAAGTTATGGACCCAGTACGCGTAGTTGCTACCATCATCTTTCAACTTAGCTTTCTCTAGGAATGCATTAAAATTCAAGGGAACGGTAGCACGGGCCATAGATCTACAACATAGATATGCAAAAACTATCTGGACTAAGTTCATGATAAATTAAGTTCAATTAATCATATTACTTAAGAACTCCCACTTAGATAGACATCCCTTGAGTCATCTAAATGATCACGTGATCCAAATCAACTAAACCGTGTCCGATCATCACGTGAGATGGAGTAGTTTTCAATGGTGAACATCTCTATCTTGATCATATCTACTATATGATTCACGTTCAACCTTTCGGTCTCCAGTGTTCTGAGGCCATGTCTGTACATGCTAGGCTCGTCAAGTTTAACCTGAGTATTCCGCATGTGAAAAACAGTCTTGCACCCGTTGTATGTGAACGTAGAGCCTATCACACCCGATCATCACGTGGTATCTCAGCACGACGAACTGTCGCAATGGTGCACACTCGGGGAGAACACTTATACCTTGAAATTTTTGTTAAGGGATCATCTTATAATGCTACCGCCGTACTAAGCAAAATAAGATGCATAAAAGATAAACATCACATGCAATCAAAATATGTGACATGATATGGCCATCATCATCTTGTGCCTTTGATCTCCATCTCCAAAGCACCGTCATGATCTCCATCGTCACCGGCTTGACACCTTGATCTCCATCGTAGCGTCATGGTCGTCTCGCCAACTATTGCTTCTACAACTATCGCTAACGCATAGTGTTAAAGTAAAGCAATTACATGGCGTTTGCATTTCATACAATAAAGCAACAACCATAAGGCTCCTACCAGTTGCCGATAACTTTTACAAAAAAGGATCATCTCATACAACAACGTATATCACATCATATCTTGACCATATCACATCACAACATGCCCTACAAAAACAAGTTAGACGTCCTCTACTTTGTTGTTGCAAGTTTTACGTGGCTGCTACGGGCTTCTAGCAAGAACCGTTCTTACCTACGCATCAAAACCACAACGGTGTTTCATCAAGTTTGTTGTTTTAACCTTCAACAAGGACCGGCCGTAGTCAAATTCGATTCAACTAAAGTTGGAGAAACAGACACCCGCCAGCCACCTTTATGCAAAACTAGTTGCATGTCTATCGGTGGAACCGGTCTCATGAACATGGTCATGTAAGGTTGGTCCGGGCCGCTTCATCCAACAATACCGCCGAATCAAAATAAGTCGTTGGTGGTAAGTAGTATGGCTATCACTGCCCACAACTCTTTGTGTTCTACTTGTGCATATCATCTACGCATAGACCTGGCTCGGATGCCACTGTTGGGAAACGTAGCATGCAATTTCAAAAAAATTACTACGCTCACGCAAGACCTATCTAGGAGATGCATAGCAACGAGAGTGGGAGAGTGTGTCCACGTACCCTCTTAGACCGAAAGCGGAAGCATTTGACAACGCGGTTGTTGTAGTCGAACTTTTTCTTGTTCCGACCGATCAAGCACAGAACGTACGGCACCTCCGAGTTCTGCACACGTTCAGCTCGATGACGTCCCTCGAACTCTTGATCCAGCAAAGTGTCGAGGGAGAGTTCCGTCAGCACGATGGCGTGGTGACGGTGATGGTGAAGTGATCCGTGCAGGGCTTCGCCTAAGCACTACGTGAATATGACCGGAGGCGTAAACTGGGGAGGGGGGCGCTGCACACGGCTAGGAATCAATGTTGTGTGTTCTAGCGGTGCCCCCCCTCACATATATATATAGGTGGGAGAGGGAGAGTGGTAGCAAGGGGCGCCCCAAGTAGGAGTAATCCTAATTGGGCGCCTCCCACAAGTCGGCCTCCCCCCTTCCATAAGTGTCGGAGGGGGAAGTAAAGAGAGGGGGGAGAGAAGGAAAGGGGGAGGCCGAATCCTCCCCTTTCCTTCTCCCTTCCCCTCCTTCCTTCTCCTCCTATTTTGGCCTATATGGGGGCGCACCAGCCCACCAGGGGCTGGTCTGTCCCTCTCTTGGCCCATAAGGCCCATATCTTTGCCTGGGGTGCCTGGAACCCCTTTCCGGTGACCCGATATGTACCCTGTACCCCCGGAACACTTCCGGTGTCCGAATACTATTGTCCTATATACGAATCTTTACCTCTCGACCATTTAGATACTCCTCATCATGTCCGTGATCTCATCCGGGACTCCGAAGAACATTCGGTCACCAAATCACATAACTCATATAATACAAAAGCGTCATCAAACGTTAAGCATGCGGACCCTACGGGTTCGAGAACTATGTAGACATGACCGAGACACCTCTCCGGTTAATAACCAACAGCGGAACCTGGATGCTCATATTGGTTCCTACATATTCTACGAAGATCTTTATCGGTCGTACCGTAATGACAACATACGTCATTCCCTTTGTCATCGGTATGTTACTTGCCCGAGATTCGATCGTCGGTATCTTCATACCTAGTTCAATCTCGTTACTGACAAGTCTCTTTAATCGTTCTGTAATACATCATCCCGCAACTAACTCATTAGTCAGATTGCTTGCAAGGCTTATTATGATGTGTATTACCGAGAGGGCCCAGAGATACCTCTTCGATACTCGGAGTGACAAATCCTAATCTTGATCTATGCCAACCCAACAAATACCTTCGGAGATACCTATAGAGCATCTTTATAATCACCCAGTTACGTTGTGACGTTTGATAGCACACAAGGTATTCCTCCGGTATCCGGGAGTTGCATAATCTCATAGTCAGAGGAATATGTATATGACATGAAGAAAGCAATAGCAATAAAACTGAACGATCAATATGCTAAGCTAACGGATGGGTCATGTCCATCACATCATTCTCCTAATGATGTGATCCCGTTCATCAAATGACAACACATGTCTATGGTTAGGAAACTTAACCATCTTTGATTAACGAGCTAGTCTAGTAGAGGCTTACTAGGGACTCGGTGTTTTGTCTATGTATCCACACATGTATCAAGTTTCCGGTTAATACAATTCTAGCATGAATAATAAAAATTTATCATGATATAAGGAAATATGAAATAACAACTTTATTATTGCCTCTAGGGCATATTTCCTTCAGAAAGTAAGGCAATCGATAACAAGTACCGGTAATCATTCTCGTAATTTTATATGAGGGAGAGGCATGAGCTAACATACTTTCTCTACTTGGATCATATGCACTTATGATTAGAACTCTAGCAAGCATCCGCAACTACTAAAGATCATTAAGGTCGTGAAACCCCACCGTAGCATTAAGTATCAAGTCCTCTTTATGCCATACGCAACAACCCACCTACTCGGGTTTAAGCTTCTGTCACTCTCGCAACCCACCATACGCGAATCATGAACGTATTGCAACACCCTACAGTGGGGATCCCTCATGTTTGCGCGAGACGGAGAGCATCGTAGGACAGCACCATAAATAAAATATACAATCATACCAACCAAGATCACGATTAACCCATAGGACAAAACGGATCTACTCAAACATCATAGGATAACCATAGATCATTGGGAAATAATATATGGAGTTGAGCACCATGTTTAAGTAGAAATTACAGCTGGGAGAAGAGGTGTTACACCGCCGCATAGAGGGGGAGAGAGTCGGTGTTGACGGTAGCAAGATTGTTGATGTAGATCGCCGTCACGATCCTTTCCCCGGCGGCGTTCCGGCGCCACCGGGAGAAAGGGGGAGAGAGCCTCCTCCTTCTTCTTCTTCCTTGGCCTCCTCCCTAGATGGGAGGAGAGTTCCCCCTCTGGTCCATGGTCTCCATTGCGGCAGAGGGGCGGGAGCCCCTCCGAGATTGGATCTCCCTCTCTGTTCCCTTCTGTTTCGCGTTCCTCAGATCTGGCCGAAAACCATTTCTTATATTCCCGGAGATCCATAACTACGATTGCGCTAAGATTTTAACATGATTTTTTTCTGGATATAAGCTTCCTTGCGCCCGAAGTAGAGCTCCAACCGACATACTAGGTGGGTATAAGACACCTGGGCTCGCCTGGCACCCCAGGCGCGCCCTGGTAGGTTGTGGTCACTGTGGGCCCCCTCTTCTGATGATTCCAACTCCGAAAAAGCACAAATATTCCAAAATAATTCTCCGTAAAATTTTATTGCATTTGGACTTCGTTTGATATGGATTTCCTGCGAAACAAAAAACATGCAAAAAACAGGAACTGGCACTAGGCACTAGATCAATAGGTTAGTCCAAATAAATCATATAAAATGTTGCCAAAAGTGTATAAAAGTTGTATAATATTGTCATGAAACAATAAAAAATTATAGATACGACGGAGACGTATCACTGCTGCAGCTAAGACGCCCTTTCCTGGCTAAGTGAGTCGATCTGCGTGCTTTGATTCTACCAGTTGAAGGCGGTCTGCTTCCTCCTTCCTCTTCTCCTCCTCCAGCTTCCTCTTCTCCTCCTGCTACTGCATCTTTCTCCCACGGCTTCTGTAATCGGCGTTCCAACCCGCAAACCCCTCAAACCACGGAACAACGCCTTAGTCTCGTGTTCTTCCCGGGTGTTTAGGATTCTTCAGGGCGCGCGTAAGCTCGTCGTTCTCTCTGTTGGGCGTGAACACCCCTGTTCAAGCCTATTCTATTGCAAGAAGTAAACCGTCGGAGGCTTCTTTAAGACTTGTCCGCTCCAAAACCATCCCTGTCTTTGGGTCCAACTTCCCCCCATGCGCATAAAACCATGTCCTGCACCTTTCGGGCCAGCTCAATGTAACTGGAGTGACCCCTGCAGCAATCATCTCTTGCTCAACGATATCCCACTTAGGCCGGGCCAACTCGTAGCCACCTGGCCCCAGCTTATGGTGCCACTTCTTTTTCGCAGCATTAATCTTATTTTTTCTTGACCGTTCCTGAGCTGTTTCCGATTCCTTGAACTTCACGAAAGCATCCGAGTGATCTCTTGCTTTCTCCAGTGTTCCCTTGAATTTTGGAGTCTGCTTTCCTGCTTTGACGTACGCGGCCCATATATTTTTCTTGTGGTTGTTGAATGCTATCACCATCTTCTTAAGAGCACTCTTCTTGACTTTCTCCAGATCTGCATCTGTCAAACGATCTGGTAGGGTGAAATATGACATGAGCGATTCCCAAAGCAGATCTTTTGCTCTTTCGGAGACAAAAGGAACATCTGGATCTCCCTTTGCTGGCTTTTTCCATTCTTGAATGGAGATCGGGATTTGGTCCCTGACAATAACTCCGCATTGACGAATGAACTTTTTCGCATTCTTCTTAGGTTCAAACGGTTCGCCATTTGGTTTGATGGCATCGATGTTGTACTTTACGCCAGCCTGCAACTTTTTGGCCGGGCATCGAACTGTCCTGCTGCTTGTAGAAGATTTGCTCGATCCGGAGGGCTAAAAGAAGAAAGATTGATTCGTTAATATATATATATATATATATACAAATCAATTAATACATGTAATGATCACCCGATGGCTTATATAATAAATATACCTCGCCGGTCTTTGTTATTTGAAGAACATTTTCTTCGTCATCATTGTTGTGTCCTTCATCTATTCGTTCGTCTTCATGAAACATCATACCCTCACCGGAATTGTTCAGATATTGCGAGCCGTCATCATCTGGGCTCGGGGAGCGTATGATGTCGAATAGAGTCTCTTCTCCTTCTCTGCCGGTATTGTCCATAGCTTTTATTTAACTAATCCAGAAGAAAGATAAAACAATTTAGTATTCAAATTAGAATGCATGCAATCAATAAGGAAAAACTGAATCATAGTAGATAATATGCATCTCGAATAATATCACTAATAAATACATCTCGAATAATCCAGATAATTAATATGCATCATCGAATATAATCTCGAATACATCGTCTCGAATATTATCGAATAATATAATCTCGAATACATCGTCTCGAATATTATCTCGAATACATCACTAGCTAATACAGATCGAATATTATCAAATAATCTAGTTCACTCGCGGGCGGTGGACACCCAAAGAGAAGGAACCATCACAGGATCAGAAACTCGGGTGAGATCCCTGAAGAACCTGCCAGGTATTGGAGAACCTGACGTCCAACGCAGCCATGTAGCGACGGACGTGCTCGTCCTCCTCCCTGACACGGTCACGTACCACCTCCGGCGGGGCCGGCTGCCTCCGCACCGAAAGTGGCCCACGCGAACGCCACCAAAGAAACTCTGTGTCGACGACGGGAGCCCGGTTCCTCACCAAGCTGCGCACCCCGGAAGGTAGCACCTCCCAGTGCCAGCCCGGCGGAGCCCAGTCCCGGACATGGCGCCTCTGAAGCAGGACGTCATCGCGAACGAGTCGACGACGAGGATGCGGGCCGGGCATCGTAGACGTCGAGAACAAATTCTATGCAAATTTAACATTTTTTAAATGCTTGATTGTGATTTTTGTAATTCTTTTTCACTTGATTTTGCAAATACATGACAAACTTTTGCAAATACAACATTAAGATATATATTAACATTAAAATATTATTAATACATGGTCAACTTTTTTCAATGCAACTTTTTCCTATGCAACTTTTTTCTATAAATATAAAAAAACTAGTGAAAAAAACTAAAATACATATATATATATATACATACATTCTATAAAAAAACATTCATGCATACATTGTAAATTCCACCGTTCATCTACAATACATATATATACATACATACATTGTATAAAAAAACTAGTGAAAAAAAAACTAAAATATCTAAAACATCTAAAACATCCAAATAGAACATCTAAAACATTCATGCATATATACATTTCATAAAAAACTAGTGAAAAAAAATCACCACGGAGGCGGGGGGCGCGAGCTCACAGCGGGCGGCGGGCGAGGTCGAGGCTGGCTGGCATGGGCGGCGCGTCGGGGGCGGCGACGGCATCGGGGCAGGCGGCGTGGCGAGGGCGCGGGCGGCATCGGGGCTCGGGGAGGAGGGCGCGTTCGACGTTGGGGATCGGGGAGGAGGCGCCGGCTTCGGGGAAGGCGACGAGCACGGGTGTCGGGGGAGAGGCGAGACGGTGGCGTGCGGCAGCCTGGCGTTGTCCTGGTTCGGCGGCGTCGAGGTGTGTGGTGGCGTTGGGGAAGGAAGACGATGGAAACGAGATGGAGTTCTGAAAATTTGCAAGTCCCCGCTTATATAGAAATACCTTTAGTCCCGGTTGGAGGCTCCAACCGCAACTAAAGGGTACCTTTAGTCACGGTTGGAGCCACCAGCCGGGACTAAAAGTGAATTTTCACCAGGCCAAGCGGTAGGAAGCCCAGGCCTTTAGTCCCGGTTGGTGGCTCCAACCGCGCGACTCGCGGTTGGAGCCACCAACCGGGACTAAAGGCCTGTTCCTGGCACAACGCAGTGTGGTGGATGTTTAGTCCCACCTCACCCAGCGAAGGGCGCTCGCACTGGTTTATAAACCCATGCGCGGTAGCTCATTCGAGCTCCTCTCTAAAGCAGACCTTGTGGGCCTACCGATCTGTCCTGCCCTGTGGGCCATACTGGGCCGTGCGGGCCTGCATCCTGGCCCAACTAGTAGTTGGGTTTTTAGTCGTATGCAGGCCGTGGCGGCCTAGTAGGCGTGCTTTTTTTAATTTATTTATTTTCTAGTTTTTTTGTTTTCTGCTTTATTTATTTTCTTTTGTTTCTGAGTTGTTTTTTGCTTTATTTAGAGTTTCTGAGTGAATCTTTTTGCTTTAGGTCACAAAAATTATAAACTTTCTGTTAGTGCCAGTAGTTTTCAAATTTGAATTATTTGAAATTTGAGTGAATCACTAGTTTGTGAATAACTTTACTTTAAAAATAGATTTTGAGTGATTCTTTTTCCTGCTGTTTAATATCACTGTTCAAAAAATCTTCCGATTCAGTGATTTTTCGTCCGATTTATCGCTACTCCTGGGGTGACCGATAAGATTATGCCTTATCTTCACCGTTTATCGTTTGGACCGATTTATCGATCATACAAGCGATTTATTGAGAATCTACTAATAAATCGAGCCTATTTCTAGCACTATTTTTACAAAAACTATGTTTATTTGTGTTTTGTGGACCTTTTTAAGCAATATGTACTATTGTCCTATTATGTTTGTCATTAAATTAGGATTCAGAGGCTAGGAGTCAAGGTAACACTTCTGTCCAATATTTTTTATGTGTTGAATATTGCATATTTAGTGTTGGGAACTAAGATTTGCAAAAAATGGCCGATTAATAGTCGACCGATAAAATCAATTAATCGGTCGATTTTCGATTAATCTCTAATCCTAGGCTGACCGAGACACTAACGATAAGCGATATCCTCAACATTGTTTAATATTAGTGTGTTTTATCATTATATTCAATTTGGTAATTCTTAGGTTATTTAAAAAAATGAAATGCCTTTGTAACAGATGAGTTTTCGTCTGATACCCTGATACTTCGAAAGAGATTGTCCATTTTGTACATGAAGTGCATCCAGTTTTTGCCGTAACCCTCTCAACTTTTTAGCACATGCTATGTGGGTGAAATGATGATACCATGCCAACTTTCAACCATTTCAGAGTTCATTTGTAGTGCTTTTCAATTTCAGGGTTGTTTAGCTCAAAAAATCAGTAAATGCATGAAAAATAGCAAATGAAGTCAGAAAGGGTTGAAAATTGATGACGTGGCTTTGAATGGTGCGTACTGAACGCACAAAAAGTCTGGAGTTGAAATAAATTTAAAAAAATGAAATGCCTTTGTAACAGATGAGTTTTCGTCCGAAACCCTGATACTTCGAAAGAGATTGTCCATTTTGTACAGGAAGTGGATCCAGTTTTTGCCGTAACCCTCTCAACTTTTTAGCACATGCTAGGTGGGTGAAATAATGATACCATGCCAGCGTTCAACCTTTTCAGAGTTCATTTGTAGTGCTTTTCAATTTCAGGGTCGTTTAGCTCAAAAAATCAGTAAATGCATAAAAAATAGCAAATGAAGTCAGAAAGGGTTGAAAATTGATGACGTGGCTTTGAATGCTGCATACTGAACGCACAAAAAGTCTGGAGTTGAAATAAGTTTAAAAAAATGAAATGCCTTTGTAACAGATGAGTTTTCGTCCGAAACCCTGATACTTCGAAAGAGATTGTCCATTTTGTACACGAAGTGCATCCAGTTTTTGGCGTAACCCTCTCAAATTTTTAGCACATGCTATGTGGGTGAAATGATGATACCATGCCAACTTTTAACCTTTTCAGAGTTCATTTGTAGTGCTTTTCAATTTCAGGGTTGTTTAGCTCAAAAAAATTAGTAAATGCAAGAAAAATAGCAAATGAAGTCAGAAAGGGTTGAAAATTGATGACGTGGCTTTGAATGGTGCATACTGAACGCACAAAAAGTCTGGAGTTGAAATAAGTTTAAAAAAATGAAATTCCTTTGTAACAGATGAGTTTTAGTCTGAAACCCTGATACTTAGAAAGAGATTGTCCATTTTGTACATGAAGTTCATCCAGTTTTTGCCGTAACCCTCTAAACTTTTTAGCATGCTATGTGGGTGAAATGGTGATACCATGCCAACTTTCAACCTTTTCAGAGTTCATTTGAAGTGCTTTTCAATTTCAAGGTCGTTTAGCTCAAAATAAATCAGTAAATGCATGAAAAATAGCAAATGAAGTCAGAAAGGGTTGAAAATTGATGACATGGCTTTGAATGGTGCATACTGAACACACAAAAAGTCTGGAGTTGAAATAAGTTTAAAAAAATGAAATGCCTTTGTAACAGATGAGTTTTCGTCCGAACCCCTGATACTTCGAAAGAGATTGTCCATTTTGTACACGAAGTGCATCCAGTTTTTGTCGTAACCCTCTCAACTTTTTAGCACATGCTATGTGGGTGAAATGATGATACCATGCCAACTTTCACTACAACAAAAACCCACATATACCAATGCATATCTACCAACGAAATGATAATATGTGTTGTTTGTTTTAACCTCCCACCTCCCCAACTTATCCCACCTTCCCCTGCATAGCACTAACCTCCTCTCCCTAAAAAAATCTAACCTCGCCATACGGCGTACCCAAGCCCACCCAATTCTTCCGATCTGTCATCTCCCCTCCCCCTCGATTCCCATCTCACCCGAGCTCCATGACCACGATGCTGACTGCCACCACTGATTTCTGCTAACTCAGGCGCTCTCCCACGACATCGCTCACCAGCCAGGTTGCCCCTTAGTCCTCTCCTCTAACCCTCCGCCGCCGCGACTCCCTCCGCACCGCTGCACATGACCCAGCAGCAACCCTAGCCGCCACGGGCCGCCCGTGCGACTCCCGTGTAAGGCACTTGTCTCTGTATGCGCCGGTGCCGGCTCGGGCCCAACGACGCTGCTCCGCCTCGGCTACCTCGCCTCCTGACATCGACGATTTTAGTAAGGCACTTGTCTCGTCTGCTGGTACCCCTCTGATTCTTTGTGCTGACATAGCATCGTTCCATGATCAATTCTCTGCCGGAAATCGCAAATGTGATCTACATTACCTAGTGTTAGCCATCGTGGTGTCGTACATCACGGCTAGATAACACCCCATCATGGTCAGTTACCTTACTGGAGGCTCCAAAATTCACTCAACCATTCTAGGTATTTTAGTTTCGTCCTTGCATCTTTCAATGTGCACTGCTATATAGTTCTGCACATGCAAGCCAGTTGTTTCTAATTTGGTTGATCTATTTGGATGGATGGTTGAGTCCATATGTGTTAATTCTGAAAGAATGCTTGCGTCCTTTTTTCTTTATCTCAATAGTTCGTTCTCGCTGCTATGTCTGTGGATGAATCCTTACCGATTTCATTGTCACATGTTGTGTAATACTATAAGAATAAGTCTCACATGCGTCCATCTATCCTAATATTCCTCTTTATTGTATATATAATCCTTAATTTCATCTTCCCTTACACTTTCTGAAACTGACCTTGCTTCAGTCAACATGTGTCTGTTTGTTGGATTGCATTCTCATCCTTGTAGTAGTTCGATCTGTTGTGTCGATGAACATCCACGTGAGGCTGCAGGATGGTTGTGAGTTACCAAAACATTGTCTCTCTTAATCAATAAATCGCTGACTCAGTTTCAATTGTTGATCCAACTGCTAAGTTCAGCATTTAGTTGACCTTTTCATTGCGGTGCTTGCAGAATGGTGTCGTGGCAACACTACACTATTACCTAACGACGGTGAGCAACATCACAACTCTATTCATTGTGTGCACATACTATGGAGCCACCAGCCTGCTCAAGCCGCCCTCAATCAGTGCCAACCCCACGTGAGAAAACTATGGTACTGATTTCTTAGGTTGTAAGGTTATGTCTTCCCCTAGGATTTAAGGTGGTGAACTATGGTATACTATGACTGTATCACGGTTTGTTGTTTCTTGACTTGTTTCAATAAGAACTTCAGTGCTTGAGTCATAACCCTGTAAGGTTTCACCTTGCTCCAATTACTCAATCAAAACTCGTGGTTCTACGTGTTGTTGGCTCTCAACTTCCTTCAATCAGCATCTGATCCTTCACAAGATCATGAAATATTTATGTCTCACTGGTTCTTCACCGGCCATAGGAGTTGATATAAATATCAATATGCTCATGGTAATACACCCTACTTTGCATAGTAAACCATATTGAGCTATTTTAAATGCAGAACATCTTTAATAAACTAAAGATGATGTCACAACCCTACTTTGGTTTATAGATTACAAAGAGATTGCGCAATCTGGAAAAGAAAAGGTGGATGCCAAGGTGAACAGTCGTGTGATGTCTGCAGCTGGGATGTTGAAAAGTTTGTGTAAGTTCTTTTGGCTTGCTCTCAAATATAAATTTCTTCGTACGCGCGCGCTGATGTAGAAACAACAATTGTCTCAGATATCTTCTGAAAGATCATGTGTCAATGATATTTGAGCAAAGAAGTGTGTAATTTCCCAATCTACATTAGTAGTGCTATTTTGATGCAATTCTAAGTTTGATATCTTCTAGTATTCCCTGTAGATTTTGTGTTGATCTAAATATTGTACTAAACTTTTCTGTACAATTGTATATAGAGTTGCTAAGGGACCTGTAGCATAGAGAGGCTAATATGCCATTTTGTCAAGATAGTTAGACTTCTTGAACTAAAGTTTACTATATCAATTTGTACTAAAATTTACCTTGTTTTACAAAATTATCTTGTTACTAATTTTTGCATTGTTGTACTAAAATTTGCCTTGCTACTGTTGTACTAAAATTTAACCATTGAGTAGGTATTAAGAATTCAAGGGAGCAAAAATAATGAGAAAGGAGCAGGAGCACTCGGGAGAAGTTAACTGAAAATCCAGTTAAGATGTGACCTTCACATAAATCGCAGATCATAACCAGTACATGATTCATGATAGAACTGCACTAGACACATGACATCCAGTTGTATAACTGTATGTAGTAGAGTTTTCTTGATGCCTATATTGTTCCTTTTTAACTTGTTCACATAATTGGTATGGTTTGAATTATATATGATGAAATTTAGTTATGTACGTTTATTGGACAAATGGCACTTTATCAAAATCCAATCATTTGTTTTCATAATAGTTGCCTTGATTTAGGAGGCGAATATAGTGGGCGAATAAGAATGATTTTATGGTACAAAAATGTTGAGTGCATTTATTAAAATATGTTATCCGATGTACATGTCGATCCCCAAAAATATTTATGTTTGACATAGTTAATGTTGAACCACTAGAATAATTACGCCCCGTGGACAATTTCCTAGTATGTAAATATATGTCTTGGTAAATCACATTTTTGAGCATGTATGAAGGTACCTAATTAAGGCACATCCAAATTTGACCTGGTGTGAATCATTTTCTTTGAACATAACGTATATTTGAATTGTTGAAACCTTGCATCTATTTATGTTTTCTGGGGAACTGCATATCTTTCTTTGAAACCAAAGGATGTGTTGTATGTTAACACATGTTTATTTTAAGGAAGTACCTCATTTCTTACATATTATGTTTGCTTTAAGGTTTGCATTAACTCAATTGACGTAGTAGATTTGTTTATAAGAAAACAAGGATCAAAAGGATTTGGTTAGATGTAGGTTATTACTCTACTTTTCTGCGTACAAAGCTACTAATGTAGTGACCTTCAAGCATTGTATGTTGCTCCTCCTTTACATTTTGCTGCTCTATTGACCTCATTTTCTCTACAGTAAGTTGCTCATCTCATTTCTTTGTTTTTGTAGATTGCCAAGATAATATGGATGATGCATGGATCAGATGTTTGATTGCAAGGATGATAATGAGCTACTCTAGATAATTAGAATGTCATTTTCAGGACAATTTTGAAACATTATAGTTGGTTTCAAGGTTGAGAGTTTGGCTACTGCTAGATAGTTTCACATCATGTAATATCTGGATCGTGTTCTTTGTAATGCAACATTGTTGATTTAATATATGACCTTCCTGTTTATTATTTTATGGCTCCTATACACTATCTATATTGACCTGATAATTGTGGATGGCAATCTATAAAATATCATCAACTATTCATGCTATATGTATCGAATCCTCTTGTCATTGCCATGATCTGTTATATCATTGTGTAGGGTAACCAACAACGCATATGATGTGTTGTTAAACTCTAACTCTATATGTTGCTACCTAACAACGCTTCTACATGTTGTTTACCAACGCATGTATATACGTTGTTGTAGACCCTAGCAACGCCACCTACGACAACACATAGCAATCCGTTGGTGTAGACCTTAGCAACGCATATATGGACATACAACAATTCATCGATGCATTGCTAAAGGGGGGTTTCTGTTGTAGTGTTTCAACCATTTCAGAGTTCATTCGTGGAGCTTTTCAATTTCAGGGTCGTTTAGCTAAAAAATCAGTAAATGCATGAAAAATAGCAAATGAAGTCAGAAAGGGTTGAAAATTGATGATGTGGCTTTGAATGGTGCATACTGAACGCACAAAAAGCCTAGAGTTGAAATAAGTTTAAAAAAATGAAATGCCTTTGTAACAGATGAGTTTTCGTCCGAAACCATGATACATCGAAAGAGATTGTCCATTTTGTACATGAAGTGCATCCAGTTTTAGCCGTAACCCTCTCAACTTTTTAGCACATGCTATGTGGGTGAAATGATGATACCATGCCAACTTTCAACCTTTTCAGAGTTCATTTGTAGTGCTTTTCAATTTCAGGGTCGTTTAGCTCAAAAAATCAGTAAATGCATGAAAAATAGCAAATGAAGTCAGAAAGGGTTGAAAATTGATGATGTGGGTTTGTTTTAACCTCCCACCTCCCCAACTTATCCCACCTTCCCCGCATAGCCACTAACCTCCTCTCCCTAAAAAAATCTAAACGCCATACGGCGTACCCAAGCCCACCCAATTCTTCGATCTGTCATCTCCCCCCCCTCGATTCCCCTCTCACCGAGCTCCATGACCACGATGCTGACTGCCACCACTGATTCTGCTAACTCAGGCGTCTCCCACGACATCGCTCACCAGCCAGGTTGCCCCTTAGTCCTCTCCTCTAACCCTCCGCCGCCGCGACTCCCTCCGCACCGTGCACACTGATACCAGCAGCAACCCTAGCCGCCACGGGGCGCCCGTGGACTCCGTGTAAGGCACTTGTCTCTGTATGCGCCGGTGCCGTCGCTGGGCCCAACGACGCGTGCTCCGCCTCGGCTACCTCGCCTCCTGACATCGACGACGATTTTAGTAAGGCACTTGTCTCGTCTGCTGGTACCCCTCTGATTCTTTGTGCTGACATAGCATCGTTCCATGATCAATTCTCTGCCGGGAAATCGCAAATGTGATCTACATTACCTAGTGTTAGCCATCGTGGTGTCGTACATCACGGCTAGATAACACCCCATCATGGTCAGTTACCTTACTGGAGGCTCCAAAATTCACTCAACCATTCTAGGTATTTTAGTTTCGTCCTTGCATCTTTCAATGTGCACTGCTATATAGTTCTGCACATGCAGCCAGTTGTTTCTAATTTGGTTGATCTATTTGGATGGATGGTTGAGTCCATATGTTTAATTCTGAAAGAATGCTTGCGTCCTTTTTTTTTATCTCAATAGTTCGTTCTCGCTGCTATGTCTGTGGATGAATCCTTACCGATTTCATTGTCACATGTTGTGTAATACTATAAGAATAAGTCTCACATGCGTCCATTATCCTAATATTCCTCTTTATTGTATATATAATCTTAATTTCATCTTCCCTTACACTTTCTGAAACTGACCTTGCTTCAGTCAACACAGTGTCTGTTTGTGGATTGCATTCTCATCCTTGTAGTAGTTCGATCTGTTGTGTCGATGAACATCCACGTGAGGCTGCAGGATGGTTGTGAGTTACCAAAACATTGTCTCTCTAATCAATAATCGCTGACTCAGTTTCAATTGTTGATCCAACTGCTAAGTTCAGCATTTAGTTGACCTTTTCATTGCGGTGCTTGCAGAATGGTGTCGTGGCAACACTACACTATTACCTAACGACGGTGGAGCAACATCACAACTCTATTCATTGTGTGCACAACTATGGAGCCACCAGCCTGCTCAAGCCGCCCTCAATCAGTGCCAACCCCACGTGAGAAAACTATGGTACTGATTTCTTAGGTTGTAAGGTTATGTCTTCCCCTAGGATTAAGGTGGTGAACTATGGTATACTATGACTGTATCACGGTTTGTTGTTTCTTGACTTGTTTCAATAAGAACTTCAGTGGCTTGAGTCTAACCCTGTAAGGTTTCACCTTGCTCCAATTACTCAATCAAAACTCGTGGTTCTACGTGTTGTTGGCTCTCAACTTCCTTCAATCAGCATCTGATCCTCATCAAGATATGAAATATTTATGTCTCACTGTTTCTTCACCGGCCATAGGAGTTGAATAAATATACAATATGCTCATGGTAATAACACCCTACTTGCATAGTAAACCATATTGAGCTATTTTAGAGAACAATCTTTAATAAACTAAGATGATGTCACAACCCTACTTTGGTTTATAGATTACAAAGAGATTGCGCAATCTGGAAAGAAAAGGTGGATGCCAAGGTGAACAGTCGTGTGATGTCTGCAGCTGGGATGTTGAAAAGTTTGTGTAAGTTCTTTTGGCTTGCTCTCAAATATAATTTCTTCGTACGCGCGGCTGATGTAGAAACAACAATTGTCTCAGATATCTTCTGAAAGATCATGTGTCAATGATATTTGAGCAAAGAAGTGTGTGTAATTTCCCAATCTACATTAGTAGTGCTATTTTGATGCAATTCTAAGTTTGATATCTTCTAGTATTCCCTGTAGATTTTGTGTTGATCTAAATATTGTACTAAACTTTTCTGTACAATTGTATATAGAGTTGCTAAGGGACCTGTAGCATAGAGAGGCTAATATGCCATTTTGTCAAGATAGTTAGACTTCTTGAACTAAAGTTTACTAATCAATTTGTACTAAAATTTACCTTGTTTTACAAATTATCTTGTTACTAATTTTTGCATTGTTGTACTAAAATTTGCCTTGCTACTGTTGTACTAAAATTTAACCATTGAGTAGGTATTAAGAATTCAAGGGAGCAAAAATAATGAGAAAGGAGCAGGAGCACCGGAGAAAGTTAACTGAAAATCCAGTTAAGATGTGACCTTCACATAAATCGCAGATCATAACCAGTACATGATTATGATAGAACTGCACTAGACACATGACATCCAGTTGTATAACTGTATGTAGTAGAGTTTTCTTGATGCCTATATTGTTCCTTTTTAACTTGTTCACATAATTGGTATGGTTTGAATTATATATGATGAAATTTAGTTATGTACGTTTATTGGACAAATGGCACTTTATCAAAATCCAATCATTTGTTTTCATAATAGTTGCCTTGATTAGGAGGCGAATTAGTGGGCGAATAAGAATGATTTTATGGTACAAAAATGTTGAGTGCATTTATTAAAATATGTTTATCCGAGTGTACATGTCGATCCCCAAAAATATTTATGTTTGACATAGTTAATGTTGAACCACTAGAATAATTACGCCCGTGGACAATTTCCTGTATGTAAATATATGTCTTGGTAAATCACATTTGAGCATGTATGAAGGTACCTAATTAAGGCACACCAAATTTGACCTGTGGTGTGAATCATTTTCTTTGAACATAACGTAATTTGAATTGTTGAAACCTTGCATCTATTTATTGTTTTCTGGGGAACTGCATATCTTTCTTTGAAACCAAAGGATGTGTTGATGTTAACACATGTTTATTTTAAGGAAGTACCTCATTTCTTACATATTATGTTTGCTTTAAGGTTTGCATTAACTCAATTGACGTAGTAGATTTGTTATAAGAAAACAAGGATCAAAAGGATTTGGTTAGATGTAGGTTATTACTCTACTTTTCTGCGTACAAAGCTACTAATGTAGTGACCTTCAAGCATTGTATGTTGCCCTCCTTTACATTTTGCTGCTCTATTGACCTCATTTTCTCTACAGTAAGTTGCTCATCTCATTTCTTGTTTTTGTAGATTGCCAAGATAATATGGATGATGCATGGATCAGATGTTTGATTGCAAGGATGATAATGAGCTACTCTAGATAATTAGAAATGTCATTTTCAGGACAATTTTGAAACATTATAGTTGGTTTCAAGGTTGAGAGTTTGGCTACTGCTAGATAGTTTCACATCATGTAATATCTGGATCGTGTTCTTTGTAATGCAACATTGTTGATTTAATATATGACCTTCCTGTTTATTATTTTATGGCTCCTATACACTATCTATATTGACCTGATAATTGTGGATGGCAATCTATAAAATATCATCAACTATTCATGCTATATGTATCGAATCCTCTTTGTCATTGCCATGATCTGTTATATCATTGTGTAGGGTAACCAACAACGCATATGATTGTTGTTGTTAAACTCTAACTCTATATGTTGCTACCTAACAACGCTTCTACATGTTGTTTACCAACGCATGATATACGTTGTTGTAGACCCTAGCAACGCCACCTACGACAACAACATAGCAATCGTTGGTGTAGACCTTAGCAACGCATATATGGACATACACAATTCATCGATGCATTGCTAAAGGGGGTTTCTGTTGTAGTGTTTCAACCATTTCAGAGTTCATTCGTGGAGCTTTTCAATTTCAGGGTCGTTTAGCTAAAAAATCAGAAATGCATGAAAAATAGCAAATGAAGTCAGAAAGGGTTGAAAATTGATGAGTGGCTTTGAATGGTGCATACTGAACGCACAAAAAGCCTAGAGTTGAAATAAGTTTAAAAAAATGAAATGCCTTTGTAACAGATGAGTTTTCGTCCGAAACCATGATACATCGAAAGAGATTGTCCATTTTGTACATGAAGTGCATCCAGTTTTAGCCGTAACCTCTCAACTTTTAGCACATGCTATGGTGGTGAAATGATGATACCATGCCAACTTTCAACCTTTCAGAGTTCATTGTAGTGCTTTTCAATTTCAGGGTCGTTTAGCTCAAAAAATCAGTAAATGCATGAAAAATAGCAAATGAAGTCAGAAAGGGTTGAAAATTGATGATGTGGCTTTGAATGGTGCGTACTGAACGCACAAAAAGTCTGGAGTTGAAATAAGTTTAAAAAAATGAAATGCCTTTGTAACAGATGAGTTTTCGTCCGAAACCCTGATACTTCGAAAGAGATTGTCCATTTTGTACACGAAGTGGATCCAGTTTTTACCGTAATCCTCTCAACATTTTAGCACATGCTATGTGGGTGAAATGATGATACCATGCCAACTTTTAACCTTTTCAGAGTTCATTTGTAGTGCTTTTCAATTTCAGGGTCGTTTAGCTCAAATAAATCAGTAAATGCAAGAATAATAGCAAATGAAGTCAGAAAGGTTTGAAAATTGATGACGTGGCTTCAATGGTGCATACTGAACCACAAAAAGTCTGGAGTTGAAATAGTTTAAAAAATGAAATTCCTTTGAACAGATGAGTTTTCGTCTGAAACCCTGAACTTAGAAAGAGATTGTCCATTTTGTACATGAAGTGCATCCAGTTTTTGCCGCAACCCTCTAAACTTTTAGCATGCTATGTGGGCGAAATGATGATACCATGCCAACTTTCAATCTTTTCAGAGTTCATTTGTAGTGCTTTTCAATTTCAAGGTCGTTTAGCTCAAAATAAATAGTAAATGCATGAAAAAAAAGCAAATGAAGTCAGAAAGGGTTGAAAATTGATGACATGGCTTTGAATGGTGCATATGAACACACAAAAAGTCTGGAGTTGAAATAAGTTAAAAAAAATGAAATGCCTTTGTAACGATGAGTTTTCGTGTAAACCCTGAACTACGAAAGAGATTGTCCATTTTGTACAACGAAGTGCATCCAGTTTTTGTTGTAACCTCTCAACTTTTTAGCACATGCTATGTGGGTGAAATGATGATACCATGCCAACTTTCAACCATTTCAGAGTTCATTTGTGAGTGCTTTTCAATTTCAGGGTCGTTAGCTAAAAAATCAGTAAATGCAATGAAAAATAGCAAATGAAGTAGAAAGGGTTGAATGAATGATGACCTGGTTTGAATGGTGCATACTGAATGCACAAAAAGTCTGGAGTTGAAATAAGTTTAAAAAAATGAAATTTGTAACAGATGAGTTTTCGTCCGAAACCCTGAATAATCGAAAGGATTGTCCATTTTGTAAGAAGTGCATCCAGTTTTTGCCGTAACCCTCTCAACTTTTTAGCACATGCTATGTGGGTGAAATGATGATACCATCCAACTTTCAACCTTTTCAGAGTTCATTGTAGTGCTTTTCAATTCAGGGTCGTTTAGCTCAAAAAATCAGTAAATGCATGAAAATAGCAAATGAAGTCAGAAAGGTGTGAAAATTGATGATGTGGCTTTGAATGGTGCTAAGAACGCACAAAAAGTCTGGAGTTGAAATAAGTTTAAAAAAATGAAATGCCTTTGTAACAGATGAGTTTTCGTCCGAAACCCTGATATTCGAAAGAGATTGTCCATTTCGTACACGAAGTGGATCCAGTTTTTGACGTAACCCTTCAACTTTTAGCACATGCTATGTGGGTGAATGATGATACCATGCCAAATTTCAACCTTTCAGAGTTCATTTGTAGTGCTTTTCAATTTCAGGGTCGTTTAGCTCAAAAAAATCAGTAAATGCAAGAAAAATAGCAAATGAAGTCAGAAAGGGTTGAAAATTGATGACGTGGCTTGGAATGGTGCATACTGAACGCACAAAAAGTCTGGAGTTGAAATAAGTTTTAAAAAAATGAAATGCCTTTGAACAGATGAGTTTTTGTCGAAACCCTGATACTTCGAAAGAGATTGTCCATTTGTACACGAAGTGCATCCAGTTTTTGTGTAACCCTCTCAACTTTTTAGCAATGTATGTGGTGTGAAATGATGATACCATGCCAACTTTCAACCATTTCAGAGTTCATTTGTGGTGCTTTTCAATTTCGGGTCTTTAGCATAAAATCAGTAAATGCATGAAAAATAGCAAATGAAGTCAGAAAGGGTTGAAAATTGATGACGTGGTTTTGAAGGTGCATACTGAACGCACAAAAAGTTTGGAGTTGAAATAAGTTTTAAAAAATGAAATGCCTTTGTAACAGAGATGAGTTTTCGTCCGAAACCCTGATACTCGAAAGAGATTGTCAATTTTGTACACGAAGTGCATCCAGTTTTTGCCGTAACCCCTCAACTTTTAGCACATGCTATGTGGGTGAAATGATGATACCATGCCAACTTTCAACCTTTTCAGAGTTCATTTGTAGTGTTTTCAATTTCAGGGTCGTTTAGCTCAAAAAAATCAGTAAATGCAAGAAAAATAGCAAATGAAGTCAGAAGGGTGAAAATTGACGACGTGACTTTGAATGGTGCATACTGAACGCACACAAAAAGTCTGGAGTTGAAATAATATAAAAAAATGAAATGCTTTGTTAACAGATGAGTTTCGTCTGAAACCCTAATACTTAGAAAGAGATTGTCCATTTTTTTTCATGAAGTGCATCCAGTTTTTGCCGTACCCTCTAACTTTTTAGCGTCTATGGGGTGAAATGATGATACCATGCCAACTTTCAACCTTTTCAGAGTTCATTTGTAGGTGTCTTCAATTTCAAGGTCGTTTAGCTCAAATAAATCAGTAAATGCATGAAAAATAGCAAATGAAGTCGAAAGGGTTGAAAATTGATGACATGGCTTTGAATGGTGCATACTGAACACACAAAAAGTCTGGAGTTGAAATATGTTTAAAAAATGAAATGCCTTTGAACAGATAGTTTTCTCCGAAACCCTGATAATCGAAAGGATTGTCCATTTGTAAATGAAGTGCATCCAGTTTTTGTCGTAACCCTCTCAACTTTTTAGCACATGCTATGTTGTGAAATGATGATATCCATGCCAACTTTCAACCATTTCAGAGTTCATTTGTGGTGCTTTTCAATTTCAGGGTTCGTTTAGCTAAATCAGTAAATGCATGAAAAATAGCAAATGAAGTCAGAAAGGGTTGAAAATTGATGACGTGGCTTTGAATGGTGCATACTGAATGCACAAAAAGTCTGGAGGTTAAATAAATTAAAAAAATGAAATGCCTTTGTAACAGATGGGTTTTCGTCCGAAACCCTAATACATCGAAAGAGATTGTCCATTTTGTACACGAAGTGCATCCAGTTTTTGCCGTAACCCTCTCAACTTTTTAGCACATGCTATGTGGGTGAAATGATGATACCATGCCAACTTTCAACCATTTCAGAGTTCATTTGTGGTGCTTTTCAATTTCAGGGTCGTTTAGCTAAAAAATCAGTAAATGCATGAAAAATACTAAATGAAGTCAGAAAGGGTTGAAAATTGATGACGTGGCTTTGAATGGTGCATACTGAA